>BSBM01000858.1:20797500-21997500 GCA_027924585.1 Larix kaempferi
TCATCATCACTATCTTGGTCATCGTCTTCATCATCAACATCATCATCATCGTCATCATCATCATCATCATCCTCATCCTCATCCCCATCATCATCATCATCATCATCATCTTGGTCATCGTCTTCATCATTAACATCATCATCATCTTCATTGTCAACATCATCATCATCGTCATCATCATCATCATCATCATCATCATCTCCATCACCTTTGGACCTGGAAAATTTCTCATCTTCACCTTCATGCTTGAAGGCCAACTAAAAATGAGCAAGAACTTGATTTCTCTCTAGTTACTACCTTAGTCAACATGTCTGCAGGATTCTAGCTAGTGTGTATCTTTACCAGCTTCAACAGTTCATCTTCCAGAATAGACTGTGTGAAATGGTACTTGAGATGTATATGTTTAGTCCTAGAATAGAAAGTTGAGTTCTTTGCAAGATGAATGGCACTCTGGTTGTCACTGTACAACCTGCTATTCTCCTGCTTCTTACCCAATTCCTCCATGAACCTCTGTAACCAAATAATATATTTACTAGCATCTATAGGAAAAACATACTCTACTTCCGTTGTTGAAAGTGAAATAAACTTTTGCAGTTTCGAAATCCAACTTACTGCTAATACACCTACAGTAAAAACATACCCTGTGGTGATCCTCCTGCTATATTTATCACCTGCCATATATGCATCAACATATCCCTGTAGAACAGTGTCTGGACCTCCAAAACATAATGCATGAGTGGTAGTACCTCTCAAATACATGAGAATCCACTGTACTTCCTTCCAATGTTCTTTACCTGGATTGTTCATATACTTGCTCACAACTCCCACTACATGTGCAATATCTGGCCTTGTGCACACCATGGCATACATCAAGATTCCAATTGCTGATGAATAGGGAACCTTGGACATGTAATATATCTCTTCTTGTGTCTTGGGACATATCTTACTTAGTTTGAAATGGATGGCCAAATGTGTACTAAGTGGTTTTGCATTCTGCATTCTAAACCTCTCCAACACCTTTTGTATGTACTCACCCTGCGACAATGTCAATTTGCGATTTTTTCTGTCTCTTGTTATTCTCATACCAAGTATTTTCTTTGCAACACCCAAATCATTCATCGCAAATGAATTAGCTAAATTCCTTTTGAGCACATTTATATCCTGCATGTTAGACCCTACAACAAGCATGTCATCTACATACAATAACAAGATAATATATCTTTTATTATCTAGCCTCTTGAAATAAACATAGTGGTTAGAATGACATCTACTATAACCTTACTATGTCATAAACCTATCAAATTTTAAATACCATTTCCTTGGAGCTTGCTTCAATCCATACAATCTCTTCTTCAACCTACATACTAAATTCTCCTTCCCTTTGAACTCATACCCCTGTGGCTATTGCATATAATCTCTTCCTCCAAATCCCCATGGAGAAAGGTTGTTTTTACATCTAATTGTTCAAGATGCAAATCTTTTAATGCCACTAGAATTAAAATAGTTCTAATTGAAGTCATTTTAACAACAAGAGAAAATATTTCATGAAAATCTATACCTTTCTTTTGTGCAAACCCCTTTACAACAAGTCTAGCCTTGTACCTCTTATTTCCTCCAACTTCTTCCTTCAACCTGTAAACCCATTTATTCTGCAATGCTCTTTTACCTGTTGGCAACTGAACCAAATCCCAAGTCTGGCTTCTTATGAATGAGTCCATCTCCTCATTCATGCCTTACTCCCACTTCTTTCTAGTTTCCACCTACATTTCTTCTTCATAACATTCTGGTTCACCAGATTCAGTCATCAATAAATAATACATTGAAGGAGAGTATCGTTCAGGGGGTCTACTTAACCTTCCAGATATTCTAACACTTGCAGGAGTTTGAGGTACCTACTGTTGTTCTTATTTTTTGGCACCTTTGGAACTTCATTTTCTTTAAAATCATCACGCATTATGTACTCTATGTTTTCCTTTTCCTGTTTCTTTCCATGCAACTGATCTTTATACGTGACATTTTCATTGAATACCACATCTCTACTCCTAATGATTTTGGTATTTTCATAATCCCATAAGCGATAACCAAAATCATCAACCCCTTATCCAATAAAGGTACACTTCTTGGATTTAGCCTCAAGATTTGTTCTATTTTCTTTATCAATATGGACACATGCTTCACAATCAAAAGTTCTCAGAAATAAGTAGTTTACCTTTTTACCTTTCCATGCCTCCTTTGGAATACCACCTTCCAAAGCGCTTGAAGGACCTCTGTTTATTAAGTAAACAACAATATCTACAACATCTACCCAAAAATGTAAGGGAAACCCTACATGGAATCTCATACACCTTGCACGCTCCATGATTCTCCTATTCATCCTTTCTGACACACCATTTTCTTGTGGTGTTCATGGGACTTTCTTCTCTCTACAAATCCCATGGTATGAACAATAACTATCAAACTCATTTCCGCAGTATTCACCTCCATTATCATATCTAAAACACTTCAACCTTTTTCCTGTCTCATTCTCAACCAAAGCTTTCCATTTCTTAAAAGTAGCAAACATGTCATATTTATGTCTAATGCAATAAACCCAAGTTTTTCTAGTTGCACCATCAATCAAAGTAGCATAATAATGAGAGCCAACCTGATCCGGTCTCCATACATCTGTAAGCACAAGCTCTAACTTTTCACTCTTTTTATGTTCCCAAGCCTGAGAAATTTGTTTCTTTTCTGTTTTATAGAAACAAAGTTCTCATAGAATTCCAAACTTACCTGCTTTAGATCTGGAGGCAACTTCCTTGAGTGGAGAATCTTCATCCCCTTCTCACTCATATGGCCAAGACTATGATGGCACAATGTTGTATATGTTCCTATGGAAGCTAAAGAGATAGAACAGTCAGTATTATGAGGACATAAATACAACGTACCTATCCTATCTCCTTTTGCTATCACCATTGATCCTTTAGGGATCTTCCACCACGTTTCTCCAAACGTAGATAAACAACCACCATCTCCCAAATTCCCTGTTGAGAGCAAATTTATTTTCATATAAAGAATATTCCTTACATATTTTAGCATCCATTCACCTCTATTCTTTAACTTTATATGTACCTTACCCATTCCAACAATTTTACATGGTTCATCAACACCCAATAAAACATGTCCAAAATCCCCTGGAACATAATCATGAAAGAATTTCCTATGGGGTATAGCATGACATGAATCCCCTAAATCTACTACCCAATAATCACTAGTATTATCTAATGCAAAAATCAAATAATATTGTAACACGTCACCTGCTACATTTGCTTCCTCAGTAGGCTCTTGTTATCCATATCCTTTCTTCTGTAGAGATATGCAGTCTTTCTTCAAATTTCCTTTCTTTCAATAGTTCTAGCAATTGATCTTTCCCAGGTTGGACATGGATATGCCCTTCCTAGACATGTTGCAATTACCTGAGCTCTTTCCTCTCTCCCTTTGTCTTCCCCTACTCTCCATGGTCAAAGCATTACTTGATGTCTCACCTGTTCTGTTCCTTCGCATTTCCTTGCTAAGAATAACACCAACAACATCATCAAATTTCAAAGTGTTTGAACCAGAGACAAAGTTACTTACAGCCATGACCAAGCCGTTCCATCTTTTTGGCAATGAGTACAATATTATAAGAGCCCTAACCTCATCATCAATGTTCACATTTACATAACTTATTTGATTTGTAATTGTATTAAATTCATTTAAATGATCAGCAACAGATCCACCTTCTGAAATCTTCATATTAAATAAACACTTCATTAGAAATAACTTGTTGGAGGCCAAGGGTTTTTCATATAGTTTACCCAATGCGCTCATCAACCCTCCATTGTCTTTTCTTTTGAGATATTGAAAGCCACCGACGAAGCCAGGAATAGCTGTAATGTTCCCAGTTCCTTTCTGTTAAGAACATCCCATTCTTCATCCTTCACAGTCGTTGGATTTTTTCTTTTCCTCCCAATGCTAGGAAGAGATCCTTCTGATACATATAGTCCTCCATTTTCATCTTCCATAACTAGCAGTTTTGGCCGTTAAATTTTTCGACCTTAAACTTTCCTTCTTCCACCATTTCTCCCACTCGAACCAGGAACCCTTCTTTCCTGGGTGTTTATCTACCAAATAGACCTTTGGCTTTGATACCAATTGTTAGAAAAATAGGATCGCAAAGCAATAACACTAAACAAGATGCAAATATAAATCACATAAACACAATACAAGAGATACATCAATATAATGTGATTCACCCAAGCTGGGCTACGTCCACACAAAAATTTCCAGTCCTTAGTATTATACCATGCAACAAAATGAAGGGATACAACTCGCAATACATCTGCTGCAATTTCCTCTTCACTCTCTCATAGTCTCTCTTACACAATCATAGAGATATTTAAAATGCTACAATACACAGGCGTATTACAATGCCTTAATTTTAAAGAGGGATTACCATGGCAAAATACTATGGAACACCCAATACCATGGGCTCGTAAATCACCCATTATTGACTAAGTAATGACTATGAAATTCTAACATTTTACAAGGCATTTTTTCCAAAAAATTTCGCTATAGGGGCGCTACCCTCGAACCCCCACCAAGGGGGGGGGATCCTAACATATAGTCTCTGCCCCCCCCGTACCCCCCATGGAGACTATATTGGAGGGGGAATCCCCCCCAAACCCCCCTCATCATGAGCTGGGATCCAAACACGACTGAAACAAGACCTCTAAATAAGGAAGATCAGGCTCCACAACAAACATAAATAATGTTGGAAAAGGCAGAGGAGGTTTTAGAAGAGGAAAGGGAAAGTATGCGATTACTTGTTATCGTATAGGTTGGTGAGCTTCTATCGGAACTTCAATATGAACTTCAATCAAATTTGTGCACTTGTTACTGAATGCATGAAAAAGGGAAATTTTAAATGGATAACAACAAAATAAAAGAGTTTACAGATCTAAAAGGAAGGTGATAGAGAAACCTATTTTTTCACTTCCAAACTTTGACAAAGTATTCCAAGTTGACTATGATGCAAGTGGGCCAGTGATTGGAGCAGTTTTAAGTCAAGAGGGGAGACCAATAGCATTCTTCATTGAGAATATGAATGATACCAAAATACAGTATTTTGTGTATGGTCAAGAATTTTATGCTATTGTGCAGGCTTTGAAGAAGTGGAGGCACTATTTGTTTCCCAATGAATTAGTCTTGTTTATTGACAACAAGGCACTGCAATACATCAACAGTCAAGGTAAGTTGAATCAAAGACACTCTAACTAGGTTGAATTCTTACAAAGTTTTACTTTTGTTTTGAAGCATATATCAAGAAGGTCAAACAAGGTGGCATATGATTTGAGTAGAAGAGTGTTGTTACTTGTTAAATTTTCAGTATTAAATCACAATACTATAGGATCTTTGCTGAGAGAATAACATCTACAGTATATCAATGCATGACAATCATAATATGACAAGAATCACAAGCATCACAAGAATCAAAAGCATAGAGACAAGAGACACAGAGTTTCCGTGGGGAAAACCCTAAGGTGAAAAACCCCACAACTTCCTCAGAGATAGAGAGAGCAATGGCTCAACCAAAATACAACCAAATAACACTGAGATAGTCTCCTAGCAGATGATCCTCCTCCTCCTCACTAGTGCGCTACTTTTCAGAGAGAGAGATAGATACTTTTCTGAGTGAGTAAAATAGAGATCTCCTATCTCTATTTATACTCACCTTTTTGCCCAGTGACCTACTGGGGCCGACTTGTCTACTTGAGTACATCCACATTATATTATATATTAATTAGGGCCGACCCCATAAGGTGGTCTAATAACCCATCGGCAAGTACACACACTTGCGACACTTGTCAATCCACATGACGACACTTCCTTATAGAGGAATAACACATCTCTTATAAGGGTACAATAAATATATATATAATATACTGATGAAATACATTCCGAAGTTACATATACATCAACACTCCCTCTTAACTAGGAAGGCATTTCTCGACACAGATTTGCTAGACAAGTCTTCTTCTCTGGATCATCGTCATCGATGCATCGTCATCGTCATTGTCACTGCTGCTGCTATCTCATCCAATCTCTGTCTCTACTCGTCATAGGAAGTTCTACAGAGCCAGTCCTTTTTCATACTGGATGTAGGCCCACCACCTGTAGGTCTTCGTCATCACTGGCCATACTGTGGAATCCTCAGGACTTATTACGTGCGTCACAAAACCTCGAAAGAGCATCCCAGGATATTACGGGTACACAAATCCAACCTGTAGGATCTCCCAGGGCGCTATTACATGTGACCCCACCACAAAACCTCGAAAGAGCATCTCAGGATGTTACGGGTACACAACTCCTACCTGAAATCTCCCAGGGCACAAATTACATGTGGTCCACCACAAAACCTAGCAAGAGCATCTCAGGATGTTACGGGTACACAACTCCGACCTGAAATCTCCCAGGGCACAAATTACATGTGGTCATGGCAAAACCTCGCAAGAGCATCTCAGGATGTTACGGGTACACAACTCCGACCTGAAATCTCCCAGGGCCCAAATTACATGCCATAGGACAAAACCTCGCAAGAGCATCTCAGGATGTTACGGGTACACAACTCCGACCTGAGATCTCCCAGGGCACAAATTACATGTCCTCCCAGAGCAATGTCTCGAAAGAGCATCCCAGGCTGTTACGAGTACACAACTCCGACCTATAGGATCTCCCAGACATGCTCATCTGCACAACCTGATCCACGGCCACAGAGTATCAACCTGACACTCACCATACATCATCCTGATGTACTCATGATTGTCCTGATCATCATCACTGCAACGTCCTGCTGCATGTCATCTGGAGCAACATCCTGAAGCTCATCATCCATGATCATCCTGATCATCACTGCAACATCCTGCTGCATGTCATCATACATGATCCACCTGATCATCAATGCATCTACCTGATGCACACCAAGTATCTACCTGATACATATCATCATACATGATCCTCCTGATCATACAATGTATCCACCTGATACAAATACAAGTACATGATACATATCACCATACATGATCTACCTGATCATACAATGTATCCACCTGATACATATACAGATACATGGTCCAAGCATCCAACATGATGCATATACAAAAATACATACACATGATCCAACTGATCATATCCAGCATCCAACATGATGCGTACATACATACATAAAAAATGATCCAACTGATCATATCCAGCATCCAACATGATGCGTACATACATACATAAAATGATCCAATCTGATCATATCCAAGCAGAAACCAGAACATCATCCTGATGCTCATCATCCAGTGCTTACATCCACAGCCATGTGAAGGATCCTCCTTCCAACATGCTTGGAATGGCTTCAGCAAATGTGTCCATCACTTCTTCCTCGAAGTGTCCTCGATCTGAAGAACGCCAAGCCTCTCTTTGAAGTACTCGAACTTCACCCTGGCTAGTGGCTTCGTCAGCACATCTGCAATCTGCTCGTCCGTCGTAACATACAGGAGCTTCATAGCTCCTCTCTGCACCATATCCCTGATATAGTGATATTTGAACTCTATGTGTTTCGACCTGTCATGAAACACTGGGTTCTCGGACAGCTTCACACAACTCTGGTTATCACAGAAGATACCAGAAGCCTCCAAGGGGAGATCAAATAACTCAGACAGTAGCTTCCGTAGCCATACTACCTCACAACTAGCTGAATAGGCTGCAACATACTCTGCCTCAGCTGTACTCAGTGCTACGCAGGACTGCTTCCTGCTAAACCAAGAGATCACACCTGATCCCATACTGAAGCAACACCCAGATGTGCTCTTCCTATCTGCAGCACTGCCAGCCCAATCTGAATCAACATAACCCTGCAGGTTAAACTTTTGATTCACCTCATATCTGAGCCCATAATCCACTGTACCCTTCAGGTACCTCAGAACATGCTTTACAGCAACCAGGTGAACACTCCTCGGATCCATCAGGAACTGGCTCAATGTGTTCACAGCAAAGCAAATATCTGGTCTCGTGTTCGTCAGGTACATCAAGGACCCAATCATCTGACGATACATAGAAACATCAACTAGCTCAGATGAAGCATCACAAAGAAGCTTCAGATTCGATGCCATAGGTGTGGCCATGGCCTTGCAATCCATCATCCCAAACCTCTTCAGGATCTCTGCTGCATACTTCCCTTGTCCAAGGAAGATTCCTTCTGCATTCTACCACACCTCCATGCCAAAAACAAATAGTGCATCATCCCCAAGTTCTTCATCTCGAACTCGGTAGTAAGCTTCCGCTGCGTGTCGGCAATCAATCTATCTTCACCATACCAAGTTCTGGACATATATGATTTCCTATCATGTGTCTCAGAACGAAGTGGCTGCTTCTTCTTCAACTACACCATTCAAGAAAGCTGTCTTGAATCCATCTGGTGTATCTTCTATTTCATCACTTTTATATTTCTCTATGCTGCCATCTGCAACATGCTTGATCTGAAAGTTCTATTTGGAAGTCACAACAGACTTCCCTTTAGCTCTTGGGATCGCATCCCAAACATCATTCTTCATGATCGACGGATCATGGCATTCCATTTCTTCATACCAGATCCTGGGAATTTCAATATCTTCAATAGATATCTTTGTTGCTGGAACAAATGTTGTAGTCCTTTTGTAGGTGAAGATATACGGTCTTTCCTACAAAACAGGTTATATTGCATGATTAGAAACATCTCATAATTTTCAGAACAAATTCTTACACATGAAGAAATATGTCATACAGTCATGCAATCATGCAATTATCTTAGCCAATGCTTCAATACAACATTTATCCATATCCCGTAACTTTCTAGATGCCTTCCAATCTCTACTAGAACATTGTTAAGAGTGTGCACAACTCCCAACATGTCAGCAAAGAGGTTTCATTCTAGATAAGTAGCAATGGAATGTTGTACAGTGCCATAGGCCACTTACCCAACACATGCATATTAGTAGTATACTGTTCATTAATTCAATCATTCTAATATGCACAATACATATCCTAAGTCTAGGAACATGAGCATATACATCATTGAACAATTTTATTTAAGCAAACAAATATGCAAGATAATTAAAATACTTATCTTTGTTTGTTTGTTGGGTGGACTCCCTCTGAGTCTTTTCTTCCTTGCAGGAGCTGCTGGAGTCCTTCTAAACCTTCTTGTTTTGGAATGTAGAGATATGGACAACTCCCTCTGAATATATGCACCCTTGCAGAAACCACTGGAGTGTGCTCCCTCTTGATCTTTGCTTCCTAGATTACCTGTTCTTGAACTCATATTCATCCTTGGTCCCTATGCATGCTTATTAGTATCATGATTGTGTTATCCTTGTAATCTCATACAAAATCATACATTCATTAAAACACAATAATCTCAAGTATGTATAGTCATGATCATTTCAAACAGAAATAATAAGCATTAGCATTCAAGGTTTATATAGGACTCTTATGGTTAGTCATATCATAAGAAACATAACATGTATAAACCTGTAATTACTCAAACCTATGACTCTTCTGATTAGTCATATTATTAATTAAGGTAAGACACATAATATGCATATGCCCATGATTATTCAAACTTATGACTTTATGAACAATCATCATCAATCATGCCATGCATACTTATATGATAGATCCTATGATATAAGAAACACATACCTGGTCACCATATTTGCTAGTTATGTCTAGCAATGTGTTCTTGTTCTCTTCAATGACCTGCATAACTCATTAGTTAACTTTTGCAAAAACAAATTATACATACCTCTATGTGATCCATGACTATGGATGAATCTTTGTATTTATGTCACCATGGCATGTTCAGGTTGTCCCTTCAAATTGTACAAACCTCCCTCTTGCTTTCCAATCACTACTGCATCATCTATGGTCTTTCCCTTTGGCCACATTAGGACTTGGCCATCCACAAATGCAACCCTCATACCTTTTGCATCTAATGCAGAAATGGAGAGTAAGTTCTTCTTGAGCCCAGGTACATAAAGTACTTCTTTCATCTTCAATGATTTTCCAGAATCTAGATTGTAGGAGGCTTCACCACTTCCTTTGATTGGATATTGATAATCATCCCCAAGTTTCACCTTATGGGGTGATTCATGTTCAGAAAGGTTCACAAATGATTCCTTGAACCCAGTCATGTGTTTGGAAGCCCCACTATCAATCAACCAATCATTACATCCATGCGAGATGGTACCTTCTTCTTTGGAGGTTCATCATCTTCGACAGCATGAGCATGAAACCTTCTTTTGCTGCCCTTCTTCTTCTTACTGGAGTTGTTGTTATTATCCCTTTTGTTCTTGGGACAATCTGAAGCAAAGTGACCCTTCTCATTGCATGTGAAGCATCTTAGGTCCTTCTTACTCTTTTGATGGAATCTTTTGTGGTGAGAGTGATCCTTCTTGGTTTTGCTTCTCTTGGTGTGAGCTGCAAGAGCTTGATCTTCTCCTCCCATCTTTTCCTCATGAGCTATGAGTCTATCTTCTTCTTGAGAGCATTCTTCCCTCAATCTGTTGAAGGAGATCAATTTCTTCCTTGCACAAATTCCTTGAATAAAGGAATCCCATGACCTGGGTAGGCCATTTAGAGTGGTCATCACCACTTCACCATTCTCCACCATTTCATCTACTGCTTCTAATTGTTCCTTGATCTGGGAGACCCTTGAAAAGTAAGATTGAATGGTTTCTCCATTCTGAAACTTCACTGCTTTCAATTGGTTCCGCAGGGTCATCTTCCGATTTATGTTCTTTCCTTCAAATAGCTTGGTCAAGGATTCAAACATCTCTTTGGGTGTCTTAAGAGAAGACACATGAGGTATGAGATGGTCTTTGATAGAATCAGCAATGATTCTCTTTGCCTTGACCAAGTTCTTCTTGTGCAATGCCTCGGCTTCTTCATCCTCTGGGATAGGGATGTCTTCTTTCACATATGAGTCCAACTCATTCTCTTCCAGGATTAACCCAATCCTATACTTCCACGCTCAGAAGTTGTCAGCCCCTTCAAGCTTATCCTCAAGCTTAGTGTGGAGAGACATCTTTAAGAGTACTTCAAATGGAAATAGAAAAGATTTAGGACTTACCACTTGAAGTGCTGAAAACTGGATCTGTTCCCGGATTAGGGTTTGTCAGAGAAACCCTAAAAATTCAAAATGTGAATTTCAAAATTCCGAAAGGAAAGAAAGATGCGCCTTGGAGAGCTGATCAGCCTAGTACATTCAGAATTTGAGATCAGCAAAGTCTTGCCCTTCAAAATTGCCTTTTTGTCCTCCCGGGTTCACTGGGGAGAGCCCTGAATTAGGGTTTGAGTTTCCCGGAGATCTACCCAGCCAAAAATCTCGATCCAAAGCTCTAACCTTCGATTTTTGCAAGGATCTTCCAGCTGGGCCTTCAGTTTCCAGAAATTCCTATTTTTGTGGAAACCCTAATGTTTAGGGCCAAATCTGAAAATGCTCGGAACTGAATTCTGATTGGACAGATAGATGCGCCTTGATGAGTAGATCCAATCTACTATACTGCATTTCAAAAATATGTGGAGAGAAACCCAATAAACAAGGAATACAAGCTTCCGTCACTGCAAAATGTCTTCTTCTCAGTTAAGCTCTGATACCATGTTAAATTTTCAGTATTAAATCACAATACTATAGGATTTTTGCTGAGAGAATATGTAATGTCCCCATTTTGACCCCCTTTGTATTAAACCGTAAATGATGTAAATATCGTAATTTAATCATGGTGAGAAGCTCAAGGCCAAGGCCCCACCATTGATTCAGCGTTTCATGAATCGGCAATTAAAAATAGATGCCCATGGTTCTTGTGCGAGATGGGCACAATGTAAATAAGACACCATGTAAATACGAATTTTAATGGAAAAACCCACAACCGGCTATGCAATGCAACAAAAGAGATGGGGCATGACTCTACAAGGAAAAGGGAGGGAAATTATTCAAACCTTGAGCCAATGGTATTAATCCATGTGTCAATGGGGAAACCCATAAACCACCAACTGCCCATTTTGTCTCATGTACCCAATCATTTAATTTTTCCAAGAAATTGGTTAAGGTAGTTAATGCCTTGGGAATGAAAGAGTATGGGCAAGCCATTTTCGTGCATGGGCAAGCCATCAACTTGGAAAATCGTGTTTTTGCTTGTGGGGCAAGAAACCACCCACGAAATGGTGCCCAAAGCCATGGGGAATGGGTAGTCTTCATTCATTCACGCAGGGGGAGTTAGCTGGGGTCTTTCCATTTACGTTTTTCATCTAAATACTGCATTTTTCCATGCCTGGGAGTCGTTTTTGCAGTATATAACAGTTGGGAGAGGGAGGGCCACGTTTTGAGGACTGTAGGGAGGTCGTTTTTGCCCCTGAATGTCCAAGGACGTTTTTCTAAAAACGGATTTGGCTTCCTGGGTTGTTCACCAACTTCCCATTTCGTTTTTGTGGGTTCTGCTGTTATGTGCATCCTTGTTCTTGGTTTGAGCCTGTGAGCTGAAGTGTTGGAGTGGTAGTGGATAGAAGTGGCTTGATAAACCTAGTGGGGGAGACAACCTCTCAAAAAGATCAAGAGGGCTTTGGTTACTCTTCTATGCATACCCTGAGAGCACTGGATAGGGAAGGTATGGCTTGAGGGACTGCACAGCAGTGAAAAGAATACTTCCTTGTGCTGGGTGTGTAGGTATTGTGGGTGCCAAGCTAGATAGATCTTGCAAGGTTATCCCTGGCTCTGTGCTGGAGCTCACTAGCTTAGCAACTCTTCCTTTCCATCTCCTAGTAGCCTGATAAACCCAATTGTAGATTGGCTTGGCTCATCTTGGTGTATGCTTGGCTATGCGTGAGTCTGCTGTTCCCTGGTTCCTTGTAGAGATCATGCCCAGCTCGGAGGTGGCAGTGGTGCTGAGAGATTGAGGAGCACACTGGCCTATGGTTGGGTGGAACGTTGCAGTTGCATAGCCAGTTGCTTGGGACTGCCTTATTGAGATAAGTATTCTCTTGTGTAAATTGGCAATTATCATTTGATGAATGTTATGAATGTATGTGGATGTATTAAACGAATTTGCCTCTGCTGTGTTTTTAAAAGTTTAGGCATTTCCATATGATCTTGTCACAGAATCTTGAATGTGTGTTAGAGATCAACAACATTTATTTGATTACCATCGTTTTTCCATAGCATGCACAGATACAGTTCTTTGCATCAATGTTTTTAATTCAAACGTATTGGGGCTAATTGCCCGGATTGAGCACTATGATCCTCTCTCTCACGCTAGTATGATAGAGGGGACATTACATTTTGGTATCAGAGCTGCGTTGCAGCATTGGGCCTCTATGGGCCAAATCTGATAAGCAATTACAATAAAATTGTTGTCTTATGAGTTTTGAAAAAAAAAATTGGTTTAAGTCTGTTTTGAAAAAAAATTGCGTTTTGAGCCGTTTCGGGAAGTCGTTCCGAAATTTCGGAAAGGTTTTGCGAACCTTCCTGCAATTGCGGAAGAGTTCGGTGAACCTTCCCGAAATTGCGGAAGGATTCCGCGAACCTTCCCGAAATTGCGGAAGAATTCAGCGAATGGCTCCGAAACAGCGGAGAAAAATGTTTTTAAGTGAAATTTTTCTAAGTATCGGAAATTTTCGGAAAGAATTCTCTTCCGAAATTGCAGAAGGAATTCTCTTCCGAAATTTCGGAAGGATTCCGCGAATCGTTCTGAAACGCGGAAGAGTTCGGCGAGTCGTTCCGAAGTTGCGGAAGACTTCGGCGAATCGTTCCGCAACTGCGGAAGACTTCGCCGAATCGTTCCGCAGCTGCGGAAGACTTCGCCGAATCGTTCCGCAGCTGCGGAAGACTTCGCCGAATCGTTCCGCAGCTGCGGAAGACTTCGCCGAATCGTTCCGCAGCTGCGGAAGACTTCGCCGAATCGTTCCGCAGCTGCGGAAGACTTCGCCGAATCGTTCCGCAACTGCGGAAGACTTCGCCGAATCGTTCCGCAACTGCGGAAGACTTCGTCGAATCGTTCCGCAACTGCGGAAGACTTCGCCGAATCGTTCCGCAACTGCGGAAGACTTCGCCGAATCGTTCTGCAACTGCGGAAGACTTCGCCGAATCATTCCGAAAAAAATCACCCGAAATCGAGGAAGCATTCCAACGGAAGCATTCCGCGAACGGCTCCGGTACTGCGGAAGCCTTCGCCGAATGGCTCCGCAATTGCGGGAGCATTCGCCGAATGGCTCCGCAACTGCGGAAGCCTTCGCCGAATGGCTCCGTTCGGCAAATCCCCCCGCCATTGCGGAAGCGTTCGGCGAACTGCTCCGCAATTACGGAAGCGTTCGGCGAACTGCTCCGCAATTGCGGAAGCCGTTGCCGAACCGCGCCGCGCGGAAGCCGTTGCCAAACCGCCCCACAATTGCGGAAGGGTTCCGCCAAACGCCCCGCAGTTGCGGAGGGCTTCACCCAACCGGCCCGCAGTTGCGGAAGCCTATAGTGAAGCGCCCCGCAACGGAGGCGAGCTGGGGAACCGCTCATTGCGGAAGCCTATGGCCAACCGCCCCGCGGTTGCGGGAGCATACCGCGAACCTCCCCACGGTTGCGGGAGTAATCTATGAATCGCCGTCGCAGCCAGATTTCGCGAACTGCCCATTGCGGCAGGATTCAGCGAATCGCCCGATGAGGTGTGATTCGTAAAAAAAAAAAAAAAAAAAAAAAAAAAAACGAGGGCGCTGCCCTCGACCCACCCTGCTGTGGCGAGCCACAAGGGGGCAAGCCCCCTTGACCCCCTTTTTCTTTTTCCCCTCATATTTTCGTTGTTGTGATTTGACGAATTGTCAAGTATGGAATTTTTCCCACATGCATGAAGTAAATTGTGAATTCTAAGAATGTAATGCAGCTAACAATTGTGTTGATGAACACATTTCAGAGAGCCACAGTTACAGCAGGGTAACACTCTAATTAATACAGTGGAAAAATTTTGGATCTTGGTTGGGCCAAGAAAATGAACATCATGAATGATGCACAGGATCCCTATGAACCTGAGACAGATGCCATGGGAGAAAACATACAGGTTGAGAATGCTGAAACAGAATCTAATGGGAGAAGGAATCAAGAGACCCCCCCAGATGTTGCATCCACCATGAGAAGCCTACGGGTGGAGTTGCAAAGCTGTAGGGAAGATAATGAAAGGATGATTAAAGCTCAGGAAGAACAAAATCAGTTGAATGCAGCCATGCTACAGAGTTTGACAGACATCCAAAGGCAAATAAACTCTGGGCATCAAATATCGAATCTAGAAAGGGGTGGGAGTAGCTCTAGAAGGAATTCCCGCAAGAGGGCCAGTAGCCCAAGAAGAATTTCTACAGACAGCACATATAGTCCAAAAATCTCTTCTAATGAATCATCTGACTCTGAAGAATCCATTGAGGGTTCAAGTTCTTCATCCCACAGGAACAAGAGGAAGAAGCACCACAAGAACAATTCATATGGGGAATTTAAGAAGGCAAAACCTCCTACATTTGATGGAGAAGTAAAGTCTGGTCAAGAAGCTGAAGCTTGGCTTCTTGGGATGAGAAAGTATTTCCAAGTCCAAGACTACTCGAGAAATATGAAGGCAAGGGTAGCCATCTTCAACATGAATGGAAGAGCATCTATATGGTGGGAACACACCCGACAAGTGAAGAAGATCAATGAGAGGAAGATCGTGTGGAAGCAGTTCAAGAAATACTTCAAGCAGAAGTACCTCTCTGATAGGTACTATGATGATAAGATCAAAGAGTTCCATGAGCTGAGATTGGGACAATTGACCATGGAAGAATATGCAAACAAGTTCTTGGAGCTACTGAGGTATGTCAAGTATATTCGAGATGATAAGGTCAAAATTCAGCGTTTCTTAAGTGGACTGCCCCAGTCATATAAAGATAGAATTGAGTTTGATGAACTTCGAACTCTGGAGGAGGCCATAAGAAAGGCCAAGTACTGCTTTGATCAAAATAGGAGCAAACCAGAGTTCCATAAGGCATGGAAGGATAAGAAAAATGAGAAGTTTGATCAAAGGAAGAAGGGGTTCAAGCCTCCTCAATTCCGGAATCAGCAAAGGCAGCCATCACAAGTTGTGACTAAGCCAACCAGGACGATGGGAGACAAGCCAAGAGATCCAAAGGAACCAAGAGAACCACTTCAATGTTGGGGTTGTGGAGGGGACCACATGCTTAGGAACTGTCCACATAGGAATGGGAATGCAAATCAAGTTCACAACATCCAAGGAGCTGGAACTGTGGGTCAAGTGGCGAGGACAATCCCTAGAATCTATGCAGCAATAGAAGACCGCCAAGCAGATCATCAGTCAACTGTGGTTGAAGTTGAAGGTAAGATTGCTAAGCAATCTGTTTCTATTTTGATTGATCCTGGATCTACTCACAGTTATGTCACTCCTAGAATTGTTGAGATGTGTGCTTTCAAGAAATTAAAGCATAGTAAATCTTGGTTAGTTCAACTAGCCACTGGAACCAAGAGAAAAGTTAGTGAGATAGTAGAGAAATGTCCATTAGAGATGGATGGGCTATTCACTTATGCAGATCTGAATATTTTGCCACTTGGTTCCTATGATATTCTCATTGGAATGGATTGGTTAGAAGCACACAGGGTGAAACTTGACTGCTACAATAAGACATTTGAATGCATGGACGAGGAAGGAAACCGGAGGGTTGTAAAAGGCATCCCAAAGGTGACTTCTGTTAGACAGGTTTCGGCCATGCAGCTGAAGAAGTTCTGTAGGAAGGGATGTCAATTGTATGCAGCCCACATTTTAGAGGCAACAGAGAATGAAACTCTGAAATTGGAGGACTATCAGGTATTGCAAGAATTCGGGGATGTTTTTCCTGATGAGATTCCGGGACTCCCTCCAAAGAGAGACATTGACTTTACAATTGAACTTGTGCCAGGAGCGGCACCAGTATCTAAGACACCGTACAAGATGAGTACCCCGGAATTGCTAGAATTAAAAATGCAATTACAAGAGTTGCTGGAAAAGAAATATATTAGGCCAAGTGTGTCCCCGTGGGGAGCACCTGTTCTATTTGTGAAAAAGAAAGATGGAACACTCAGGCTATGTATTGACTACAGGAAGTTGAACAAAGTCACTGTGAAGAACAAATACCCATTGCCCCGAATTGACGACCTATTTGACCAAATGAGAGGAGCAAAGGTATTTTCAAAGATTGACTTGAGGTCTGGTTACCATCAGGTAAGAATCAAAGAAGAAGATATACATAAGACAGCCCTTAGAACGAGGTATGGACACTATGAGTTTGTAGTGGTACCATTCGGTCTCACAAATGCACCAGCTACATTCATGTGTCTCATGAATAATGTTTTTAGCAAATATTTGGACAAGTTCGTTCTAGTATTCCTAGACGACATTCTCATCTATTCTAAGAATGAAGAAGAGCATGAAGAACATTTGATAATGACAATGCAATTACTAAGGGAGCATAAGCTGTATGCAAAGTTGAGCAAATGTGACTTCTATAAAGATAAAATTCATTATTTGGGTCACATTATCTCCGACGAAGGAATATCCGTAGATCCTGAGAAAATTGAAGCCATTATGAATTGGCCAACTCCAAAGAATGTGACTGATGTGAGATCTTTTATGGGCCTTGCTGGTTACTACAGGAGGTTTATCGAAGGATTTTCCAAAGTTGCTAACCCGATCACTTCTTTGCAAAAGAAGGGGATAAAGTTTGAATGGTCACCAAGATGTGAGGAAAGTTTTCAACGGTTGAAGAATATTCTTACAAGTGCACCTATTCTGAAGATTGCAGACCCGGAAAAAGATTTTGTGGTGTGTACCGATGCATGCAATCAAGGACTTGGAGGAGTTCTTATGCAAGATAACCACGTGATATGCTATGAGTCAAGAAAGTTGAAGGAGCACGAGAAGAACTATGCTACTCATGATATAGAACTTGCAACCATAGTACATGCTTTAAAGATGTGGAGGCATTACTTAATGGGAAGAAAATTCGAGTTAAGAACAGACCATTGTGGACTGAAATATTTGTTTGATCAACCAACTTTAAATGCTAGGCAAGCTAGATGGTTGGAATTTTTGTGTGAATTTGATTTCGAGATCAAACACATAAAAGGGAAAGAAAACAAGGTGGCTGATGCACTCAGCAGGAAGGTACATGAAATGTATGTGGCAGCGCTTAGTACTTTCCAGCCAGACTTGAAGCAACAAATTGTTAACCATATGGTTGAGGATGAAGTGTATGAGCAGATAAAGGGAAAATTGCAGCAGCAAAACCTTGAAAAGAAGTATGAGGGCTATCATTTGGAAGAAGAAGGACTTCTTACTTATAAGAATAGAGTCTATATTCCAAATGCGGCAGGTTTGAGGAGAATGGTTATGGATGAGATCCATAAAGCTCCATACTCTGGTCACCCAGGATATCAGAAAACAATTGCTACAGCAAGGAAATATTATTTCTGGCCAGGCATGAAGAAGGATGTTGCTGAATACATTTCTAAGTGCATGGAATGTCAACAAGTGAAGAGTGAACACCAACATCCAACAGGTTTATTGCTTCCAGTGCCAATTCCAGAATGGAAATGGGAAGTAATATCCATGGATTTTATTACAGGATTGCCAATGACTAAGAGACAGCATGATTCCATCATGGTTGTGGTGGACAAGTTAACAAAGGCAGCACATTTTATACCGGTTAAGTCCACACATAAATCCGATGCCATTGCAAATATTTTCATGAAGGAAATTTTCAGATTACATGGGTTTCCTAAGGCAATAATTTCTGACAGGGATACCAAGTTCACTTCCAATTTTTGGAAAGGTGTCTTTGCAGATTTGGGTACGCAGTTGAGCTTTAGTACCGCCTACCATCCTCAAACAGATGGGCAAACTGAAAGAGTAAATCGAGTGCTTGAAGACATGCTCCGCATGTATGTAATGGACAAACCATCCAAGTGGGAGGATTATCTACACTTGGTAGAATTTGCATATAACAATGGGCAACAAGCATCATTGGGAATGAGTCCTTATGAGGCTTTGTACGGCAGAAGGTGTAGGACACCAGTGACTTGGGACAATCCAGTGAACAGAATTGTACTTGGGCCAGAATTGCTTAAGGAAATGGAACAGGAGGTTGCAGGGATCCGGCAAAATTTAAAAGCAGCCCAGGATAGACAGAAAAGCTATGCAGATAAACATAGAGTGCATAGGGAATTCAATGTTGGGGATCACGTATATCTTAGAGTGAGATCAAGGAAGAGTTCCTTGAAGCTTGGGAGCTGTGCCAAGCTATCACCTAGATATTGTGGGCCATTTGAAGTGCTCAAAAGAATAGGACCAGTTGCATATAGACTTGCATTGCCTGCTAGCACTAAAGCTCATAATGTTTTTCACGTCTCTTTGCTTAAGAAATATGTACATGATCCTAACCATGTGATTAATTGGGATGTGATCCAGGTGGAACCCGAGGGAGAATTCCAAACCGATCCATTGTGCATCCTAGACAAGAAGGTAACATTGCTCCGGAACCGAGCCATCGGACAGGTAAAGGTGCAATGGAAGCACTACGGTCCCGATGAGGCTACATGGGAGCTGGAGGATGCCATGAGGGTGGCATATCCATTTTTGTTCAATTTTGATGAGCACTGAGGACAGTGCTAATGTAAGGGGAGGGGAATGTAATGTCCCCATTTTGACCCCCTTTGTATTAAACCGTAAATGATGTAAATATTGTAATTTAATCATGGTGAGGAGCTCAAGGCCAAGGCCCCACCATTGATTCAACGTTTCATGAATCGGCAATTAAAAATAGATGCCCATGGTTCTTGTGCGAGATGGGCACAATGTAAATAAGACACCATGTAAATACGAATTTTAATGGAAAAACCCACAACCGGCTATGCAATGCAACAAAAGAGATGGGGCATGACTCTACAAGGAAAAGGGAGGGAAATTATTCAAACCTTGAGCCAATGGTATTAATCCATGTGTCAATGGGGAAACCCATAAACCACCAACTGCCCATTTTGTCTCATGTACCCAATCATTTAATTTTTCCAAGAAATTGGTTAAGGTAGTTAATGCCTTGGGAATGAAAGAGTATGGGCAAGCCATTTTCGTGCATGGGCAAGCCATCAACTTGGAAAATCGTGTTTTTGCTTGTGGGGCAAGAAACCACCCACGAAATGGTGCCCAAAGCCATGGGGAATGGGTAGTCTTCATTCATTCACGCAGGGGGAGTTAGCTGGGGTCTTTCCATTTACGTTTTTCATCTAAATACTGCATTTTTCCATGCCTGGGAGTCGTTTTTGCAGTATATAACAGTTGGGAGAGGGAGGGCCACGTTTTGAGGACTGTAGGGAGGTCGTTTTTGCCCCTGAATGTCCAAGGACGTTTTTCTAAAAATGGATTTGGCTTCCTGGGTTGTTCACCAACTTCCCATTTCGTTTTTGTGGGTTCTGTTGTTATGTGCAGCCTTGTTCTTGGTTTGAGCCTGTGAGCTGAAGTGTTGGAGTGGTAGTGGATAGAAGTGGCTTGATAAACCTAGTGGGGGAGACAACCTCTCAAAAAGATCAAGAGGGCTTTGGTTACTCTTCTATGCATACCCTGAGAGCACTGGATAGGGAAGGTATGGCTTGAGGGACTGCACAGCAGTGAAAATAATACTTCCTTGTGCTGGGTGTGTAGGTATTGTGGGTGCCAAGCTAGATAGATCTTGCAAGGTTATCCCTGGCTCTGTGCTGGAGCTCACTAGCTTAGCAACTCTTCCTTTCCATCTCCTAGTAGCCTGATAAACCCAATTGTAGATTGGCTTGGCTCATCTTGGTGTATGCTTGGCTATGCGTGAGTCTGTTGTTCCCTGGTTCCTTGTAGAGATCATGCCCAGCTCGGGGGTGGCAGTGGTGCTGAGAGATTGAGGAGCACACTGGCCTATGGTTGGGTGGAACGTTGCAGTTGCATAGCCAGTTGCTTGGGACTGCCTTATTGAGATAAGTATTCTCTTGTGTAAATTGGCAATTATCATTTGATGAATGTTATGAATGTATGTGGATGTATTAAACGAATTTGCCTCTGCTGTGTTTTTAAAAGTTTAGGCATTTCCATATGATCTTGTCACAGAATCTTGAATGTGTGTTAGAGATCAACAACATTTATTTGATTACCATCGTTTTTCCATAGCATGCACAGATACAGTTCTTTGCATCAATGTTTTTAATTCAAACGTATTGGGGCTAATTGCCCGGATTGAGCACTATGATCCTCTCTCTCACGCTAGTATGATAGAGGGGACATTACAGAATAACATCTACAGTATATCAATGCATGACAATCATAATATGACAAGCATCACAAGCATCACAAGAATCAAAAGCATAGAGACAAGAGACACAGAGTTTCCGTGGGGAAAACCCTAAGGTGAAAAACCCCACAACTTCCTCAGAGATAGAGAGAGCAATGGCTCAACCAAAATACAACCAAATAACACTGAGATAGTCTCCTAGCAGATGATCCTCCTCCTCCTCACTAGTGCGCTACTTTTCAGAGAGAGAGATAGATACTTTTCCGAGTGAGTAAAATAGAGATCTCCTATCTCTATTTATACTCACCTTTTTGCCCAGTGACCTACTGGGGCCGACTTGTCTACTTGAGTACATCCACATTATATTATATATTAATTAGGGCCGACCCCATAAGGTGGTCTAATAACCCATCGGCAAGTACACACACTTGCGACACTTGTCAATCCACATGACGACACTTCCTTATAGAGGAATAACACATCTCTTATAAGGGTACAATAAATATATATATAATATACTGATGAAATACATTCCGAAGTTACATATACATCAACATTACTAAACACCTTTCCTATGGAAGTGGTGAGTTTAGAACGCATGAAAGAACTGTACGAAGAAGATGTAGATTTTGGAGAAGCTTGGAAATCTTGTAAAGCACCATGGAGTGTGGATAGAACCATGTTACTTGATTATCACATCCAAGAAGGAGTCCTATTTAAATATCAACAATTGTGTATTCCTAAAGGATTAGTAAGATTGAATCTTATTAAAGAACTACATGGTGGATTCTTAGGTGGACATTTTGGCATGGATAAGACTGCAACATTGGTAAAATAAAGGTACTTTTGTCCTAGAATCAACAAGGATGTCATAAAGTTTGTTGAATGATATAGAATTTTCCAAGTAGCAAAGGGACAAAGTCAAAATAAAGGATTGTATACTCCATTTCCGCTACCTGAAATGCCTTGGGAAGATGTGAGCATGGATTTTGTTTTGGGGCTTCCTAGTACACAAAGGAAGCATGATTTCATGATGGTTGTAGTAGATAAATTTTAAAAAATGGCACATTTCACAGCGTGCAAGAAGACACGTAATGCTACTGAAGTGGTTGTTTTATTATTCAAATAAATTGTGAGACTTCATGGGTTGCTAAGGAGTATTACTTCAGATCAAGACACAAGATTTCTTGGTCACTTTTGGAAGACACTTTGGAAGTAAATGGGAAGTAAACTATTTTATAATTCATGCTATCACCTACAATTAGATGAGAAAACATAGGTGGTGAACATGAGTCTTGGGAATCTCTTGAGAAGTTTGAGTGGTGAAAATCCTAGTTAGTGGGATACGGTCTTGGCATGGGATAAATTTGCATATAGATATTCAATGAATCGATCAAATGGGAAGATTATTTTCTAGATTTTTTATGGAAGGTCACCAAAAGTAACTATGTATTTGATAAATTTTCCAAATTTGGAAGAGAGAAAGAGTGTTGATGCAAGTGATTTTGCAAATATTGGCGTGCAAGCAATGCATGAATAAGTGAAGAAGCGGTCGCAACAAAGTAATTCCAAGTACAAAAGGAGGTTCGATCTATATAGAATAAATAATTTTTTTGAGGAAGGCAAGTTGGTAATGGCACATTTACGGAAGGAAAGACTCATCATGGGTACTTGAAATAAACTGAAGTAGAAGAAGATAGGCCCATACAGAACTCTAAGGAAAATTCCTGAAAATGCATACAAGTTGAAATTTCCCAAGGACTTGGATATCTCTCTGATATTCAAGGTTGTATATTTGTACAAGTTCCTTGAAGGAGGAGAGAGTGATGAGACATGTATTTTGGATGAATGGAAGCAACAAATACTAGTCAAACATGTGGAATAAATGGAAGAAAGTTTGGCCACAAGAGTACTTGAAATAAACTGAAGTAGAAGAAGATAGGCCCATACAGAACTCTAAGGAAAATTCCTGAAAATGCATACAAGTTGAAATTTCCCAAGGACTTGGATATCGCTCTGATATTCAAGGTTGTATATTTGTACAAGTTCCTTGAAGGAGGAGAGAGTGATGAGACATGTGAAAGACTCATCATGGGTACTTGAAATAAACTGAAGTAGAAGAAGATAGGCCCATACAGAACTCTAAGGAAAATTCCTGAAAATGCATACAAGTTGAAATTTCCCAAGGACTTGGATATCTCTCTGATATTCAAGGTTGTATATTTGTACAAGTTCCTTGAAGGAGGAGAGAGTGATGAGACATGTATTTTGGATGAATGGAAGCAACAAATACTAGTCAAACATGTGGAATAAATGGAAGAAAGTTTGGCCACGAGAGTTGGTAAAGAGACTCACCACAAGAAGTATTTGGAATATTTAATTAAATGGAAAAAAAGAGGATTAGATGATGCATCGTGGGTAACTGAGCATGATCTAACATGCCTATGAGATTCTTCAACTTCTAAACCAACTATCATATGAGCTGGAAGCTCATGTTCTTCTTACCAAGGGTGTCTGATGCAAGAGCATCCTTGGACTTGGGAAATCCGTATCACCAAAAAAAATTTATTTATGTGTAAGTATATTTAGGAGGAATAAGGATAACCACAACTCCTTAGTTGCTGGTCTATTTCATTAGAACATTGTTGTTACAACTATGATGTTACTTGTGCTGCTCAAATCCATGCTACAATAGTTATGTGCTATTACAACTGTGATGTTACAACTCTATGTTGCAGCACTTAGGATTCCAACATGGTGTTGTTACATTTCCGATTCTTGAAGTCAACTCAATCAATTTGTTCCCTAGGATTGTTCGTGCCAAAATATGAATGACCATTGGAAATAAAGGGAAATCAAATTTGGGGAAAAGGAAATGATGGGTAGTTGAAGTGCCAGATGGTTCATCTTTCTGCAGTTAGGGATTCAAGAGGATAGGAAAAAAAAAATTCACGAGTTGGAAAATGGTCGGGAATAGAGAAAGCGAAGGAAGAAGAAAGAACAAAAGAGGAAGAAGAAGAAGGGGGGTTGTGCACCAGTGGAAGAAAGACGATGCGATTTTCCTTAGAGCACATAGTCAATTATTTTAGCACCAAATCTAAACAAGATGTTAACCTACAGTTTGATGTAATAATTTGTGATTAATATAAGAGAAAGGATTGGTTGTCTCTAGTATTTCATTGATCGTATTTTCATTCTTCTATTCCATAATTTAATAAAATAACTTTCGAACATCTGTTATTCCATAAATGTATGAATTTTGATGTATACTCTGAAAGTAGTGCATGGATCTGTAGATGTTTTTTTGTTACAGGGATGTGTTCTATGTCAAGTACGTATAGTAAATATACTGTCATTGGAGTTATACTGGAAATATTATCGATTAACAATTATTTAATTAAGTGCACATTTGGGGGTGGGTTCAAAATAACATAAGAGAGCCATGAGAGATGTGTCAATGAATATAATGAAAAGGGAGAAGCTTAACCATGTGACAAGTGGTAGCTTGAGAAACCCTTGGATTTTTCTTGTTCTATACATTTGTCATTTCCTTAAGACAATATTTTTCCTTTCTTGAGCATTCAAGAGCATTCTAACAAAAGATTAGTTACCAAGTTCCAATGCAAATTCAATTTGATACAAAAAAATTTGGGAAAATAAATCTTACAATACAAAAATACGTTGTTTTTTTTTATTCTAAAAAATCATAATTTGCATTTATGATTGCAATTTTCACAAGGTCACAAGATCAACATGCAAAGTATGCTTTCCGATTTTCACAAGTTCATAAGATCACCATGCAAAGTATGCTTTAGTGGAAATGATAAATACCTAAAAAAATTAAATGGAATACGGCAATAAATGAATCATAAAATCCTCAAACCATCAATTTATAGTTTTTCATTAGCTGCAAGGGATATGAAAGTGTGGAAATAAGTACATGGAATATTTTTTTAGTGGAATAGTAATCTCATGCATGTTCCTAAAGTCTCACGCTTGTGTTGAAATAGATACTCCCAATGGTTGATTTCATTATGAAAAAAACAAATAAAAATACCACTAGTTTAACAACCCCCAACCTCTATTCTTTGCAAATAAGAATGCACTTCATCAAATACAGGCCATCACTAGTCATTTTCTACTCCTATCAGTAACTAGAAGCAACCCAATGATATCTTTTATCATTTCCTTTTTTTTCAGCATGAAGTTGTAAATTACTACAAACCTAGGCTTGTTAAAGTCCCATTTCATTTTTTCTTTAAAGAACTAAGAGAGAAATGCACAATTTGAGGCAAATAGGAAGTGAACACTAATGAGGTTACGAAAAAAGTGATCTCCTTTCCTTGGCACACAATACCACATGCCTTTATTTTTCATAAATAAGAATGGATGCAGTGACTACAAGCTATATATCACACTAGACTCCATTGCATAGAATATAGTTTATGACCAAGACTTACTGGGCTCTCTGGGATGTTGGATGTTGGATCAATGCAGCTTGATTTGATATACACTGGTAAAATATGGAGTGGACATTTGATCTATTCCCTTGTTCGATATGCATTGGTTTGTTGACCAAATGTATGATGATGTAGTTAGACACCTCTTGCTTCAATTTATCGCATAATTTGTAGAAACTATTCTAAGTTCCGGGGGCTTTTCCTATGTGCTTAAATCAAAGAAATCCACAATCTAAAAACATATTGTAGATTATGGGGGTAAATTGAGATTTTTTTTATATTTTTGGGACTTTCCAATTCATAAATTAGTAACCCCATCCTACAAAGTGTATTGAACCAAATTTGGTGAATTGATGGCCTAATTGAACCAAATTTCTGAATTTCCAAAATTTTAGCCCGATTCGGTCGAATTTGGTAACTATGAACAAAATAATGGAATTGATTTGCGATTCATTATTGTCTATTACTCACCATTATGGGATATGATGGAACATGCTAAGTGATGTTGAACAATTATGGACCATTCTTTAAGAGAGGAAGTTGTAGTTTCTTCATTTTCCTTATGTTAGCATGCTAATGAGAGCAAAATAATGGGGAACTCCTTGTTGATTGTGAGAACCATGGCATTGGTGAGGTTTATGAAATTGAGGAAATTTTTGTACCTGTGGTCAATCATTACTATGTCCCCAACATGATAAAATGCATTGGGATGTTTCTTGCATAGAGATAGTCGATAGATTGGACTTCCTTAGGGACTATTTAGTACAGAAAATACGTGTTTATGTAGTGTTATGTGTGGAAGAGGTGCTTACAATGATTGAGAGTTGCTTAAGGTGCATATCTTGTAGGAAATCCAAACTATGTTACAAAATAGGTTGGGGTTTTGTTAGAGTGCTCAAGCTCTAAGATTCACTATTGTTTGTTATTTTCAATCTTGAGGGAGACATGTACATTAGCTAGTGCCTTTGGCTAGGAGGAAAATAATGCCTAGGAATCCATTTCAGCAAGTGCAATCATTAACATCTAATTCTTTAATATTAAATACTTATGTGATGAAAATTAACACTTATGGTTATTGTCATGTGTAAAGATTATGGTTTAAATTGTAAATACCATTCTAGTATGTCATGTTCCAGGAATATGTTGTGGTTGCATGTGAAATTTAATCATGTAAATATTCTAAGGATATTACAAGCACAATTTTGTATTGTAGAATGCACACTTTGACCTTTATTATGTATATTAAGAGGCAACCATACAAAGTAGATGGAGTTATCTTTGTGAGTATTAATGATTATTTTAGAATAAAAAAGGAATTTTAGTTGTCTTTATGTGGAATGGATTTTTTTGTATGATGTTATATTCTTTCATGAAAAAAAAAATAATACAAGAATTATGTGCTATAATGGTTAATTATATAATTGGATAAGAATCCTTGTGCAAATCATGCATGTGGGTGAATAATTATTTTAGTTGTTAATGTAATGGAATCTTCTTCCATTTGTATTCTTTCTCCCTAGTCATCATTAAGGGGGAATGTTGGAATATGTAATTATGACTAGTGGGGTGTCGTTGGTTGTATCTATCATGGTAGTTATAATAATATTCATACCACTCTAAAACTAAAAAAATGAGTTATCCCACATGCATCATGATTTAGATTCTCTTATTACCTTTATTTATATAAGATAGGTGGAAAACTCTTTATCCCTCATGTGTTATGGGATGTAAATCCACTATACCTCAAGGTATATAATAGAGGTGAAGGAGACTCATTTGAGTACAATGGTGACACATGAGGGTCTGCACATTATTGTGTGTCATTGTGACATGAAGTAAAGATGGAATGTGATGCATGGATTCTCAAGATTGTAAGAGTGAAATTTTTTTGAAGAATAAAAAAGATCAATCCTTCCCGTGGATGTTTCCCCATTTGGATGTTTCCCCATTTGAGGTTTTACCATGTAAATCTGGTGGATATTTTCTCTTCCCTTTCCTCTCTTATGTTATTGATTATTTGATACTTGTTTTGATAGGAGATTAGAATATTTTATTGTGATTATTATGTTAATAATCTATTGTGAATAATGTGCTTGTGTATGTAAAAGCTAGTCATCAGCCTATTGAGGTTGGAATGAAATCGAAGCTAGGAAATCCCAATCGAGAATGAAGACAAAGTTTTAACAAAATACCCCAACAACTAAGGGAGGAAGGTATAAATTTAACACAAAAAACTGGTTTATAAGCATTCACAATAGGTTTGTCTAAAATCATAAAAACACAATCATCCCATCAATAAATTATAGAAATTGTCTATAATTATATTGACTCTCGCGTAAACCATTTTCATTCCAATAATTCATAATAGATATAAATAATAACAATGGTTAAAAAACAACGACAATAAATAACTATCTTTGTTGAAATTCACCACCAATTGGATACAAGTGAATGTTTTTCCACCAAATCATAGGTACCCTATTGTAGAGGCCAACCCCAATTTAGGGCTATGAGACCACAAAGGTGAATTCATATAAGTTGTCTCTAAAATAAACCACAAAATCCAAGCCATAATTTTTAGACATGGAAAACATCATTATAATTCCTCCAAGCTAAAAAATCCATGTTCAACCAACACTAATCTTCCTTCTCAAACCATACAAGAAACATAGTTCTCTTGTTTACAATGCACTCCCTTACATAGTCTCCTTTTTCTCTAGTGCTCCAGTGTAGATGAGGCAATCTCTTTTGCTAGGAAATATGGATTTTTGGCTATTTAAACTCGTAGTAGGTACTCATAAAAAAAAATCATCCCATTAATGCATTTTAGAAATTTATTGTAATCATATCGATTCTTGCCTAAACCCTTTTCATTCTAATTATTTATAATAAGATGAATAATATAAATGGTTAACAAAAAACAATAATAAATATATATATTTGTTGGAATTCACCACCAATTAGACACCAGTGAATGTTTTTATTCCCAACCATATGCACCCTATTGCATAGGCCACCCCCAAGCTAGGGTTTTGAGACCACAAAGGTGAATTCCTGCAAGTTGATTATGCACTCACCCACACAACCTATCACATAACTTCCAAGCATGGAAAACATCGTTATAATTCATCCAAGCGCAACAATCCATCTTCAATTAGGAATACTCTTCCCTCTTAACTTGTACAACACAAGGAAAGGAGATTCCTTGTTTGAAATGCACTCCTTTAGGAAATATCCTCTCTCTAGTGCAATAGTGTAGGAAAGGGAATCTCTTTTTCTAGGAAAAATGTATTTCCGACTGTGACTAATGGAAAACCTTTTCTCTTGCCACCATAAGTAATTATGGTCATGGTTTTCACACACACACATAACAATGAATCTACAATAACAATGGACAAGAACATGAAGGTACACCAACATCATAGAAGAAGAATGAACCAAGAGAACAATGAATTGGGAATTCAAATCTTGCATGCCTAATACCATAGATAATATACTTCAATATAAGAAGAGACCACATGCCTTCATAGGAATTCAATGTATCCTCCCCTTAGATAACTATTTCCCAAGGTTGGTCAACATTTAATAATCATAAGTCAATAATGAAATATTATATATTTACATGTCGCTCTTTCTTCCCCTCTTATGGACTCGTAGCTTCCTTTTATATTAGCTTGCAACCTTTTAATGGTTTTAATATTATTATTATGATGTATTTATGTACAAAACCAAAAATACACTATGGGAATTTTTACTTGCGTAGTGAATCATCAATTTTTCATGTCATGCTTCAAACCAAAACCACATATGTCCAAGCTTCTAGCAAGTTTCATTAATCATATACATGCATAATCTAGGGTCTGAAACTGAGATATTACTTTCTTCTCCCCATTAG
This sequence comes from Larix kaempferi, assembly GCA_027924585.1. NCBI lineage: Eukaryota > Viridiplantae > Streptophyta > Pinopsida > Pinales > Pinaceae > Larix > Larix kaempferi. Next base: position 20,827,255 of record BSBM01000858.1, read on the forward strand.
ATTATCATCGAATTAAGGATGAGCTATTTTTTTTATTTTTTTAAAGGTGTGTGCCTATCCCATAGCATCCTCTAGCTCTCATGTCACCTCATCGAGATGGAATGCCATACTAAAATTCAAGCTTGTGTCAAATTCCTTAAATAATCAATTTTAAATGTTTGAAGTGAAATTAGAATATCCATTAGAGACAATGACCTTCTGTATTACATCTAATCTTACAAAAAATTCTGCCATGTAGTTATCTTTTATATTTGATGCCTTAACTAGTATAAAATGGCTATCCTTTGTCTTTTATCCATCACCACTTTGATGAGTCATTCTACCTCATTATTCTTGCTAAGACTGATATAATTAATAGTTAATACCTCCCATTTTTATTATGGAAATGGAAATGGAAATGGGTTTAACAAACAAATTGAAGGTATATGTTGAGATTTAACTTATTTACATTACATACATCTTAATATCTATTGAGAAACCCCATTTCATTCCTAGAAAAGAGTACTATTTCATATGGTGTTAAAAATATGGAAAATCATGCATTCATTCAAGATAATTTTCCTGAACTAACAAGAATTAGGAGCATAATTTGATTTTTGTTCACAAGAAATCCATCATTTTCTATATTATACTCTTCATACGTCCACTGAACATTTTTTAGTTATAATCCTTCCTTTATTTGAAGGTATCATTCAAATGTCACATAAGCTTCAAGAATGCTCTTCAATTGTGATTTACACTTCATAATTTTTGTAGAATGCACTGCATTTAATCTTCTACTAAGAGTATCAACAACTTTGTTCTATTTTCCTTTAATGCGTTTTATGTCAAAATCAAGCCCACGAAAAAATTCTAGACATTTTACTTTCCTAGCATTAAAATTTAGTTGTTCTAAGAAACATTTGGGACCGTTATTATGAGGAACCTGCAACAATTAATTAATGAAAATACACGAGATAGCAGAAATAACAGAACTCAAAATCACTTTTATTGATCGCAGGCCACTTCGAGGGGGCAACCTCCTTTGAGCAAGCTCAATACAAATAACTTCACAGTACCTTCAATGGTCTCAACACAAACTTATATACTAAGTATAGGTTCCAATACCATGGGTCAATACCATGTGTCAATATAAACCATGGGTCAATACAAACTATGGATCAACAATTACTACAGGACGACTTACAAAGCATATAATTCCAACAACAATAATACAAACTATGGATCAACAAATACTACGGGACGACTTACAAAGCATATGCGTCCAACAACAATATACTAACAAGGTAAATAGAAGGGTTGACATGGGTTCCTAACATCCCCTCTCCCTTAGAAAAAACTTTGTCCTCAAAGCTTTAGATGTGGAAATTGATACAGAATCTGAAGGAGTGGTTCCCCTGTAGCATCCTTGAGTTGCATTGCATCCCACTAATGCCTTTTGAGTTTCAGGTAGGATTGCATGGAAGGCTGTAGACAAAGAAGGACCATATAAGCTGCATGAAAAGTGCACTCAAAACGGTGTTGATCGGCTTGTTGTTTCAGTCGAATTCTTTCCATGTGAAGATTGTCCTACAGAATGAGAAGAATCTGATCGTGGTTTCGAAGAACTAATTCAATTGCCTAAACTAGGGAGTTGTTGAGCGTGTATGGAAGAGGAACTGGCGGTTCCTGTCCATAAACTGCTTCATATGGTGTCCTTTTAGATGTGGTATTGTACCACTGGAGTGCTTCTAGGAAATCCATAGAAATAGTTTTCCAAATCTGTGTAGGGATGGGAAAGGGTTCGAGCAATCTCGAAAGGAGTGTCGTTTCACCCTTGTTGACCTGGCAAGTATCACACTCAACCACCATCTGTTGAATTTTCATTTTCAGTCCCTGCCAAAAGAAGTTACATTGTTCCCAATCATAGGTTTTGAGGAAACTAGAGTGCCCTGCCGATGAAGAAGCATGGAGTTCCTAGAAGAGATAGCCCTATTGAACAGATTGCAACCAATTTGGAATAAGTAGAGAAATAGCTGTAAGAGAAACTGGATCATCCAATGTGCGAGAAGGAGCATATGCCATCATATTTTCCTTACCCTTCTTGTAAGTGATCGCATAGTCATAACCCATGAGTTGGATAGCCCATTTCAGGTGTGCTGGGGAGGAGACCCGTTGTTCCAGGAAATGTTCCAGACTTTGGAGATCAGTCTTGATGCAGAAATAATTCCCTAATAGGGATGGCTGCCACTTCTGTACTGCATGCAAAATAGCCATCATTTCCTGCTGAGATGTAGATGTGGCTAAATGCTTACCAGAAAGGTCTCTTGAAGGCGGAAATCCCACTGGTGCAGCAAAGACACCTACATATCTATCCAAGGAAGTAATGGATGCCATTGGTGGGTGAATCTGAATGGAATGGAGCTGAGCAATGACACCATGTGAATTCTTCTTAAGGATCTTTTCTAGGTGATGTGAACTGATGATGCAGAGAGACCCTAGTTGTAAGCCCATAAATTTATGTTGTGCCCCATTGACTGAAAACTGCATCCAAAGTTCAGCAAAATCCCATAAGATGGGGCCAAGTGTGTGTAACCATTGAACGCCCAAAACCACATCACATCCGCCTAAGGACAAGGAAAACATGTCAGAGCACAGGCTATAATCTTCCAGAGAGACACACACATTGTGATACTTTCCCTTGTAAGGTAAGGTGCCCCCATTGGTAACCATGACTTCAAAGTTGGAGCAAGGATGGACCAAACAATCATCCTATTTGGAGATATGAGGGTCAATGAAGTTATGAGTGCTACCAGAATTGATGAGTATTGTAAGAGGAAGCTTCTTGAAGTAACCCCTGACCCGCATTGTTTGGGGGGTGGTGACACCGGATAAAGCATGGAGAGATATGTCTGGTTGGTCGTCCTGAGATGGGGGGTCAATAGGCGGCTCCTGAATGTCGACCTAATCATCCGGTGTATTTGGAGCTTCTTCACCAACTTTAGAGGCCGGAGGAAAATCCACATCGAAGAGATAGAGCTTTTGCTGAACACATCTATGTCCTCGAGTGAATTTCTCATCACAATTATAACAAATCCCTTTGTCTCTGCATGCTTGCATCTCTATTTCGGACAAATGCTTGATAGGAGTTGGTCGAGGAGCTGGCAGGATGGGAGGTCATTGAGAACCCATATTTCGGAAGGGAACAAAAGTGGCTTTGGAGCGTTGTTGGGTTGCAATCTTGTCTTTTGCCAACTTAGCCAACCCCAGGGCTTCCATCATTGTTTTGGATAGAACATTTTGACCTCTGAGCGGATTTCATCCTTAAGACCACTGATAAAACAACTCCTGTAGAAGTCATCAAACAATCCTTTTGTGTGATTGGCTAGTTTCTCAAATTCTGTTTGATACTCTCTCACAATGCCAATTTGACGAAGTTTAGTGAGTGCTCCGGTGAAGTCATCAAAAGCACTAGGACCAAATCGTTGCAAAAGGAGTTGGAAAAAATCTGTCCATTTTGGCTCGTCATGAGCATTGATGTACCAACGATACCATTGAAGGGCTTCCTATTCCAAATGAAAGGATGCAAGTGGAACTTTTTGGACATCAAAAGTATTATGTAGATTGAAATACTGTTCTGCATGATAGATCCATCCAGTCGGATCAAGACCATTGAAGTGAGGAAAATCAAGTTTTGGACCACGAAAATTGCTAGAAGAAGAGAACCCATTCTCTGATGAAGACTCAGACTGTCGTTTGTTGTTCATGGGTGAATTCTCAAGATGGAGGCCAAGAAATTTTTTATCTAGATCCTGGAGTTTGGTTTGGATGGCTGCAAGTGCTTCTTCCATGGTTTTTGCTCCTGCACGGGTGACAATCATAACCAGGAGTGTTTTTTTTTTTGGGGGGGGGAATGGATATAAAAACACAAACATAAGCTTATTTAGTAAAGGGAAATTTGGATTTGGGAAAAACCCGGATGGGTAATTGGGGTTTGACTAGGTTTTGGGCACTCTGGAATGGATAGGGAAGCATAAAATGAGGATTTCAGAAGTGGGGTGAAAAATGGAAAAATTTGTCAGAGAGGGACAAAGAAGCAGAAATAGGGAATGGACACGGTGCCAAAATTTGAGGGCGATTGGGTGAAAATCAAAGGAGTTATGGCAAACCCTAAAAATAAACAAATGTGGGATTTCTGGCTTTGGGAAGTGGAATTTGGGATAGGGTCCTCAGGAATGAAATATGCAGAATGGGAGTGCAGGGGTCTTAGTGAAGTTTCAGGGAAAATAGATTTAAAACAAGGGAGATACGGAGAAAAAAAGAATTTTATATGGATCTGAAATGACTGGATCAGAACCGGCTTTCAAGATGGATCTGAAACATCACGAAAGTGATCGAAAACAGATGGATCTGCAATGGTGCAGAAGTGATCGACAACAGTTCAGCTGAAAATAGATATGGACCCCAGGTATGTTCGGCTTCCTATCGGTTCAAGCGAGTCACTCGGCCACCAATGTTGTCTGACGGCTTGCGTATTGGGGTAATACCCCTCACTCCACAACTCAGGTAAAACTAATAACCTCTTTGCGACAAATGACAGCTCTTGGTTTACCTCACGGGTGGGAACTAGTCAATCAGGTAGGGGTCGTTGCCCTTTTCACTGGCAGGTCCTCCCAATGGGCCAGCTACTTTGGGGTTCCTGTGGTACTCCTCACAATGAGTTTTAGGGATTATGCCCAAGTACTTCCCATAGTTAAGTGGATAGGGATTATCCCCAGATCCGAAGCTGCAATAGATGCGAAAAAAAAAAATTGGCAAAAATTTCACCCAGCGAGCCCAAGAAAGTGCTCTGATACCAGATGTGAGGAACCTGCAACAATTAATTAATGAAAATACACGAGATAGCAGAAATAACAGAACTCAGAATCACTTTTATTTATTGTAGGCCACTTCGAGGGGGCAACCTCCTTTGAGCATGCTCAATACAAATAACTTCACAGTACCTTCATTGGTCTCAACACAAACTTATATACTAAGTCTAGGCACCAATACCATGGGTCAATACCATGTGTCAATACAAACCATGGGTCAACACAAACTATGGATCAACAATTACTACAGGATGACTTACAAAGCATATGCATCCAGCAACAATAATACAAACTATGGATCAACAAATACTACAGGACGACTTACAAAGCATCTGCGTCCAACAACAATATACTAACAAGGTAAATAGAAGGGTTGACATGGGTTCCTAACAGTTATGATGAAATACTGATATTTTTACCTTTGGAATGTATTGTCTTGGTTTATGTATAAATTTTAAATGTGTGGTTATAATGATAGGTTCTAATAAACGACCTAACTAGTGAATGTATAGCCATGTAGTTGTTTTAAATATTATGCTATGATCCATGTGGTTTCCATGATAACATTAGGGTATGTAAATAGTGCATGGATACAAAGAGAATGATATGATTTATGGATCCAGTAGAGGGGAAGAGGAAAAGAGGCATATGGGAGAGTGATCGTCTATTAGGAAGTATCATCATATGAGCTCATCTATTTTTCACCATGTTTCTTATATGAATCCATCCACTTACAGTGACCAATAATACCAATAATTTAATGCATATAAAAGGTTAGTGGGAAAGTGTTCTCACATAGTTATTTAATCATGGGATAAGAAAAATCATCATGGGGAAGTGTAAGAGTACTTCATTTCTAATGTTATAAGGAGTGTTAACAATAATTTCCATCAGATCTCCTTTGATTATCATTTTCATTCATACTATCATTGCCACATTTATGTTGTAGACTTCTCATGTTGCATTCTCTTTTGCCAACATTTAAAAAATATTGAAAATTGATTGAAAGTATGATGAGTATATGTTAAGCACTATATATTGAAACATTGCATTTCTATCATTCTATTAGTATTGTCTTTATTAAAGGAAATTAATTGTAATTATATGGTGGGATAGAATTGTAATTTTACCCTTTGTCTCCTTTATATATACCAAGGATACCTAGCTTTACGATCATGTTATATTTTATTGTGTATTGGATAGATTGAATAAGGAGGCTTCCCCCTCGAAGAGGATTCTTACTCATTTATTTGCTTCATTGTTAAGGCATTGCATTACTTTGTCTTTCTTATTTCTACTCTTTGGGCAATGCAATGCATAACATTTGGTATCAAAGATTAGATGCTTCCAAAATGAGTCATGTTGGATTTTTTGTTTATAAACTTTTTTTGGGGATGTTTCAGATAACAAAAAATGGAGTAGCTATAGCGAACTATCTCTGGTACAAATGTTAGGTCTTGATTTATCATATATGTAGAACTATACACTATGTACATTAGGAATTTTTACTAGTCCAAAACTAGTCTCAAATAGGTGTTCTGGGTAAAACAATCATATATGAAGATTGAGAGATCCAAATTGAGTAAGACATTCTACATCATAAAGAATACAAACCATAGTTTTTAGGGTACAAATTTTATAATCAAAGAAGGAAAATTGGACATTTCTATAATGATATTTAACATCCATGATGATGAAGACTAGAAGTGGAAAAATAAACCCTTTCTACACTTGAAATTGACTTTGAAATGATGAAAATTGCATTTTATGAGGATTTTGTTGTTAATTTTCCTGAGAAGAAGGGAGACCAGTCATTGTACTTATCCTTAAAGGAGATACCATGCCTATTTTTTCACTACATTAAGGCCTATAGGTTTTCCCCTGGTTTCAACTGAAGAAAAGAAACACTAAAATGCGTGCACTGAGTTAAACAAAAGTTCAATTGTGCATGGAAAGGACTTGTAATGCACGAAAACCATGCACTTTGGACTCATCACCTAGTTTAGACCTAATGCAAATCCATAAAAGAGACATGTAAAGTCAATATACATAGGTTGAAAGGTTGGACAATGTAAGGATGAATAATAATAGTATATCCAAGAGTGAAGTGCCTCCATTGTTCAGGTATTTAGTGGTTGAGGATAAGGGAAAGGGAGGGAACTCAGTTTTTGGTGGAGGAGAGTACCATGAGAAATGACTAAAATGATTATAAGTACTAGCTTATTCATATTCAATACAAGTTGATTCTCTCCCCCCCAAACAAGATGCATGTTATATGTTTTTTTTGTTGGGTAGCGATTAATGCAATTTTCTTTATGCATTATTGATTAATTATTTGTCATAAATAATGAGGAAGGTTTGTTTTAATCTTGTGTGGAGGTGAGTCCACAAATATTAGGAGAAGGGAATCAAAATAATGTCAGGAAATTGATAATATGCATAAACATACAACACTATATTATCTAACATGTAAAGCAAGAATCTAGTAGTCTATCTTTTTATCCATGCAAGCAACATTAATCAATGTAAGAAACTAGATATCAGAGAAAAGGAATGATACACTAGATATACATGGGAAAACCCAAAATGAGGAAACATACATGGGAATGTATTGTCTTCTTATTCTTTAGAAATCTTCAATCTTACGCTTGAGCTCAAATCGACATATGTTTCACATCTTTACAATATAAATCACAATATATCTTTCCAAAGGCTCCCCTTCACCTCTATTATATAGCTAGAGATATGGAAGAATAACATCCCAAAAGACATGTGGGATAAATTATTTTCCACCTCCTTATCTAATGAATGGTAATAGGAGCATATTACTCCATGATGCATGTGAGATAACTCCCTTTACATAATATTAGAGTGATTTATTCCTTCCAACTCTAGATAAGGCATCTTACAACATCACAGTAGAGACTAGTACTAATGTAATATTAAAATTACACATTCCAACACTCCCCCTTAATCAAGACTAGGGATAAAAACACATACATGGAGGAAGGTGGAATTACATTAGCATTTCCCATTGATGACAACTTATTGCATTCCCCAAAAAATTGAAGATACATAAAAATTGCTTATGTCATGGATTTGGTGAAGGTATCGAATGCTTCTTGTTCTATAGGACAATACTAAAAAAAATAACACCATCTGCCCCAAGATATCGAAGGTAATGAGTATCAAGGTCAATGTGTTTAGTCTTGGAGTGATACACTGAATTGTATGCAAGCTGGAGTACACATTGATTGGCACATATTAATTCAGTAGGAGACTTCTGAACCAGTCCAATCTCTATAGGAACATGCCAGATCCACATTTCCTCTTTAGCTTCCTCAACTCCCATGTATTCTACTTCACAAGAAGAAAGGGAAATATTTCTCTACTTCTCACTAGACCATGAAATCGAACATGAACCAGATCAAATATGTACCCTATAGTAGACCTTCTATATGAATCATTCCTTTCCCAATTAGAAGTTATACACCCAAGAAGTGAAATTGTAGCCCTTCTAGAATAGAAAACACCATAATTCATTGTCCCTTGTAAATATATAAGAATCCTCTTATTTTCTTTCCAATGAATTCCATGAGGATTTTGCATAAAATTGAAACCGTTCTTCATGCAAAAGAGATATCAAGATTGATGTGTGTCAAATATATCAAACTCCCTACAAGTTGATGATACAAAGTTGCATCAACAAGAGGATTTTCACAATCAACAATTAAATTTACGACGTATTGAAATGGCATAGGAGAAGGCTCACAATCACTCATATGAAATCGAGCAAGTAACTATATAACATACTTAGGATGATACATGAATATACCATCAACCATGTGCCAAATTTGGAGACCCCAAAAATAATGCAATAGGCATAAGTCAGTCATTTCAAATTAATTTTTAAGATTATTCTTCATTTCCTATATAAATGTAATCTATCCGCAGGTAAGGATAAGATCATCCACATCAAGTAACACAATGAGGAAATCATCATAAAATTTCTTAACATACAGATTTGGATTAGATAGAGATCACTTAAAACCATTCTTCAAGAAATAAGTGTTAGTTTTTCATCATTTATATCAATATGATCTAGGATCTTAACTAAGAGAATAACATGCACAACAAAACAAACACAAGAGACAAGAGACACAAATCATTTCATCGGGGAAACCATAAAGGAGAAAACCCTGCAACTTCGTCAGAGATAGAATAAGCAATAGTACAAAACCCCAAAACAAATATATGGTCTCGAGTAGCTTCCTCCTCCTCCACTTGTGCGAACTCCTCCTCTCTATCACTAATGCTAAGTGAGTGAGTGTGTGAATGATCAAATAGAGAGGAGCACCCTCTCTATTAATACTTTACCTTTCACTTAGCCTTAACCCCAAATAGGTCGTCCCCTATTTGTAACTGACTGGGGCGACTTCTCTAGGAGAGTAAAATAACCCATTAATAACTTAATTCTGGGGTCTAATGCCCCGACATACATGGGAGGATTGACCTCAATGACTTTACATGACCCAAGTACAATAATGACTTCTCCGACGGGAGGAATAAACATCTCTGTCGGAGGTATAATAATAAAATACAAATACAATATACAAGTGAATACATTCCAAAGTTAAAAATACATCAACACTCCCTCTTAACTAGGAAGGTATTCTCTTGACACAGTTCATCAACACATGTCTTCGTCACTGGATCATCATCAAAGCTGGATCATCATCGCCACTGTTGCTACTATCTCGACCATCAATCTCCAATCTACTCGTCATGAAGTTCTATATAGCCAACCCTTTTTCATGCTAGATGTAGGCCTATCCTCCATGTAGGTCTTCATCATCTCTGCACACAAGCCATCAAGTATTTACATCTCAGGACTTATTATATTCCTCTGCAAAACCTGCAAGATCTCCTAGGACTGATTATATGCCACTGCAAAACTTGAAGGAGCATCCCAGGACTGATTATATGCCACTTGCAAAACCTGCAAGATCTCCCAGGACTGATTATATGCCACTGCAAAACCTGAAGGAGCATCCTAGGACTAATTATATGCCTATGGAAAAACTGTGTACCATACAGTTACCTCATCATATTCAGATCATCTCGTCGTCAACGGAGCACCGCCCAGATGCACACAACACAACACTTACAATCACCGACATGGAAGGAATTTCCTCTGACCATCCGGGAAAGGCTCAACAATTACATCAATGACCATGGAAGGACTAACCTCTGACCATGTCGGAAAAGCTTCAGCAATTACATCAACAACCATGGAAGGAATTTCATCTGACCATGTCGGAAAAGCTTGACAATTACATCAATGACCATGGAAGGAATTTCCTCTGACCATGTCAGAAAAGCCTCGGCAATTACATCAATGACCATGGAAGGACTAACCTCTGACCATGTCGAAAAAGCCACGCCAAGCCCTAACATATGCACCATGGGAGGACTTTCCTACCACCATGTGAGAATGGCCTAGCCCTTACATCTACAGCATAGGAGGACTTTCCTACCAATATGTGATAATGGCCCGTGTGCATCTGCATCTTCCAGACTCATCGCTTCCCCTTTGAAGGAACCTCGATCTGAAGTACACCAAGCTTCTCTCTGAAGTACTCGAACTTCACTCTGGCTAGCAGCTTGGTTGATACATTGGCCATCTGCTCGTTCGTCGCAACATACCTGAGCTTCACTACTCCTCTCTGTGCCATATCCCTAATATAGTGATACTTGATCTCGATGTGCTTCGACTTTTCATGGAACACCGGGTTCTCAGACAACTTCACACAACTCTAGTTGTCGCAATATATACAAGTCACATCCAACTAGAGATCAAAAAAATCAGACAATAGCTTCCTTAGCCATACTGCCTCACAAACAGCCAAACAAGCTGCGACATACTCTGCTTCGGCTGTACTTAGTGCCACATAGGACTTCTTCCTACTAAACCAAGAGATCACACCTAATCCCATACTGAAGCAACACCCCGAAGTGCTCTTCCTATCAATGACACTATCTGCCTAATCAAAATCAACATAACCCTCCAGGTTAATCTTCTGATTCACATCATACTTGAGCCCATAATCAACCGTACCCTTCAGGTACCTCAGAATATGCTTTGCAGCAATCAAGTGAACATGTCTCGGATCCATCAGGAACAAGCTCAATGTGTTCATAGAAAAGAAAACATTTGGTCTCGTATTTGTTAGGTATATCAAGGACGCAATCATCTGACTATACATTGTGGCATCAATCGACTCTGATGAAGCATCACTCAATAGCTTCAGTTTCGATGCCATAGGTGTGGCCATGGACTTGTAGTCCATCATCCCGAACCTCTTCAAGATCTCTACTACATACTTCCTTTGTCCAAGGAAGATTCCATCTGCACTCTGAAGTGGATTTTTATATATTTGAGTATTGTCCTCCCTTTGTGACTGAAAATCATTCACACTCTGCATTGAGTGATCTTCTACATATCTATTCGTGCCATATCCCGTTAGAAGGGTCTACTGATATGAGCCTCAAGATCACTCGAACTCTATGGTGAGTTCCTTCTTGCATCCATCTGTATATACAAACCATCTTCAAGCTTGTAGCAAAGGTTGAAATCCGCATCACCCGTGGTGATGATCAAGCTCATCAAATGACTATCAATCCTGGGTACCTGTTGAACCCGTACAAAGCTTTCTTCAATCATGTGATTCTCTATCGAATCGTGGGAGTTTGCTGGATATGCACTTCTTCTTCATTTACACCATTCAAGAGAATGGTCTTGTCATCCATGGGTGTAATCTATCTCTGGAAGTGTCTAGCCACTGGAGCAAACATCTTGCCATGATCCTCTCCCTCTTTCTAAGAGAATCCTCTAGCCACGAGCCTTCTATAGTACGTTTGATTTTTAAGTCTTCTTATTGAACATCTATCACTTTTTCTTTGGAACAGGTGTTCATCATCCTTCTTTTGTAGATCATAGCACATGATATTTCCTACAAATCAAATTTAATTACATGTTTAGTAACACTTCATAAATATCAAATTATGTTGGCATTTCAATGATAACTTATTATGCATACGATCTTTCCTACAATTCAAGTTGAATTGCATGATTAGAAACATCCCATAGTTTTTCAGAACAAATTCTTCCGCATAAAAAACATAAGTCATACAGTTATTTAATTATCTTAGCCAATGCTTCAATACAACATTTATCCATATCCCGTAACTTTCTAGATGCCTTCCATCTCTACCAAAACATTTTTAAGAGTGTGCACTACTCCAACATGTCAGCAAAGAGGTTTAAATCTAGATAAGTAGCAATGGAGTGTTGTACAGTACCATAGGCCACTTACCCATTATTTGCATATTAGTAGTATCTTGTTCATTAATGCAACTTTTCTAACATGCATAATATACATCCTAAATCTAAGAACATAAGTATGTACATGACTGAACAACATCATTTAAGTAATCATATATACAAGAAATGACAATTCAAATACTTATCTTTGTTTGGTTGTTGGGTGGACTCCCTCTCAATCTTTGCTTCCTTGCAGTAACTACTGGAGTGTGCTCCCTCTTGATTTCTATTTTCCCTTTGTGGTAGCATCATGATTATATGTCTTTTGAACTTCCATCCATCCTGTACCACTATGCATGCTTAAGTGTCCACTAGTTTCATCATTGTGTCATCCTCAAGATGTCATACATAATCATACCTTCATTAGTATAATCTCAATACTATCAAAACATTATAATCCTATAATCTTAACATGTATGGTCATGATCATTTCATACATAGGTAATTTATCACAAGCGTTAGTATTCAAGGTTTCAAGGATTACTTCTTTTACTCATGCATATTCTTATTTGACCATAGGACTTTGCTAGTTTGTCATATCATAAATCAAACTAAGAAGCATAATATGCATAAACCCACAATTATTCAAACTTATAACTTCTTGAATAATCATTATCAATCATACAAAAGTATGCTTATATAAGATCCTAACACAAGTTAGGATTCAAACTCGCTATAGGAAAACATACCTGGATTACCATGTTTTCTAGTTATGTCTAACATACCCAAACAATGTCTTCTTTGTTCTCTTCAATGATTTAGAGACCTTGTGCTAGTAACCTACATATCTTCATAAGTTAAGCATTGTAGAACCAAATCATACATACCTCGTAAGTAGAGATTCTATGTGATCAACGACTATGGACATGAGTCTTTGTCTTCATGTCACCATGGTCATATATTCTTGATCTAGAACTTGATTTGTCTTTCTTGATGTACCTTTCATGTTAGCGGACAACATCATCCTCATACAACACCACAGTGCATTAGTACAATCATAAGTTTCATAACCCTAATCAATGAATGTCTTATATTATTCACATACATTCATACTTTTACTAAGGTGATCAGACAATCATGATTGTACTAACCTCAATAATATGAAGACAAGCGTATCATGAACTTAATCATGAAACAAATTTCAAAACATACATGTATCTCCTCAAGTCATACCTATCGAGATTTCTTGTAGTGTTCTCTATAAGGGTAAAACCCGAACCATCCAAGGTATATCACTTGTAAAAAGATTATATAGGTTCTTGGTGCTAGGATGATAGGATATCAGTTCCTTTTAAACCTCCTTCATTTCTACCCTATGAGTCTCCCAACCTTGCTAGGGTTTCTTCTTATTTGGAAACCCTAATTTTTCAATCTCCTTCCTCCCACAACATTTTGATGGAGGATTAATATCTATGATGAATGGATTCCAAATCCATTTTCAAAGTTTCTATTGTTGCATCAGGTGTCTCCAACATTGTATCAAGTCATGCCATACCTAAAAACTGAAAACCCCAAGTGAGAGCTTCTTCCTCCTCTTCTTTGATTTCCTCCATTGAGCCATTTCAGATGTACCATATTGTTTCTAGTGTATCTCTGAAATTGAGGATCTGCAAGGTCTGAAAATTCAGCCTGTGGTAGCCAGACCCGTCATCTTTCCAACCCCATAGGTTTTCACTTCATTCGATTCTCCATCAAGGAGATATGCTCAGTTTCCCAACATGACCTGTTTAAGAGATGAAACAACATAGCGAACTTGTACGGAGTGCCACGTGTCACTGTTTGAACTTCGGCCTCTGAAAAGCAGACCTGCAAAAATAAGTTCCGTTCCCTAACTTTCACTTTTTATGGAATTCCATTTGGAGCTTCCTAGACCGATATATGACCTTTTTTCCTAAGTCCCCTATTTAGGGCTTCATTCTGGAAGAGGCAGAAACCCTAACTTGTATGAATCATATCTCAGAAAGTAAAACGAATCTAAGGCTGAAATTTGGACACGAGGTACAGGAAAATTTCATATTCGGCCTATCCAATTTTTAAATCCTGAACCTTCACCAAAATTTATTTATAGCGAAAGTTCCACGATGACTAGGTTTTTCTATACAAAGCCCTAGCTTTCAAATTGTTGCAAGTGAGACAAGTGTCGTAAATGCCATACATGCCTCCCTTCAGGCTAGCTCTGTTACCATTTTATTTTTCATCATTTAATTCAATATGATCTAGGATCTTAACTGAGAGAATAACATCATAGCAAAACAAACACAAGAGACACAAATCATTTCACCGGGGAAACCATAAAGGAGAAAACCCTGCAACTTCCTCAAAGATAGAATGAGTAATAGTACAAAACCCCAAAACAAATAGATGGTCTCCAATAGCTTCCTCCTATTGATGTATATGTAACTTCGGAATGTATTTCATCTATATATTTCATATATATTTATTGTACCCTTATTAGAGATGTGTTATTCCTCTATAAGGAAGTGTCGTCATGTGGATTGACAAGTGTCACAAGTGTGTGTACTTTCCGATGGGTTATTAGACCACCATGTGTGGGGTCGACCCTGAAATATATATTATATTGTGGATGTACCTAGCTAGACAAGTCGGCCCCATAAGGTCACTGGGCAAACAGGTTAGTATAAATAGAGATCAGGAGATCTCTATTTAGATCATTCGGAAAGTCATCTCTCTCTCACTCAGAAAGTGGTGCACTAGTGAGGAGGAGGATCATATGCTTCTAGGAGACTATCTCAAGTGTATTTTGGTTGTACTTTGGTTGATCCATTGCTCTCTCTATCTCGGAGGAAGTTTTGGGGTTTTTCACCTTATGGTTTTCCCCACAGAAACTTTGTGTCTCTTGTCTCTCATGCTTTTGATTCTTGTGATGCTTGTCATGCTTATTGTGATTTTCATGCATTGATATACTGTTAATGTTATTCTCTCAGTGAAGATCCTAGAGTATTGTGAATTTAATGCTCAAAATTTAACACCTCCTCCTCCACTTGTGCGAACTCTTCCTCTCTCTCACTAATGCGAAGTGAGTGAGTGTGTGAATGATCAAATAGAGAGGAGCACCCTCTCTATTTATACTTTACCTTTCACTTAGCCTTAACCCCAAACAGGTCATCCCCTATGTGTAACTGACTAGGTCGACTTCTCTAGGAGAATCTAATAACCCATTAATAACTTAACTCTCGGGTCTAATGCCCAGACATATGTGGGAGGATTGACCTCAATGACTTTACATGACCCAAGTACAATAATTACTTCTTCGACCGGGGGAATAAACATCTCCGTCGGAGGTAGAATAATAAAATAAAAATACAATATACAAGTGAATACATTCTGAAGTTACAAATATATCAACAATAAGTATCAATTTTCTCGTACCAAGCTCTAGGTTTTTTTTTAAGACCATATAAATACTTGTTCAATTTGCATACTAAACTTAAAGTTTTAGAAGTAATAAAACCAAGTGTTTTTTTCGTATAAATGTCTTCATGAAGATCACCATTTGAAAATGCACTCTTGAAATCTAGTTGGTGTATTTCACATTTATAATATAGAGCAAGAGAAATAAAGTTTCTTATTGTGTTCATTTTAGCAACCGAAGCAAAAATTTCAGTATAGTCAACACCTTCTTGTTGAGAAAATCCTTTTCCTACTAACCAAGATTTATGTTTTTCAATATGTCCTTCTGTAGTAAACTTTGTTTTATATATACACTTACATCCAACTAAATTATTTCCAGGAGGAAGAGGAACAAGAGTGCATGTATTGGTTTGCATTAACAAGTTGTACTTAGCCATCATCGCTTTGTCCCATTCAAGTTTATTTTTAGCTTGAGAATGGGTAGAATTAGAGAGATTTTGACGTCTAAAATGGGCCTCCTGAGGAAAATTATAAAATAATAGTGGAAATAATAAAATAATATTAGCATACCTCATCAAATTTTGGAGGAAAAAAGAAAAATTACTTCTTAGATCCGTATTTTCAACTTGTCTCCTTGTATATTCACTCAAATTTCGGTCACGAGCATTCATTGGATGGAGAATTCAATTCCGCATCCAATGAGTACCCACTCAACATACTTTTGATGGACCCTGCTTCCCCAAAAAGAAGAAATAAATGAAAAAAATGTGATGATCACATCATCATCACGTTTTTTGATATATTTATTCTTTTTGAGGTAGCGGGGTCCATCAAAGTATGCCGAGTGGGTACTTGTTGGATGCAGAATTGAATTCCCCATCCAACGGCTGCTCGTTATTGAAATTTGAGTGAATATATAGGGAGATAAGTTGAAAATACAAATTGAAGTAGTTTTTTCATTTTGACCTTTTTACCTTTTTACTTTTTTACCCAAAAATGGTGATTCATTCCCCATGGTTGACATCATCACCTTGAATCCTATTGGTTGATTTTTATAGTACATTTCTTTTATTTTTAGGCCCATTTTTTACCTCAAAATTTCTCAAATGGGGAACATCTATGGCCAATACTTTAGTTAGAAGAATGAATTCAAGTCTAGTGCGACAAGTATAAGAAGGAATACCAATCTCAGAACCTATGGATTCAAGAGTTTTCTAGGTCCACACAAGAAGAGAAGTAGTGGTAGGAACCACATCAGTATCTTTGGAACATTCAGGTGGAGCACTTGAATAACAAGGTGAAATAAGATCAAGGGTAGGCACAAACACAGAGGAAGGGGTAAAAAATATAAGAGCAACAAAATATGGAGGGAAATAAAAGGTGACATGAGGCACAACACAATGAGGAGGAGAGAATTCATTGATTTGAACATATCGCCTTATTATAACACCTTGGGTAGATCTATCAAACAAGTTGTATGCTTTGGAATCCTCACAATAACCAATGAAAATACATTTGTGAGACTTGGGTTCTAACTTTTTTTTTTCATCTGGAATATGTGCCTAACATTGACTACCAAATATCTTAAAATTACTAATATTGGGTTTTCTTCCATTCTATTTTTAATCGGGAGTAACTTGTAAAATTTATTTTGTAGGGACGGTATTTAAGATATATTCAACACAACAAATTGCTTCAACCCAAAAAATGTTTATGTAATCCTTTATAATAAAGCATGCATCTAGCCATTTCAGCCAAAGTCCTATTCTTTCTTTTAGCTATCTTATCCTGTTGAGGTGTATAAGGAATAATATTTTGATGTTGAATACCATGCTTAGATTAATATGCATTAAATTCCTTTTTAGTGATTCCCCTCCTATTATCAATTATAAAATTCCTAATACCTTTATTGTATTCTTCTTCAACCATGGATTTAAAATATTGAAATTTACCAAAGGTTTCACTTTTATCTTTCAAACAATAAACCCAAGACCTATGACTAAAGTCATAAATAAAATTAAGAAAATAGATTTGCTTGAGACAAAGGAGTTTGAAGAGGACCACATATATCACTACAAATTAGGTGCAATGGTTCTTTAGCATGCCAAGTTTTACGTTTATCAAACATTTCCTTATGAGGTTTACTAAGAACACAACCTTCAAAAGCATATCTAGTGGAAGAAATTGAATGTGATCCAAGTACCATTTTAGACATCATTTGCATTTTAACCTGATTAAAGTGACCTAATATTTCATGCCATAATTTACTTTGTTCATTAGCATGAGCAACATAGGAATAAAAAGGATGATTTTTGCTTGAATTAAAATCAGTAAACTTATGTAATCTAGCATTATGATCAATGATACCAAAAGAAACAATTTTGAATTTATGTTTGATATCTTTTAACACATATTTATTAGTCCAAGCTTCAAATTTATAACCTTTTTGGTGTGCGCGATAAATAAAAGGTATGTTTATCAGAATTCATTTAACATGAAACACATCTTCCAAAGTACCATTAGGAACATTAACATTATCAGATCCTATTACTGAAATATGTTTACCATCACTCATAGATACTTTCCATGATGTTTTCTTTTTAGTTTCATAAGAATTAAATAAAGAAGTTGCACCAAACATATGGTTAGATGCACCCGAATCCATTTTGAATTCCACACCAGAAGAAGATTTACTAGGTTGAACTAAATAGAAACACAGGGATACCTACTGTTCTTTGAAAGACTTCTTGTATTTAGCAAGTTCATGTCTCTATTTAAAAAAAATATTTTCAAGGTGGTTAGTTTTTCCACAATGGTTACAAGGACTATACACTTTATTTTTATTAGACACCATGTTAGAAGCATCATTATCATTAGAAGAGTGAGGGGTAGATCGTTGATTATGTGGTTTAGAGTGTTTATTAAAACTTCAATTAGAATTCTTTTTACTATATGCCATTAGATAATTGACCAAAAAAATTAATCTATCTTTCTCATTGATCAAACCTTTACAAAATTCTTCAAAATTTAGTTTCATAGTTCCTTTAGACATTTCAATTGCTCTATTCCTAGTTTGCATGAACATATAAAAAACATGAAGGTAACTTTTTTTCTACAAGAGTAATAAGAGAATTATCATTTTTCTTGTAATATTTACCACATTTATTTAACTCTTCATTATAAGTTTTAATTTCAGCAAGAAACAACTCTATTCTATCAAAATATTTAGGGTCTAAATCATGGAATTTATTTTAAAGATAGTAAGAAAAAACACCATCACTTTTATCAAATAAAGAGGCTAGGGTTTTCCATACCTCAATTGGGATATCCTCATCCTCAATATGTGCTTGCAAACTATCCAAAATTGTTTATCCAATGAGTCCCCTTGCTAGATCACATCAATCTTCCCATATAGCTAATCCTTTCACATTGGTTGGTTTTTGTTAATCACATTTAACTAATCTCCAAATATTCTTACTCCTGAGAGCATCAGTCATATTTCTATTACAAGTGAGATAGTTAGTTTCTATTAATTCAGGAATAAAAACTACATATGAAGTCATAGTGTGACAAAAAACTAAACCCTAATGAAAAATGACAAAAGCTAATATTTAGAAAACAAAGTGACTAAAAACCATGAATTTATCACAAAATACAAAGCCTAACGACATCTAGTTGATGGATCTAAAGACCTATACCGGAAAGAGTGAATAAAAATTCGATTTCGGGATTTTTTTTGCCAAAAATAGGTCCTACATACTTTCGTTGCAAAACAACTACATTGTTAAATTTTCAGAATTTACTTCAATCTGATCTAGGATCTTAACTGAGAGAACAACATGTACAACAAATCTACATCATATCAATCATGGACACAATAATGCAAGCACACAAGAGACACAGAGTTTACTTGGGGAAAACCATAAAGGTGAAAACCCCAATAACTTCCTCAGAGATAGATAGAGCAATGATACAACGAGAATACAAGAGATAGTCTTCTCCTAGCAGCAGAGCCTCCTCCTCCACAAGTGCGCCACTCTCCCAAGTTTGTGTGAGAGAATAGAATGTGTAAAATGAGAGAGACACACTCTCTATTTATACACTAACTTGACTTGACCTTTACTCAACTAGGTCGGCCTCAACTTAACCACTTAACATAATGCTGACTAGGCCAACCCCCACTAGGGTGGTCTAATAACCCTTTGACCCACATGGCCAACCCCCAATAGGGTGTTCTAATAACCCTTTGACCCACATGACTTATACAGGGCCGACCCCAACAAGGTGGTCTAATAACCCATCAAGTATAAGTTACGACACTTACAATATAAATGACGACACTTCCGTATAGAGGAATAACAACATTTCTATAGGAATACAATATACATATATGTGAAATACATTCCGAAGTTACATATAAATCAACACTCCCTCTTAACTAGGAAGGTATTTCTTGACACAGGTCTTCTAGCACAAGTCTTCTTCTCTGGAACATCATCACTGGATAATCGTCATCGAGTCATCATCATCGTCACTGCTGCTACTATCTCAATCAATTTCTGAATCTACTCATCATAGGAAGTTCTATAGAGCCAGTCCTTTTTCATACTGGATGTAGGCCCACCACCTGCAGGTCTTCGTCATCACTAGCCATACTTTGGAATCCTCAGGACTTATTACGTGCGTCACAAAACCTCGAAAGAGCATCCCAGGCTATTACGAGCACACGGCTCTACCTATAGGATCTCCCAGGGCCATATTATATGTGACCTCACCAAAAAACCTCGCAAGAGCATACCAGGCTGTTACGAGCACACAACTCTACCTATAAGATCTCCCAGGGACAGATTATATGTGGTCACCACAAAACCTCGCAAGAGCATCCCAGGCTGTTACAAGCACACAGCTCTACCTACAGGATCTCCCATGGACAGATTATATGTGGTCATGGCAAAACCTCACAAGAGCATCCCAGGACTTATTACGGGCACACAGCCCAACCTATCAGATCTCCCAGGGACATATTATATGCCATAGGACAAAACCTCGAAAGAGAATCTGCCAGATATCCCAGGGCTAGATTATATGCCATAGGAAAAACCTCGAAAGACTATTTGCAGATCTCCCAGGGCCAAATTATATGTCCTCCCAGAGAAAAGCCTCAAAAGAGCATTTGCCAGATATCCCAGGTCCAAATTATATGCCATAGGAAAAACCTTGAAAGACTATCTGCAAATCTCCCAGGGCCAAATTATATGATCATCTGCACAACCTGATCCATGGCCATAGAGTATCAACCTGATACTTACCATACATCATCCTGATGTATACATGATCATCCTGATCATCATCACTGCAACATCTTGCTGCAAGTCATCTAGAGAAACATCTTGAAGCTCATCATCCACGATCATCCTGATCATATCATGCATCTACCTGATGCATACCAAGTATCTACCTGATACATATCATCATACATGATCTACCTGATCATACAATGTATCCACCTCATACAAATACAAATACATGATCCACCTGATCATACATGATACATATCAACATACATGATCTACCTGATCATACAATGTATCCACCTGATACATATATAGATACATGATCCACCTGATCATACATGATACATATCAACATACATGATCTACCAGATCATACAATGTATCCACCTGATACATATACAGATACATGGTCCAAGCATCCAACATGATGCATATACAAAATACATACAAATGATCCAACCGATCATATCCAGTATCCAACATGATGCATACATACATATACATATAAATGATCCAACTGATCATATCCAACATCATCTTGATGCATATACAGAGCAGTAACTGGAGCATCGTCCTGATGCTCATCATCTAGGGCTTACATCCATAGCCATGTGAAGGATCCTCCTTCCAACATGCTTGGAATGGCCTCTGCAAATGTGTCCATCACTTCTTCCTCGAAGTGTCATCAATCTGAAGAACACCAAGCCTCTCTCTGAAGTACTCGAACTTCACTCTGGCTAGTGGTTTCGTCAGCACATCTGCAATCTGCTCGTTCGTCGCAATGTACAGGAGCTTCACAGCTCCTCTCTACACCATATCCCTGATATAGTGATATTTGATCTCTATGTGTTTCGAACTATCATGAAACACTGGGTTCTCGAACAGCTTCACACAACTCTGGTTATCACAAAAGATACCAGTAGCATCCAACGGGAGATCAAATAACTTAGACAGTAGCTTTCGTAGCCATACTGCCTCACAACTAGCTGAACAGGCTGCAACATACTCTGCCTCAGCTGTACTCAGTGCTATGCAGGACTGCTTCTTGCTGAACCAAGAGATCACACCTGATTCCATACTGAAGCAACATCCAGATGTGCTCTTCCTATCTGCAGCACTGCCAGCCAAATCTGAATCAACATAACCCTGCAGGTTAAACTTTTGATTCGCTTCATACTTGAGCCCATAATCCACTGTACCCTTCAGGTACCTCAGAACATGATTTACAACAATGAGGTGAACACTCCTCGGATCTGTCACGAACTGGCTCAATGTGTTCACCACAAAGCAAATATCTGGTCTCATGTTTGTCAGGTACATCAAGGACCCAATCATCTGATGATACATAGTGACATCAACTGGCTTAGATGAAGCATCACACAAAAGCTTCAGGTTCGATGCCATAGCCTCGCAGTCCATCATCCCGAACCTCTTCAGGATCTCTACTGCATACTTCCCTTGTCCAAGGAAGATTCCATCTGCACTCTGCCACACCTCCATACCTAGAAAGTGGTGCATCATACCCAAGTTCTGCACATATATGACTCCCTGTCATGTGTCTCAGAACCAAGTGGCTGCTCCACATACACTTCTTCTTCAACTACACCATTCAAGAAAGCTGTCTTGAAATCCATCTTGTGTATCTTCTCTTTCATCACTTTTATATTTCTCTATGCTGCCATCTGCAGCATGCTCGATCTTGATAGATCCATATGGAAGTCATAACAAACTTCCCTTTAGGTCTTGGGACTACATCCCAAACATCATTCTTCATGATCAACGGATCATGGCATTCTTCCCATATCCTAGGAACTTCAATATCTTCAATAGATAATTTTGTTGTTGAACAAATGTTGTAGTTCTTCTTTTGTAGGTGAAGGTATACGGTCTTTTCTACAAAACAAGTTAAATTGCATGATTAGAAACATCTCATAATTTTCAGACAAATTCTTACACATAAAGAAATATGTCATACAGTCATGCAATTATCTTAGCCAATGCTTCAATACAACATTTATCGATGTCCCATAACTTTCTAGATACCTTCCAATCTCTACCAGAACATTGTTAAGAGTGTGCACAACTCCCAACATGTCAGCAAAGAGGTTTCATTCTAGATAAGTAGCAATGGAATGTTGTACAGTTCCATAGGCCACTTACCCATGCATATTAGTAGTATACTGCTCATTAATGCAACTATTCTAATATGCATAATACACAACCTAATTCTAGGAACATCAGTATATACATTATTGAACAGTATTATTAAACAATAAAATATGCAAGTAATGACAATTCAATACTTATCTTTGTTTGTTTGTTGGGTTGACTCCCTCTTATTCTTTGCTTCTTTTCTGCAACTCCATTCTTATGTGGATTGTGAGAAGTGGTCAACTTCCTCTAAATATCTGCATCATTGCAGAAACTACTGAAGTGTGCTCCTTTGCTTTCTTGCAGGAACAACTAGAGTGTGCTCCCTCTTGATCTTTGCTTCTTGGATTGCTTGTCCTTGAACTTACATCCATCCTTAATCACTATGCATGCTTATTAGTATCATCATTGTGTTATCCTTCAGGTCTCATACATAATCACACATTTATTAGTATAATCTTAATACTATCAAAACACAATAATCTTAAACATGTATATTCATGATCATTCACAGATAATAAACATTAGTATTCAAGGTTTCAGGGAAGTCTTCTTTTACTCATGCATATTCTTATTTGATCATAGGACTCTTCTGGTTAGTTAAATCATCAATCAAGATAAGAGATATAATATGCATAAAACCCGTGATTACTCAAACCTATACCTTCATGATTCTTCTGGTTAGTCATATCATCAATTATGGTAAGAAACATGATATGCATACAACCATGACTATTCAAACCTATGACTTCATGAATAATCATTATCAACAACACAAAAGTATAAGATCCTAACACAAGGTAGGATTCTAGCTTGATATAGGAAAAACATACTTGGATTAGCATGCTAGCTAGTTATGTCTAACATACCTGCATAATGTCTTCTGGTTCTCTTCAGTGACTTGTGCTAGTAACCTACATATCTCATAGGTTAACCATTATAGAACCAAGTTATACATACCTCGTAAATGGATCTTCTATGTGATCCATGACAATGGATGAATCTTTGTCTTCATGTCATCATGATCTTGAACTAGAACATGATTTGTATTTCTTGTTGTACCTTTCATATTACTCGACAACATAAACCTCATACAACACCATAATGCATTAGTACAATCATAAGTGTCGACACCCTAATGAATGCATTCATAATTTTGTTAAGGTGATACGACAAGTCTAAAATCAAGATTGTTTTAACCGTAATAACATGAAGACAAACATATCATAAACTTAATCATGAACAAATCTCGAGACATACCTGGATGAGTCATACCTATCGAGATTGCTTGAAATCTTCTTATGTAAGGCCTTAGCCTCATCTCCGTCTGAAATAGGAACTTCTTCACTTATGAAGGTGACCAATCCATCCTCTTCTAGGATTAAACCAATCCACTTGATTTGCAGGAACTGGATCTGGAGCTGTATTAGGGTTTGTCAGAGAAACCCCAAAAATTCAAACTTTGAATTTCAAACTTCCGAAAGGATAGAAATATGCGCCTTGATGAGCTAATCAAGTTGGTATATTCAGAATTTGAAAACTGCAAAGTTTCACCCCTTGAAATTGCCTTTTAGATTTTTGGATTCATTGGGGAGGACCCTAAATTAGGGTTTGAGTTTCCCAGAGCTTCACCCAACCAAAAGATTTGATTCAAAGCTCTAAGCTTCGATTTTTCTGAGGAGCTTCCGGCCATGGTCACAGATTTCCAAAATTCCAATTTTTGCAGAAGCCCTAATTTTCCATCTTTCCGATCAAAGTCCCGAACAAGGGTTTGATCAAGCCCGGCCGTCTGCCCAACCAAAAAATCTGATCTTGGTCTCTAAATTTCTATTTTTATGAGTAGCATCCAGCTGTGGTCTCTCATTACAAAAATTCCAACTTTCTCCGAAGCCCTAAATTCCGGAAGCCATGAATGAAGGTACTAAAAAATAATTCTGTTTTGACATAAATATGTACCTGATTGTTTCTAGTGTAACTCCAAAATTTTTTATCCAAAGGGTCTAAAAACGTTTTCTGAGATAACCCGACCTGTTAGCTTTCCATCCCAATAGGTCTGACCTTAATTGGATTCTCTGAGAGAGAGTTATGCCAAGTGTCGCAACGTGACCTGTTTATGTGATAATACAGGAGAGCGAACTTGTACGGAGTGCCACGTGTCACTGTTTCAACTTCGGCCTCTGAAAACTTTTCCTACGATATCCCGACCTGTTATCTTTCCATCCTGATAGATCTGACCTCAATTGGATTCTCTTAGAGAGAGTTATTCCAAGTGTTGCAACGTGACCTGTTTATGGGATAATACAGGAGAGCGAACTTGTACGGCGTGCCCCATGTCACTGGTTCATCTTCGGCCTCTGAAAATTGTTCCTGAGATATTAAAGTCTATGTAATACCTGTCACATTTTACAAAATTTCATTTGGAGCTTCCTAGCCCAAGTTATGACCTTTTTCCCAAGGTCACCTGATTTTGACTCAGATCTGGAAGAGGCAGAAACCCTATATTCTACAGATCATAAATCACACAGTAAAACGAATTAGAGGTTGTCCTTTGGACACAAGGTACATGGGAATCTGATATTCGATCTATAAAAGTTTCAGATCCGAAAACTTCTCCAAAACGGATTTATAGAGAAAGTGATACGATGACTGGTTTTTGTTATATCAAGCCCTAGCTTCGTAAGTGCAACAAGTGTCATACATGCCATATCATGCCTTCTTTCAGGCTAGCTCTGATACCATGTTAAATTTTCAGAATTTACTTCAATCTGATCTAGGCTCTTAACTAAGAGAACAACATGTACAGCAAATCTACAGCATATCAATCATGGACACAATAATGCAAGCACAGAAGAGACACTGAGTTTACTTGGGGAAAACCATAAAGGTGAAAAACCCCAATAACTTCCTCAGACATAGATAGAGCAATGATACAACCAGAATACAAGAGATAGTCTTCTCCTAGCAGCAGAGCCTCCTCCTCCACAAGTGCGCCACTCTCCCAAGTGTGTGTGAGAGAATAGAATGTGTAAAATGAGAAAGACACACTCTCTATTTATACACTAACTTGACTTGACCTTTACTCAACTAGGTCGGCCTCAACTTAACCACTTAACATAATGCTGACTGGGCCGACCCCCACTAGGGTGGTCTAATAACCCTTTGACCCACATGGCCGACCCCCAATAGGGTGGTCTAATAACTCTTTGACCCACATGACTTATACAGGGCCGACCCCAACAAGGTGGTCTAATAACCCATCAAGTATAAGTTACGACACTTACAATATAAATGACGACACTTCCGTATAGAGGAATAATAACATCTCTATAGGAATACAATATACATATATGTGAAATGCATTCCAAAGTTACATATACATCAAAATGCATATGGATGTGCCTTTTCTTAAGGAAAGGTGGATGTGTACGTGCTTCTACAGACCAAAAGGTGCGTGTATGTACTAAACTTCCCAAAACTGTAAAAGAAAATAGAAAGTTGTGAAACCAGTCACTCTCCTATATAGAAACCTGTGACAAAATAAAACCAGAGCTGAAAATACAACATATCTATTGAAAAAACAATACATCCTTGTTATAATTTAATATACAATGGATTTCAACTTATATATATAGAAAAAATCAAGAGAAACTTGATAAATTTCTAAACATTTCTGAAAATAAATGTTGAGCTTTAGGGTTTGAAAAAAATCTTAAACATGTGGCAAATTCCCAGTTCTAGAGAATTAAAACAAGGGTTTGGTAGTTTGGATGGATAATCTACTGGATATGGATGACCCAACAAAAAAATTCAAGAACTATTGCTTGTAAAAAAAATTCAAAAAATTACCAAAGAAGGTAGAGCATAGTAAGTAGGTCTAATACCATGTTAGAATATTGAGAATATGCATAAACATACAACAATATGTTTTATAACATGCAAAGAAATAATCTGCTACTCTAGCAGTCGTCTATCCATACAAGAAACAATAAATTAAGTAAGAAAGTAGAGACAATAGAAAATAAATGATGCACCAAATATACATAGTAAAACCCCAATGGGGAAACATCCAAGGGAAGGTATTGTCTTCTAATTTTTTCATAGATATCCAATCTTATACTTGATCTCCATTCCACATATGTTTCAAATCTTTACAATATAAATCACACGATATATTTCCTAAGGCTCTCCTTCACCTCTATTACATAGCTGGAGGTATAGAAGAATAAAATACCAAAATACATGTGAGAGAAATGATTTCCACCTCCTTATATAATGAATGGTAATAGGAGAATATTTCTCCATGATACATGTGGGATAACTCCCTTTACATAAGATTATAATTATTTATTCCTTCCAATGTTAGATAAGGCATATTACAACATCACAATATACACCATTACACATGTAATATTAAAATTACAAATTCCAATAGATACAAGGATCCAAGTTCAATAATTCCATTAGATAATCTTTGATTACAATGTGCTCTAAAATTTCTTCTTTAAAAAACCCTTTTGATTATTATGCATGTTTAATCTAGAGAAAGGTAGTATATTAATGATTGATTTTGTTTGTCTATTGGTGAACCTAAGTCATTCACTAGGGAAAGAGCACCTTGCTTTCGAGCATCATGTCGATTTCCCTCAGAAAAAAATTGCCAACTCCACTGGCGAAGAAGTTCTTAGAACTTTGTCTTTATATCATGTTTTTTTACTTGATTATTTCCTCTTTAGAAACCTTTTATAGCTAGTCTTTCATCAACGATCAATATAGGAATGTTTGAGACAATTTTGAGATTTTTTCTTAGCATCTGGGTCAATTGTTTTTCTTCTAGATGGCCTAGTTGCACATGTCCAACCAATAGGAGAAACCAATCATTCCTATCAGGCCTAAAGTGTTGAGAAATCCTATTGGTTTCCCCTTTTCAGCGAACAATAGTGACCAACAAGCTAATAGGTGATCTTTTTTGCTTGTTGTTTTGAGTTTTTTTTGTTTTTTCCTATGCATGTTCTTCCCACACTTAGATATAGAACTTAAGAGTAGTTGAAGACATTATTTCTATTATCCCTTGAGATGTTACAAGACTAAATACTACTATGCTAGGGCATGATTGGATCATTTTTTAGAGATTTAGAGATTAATATTCTTTTAGCAGGGCATTGATTGTTTGCATTTTTAAAATTGTAGGTACATAGGACTGTAGATAGATTGTTACTAGGGAGTTTTCTATTGAGGAATTTCCATATGCATGTTCAATAATCAACTGTAATTGATGATGGATGGGGGGGAATTGTGGACCAAGTGAATTGTGTGAGGTATCTTTAGACAAATATTACACATTCTTGATGGTATAAAACATACTGAGCATTTAATAGTTTAGTAGTTAAGACAAATGTAGATAAAATCTTGGTTATGCGTAGAACAATGGAAGGTAGAAAATTCATATGTGAAATAGCAAGAGAAACCTTCAATTACTATTCAACACATGAACCTCCATGAGTAATAAAGTCTATATACATGAAATCTCTATCCCAGATATAATACTCAAACACATATACATTCATACCATGAATATGGTGCAAAAGAAGGCTTCTAAAATATTTTATTAGATCAAGAAATATTTTACCGCGGTAGCATTAGTTTTGGAATTACAAAAGGAGAACATAATCACAGAGGGGAATATTACAAGATGACATACACAAAGATCTGAATATCAGAAGATTTCCTTCATGCATAACACCTATCTAGTCCAAAGTATCAAAATTGGTCTTGTAGCTCTCTATGTGTACCTCTCCAAAAATTTCAAGCTCCTGAATTCAAATTTGAATTCTCCTTATATATGAGGGAGACTTTCATGTTACTACATTTATGCTTTATTGAAATTGCCTGGTTTTCCCTTTGATTCCCACTAATGCTTTCCCTTTAATTTGTTTCAAATTTATGTTGATATTTTATTGTTTCAACTTCCTAACTACCTTTCATGCTTTCATCTTTGCTAAGTCAAGCATTAGTATGGAGACCCTTTCCTATATATCTATCATGACGGAGTAGGATTCCTATGATGTGGTATGGCCAATTTATGGTACTTGAAAATTTGCTACCACTTTTTATCCATGGGATACTTATGGAGCCTCAATGAATTCATGGAAATCTCAACATCTGTGAAGTTTTCATAAGATATGGGTGGCAAGCTCTTGAAAGCGAGCTTCAAGTAGGTTGGATTGGGCATCAAGATGGTAGGTATCGCACTATGCATCATTTGGAATTATCCAATGAGGAGCTAGCATGACAATTTTTCTTTTCTCAGAGTACAAATGAGAGGTTCTTGGGATTATTTCCCCATTTAATGCATGAAATTTGAATTTGCTAGGTGGCAATTTTGAGTTTGATAGGTGGCTAATAATTACTAGGGAAATTTTTAGGTGACGTCACTTGAAATCATCCAGCCACAGGGACCACATGTCAGTCATTCCTTGGTGCATGTGAATCACACATGCCCTATGACTTCTTCAGGGGAACTCTTATCGATTCCCGATGCAGAGCATGTTTCTCTTTGGTGAGGGCCCATGTGATCTCTAGTTGTCAGAGTATAAATCGGTAATGGCTTGGACAAGGTGGTATGGAAACTATAAAAGTTGGAGTTGTTACCAATCAATAGGAGGCATGTAGCATGGTGGTTTCCACCCAACGAATTGATGGGATGGTGTAAAGTCTTGTGCACTTTTGCAATGAGATATTATGCTTAGTCGTTGATCTAGCCACTTGAATGAAGATATGCTCACTACCTGGGATTAATGTATTTTGTTTAGCTCTTGGTTCTAGCACATGGTCCTTTGAGATATTCCTTTGGCCACATGCTATGGTGCATCATTTCATCCCACTATTCCTAGCCTGTGATCACTTGGAGCTCGTTGCTTCATTCTGGGGCACTTCTAGATGGGGACCTTCCCACAATGTTAGTTCCCTTTACTGAATGAAAGGTTTTTTAGTCCCGAAACTTCTAGAGTGCTAGCATAAAATTTCTCAAGTGATAACATTGGCTCTATCACGGAAAAATTATCTCCTATGAGAAGTCGAGAGCATTAGACTAGTGCCTTCAGTATTGTCTTATGGACTTTGCCTCTCTAATCATTGGTTTCTTGACATCATTTTCTCAAGCAATGTGCCATTATTGAAAACAAAACATAATATTTATAGTAAAATAAGTAAATGACATAAACTGAATTTGCTTATAAAATAAAAAATTGGAGAGTGCTTCTAGAATACTAATTTACAAGGTTGTGGGCCCCTTCATGCTTTTAGTATTGCAGGAAGCACTTCCGGATCCTTCCCTTCACAACTATTCTTAGAATTTTGCCATCCAGTTGAGTAAGGAGGTAATTGTTTTTTACTTGGACAACTGAGATCTAGAATGGTCCTAACCATATGTTATTAAGCTTTCCATGTTCCCTTTATTCTTTTCTGGAATCCCACTTTAGCACGAAGTCTCTCAGATGAAAGTTTCTTTTTGGAGCACTTTTATTAAAGATGTCCTTCAACCATTGCTGGAGAACCTGTGTCTTTGCTTCTATGTGTTCTATATCTTGTTGAGGTTATACTAATTGATATATCCTTCTTATCATGTCATTTGTATTTTCCACCCCGTCTTGTAGCAACTTGATGACTGGAAGTCCTAATTGTATAGGGAAAATAGCTTATTTTCCATATACTAGCTAGAATGGTGAAGTACCTATGGATCTCTTTTTTACTTATCCTATCGTCCTGTATTGCATATTTCAAGTGAGCATCCTAGGACCTTTTGTTGTGTGACAACATCTTCTTGATTATCTTGATCAAGTTTTTGTTTGAGGATTCTTCCATTCTATTTCCCACTGGATAATATGGGGTTGAATGTCCCAATTCTATGTTGTATTCTTAACAAAATTTCATTATTTTATCATATTGGAAGGCCTATGCATTATCTATTATAATTTTCCTAGGGAATCCAAACCTGGACAAGGTTTTCTCTTCAAGAAAATTTATAATTAATGAATCATTTGTTGTTTTGGTCGGGATGGCCTCTACCCATTTTTAAAGGTAATTTGTAGCTATCAATATCCACTGGTGTTGACCACTGGAGTGAGGATATATTTCACCAATAAAGTCTATTCCCCACTGCTGAAAATGTGCTTCCACCTTGATAGGTCTAAGGGGTAAGGGTACTAATTTTTATTTTCCTACAAATAGTTGGCAATCCGTGCATTCCATGACTATGGTAATTACATCAAAAAATAGTGCGGGAAATTAATATCCCTCCCTTAGTATTT
The DNA here is from genome assembly GCA_027924585.1 of Larix kaempferi. NCBI lineage: Eukaryota > Viridiplantae > Streptophyta > Pinopsida > Pinales > Pinaceae > Larix > Larix kaempferi. Next base: position 20,858,612 of record BSBM01000858.1, read on the forward strand.
AGTAAGTTGTGGCTGTCCACGCATAATGGCACCGACAAATCCTTTTGTGGAATTTTGTTATTATCCCTTTAGTATCCTCTTCTATTACAAAATCCAACAATATACCCAAAGGGTCCTTCCAACATAGGTACTAATCTAGGATACAATACTCAACATATTTGAGATTTAGAGATCTAGCCTTAGCTTTGTCAAAATCACCCAAAACTTGAAGGTGTAATACGTAAAAGTTATTCCTATGTACCAAATGGAACCAAAAAAGTTAGGATTTACCTTTATAATATTTTCTTGAGGATTATCTGCTTTTTTTTCCTTCCCCTTCTGTCATTTCAACAACTAAATTCAGGTCTAGTTCTTCACATTTAGATCTGGATAGTAACTTGCGGAACCCTTGTCCCTTTGTCAACATGGTGGGTTTTATTTCAATGTCATACTCCTGGATTTGGGAAATCCACTTTCCCCTTCTCCCATCATTGTTAGGATATCTCATCATTCATTTGTGTACTTTGCATGCATGCATTTGCATGTATCCCAATTATTCGCATGCATCCCAGTCACCAATTTGATGCCTCCAGCACCTTATCCCCAGTTTTTCAACACCCAGGAGCTTCTTTCCATGCAGTTATATCCCTCCTAGTCAGTAAGGTGCTCACTTCTCACCTACCACTTGAGAAAGGCACCCTTCTTCACCTACCACTGAGTTCACTTCAGTTAGCTAGTTGTCTTTCCTTGATTTAAGGCTAGATTGACTCCTAACTGCTTGTATCACTCTGTTGGACCCCTAGTGAGACTAGACTACCTATTCTGACTCCAGTTAGCTCCTCATGCGCCCTCCACTGAACCTCCTTCATTCAGTTAGTGCCTACATGTGCCAGTTACACCTACCACACTCAGTTAGACCTAGTTTGACACCTAGTTGACCGTTACTTGTGCATTGATGACTCCACTGATCTGATGATGAGGACTCCTAGTTGGATCCAATCTATTTCATGCAGTATATTTGAATGACCTCCTTGGTTAATTCGAATTGCTCAGTCATTGTTATTGTATTGTATTGTATTCTACCATTCCGAGTTCAATAGAGAACTGTTGCAAGCCTTTTGCACAGTTTACACTTATTTTTTCTGAGTTTCATCTTATAATTGATTTACTTGTTCAATTAGATCTACTGTGCTTTAATTTCACATGGTATCAGATCCATGGCTGTATGACAGACAATCTACCGAGAGCGGACTCAAGGACTGATCTCCCTAGCTTAATGTAAGTCTAGAACAAATAGGACAGAACACAAAATACTTTCCTAGATCAAATAGAAGTGCAAATGGAAAGATAGATCATTTACCTTAGATTTGCAGATCCCTTTCTCCTTCGTTGGTCCAATGCTCCAACGTTGCCAGATCTTAAGCAACTAGACCCTGTTGAACATATAACAGACCAATAATAGTGAAAGCATACATTTCATATGACAGATCTAAGTTAACAGTTAAGGAGGAAAACTCTAAACATCATCAATGTGACAACATTTATCGAAAGAAATTGTATTAACTGTATTGAAAAGTGGAGAGTACAATAGAAAAGAGGATTACAACCATTTCCTTAACGTTGCAAGATCCTTCTGACAAGTCATGCCAAAGCTCCTAGAGAGAAGTGGATGTCTCCCAAGATAGAGTGCTAAATCTATTAAGCCTAATTTCACCAGCATAAGAGTACCATAGACTTCCTCCCCTTAGAAAGGGATAGGGCCTCACTTATATAGGGATAAGTGGATAAGATATGGATAGGGTAGGTTGAGATATGGTAGAAGAGAGACAAGGGATCATCCCTAGAGGTTAGGAACCGAAGGCTAACTACCCCAATACGTCAGGGATAGGGATCCAAGTCAGCAACCTTCGAGAATGAGCTCGAAGAAGCTATTTTTTCCCATTAACTGACTTCGTCGCACCCTGTAATGGAGCAAGGTGCGATGTGGCAGGTTGCATGAATGCAGCCTGCGACGACCTCTCGGAACCTATCATAAAAGCAATGGTGTCCTTCCTAGGTAAATGACTCAGCCAATGGAACTTCAAGGGTGTATACACTGAATCACATGATGGTAGGATTTTAGGTGTAACAAAATGCCCCCCAAAGCATGAAGCTGTTGAAATATCGGACATGTGAAAAGCTTTGATAGAGAGAATGGAAATGGACTTGTCAGATGAAGGATGCTGCTGCAGTATAACTGATTCTGAACTAACAACCTCATATGATGTACAACATGGCTGCCGACCAATACAATGCAGATCCATGGTAGTAATTACTGACTGAACACAATCATGGCTACAAGACACAAATGTAGATCCATGATGAGATGATAACACAGCCACGACCAATACAAATGTGGATCCATGTAATATGACTCATATACAAACTCCATCGCAACCTGGGTAAAACATGACTCCCCAGGGTCTTCAAGTTGAACTTGCAATGATATGAATCTATCCATGTGATTACAAATGCCTTGAAGTTGAACATGGTAGAAACCACTTGATTACCGGTCTTTGATGTATACCATTAATAAGCGAGAGGAAAATCACCATTGATGTCAATGATCCCCAAGGTATCACAGTACATATCACCAAGCATGAATAAATGCGTTGAAGTCGAACACAAGATGAAATATTTCAATCAAGAGTCAATGATGTAAACCCATATTGAAAGCGAGGTAACCTGCCATTAAGGCATGTAGGGCCAAGGTACTTGGTTGGTTTCTAGACTCAATCCTTGGATGATGAGCTGAAGTCGACAAGAATGAATCCGTCGAAGGAGGGCCATGATGAATCCCCCATCATTGACACGAAACACGACAAAGGATGTGTAGAGTGGATCGGATGGTACAGTAACATGCGTGATTGACTCAGAGCAGACCGACATGATGGAAGGTGTATTGACTGTAGAAAATGAATAGTGAGGGTATTCTTGAACATGGGCGTGGCATGACTTGGCAGTATTGACATGACGAGTATGACACTAACTCCTAATGCAACTGATGGTGGAAGATTTCTTTGAATGAATCAAAGGAGTAACAAGACTCGGGAATTAAGCATAACTCAAAGACATATAGATGATCCAAGTACTATATGCAAATGCAGATGAGTGCCATGTTCAAGAATGACTAAGTAATGCCACAGATAAAGGTGCAATACAAAAACTTTCCCTTTTCCCCATCATGAACGATGAGTGCCTCATGTGTTTTTTTACTAGCTTGATGAGGGTAACCAGATGCTTGGTATAGCTCATCTCATAGATGAGTCCAATCCCAAATATTTTCTGAACCTGGGATAGGAGGGGTTCGTCCCATGGTGGGCCCTTCAATGTAAGAATTTAACGAGTCCATAGAAGGTAAACTTGGTTGTCATTTCATTTTTAGAGATTCTGAAAAGAACTAAAGAAGGCTCCAACGGTCCTTTTTCATAAAGTTAGCCTCATCACTCGAAAAAGAGTAAAACAATGCGGGAGAGGACTCTGCCAGTGATGATTGGCTGGAGTATACCTTTTTCATAAATAATGCCCCCTGGTCCGAAAAAGGGGTAAACTATCACCAGGAAGATGACCATTCAAATTCTTTTACAAGTGTGAACGCGACAAGTTCTCTTGGCAATCTTTTCATATTTTGAGAGCCTGAAAAGAACTTAAAGATAGAATCCGGTGGGGTTCCTTTTCCGTAGGAGTTTAACGAGCCCAGAAAAGTGATAAATCATAACTCGGTAACGTATTCTCATAGTTTCAAGAGCACGAGAAAGAAAAAAGAGTAAGCTCATGATCATTAAATAATTACAATCTAATGAATGAAAATATAAATGACAAAAATTCACAAAGGGTGTTCATACCTTAGATGATCGTTCCAACACGAAAATGGCATAAAAAGACACTTAAAAACTCCTACACACTCGGAAACTAAGTCAAATAGTCAACCGAACGTTCAAAAATGATAAAATTGATCCAAACTATAGCAAATGGCATAAAGGCATCAAATATTTGAAAAAGGAATATTCCATTTTGTTTATAAATAAAAATAAAAAGCAAATATAGTCACATTGTTCTATTTGCCAAATTTGGGAGAAATAGTGTAGTTTGGAGCCAAAAATTCACTTGTCGATTCCGAGAGCTACAAGCAGCCATTTCACCTGCCGTTCGGAGAAGGCAACCCTAAAATTCATCTAGCATAATCATAGTGGTTTACATTTTTGAATTTAGTTCATTTTTTTTTTGTTTTGGCTTGATTTGGGAAGGGCCATTGTGCCATCAGCTCATCGCAGGCTGCCCTTTTTCGGAACACCGACGAGACCGAGTCATCACAAATGTCGCATATCTGGACTGCGATGACATCCACTGTTTGCAAAAATGGGGTGCGACGACGGTGACGTCCATCCCGAAATTCAAACTAAGCTCAAAAAAATGACTTTTGGTGGTTGAAGCAAGTTCTAACAATGTTAAAACTCTCCATTTGGTAGGTTCCAAGCATCCAAAATGGTTTTGGAATGGAGAGAATGGGAGCATGAGTTAGATGATGAACAAGCTGCAAATGATCCACGATGTGTGGAAGCATTGAGGAGCTGTGGGCTCGTCACGTTCTTCGAGATTCAAAGGATGACATCCCAAATCCTGCTACTGGCCCATATGCTCCGATGTTCGGATGTGGCCTAGTAGTACTTTGTGATCGGTGAGCATGTGCTTAACATAGATGTCGAGGACATCTACTTTCTTACCAGATTGTCCCAAAGAGGAGACAATGTGCTTCTTACTGGATCATGTGGGAGTGATTGGAGTGTGGATGACATGATTCTGCAGCACTGTATTCCCAACACTTGTGCTTCTAGCGGGAAGATTCCCATAAAGAACGTGCGGGAACGTCCATTGCGCGCCATACTCTTCACCATTACGAGGATGGTAGGGAGCCAAGCTCCTCACTTAGCCACCAGGTCATAGATGCTTTATGCGGAGGACTGTATGTCTACAAATATCTATAACTGGTGCGAGGGACTCCTCACAAACATGTGAGCTCAGCTGACCAAGTGTCGACGGGGTGAGCTCAAACAGTTTAGCTATTGTTCCATTGTGATCTCGTTCTTGTTGGAATGGGTTCCCCTCTTGCATCCTTAGGTAGTACTGGCTGATAGGGATCCTAGGGATCCACACATGGCTAGATGGACAGGGGTGATGATCGGTCATGCTAGCGGTCCCATTATTGGATATGGTCCTGAGTTCTTCACTTGGCTATAGGCCCAGTTACTGATGGTGGAGGACTTTCCATACAGTGGTACGGAATTTAGATATGACCCGAACTTGCCGTTGCCAGAAGGAGCAGAATGGGGGGACCTTGGTAAGAACAATAAACCCTTGTACTTTTTAAGTTTTGTGCATTTATGATTTTTTTGATGTAGTGCTAACAAGTAAACAACATGTGTGTGTAGACGTGCGACCTATACGACTGGTGGGAGTCTCTCTTCTTGCTAGGAGAGAGAGAGGAGATGGAGTAGTTGTGGGGCCTGCAGTGCATGCCGCCATCGTAGCGATGGATGGAGTTTATGCCAAACTTTGTGGGTTGACACTAGATGTTCCTGATCCGACGGTAGATGAGGTGCCGTGACCCATGCAGGTGTACACCATTGGAGCGACTGCGCGCTTCAACGCACTGCTTTGTAGGGTTGCGAGAGCATTTGACTATTTCCACTCTCAGCAGGCTAGAGCTATTAGACCACCTAGGGTTGTACGGGCTAGGCATTAGAACTTGGGTTGTTACTATATGTGTACTGAGAGCTTAGAGGCCTTAGATTTTGTACTACTGAAAGCTGCAGGGCTTCATATTTTGTAGAGACTCACTGAAAGTCGTCGTGCTTCAGATTTTTGTACTAGCACTACTTTTTGAGATATATATATATATATATACAGACATTCCGGCGATTTATACATTATGTGTTTCAAATGGATGAATGATGTGATCTTGTTAATACGTTTATGTATAAAATAAATTATTCACATACTATGTCTACTTTTAACAATTCATGAATATATGCTTATGTGTGTGCAATGTACCAATCTAAAATGAAGTTGTCCATAGAGTCGATAACTGTGTTAACATCTCATGGAATGTGTAGGTACTGAATGGACTCAAAGGACCTTTCCAGAAGATGGACTCATCGATAGAGATGGAGTAAGTAGGATCGCGGATGGCGTAAACTCGGTTAAGATGAGAGACCACTAGTTGAGAATCCAGGTGGATGACAACATGGTCCATACCCAAAGAAATGGTGTCAGTAAGGGTTCCAATGACTGCTTAATATTCTGCAGCATTGTTTGTTGCAAAACCTAGACACATTCCCCCTGAGCTGATGAGCTCGCCGGTAGGTGAATAGAGTACCCAGGCTGCCGAAGCAAGGTTGCGGGTATGCCGACTAGCGCCGTCCACAAATCCATAACACGTTGCCATTTGCACATGCAGACAAAACATGGTATAATAAATGAAACAAGACCTAAACACGTAAGAAATCAAAGCGTCACACTAAACAGAAAACACGCACGCACGCCATGTACAATATATACAAATGTACTTATGCGAGAAAGACTCAAGCATAGTACCTCTTAAGGTAAAGCCCATTCCAGGGCTCACCCAAAGATATCCCATCATAATCTTCATGCTCATAAGCTCCCTTCTCTAATACGCATTTCACTATGTAAGGTCCATGCCACATGGACTCAAACTTTCCTGCCCCCAGCTTATCATTCTTTTGGTCATATGCGAGGACCAAATCTCCCTCGCTGTAGGTGCGAGGTTATACTGCCTTGTCGTACTGCGCTTTAATGCATTTCTTATGAGCCATGTTGGAAAGAGTGGCATCTCGGTGAGTCTCATTGAGCTTAGCTAGTAAGAGGAAGCATTCTTCCTCGGTAGTAGTGTTTGGGAGAATTTCAATGGCGAGCTTGAGAGACGGAATCTCGCACTCAATGAGAGGGACTGCCTCCACTCCACACACCAGTTGGAAAGGAGTAAATCTGGTGGTAGTTTTAATAGAGGTTCTATAAGCCCAAAGCGTAGAGAAGAGCATGTTATGCCAATTGGCCTTGTGCCTACCCACCATACGTTGGACCATAGTTTTCAAGAACTTGTTAATGGCCTCGACCTGTCCGTTCGACTGAGGGTAGTACGGTGTTGAGTTTTCATGGCGAAAACCCAATCTATCGCTCAACTTGTCAACCATGTGGTTCATAAAGTGTGAACCATGGTCGGTAACTATCACTTGAGGAACTCCAAACCTCACTATTACATGGTTAAATATGAAGAGTGCGGTGGTCTTGTCGTCGTTCGTGTATGTATGCATTGCCTCGGCCCACTTTGTAAAGTAGTCCATAGCTACAATGACATAACTATGCCCCCCAGCCGAGGTAGGATTATAATGTATGAAATCGATGCCCCATTTATCGAAGGGGCCAACGGCAATAACCGAGTGTAACAGGGGAGGATGGGTGCTCTTTTTCGTATGAAAATGTTGACATGAAGGACATTTTTTTACAGCCTCGATACAATCTATGAAGATAGACGACCAATAATATCCTGCATGAAAAATCCTCTGGGATATAGCCATCCCAGAGAGGTGACTGCCACATGCCCTGGCGTGAAAGTCATTCAGAACGCGTTCAGCTTCATCATGAGTCAGACAACATCCAAGGATAGAATTGATGCCATGACGGTACAAAGTGTCACTGATAATCAGATAATACTTTGCATGGTGGCATATTCGACGAGGGTCGTCATGAGACAATTCAGGGCTGAAACGTTGGGTTTGAAGATACAATGTGATATTTCCATACTACGGATCAGACGTACTGATAAGAAACAATGACTCATCTAGAAACGAGTCATTTGGCTCATATTCTGCATCAATACGGGGAAGCTTGCAGATGAGCTCAGCGAACACCAAAGACTTTTTCGACTTGGCTTTTTCGAAAAGAAGATTGAATTCTTGCAGTATCACAATCCTGCGTGAATACTTGCCCCCAAGCACCTGACGAGTCAGAACGTGGTACATGGGGTTTGAATTAGCTATGATAGTGGTGGTGCAGAACAAAATGTAATGACGAAACTTCTGCATGGTAATGACTGCCGCAAGAGCGAGCTTCTCAACATGTGAATAGCGAGTTTCAGTGTCAATGAGACCTTTCTTGGCATAGTATATCACATGCTCTTGGGTGTTTTGGTCTTCCTGTACCAAAACCATGGCGATAGTGGTGTCGGAAGCTGCGAGATATAAAATGTAATCTCGTTAGTAATTCGATGGTTGGATTGCAAGGGCATGCATGATGGCATGTTTCAAACTTTCGAAAGATTGTTGATCTTGATCATCCCAAATGAACGGGATGTCCTTTTTCATCAACCTCATATAACCCTGCATCTTTTGTGTGAAATTACAAACAAAACGCTGAATAAGTCACATGTCCTTGCAGACTCTGAAGTTCTGTAATGTTGATTGGAGGTGGAAGAGCGACAATAGCTTCTACCTTCAAGGGATCAATGCGGATCCCATCTTTCAAGACGATGAACCCTAAGAGGTGTCTAGACTCGACACAAAAAATACACTTGTGAGGATTCAGACAGATATTGTACCATCTGCATCTGAGGAAAATGACCATTAGATGATCTAAGTGGAACTCACGCTGCTTCGAGTGGGCAGGGAGGTCATCCAATTAAGGTTCCACAAATTCCTTCACATCATGGAAAGCATACGACATGGCCCACTGGAATGTGGCACCAGCATTTTTAAGACCAAATGGAAGTTTACGATACGCAAACGTTCCCCAAGGGCAGATGAATGCAGTCTTGTGTTGGTCGGCAGGGTGGATCTCAATTTGGTTGTATCCGTAAAAGCCATCCATGAATGAAAAAATGACACTTCCAACACAATTGTCGATAATCTGATCGATAAAGGGAGTTGGGTAGTTTTCTCTGGGACAAGCTTTGTTGAGATCCCAATAATCAACACAGACGCGAATGGTACCCTGTTTTTTAGTAACAGGGATGACATTGGAGACCCATTATGTCAATGGGATAGGATAGATGAAGCCGACCTTCAAGAGTTTTTCAATCTTTGCCTTGATCGCCGTAGTCTTCCGAGGGTGTATTGGTCGCAGCTTTTGGCAGACAGGTTTGATGTTGGGATAGGTTTTAATCTCATGTAAAACAATGGAGGGGTCTATCCCAAGAATCTCCTCATAGGCCCAAGCAAAAACATCTCGAAATCACTTGAATAAGGTCATACAAGCAATGACCTCTTCAGGGGAACACTTCTCGCCTAAATGAATGTGTTCCACTACACCAGGGGTAATCGAAATGTCTATTGAGGTGGTGGGTTCGATGTTAGAAAGATTGCTTTCAGAGTCCATTTGACATGTAAGTATCGTGGACTGAGACCCAAAGTAGATATCTGGTGTCACGATGGTGTGAATGTTGTCCTCTACAGTATCCAGCATAGAAAAAGAAGACGAATGATGATGAAGGTCTTCCCACAGAGGATCATTTGTGCTCATGATTTCCATAATGGACTCGTCAGAATGAAAAGTACGTAGCAGAGGATCAGATGATTTCCATTGTAGAGAACAGGAAAGGGAGGCCATAGTTAAGTGGTCCTCAGGTGCTAATTGGATAGCCTCATACATGAGTTCAGCAGGTGATAGAGGTATAGTGTCTCCAATCAGGTGTGTGGTGGCTTCATCAGGTACAAGCCATGATTCAGTGGATTTGGGGATAGATGTAGTCTGCGAGGAGATCATGTTCACCATGGAAACATGATTTGGGGGATCCGAAGTAGGAAAAATGCCCATAAGGGATGAATCCTTAAGGATTCCAACCCCCACACTCTCATACTTCTGCGAAGATTGTCCAATGGAAGGAATGTTATCGTCCGGGTGAGAAGTGGTGTCAGGTGTGCAGAAATCTACTTGGTCGACTGTGACAATTCATCCTTGATGGGGGAATTGTACTATGCGAAAGACAGATGATGTGACCGCAGTCATGGCATAAAACGAATTACAACCAAGCAGAATGTTGTAATCTAATGGGGAAGCAACCACTTCCACATTAAGTGTTGCGGTCTTGCCCCCCACCTCGACTGGTAAAGCTTGTAATAGCCCATGAGGTTGAAAGCCACATCCATCGAAGGATCTCAAAGTGGTAAGAGAACGATTCAACTCGGGAGAACCAATGGCTCTCCAATAAGCGATCGACATGACCGACGTAGAGGCCCCTTAGTACAAAACAGTACGATGGATTATCTTCCCAGCAATGTTTGAGGCAACTTGAAATGCCAATTGATGGGAGAGCCTCGATTTAAAATACTCCAGTTGGAACATAATGGTGTTCGATGAATCCGGGTCAAATGCACCGATGGCAGCGAGGAGAGTCTTGTGCTGATTCAGACAGTTTTGCAAGAGCTTGAGCATCGACATAGCACAAGGAGCTTGTGCTAGGACCTCTACAATGTTGTAGTTTTGAGCATCCCAAGCATTAGGATTAAAAACTGATTTTCTAATCGTGCTCGTGGGTGGATGCAACATTGACTCGAGAGAGGGCTTCTCTATGGTGAGAGGCACAGCCGGTATGGTGACATCGAGCATCGAAGTGGAAGCTTTTTCAGTATTACTTCCAACAGGTTCCTTAGCTGGAACAGATTCATATGAACGAGAATGGGTGTTCAAGTTGATAGTCTCATTACACACCATGAGAACATGTGCGGTGGTGGATGCTTCTCCTTGGGAAGAAGAAGTGTGAGCGATCGTCTACTGATTTTGAGCAGGGAAGGGATCGTTGAGAACCGCGGGTGTGGGTTTACCCTTAAGAAACTTTTGAACTTCGTCTCTATGGGGGCACTCTTTGGAAAAGTGATCATTAGCACATAGTAGGAAAGGATATTTCAATTTCCTTTTCTGTTTGGTATCATCAGAGGTGCTCTTTTGTTCCTGCTGGGTGGAAGATTTCTTAGCTTTCCCCTTATTCTTCTTCTTACCACCAGAATTTTGAGGTGAAACTGATGAGACAGAGTTCACTTCCTCAGTGATAGCAGGAGTAGATGATTTGGTGGTGCCATGACCAGCCTGCGTTGGTGATGGGGAAGAACCCGAGGGGTTCGACGAACCAACAGTTGGAGAAGAAGGCTGGGTGGTAAGGGATCCAATGATGCCATCAGTTTGGGGTCCCTTGGGAGGTTTCGCGGGGTCGTAAGTGTTGCGAGGTGCGTTAGGAAGGATATCAGACAACGTGATAGACTGAGCATAGACTAATTCTAGTAAGTGGGCACGCGCGATGGCTTGTTCTTCAGTGACAATACCTCCCATGGAAAAATCTTGTGCTATGGTTGGTATGAGAGACTTCGTAAACAAATCTGATAGGAGTTGATCTAGAATATGATCCTTAATGAGACGTCATCTCCTCTGCCACTCATGTATATGATCTAATATATGAGTAGCATTATTTTAACGGAGCGAGGTTAAAAGCTCTGTACCAGTTTCATACCGTATAAGCATCTAGAAATGAGTCAAAAAGTTCATAGCAAGAGAACCAAAATCAAGAAAAGAATGGTGTGGTAGTTCAATGTACCACTTAGCAGTCGAACCAGTGAGAGTCCGTTGGAACAACCAAAGACAGATCAAGTCGTCCATCAGGGAGTTGGATGAACACCATAAGTGGTATGTCATCACATGGTTTTTAGGATCCTCACCCGGCTTACCATCAAATTTTGGGATATCTAACGGAAGTTTCACCGGAATGGGTGGCCAATTAGTTCCGTGGTAAATGGGGTCATTATTTAAACAAGACAGGTCAAGTAGATCCAAAGTAGCCAAAAAGTGAAGTTATGGATTAGGACGGGAGTACTGACAGTACGGATAAGGCGTGTAAGGACCTGTGGGACCTTGTATCAACTGACCACAGGGTGTTCCAGGAGGAAACTGGTCGTAGGGGTACTGGCTTCCCAGACCAAATGGAGGTCCGCTGCCATAGTAAGGTGGCCCATAACCATAATAAGGTGGCTCGTGACCATACGGTGGGGGCCCTCCTCCATCGCCAGGAGGGGGTGGGCCACCCCCAAATGGTGGGAGTCCGCCACCACCGCCAGGGTAGGATGGGCCGCCACCACCACCGCCTCTGCTAGGAGGAGGTGGTGGTCCACTACCACCATTAGAATAGAATAGGCCTCCACCACCTCCGCCGGGAGGGGGTGGTGGGCCACCGTCATCGCCAGAAAGGTAAGAGCCTCCTCCACCACCTCCACCATAGTAGGGTGGGGGTCCACCACCACCACTACCAAGATTAGAAGGTCCTCCACCACCACCACCACAAGGAGGGGGTGGTGCGCCTCTGCAACCACCGGGGATGAGATGGTCCTCCTCCACCACCACCGGGATGAGATGGTCCTCCTCCACCTCCACCGAGAGGAGGGGGTGGTCCTCCACTGCCTCCTCCAAGGGGGGGTGGGCCATGATGACCAAATTTTGGCGATCCTCCACCAGAAGGTAGCGGTCCGCCTCCTCTAGAATTATGTGGGGGCCCATTGCCTCCAATGGGAGGTGGGGGTTGACCAAACGGGGGTGGAGGGACTTACGGGACTGTAAGTGGGGGTCCATGTTGTAAAACATTTTGTTGTCCCCATAGAGTGTAAGGATTACCGAGGGTAAGGTACCTCGTAGAGTGCGTTTCCGGGATTAAGTTGACTCGGCACAGGGTTAAGTTGACCTGGACATGCTTGACTCGATGGAGGTTGAATTACGTTGGACGGTCCCCTCACATGGGATAGTCCCGAAGTGGAAGGTCTAGGAGGTAAAGAGATTCCAACGGAAGGCCCGATGGGAACTCCTGCTACGGGATTATGGTTAAGAAATGGGGGTTTCCCCCCAGCAACAACTTTCTAACCACTAGGAAAAGGTTGACCCAACACTGGTTGTTGATAATTCACCGTAGGATTACCACTACCTGTAAAGAAGGTAGGGGGTAAAGACTATCCTCCCCTAGAAAATTTGGGTGGGGGAGGAGCAGGTGACGTAACTGTGGTAGTTACAGGCATGTTAGACTGTTGTCCTTCAATGGGTTGGGTGGTGGGGGGTACTGAACTGGTCTCCTATCCAGGAGATACATGTGCAGGGATGGATGGTTGACCAGTTTCAGTAGTGGTCACATGTTGCGTGGATGATTCTAGTGACTCGAAAGATAAAGAGCGACCTGGGATTGGTCTGTCGTCAAATCTTATTTGAAAGTTTCAATTTCGAAACTCCTCACCCATAGCATGTAAATGATCCAATTGCTCATGGTAAGGTGATAAGCGGTCGTCGGGGCTAGCCCAACTGGGTTGGCATGCAATGGAAACATGGGCCACTAGGTGACCGGTAGAAGATGTCCAATAAGATGCTGTAGGACCAGCAGCTGATGTAGGGTAGTCATGGGGTTGATTTATCCATTCCAACGATCCAGGCTCTCCTAGTGCAATGGGAGGTGAGTCTTGCGAAGTGGGGATTTGTGCTTCTTCACCCTGTGGGGGATGAGAGGCAAGTGAATTTGGAGGAGTATGTGGAAACAAATGTCCTCCAATATTCAAAGTGGGGTTTTCCACTTCTTGTGAGCTGAACCTGGCTTGTGGATCCATCCTTACCCTTGAAATTACCTCCTAATTAAGGGGATATTCGAGTGGCAAATTATGAATCCTACGAGACCTTCTCCAAGGAAAGTAATCCAGATTGACTGAAACAAAAAGTTTCTCCTAAGGGAAAACTAAAAGAAAAGCAGACTAGAAAAAAACCCTACACAAACTAAGGCCACAAGCAAACTTATGTTATAAGAGTGGATTCAAGGTCTGGGACCTCATGGGATTGTCAAGGCTTCACAACTCGTGATATACTGCAGGGTCCAACAATATGACGCAACAAGGAGGATTGGGACCATACCCCTGCCTGCATACCCGATTACCTAGACGGTACGTGCGTAGTAGCTCCCCGAGTGTTGTTCTCGGTGTATTGCTCTGCCAAGATGGCCAAAAGGTTAACTCAGTTGGTTTCAGGAATCCTAAGGGTGTCTCCCGATATACGCAAGGTATGTGGGTGCTCAAATCCATAGTGGTGTTGTCTAATGCACAACCATTTGGCAAGAGACCTTCTGAAATACTACCGAGTACATGATACACCCTTTGATATATGCCAAGTACTCAAGGTGACTTGGTGGGTACGTGAAGGCACTCGATATACTGATAAGTACATGGAAGACTACAATACCCCCGGGATACAGTGCTGGAAAATAACGACAGCTACCATGCTAAACGACGCCGAAACACGTCTCTAACTTACACACAAGTTTCTATAGATTTTAGCCTAGTTCTACCGTTAATTTTATCTGGAGGGTTAGGCGAATGCATGAGGTGAGTAGATAATCGTAGACATAATGCAGGCACTAACTACATGTAAAAATACGCTTTTCTTTCAATGAACTATATATATAGGAAGGATAAATTTTTTCTTTTCTTTCCAACAACTTAACCAAAGCAATGCAATATAATACAATCCCAAATCTACCAAAAAATGACTATGAAGTATTCTTTTTCCTTTTCAATGAAACACAAATTTTTTTCACAACACTACTAAGCCAAATCAAAGCATGTTTTCTTTTTCTTTTGCCTTTTCAAAATGAAAATGATGCTAAGTAATGAAAAGAGAGAATTTTTAAGTAAGGTATGCAAACTTTTCACTTTCACTATGATGGCCTAAAAGCATAAAAATCAAAAGATACAATGCAATTTCCAAAGCACAGAATTACTTTTGCAAAACTTGATCAATATTCGAATTTTTCAAGAAGATGAGCAACTCATAATTCATGAAAAATACAAACAATGCAATCTTCTTTCAACTTTTCCAAAAGATCTATGAATGAGACATTCCAATTCTTATGCAATTCTTCAAATGAGCTTCAAAATTAATGGAAATAAAGTATTTTTGATCTTTCAATGAGTGCATCAAAATGACAATTTGACAGCAACTATGCTTTTAAACATGAACATTGAACTGAAAAGATTACTTGTAGCACTATAATAACTCAGAAAATCTCAAGAGAAAGCGAGCACTGAATAGACTGAAAATACATAAATACTCAAAATCAATTAGCAACAAGCAAGACTAAAAGCAAGCAAGACTCACAAAATGAATGTGTTGTTGCTGCAACATCCCCCCCCAAAAAACTCTTGTAGATATTGGGGCCCCTCCTTTTACTTCTTTTTGTAAAGTTAATTAGGATCTAAGCTTTCCTTAGAAGTTCTTTCATACTTAGTTTTATAAGAGAAACCTTTCTTTTTGAGCTGATTGATCTTTTTCTTCTAAATCAAAATTCAAGCTTTTCACCTGCAACGACGGAAGAACTCAAGAAGTTCGGTAGCAATGGGCGCCTGTTTTATCAAGTCTTTCTACCTTGTACTTTTCAGGAAAAATCACCAAGTCCATCCGAAACTTCAGGCGAACTCGGCGAGTCCTCCCACCACACTGGACCAACTCAAGAATTCTCCCCGCAACGGAAAAAGGTTCTCATCATTCTTTTGCCAAGGCGCAAAGAAAACTTCAGAAAAACTTGGCAAGTTTCCTCGCAATGGCGGAAAACTCATGAAGTTTTGCCAGAACGTCGAAACGACTCCCAATATTTGGCCGCAACGGGAGGACATTTTATTCAAGTCGCAAAACCTTCAACTCCGGGTGGAACTTACGACTTTCCACCGTAGCATCGGATAAAATCAGCAACTCTCGCCGAAATTGCGGATAGAACTTACGAGTCTTTGCCGCAACGTCGGGTGAGTTCATCCTTTCCTCCCGATTTCGGCAGTTACGCTTCAATACCAAATGTGCCAAGGTGACCCCGCTGTACGGGTTTTAAACGTCGTTTTAAATCCTCCACCAACCTATTAATTGCCCGAATGTGTCAACCTTTATATAAGGTTTTGGGGAGTCTGTTTTGTCTTATTGATAGAATTTGTATCGGAGAACGCCATTTTTAAGCTGTTGGACTGCTCCAGCTTAGTTCGCCCACAGCATAGTCAACCTCCGCGAGACCAACAGCCTTTCTCCATGTAGGTGGTTCTACCACTGTTTCATTTTACTGCTAAGTGCATCAAACCTTTCTCGGTAATGATATCCCGTATGAGCTGCATGGCCGACAGATGTTCTTCGTATGTTGCTATATTGGCCATTCCCAAGCTTATAATTCATAGCCATTAGCCTTTCAGTTTTCCCCTAATCCTTTGAACGCATGTGATTCAGCCTTCCTGGGTGGCTTTTACCCATCGCACCACTCGCACGTTTTTCTGAGGAAATCCTGGGAAAGAATAAAACCCCGTTAACATCCCCCGTAGCTATTTATCTTGGTTGGGAGAAGTGTAGTTATGCTGAAACAAAATCTTTGTTTTTATCTTCATTTAGAAGTATTACATATTATCATGTCGATATTATGTTCTTCATTTTGCAATCTTATGTTTATTCATGCATAGTTGCTTGACAGGATTAAACCAAAATGCCGAAAGGCAGCAAAAAAAGAGCTAAGGTGGCTGAGCTAGAACTAACAGAGCCAAGAATTGAAACTTTGTTTGAGGATACTAAATCCACCACAGGTGTCCCCCTTGAAGTCAAATCAGGAGATGTTTATCGTATGCTATGAGACCAAGACATCCCAGGAGCACTCTTGTAGGAGGAGCACATCTATCAAAATATCAGAAGCTCGGGTATATCCAAAGCCTCCATGTGCCCTGATCTCTTTCCTTGCTCAGAAGTGATTGGATGGATCCTGGAACACGCAAACCCAGAAACAAGAGTGTTGTATGATAGCAAAGGAGAGGCGTTCACCTCATTCCATCCAGCCTACATTGCAGTAGCCTACAAATTACTGTGCTCTCAACAGTCGCTGAATGATGAATGGCTATGGAATATGGACAATCTTGAAATGGCTAAGAAGCTACTAATTGCAAGAAAGCAGCTCAGGAAAAGAGACAGTGACGAATATGAAGTTCAAAATCTGAGGGCCCCTTTTCAGATGATTGCCCTTATGTTAAGCAGAATTTTCGGCATGGATGACGAAACCGTTTATAGGATACAATGGGCCCCCATAATCCATTACGTAGCATTTAAAGGAACTGTCTTTGATTGGGAAACTATCATCTCGGACAGTTTATCATCCACCATAGCCGCAGCCAAAGAAATAATGACTCTAAAGAAGTCAGAACTCTACATGTGTTCATATCTTGTTGATTGCATTTTGGCAAAGCTCCCTTTCCCAAAGCTAGGATGCGTTTGGGACCAGTCCAACACCCCGGTCTATACTTCCTATAAGATACTGTGGGCTCAGAATTACAGGATGCATTACAAACTCATCTGTGAGTAGTTCACCATACCTCTGTATGAGCAAATGTTTAATGAAGAACCTAATTGCTTATCAAAGAATGCCATGGAATGATGGAAAATTATGGAAATTTCTATTTTTCAAAAGACAGTACTTATATTACAATGTATGGAGGCTCCAAGCCACCATATATCTTTCCCAGATATGCTACTGACTATATAGTTTTGAAAGAAGCAGTTAGGCAAGTTTTTCTTGATGGAGTTGGAGGATGTTTGAATAAATTAACAAAAAGGCTTCGTTCCCTTCTCTGCCATTCTATGTGGGAGCCTATAAGTTCTCAGGGTTTGCATTCGCTGAGGAATTCATTCAAGAGTTGAAAGGTTTTCATTTCGGAGAAGTAATATTTCATAGAAATGACAGACGAAACAAAGTTGTAGAACACTCTAAAGAATTTTACGCCCACTTTGATTATGCCCATTATTACAATCAGGATGAAGAAGTATATAGGGGAATCAGCAACATGACTGAGTTGCAAATCTGCCGCTACAAAGGTGGAGCAATTTCTAGCTCTACCACTGTCCAAAGTTCCCAAGAAGCCAAGTTGGAGAAAGAAAAGGAAGTAGTGGAAGCTCTAGCTAATGAAGAGCAAAGGCTAAAGGAGGAAGTAGATAGAATCCAGAAAGAAATTGCCGACAAGCTATGGAGGGAGCAAGAACAAGCTCTTAAGCTTCAGGAGGCAGAAACTCTTAGGATGTAAGAAGAAGAAGCCCAAAGGATTCAGGATCAAGAGTTAGTAGAGTCAAGATTGCAGAAAGATGCCAAAGAGCAAGAAGAAAGGGAGGCAGTAGAAAACCAGCTAAAGGCTGAAGCAGAAGAAAGACAGCGCGAGGCCAAAGAAGAAAATAAGGCCAATGAAGATGCAAGAGCTAATGGTTCTAATACATAGGACATGGATTTAGGTTCATCGCAATTGGTATAGACCCCGCTCGCTGAAGAGAATATCCCCATAGAAAATCTTCCACTGATCCCTTTTACCCCATCAAAAGATCACACTGTATCCCAATGGAACAGATTTGTATATAACAGAGATAGGAAATCTATTGTTTTGAAGTCAGAGACAAGGTTAAAGAGACTTTTTGAGTTGGACATTGTCACCCATCATGAAACTACTGTTATGCGAAACACGAAGCATGCTCATGTGGCTATGGCATCTGCTGTTGTAGCAGTAGCCAAAGCAAGCGAGGACAATGTAATCAGCATAGTCAATAAGTTCGAGTCAACTAAGAAGAGGGCTCATATGCTACAGCACACCGTGGCCAATGAGCAGTCCTATAGGGAGCTCGTAGTAAAGAAACATGATCACCTCCTATCCGATCATAAGGAGTTGTTGGATAAATATCAACACCTGGAGGAGGAAAAAGAACACCTAGCAATACAAATGATGGTACTTGAAGTAGAAAAGAATGACACGGAAGCTAAAGTTGTCCAATTAGAGGAAGATAAACAATTTTTGGTTGAGTAGCTAGAACAAGAAAACATCAGAGTAATGGATATGACTCCGTTTCACGAGCAATCCTATGATGTGCTTAAGCAGATGCATGAGAAGCAAGAAATGCTTACTGAAGAAGTTTGTAGGCTAAAGGCCATGCTCGACAGAATGAAGGAACTCAACTCTGAAGTTGTCAGTCTAAGGAACAAGTATGCATGAATAAAAACAAATATTTTAAGCCAGATAGAGTGGAGAGAAGGGAAGGCGGATTTCCCCAATCACCTCCCATTCAAATATATAGTTGATTTTAAGGAAGATGTAGCCTTCATGGAATTTTGTAGGAACTGCGGCGCTAAAATAATTACTGCGATCCAGGTTACAATGGGAAAGTGCAATAGCCTTTATCAAAGGCTTCAAGAAGTGCATGTAAAGTGCAAGGTTGTATTTCCCCACACCCTTGATGAATTTCCAAGTAAAGAGCAGTGCCTCTCCAATTTAAAAGATGAGATGAGCTTTCAATTGGAGTATGTGAGAAGAATTGATGTGTTAACCACAGAAGATCTCCATCAATGCATCGTGTTGCCTTCAATACACACTCAAATGCTCCATGAAATCCTCCAGATAGCAATAGCAGAAATGCAAGACATCGAGGCAAAGCTTGACAAGCATGTGACTTCTAAGAAGATCTTGCTCCCTTCACCTGCCAATCATAAGAGACATTGGTGTTTAGTTATTCTATATTGAAGAAGAAGAAAAGAAGGCAGTAGTAGTGGCATTAATTGATAAAGGCACATCATCTACAACAGAGGCACCAGCTGAGACAGAAGCACCCTCCAAAATGACTGCTCCAGCTGAAGCAGAGGCACCGCCCCAAAGCTAGCTCGATAGCCATAACGCATCGAATTTTTCCTTTCCTGTTATCGAATCATGAAGTCAAAGGGACAACTGTCCTCTTTTGTTTATGTTATGTAAAGGTTGCCATGAGTCACTTAATTTTTGTGAAGCATTTAAAAGAAAATTAGAAAAATTAAAGAAGAGAAGATAGGTGGCAGCCCTAGAGGCATTTTGTAAACTTATAAATAGATAGTTAGTGAATAGTACAGGGACTTTTGGCAGGTGAAAGACTTTCTTTGTCTTGTACATGAACTATTTCTCTACATGTATAAGGAATTCGATTTTTCCTAATGAAACCCTGGGACACTACATTTTTTGCCTGAAAATGTGTTGAATGTGTGCTGGATTACTCTTGTATCAGTCATACACTACTGTGAGATCTTTCCTTACTATTGTGAATTAGTTCTCTGTAATGAATGATTTCTATATTTTCTGTGCAAAGATGCATGTCCCAAATGAGTAGTGAGATGCATTAATTGAATTAAAGCTATCTTTAATATCTTTTATTCTACTGTAGATGCATCTTTATGATTAAATAGTTATATGTCCAATCTTTAGATGTTTCTTTCGGTCTATTACTCATCTTTAATGTTTTCTCCTTGCAAGGATAGATTAGATTTGTTTATACGATCTTAGATTAGAATAGATTAGTTACCTGCATTTAACTTAGGGCACTTGCATATCATCCTTAAAATAAAATACATAAATGGTGGATCGGGCCGCAATCGGTGCTGAGAATAAGAATCTTTAAATCTCATGGTAGCCGGAACCGCTAACCAGACGGATTCCCTACACCAAATGGTGAGCGATCTAATTGGGCTTGCTTACCGGGGAGAATCCCTTGCTGATTGATGCTATGATCTTTGAGGCATCAACGGTTTTTGGCGCTAGAAGGAGGGACACTAGTGCATGGCTGATAAGGGAGACTCTTCTTTAAGAGGAGATCCAACTGGAAACCCGCTTGGAACAGCAATCCTAGACAATCCTGAGCTTGAAGTAACAAATCAAGAAAATGTAAACTCTGAATTTGAAAATCAAGAAATGTTATATGCTATACCTTTTGCTGAAGTAGCAAATTTAAGAAGACATACCCATGCTTATGTTAAGCGGCTTGGCGGTTTAAACGCAATTCCTTTTCTTCCTAGAAGAAGAGCTCCTAGACGGGAAGGACAATATACATGTGATTCAGTTCTTGTTCAGAGCTTTGAAGGATTGGTGGATTTATCTTTAGAAGAAATCATAGAACCCCTTGGAGAAATCCAGGTCGAAGATCCTCTAGATCTTGAAGAACCTTTCACTCCAAAGAATTCTCCACCTAATACTCCACACGATTCTCCACCTAATTCTCCATGAGGAGCCATGGTTTTACTTGCATGGAGAACAACAAGAGCTCTGGATTTGGCTGGACCTTTTCACAATCTACCTAAGAACCCTAAGAACATTTTTCCTAAGTATGATCCTGGTAAGGGAATCTCTGTTGAAGATCACCTAACGAGCTTTTATTTAGGTCTAAACCTTTTAAATGTGCAACACTAGGATGTTGTCTGTAGGATTTTTCCATATACTTTTGAACTGAAAGTTTCTTCCTGGTATTTCAGTTTACAAGCTAGTTCACTATCGAATTGGGAATAATTTTTTTTTTCTTTTTTTCAAGTATGGAAATCAGAAAACTGTAGCTACACTCGTGAAAGAATTGATGTCCATGAGAATGGAAAAGAAAGAAAAGGTCCAAGAATTCAACCAAAGATTCACCACACTATTAAATAACTTTAGTGCAACAACTAGACCAACTGAAGAATCCTTAGTTGAGTACTACACTACAGCTCTTGATCCTCCAATAGCAATGTTTGTCAAAAGAACCAAGAAAACTACTTTAGTAGAAAATTTCGAAGAAGCTAGGAAGGTAGAGGAAGAAGCGGACATCATTTCTAAGCATTCTTTAGACGTGGAAGCAAAACCAGCAACCACTAAGAAAACCCTGCTACTTACTAGGAATAAAGATGAGTCATCAGCCGATATGGAGAACGTAGTCAAAATGATGCAGAAGTTGTCCAATAAAACTGTAGATCTTGAAAAGGATAAGGCGGCTAGTACAGCTAGGAAACCTTTCAAACCTTTCTACAAGAAAAGGGAAGAAAACGATAAGCTTCATCCACCTACAAACAACTCTCCTATTTTGAATTTAAATGAGGTAGGAATGGATCATTTCTGCACCTTTCATCAAGAACCACACTCTGAGAAGAGCTGTCTACAATGGATAAATTCAATGAGCTTGGTAATGAACCAAATGTTGGATGCACAAATACCAGATCAAGACAATCCTCCAGAAGAACCAACTCTCGAACTAGAAGAGCCCACTCCAGATACTACCATGATGTTATGGGACTGGGTCCCTTTGACTGAGTTAATAGAAGATGACTCTGAGGAAAGCCAGGTCTCAACTGTAAACATTAACACTCGCAGTAAAGGTCCAATTGCTGATCCGAGTTCAAGCTTGGCTATACCCAAGCCTAAAATATCCAAAGAAGTACCTAAAAGACACATCACGGTTATACCACCACAACCTAAAGCTAACCACATGCCTACCAAACAACCAAACATGGAGACAACAACTCAGTAACCTAAAAACACTTCAAGTAGGACAGATAATCAACCAAAAGTCATAAAAGAGTGTGACATGGGATATGACATAATTGAAGGTATAAAGAAAGTGAAAGCAAATGTTTCGATATTCGAGATGTGTAGTTTGCCTCAGCAACGAAAGAAGTTATTGCAAACTCTTGAACCCCAATCTAGCATGCCATTAGCAGATACTCAGGAAGATCCTAAAATTAATGAAGCTAGTATTGGCAGGAAATCTAAATCCCAATCACTGCCTTTCCTTTTAACTTTTGAAATTTTCAATCACAATGTGCATAACTGTTTGGTGGATTCTGGAGCATCCTCGAATGTCATGCCATTGTCAATCTGGAAAAGGATTAATGGGTAGCCAATTCCATCCCTAGCTCAGATTATCCAGCTAGATAAAACGGCTGTTAAAGTCATTGGGGAAATGAAGACGTCCTTATTAGATTATAAGCGGATCCTAGGGTGTCTCAGTTTATCGATGTAATGGTAGTTGATATTCCTAAAGCCTATGGTTTGATCTTAAGCAGAGACTGGTCTACAAAACTCAATGGCTACTTTGCAACTGGCTGGTCCCATTTATGGTTACCATATCAGAATAGGAAAAATGAGATTAAAGTTTTGAGAGAGCCGCACATGAAACAAAATGTAACTCAGCTAGAGGAAAAGAATGAAGCAGTAGCATTTTCATCTTCAGTTATGGGAAATTGTTTTTTAGAAATTGAGCCGGGTAACTATCAATCAGATAATGTTAGCCATGAATCAGATGAACAGTCCAATCTCCTTCAATTTTCTCGGACTAATGATATCGACTGTAACATAGCTAGCTTAGTCACTAAATTTGATGGTAAAGATACTAACTTAGTTAGATCAAATAATTTTTTTTGGATTTTATACTTTGATGGTTCCAAAAATCTAGAAGGATCCGGAGCTGGTTGTGTTTTAATTGATCCTAAAAATAACAAATATTTCTTGTCCTGTCGATTAGAGTTTGATTGCACTAACAACACTGCTGAATATGAAGCTTTAGTCCACAGATTAAAGAAAGCCATCGGTTTGAATGTTAAATACCTGAAAGTCTTTGGTGACTCGGAAATAGTCGTCAGGAAGGTGAGAGGTACCATTCATTGTCTTTCACCACATTTGAAAGGTTATCATGCTGAGGTATGGGATTTAATTTCGCATTTTGATGCTTTTAATATAAAATATGTGCCTAGATTGCAAAAATCCTGTGGTTGATTTATTAGCAACTTCCGCTTCCAGGTTGGTACCTACCAATAATAAATGTTCAATTGAATTGGTTTTAAGGCCTTCGGTTCCAGACAATATCACAAATCTCAGATCGTTTGACAATGATGATCAGATCATTAATTTTCTAACAAATGAAGACCTGTTCCAAGGAGCTATTATAGAAGAGGAAAAACATGATTCTGATTTGCAAAATAAAGACAAAGTCAAAGGAAATTTTATACCCAAAGGGGTGAGATCACTTGAAGGTTTGTTCGATCTGCAGAGTAAGTTCAAGAAGCCGGTGAATGTGAAAACTCACAGCTCTTCTATGCAGCACGAGTTAGTAAATATGGGCACCGAATCTGAACCAAAATATGTTAATCCTGGTAAATGTTGTTCACCAGGTGAGAGAGATAAGTTCATTAAGATTTTTCGGAAATATAAAGATGTTTTTGCATGGACTTATGAAGATCTGAAAACATATGACATCCGCATTATTCAGCATGTCATACCAATGAAAGTAGGCGTTAAACCATTCTAGCAGCAGTTGAGAAGAATGCATCCCACTCTCGAACCTTTAATTCAAAAGGAATTGAAGAAATTATTAGATGCTAAGATCATTTTCAAAGTCCAACACTCTGAATGGGTGGATAACCTAGTTCCCGTAAGAAAGAAATCAGGAGAAATAAGATTATGTGTTGATTTCTGAAATTTGAACAAATCCTCTGATAAAGATAACTACCCCGTCCCTTCAATGGAACAAATTCTGCAGATGGTTTCTCTGGTTACAATCAAGTATTAGAGGCTGAAGAAGACCGTCTTAAGACTACTTTCCACACTAAATGGGGAACCTTCGCCTACCGAAGAATGTCGTTCGGCCTGATAAACGCAGGAGCAACTTTCCAACGAGCAATGGACATTGCCTTCCGGGGATTGGGAGATCATTGTGTCGTGGTCTATCTAGATGAGGTGACCATTTTCTCAAAGAAGAGAGAAGACCATGTTGTTCATTTAAAACAAATTTTTGATCGTTGCCGAATGTATGGTATCTCTTTAAACCCCAAGAAAAGTGTTTTTGTTGTTCTTGAGGGTAAGCTCCTAGGTCACATCAATTGAAAAGGAGGAATTTCATTAGATCAAGAGAGAGTGTAGGTGATCAATAAAATTCCCATGCCCCACAATAAAAAATCTATGCAATCGTTCATGGGCACTATCAATTTTGTTCGAAGGTTTGTTCCCGATTTCGCACAAACTGTTAAACCTTTGCAACAAATGGTCAACCAAAATGTATAGTTCAAATGGACAGACTTAGAAAAGAATGCTTTCAAAGATATCAAAGAATCCATAGCTAAAGCTCCTTCTCTGAGAATTCCAGATTTTGACAAAGATTTTATTTTGTATAATTTTGCTTCGGATGACTCTCTCGCGGCTGTGCTTACTCAAAAGGTAGAATTAGGATATGAATACCCAATTTCCTTCATGAGAATTGGTCTGCAGGGCGCTGAACTGAATTATCCTATTATTGATAAACAAGCTTATGCCATATTCAAAGCAGTAAAACAGTTCAGGCCATATATTCTTAAGAGTAGAACTAAGGTCGTAGTCCCCCATCCAGCTGTCAGATATCTTTTCGTTCAAAAGGAATTGGGAGAAAAAAGAGGGAATTGGGTCACAACTCTTCAAGAATACTATTTAGAATTTAAACCGGCTACTATCATCAAAGTTCAGGGCCTATCTAAGTTTCTCACTAAACATCTAGTTGATGAAGAACAGAGTTGGGAAAATGAATGCGAACTAAACATGTCTGAGGTATTCCCTAATTTCACCACTCCTGAATCCTGGTACAGAGATCTAGTACACTATCTGCAACACGGATACTTTCCAGAGCATTGGAGCTCTAAGAAAAGAATGACACTTCATTTGAAATCAACAGCTTATCAAATCATTAAGGGAGTGCTCTTCAAAAAACATTATGATGGCATTTTCCTTAGATGCTTAGAGAAAGATGATGCAAGTAAGGTAGTCAAGGAATTACATGATGGCCCTGCTGGGGGACATTATTCCGGAGACACGACAGCTCACAAAATATTGAGGGCTAGATACTATTGGACCACCTTGTTCAAAGATGCCCATGCCTATGCAAGAAATTGTGATGTGTGTCAAAGGAGTGCTGGGAAACTACCCAAGGCAGCAGGACCATTGCAGCCAGTGATTATCTCAGAGCCTTTTGAACAATGGGGCATAGATGTCATTGGAGAAATAAAACCAAATTCTTCTCTGCAACATCGGTATATCCTGACGGCCACAGACTATTTTACAAGATGTACAGAGGTTGTCCCATTGCGCAAAATCAACGAGGATGCAAAAATATCAGAACCAGGTTTGGGGTTCCAAGTTCCCTAGTCTTTGATAATGCAACGTACTTCTCGTCTTTTAAGATAAATGAATTTGTTTATGAGAGAGGAATTAAGTTAGACTATTAAGCCAATTATTATCCTCAAGGAAACGGATTAGCTGAATCTTCGAACAAAAACCTCATTCGTATTCTTAAGAAAACCGTGATTGAAAATCAGAGGAGCTGGCACATAGCTCTCCCAAATGCTTTATGGGCAGATAGGGTTACTCCAAAACACGCTTTAGGGGTCTCCCCATATACCCTTGTCTATGGTAAAGAAGGCATCCTTCCTCCTAACATCTTACTCCCATCTTTGCAATTGGCCCAAGCCTCCCAAGGTTCCAGTAGCTAGCTTTTACAATCCAGAATTGACGCCTTGCTGAAACTTGAAGAATCCCGACAGAAAGCTAAAGACCGATTCCACCAACACCAAAACATAGTCAAGAGGTGGTTCGATAAGAGAAAATCTGGAAAAAGAAGTTTTGAAGTAGGTGACCTAGTTCTGAAATGGGACCATCCCCATGAAGGTAAAGGAATGCATACAAAATTTCAACACTTATGGGTAGGCCCTTACCAAATTTCTGAAAATATTGGCCCAAATACCTACAAACTAAAGGATTTACAAGGAGAGGAAGTAACCCTGCCTCTATACGGCCTCTCTTTGAAAGAGTATTTCTCATAGTCTTGTGAAGACTCCTTTGTACATAAACTTTTTGTTTTGTCTTTTTCTTTTCTTTGAAGTCAGTTTTTGTTTTCTACACTCAGAAGATAGATCTTCAGGCTAAGCTCAATCCTGAAAGGGTGAAAACCACTTACAAAGAATTGTTTTGGTGACTTTATCTTCAACGATTTATTTTTCAGGAATATTAGAGATCCTTTCTCTGATTGGTCAAAGCAACCCTATTTTAATAACTAAGATTCAACATTTATTTCCTACTATCTTGAGGCCCCATTCACTTTAACATAATTATCTGCCTCAAGGATTTCACTATAATTAGACCCATGG
Organism: Larix kaempferi; assembly: GCA_027924585.1. Taxonomy (NCBI): domain Eukaryota; kingdom Viridiplantae; phylum Streptophyta; class Pinopsida; order Pinales; family Pinaceae; genus Larix; species Larix kaempferi. The sequence goes on from BSBM01000858.1 coordinate 20,885,625, forward strand.
AAAGGAAGCATGTCTCACAGATATATGGCATTTAAAATGATCCCATGCTACAAATGAAAGCCAAAAAGCTTATATTAAAGAGTTGATTTCCAGAAATTCTCGCCTCAATCAAAGCACGACAGAGAGATACTAAGCACATTCAGTCAAGAAAGCTATCCAGATAAATCAGCTCAACAAGGTTCTTCTCCGTCCGTGAAGCATGATAATCAAACAAACTTATCACTCACACAAAAGGACATTATGGATTGAAGAACCAGAGAAATCAAATATGCAAGTTGAAGAAACTCATTTCTGGAAGACTCAAATGACAAACGTCATTAAGAAATATCAAAAAGGGTATAAATAGCATGGGAATGAGGAACAAACAAATATGAATGTAAGATATTGTTACGATCCCGTGAAGTCTTTTTAAGTTGATCTCTATAAGGAAGAATTCTAAAATGAACTCCATACTCAGGCCCTGAGAGAGTAAAAAAGAAGTATGATTCTAAGTTGCCCTCTCCCAAAATGACCATGATGATGAGAGTGATCACTGTATTCATGAAAGCTAAACTATGAAGACATTTTACCACTTATGTAAATCAACAGTTTGTAATTTTTCTACCCCTAAGGAGAGTGTTTCTTCAGAGATCTATGTTCACCAGAGAATCGCCAATTGTTGTTGCTGCAACATCCCGCCCAAAAAAAAATCTTGTAGATATTGGGGCCCCTCCTTTTATTTCTTTTTGTAAAGTTACGTAGGAGCTAAGATTTCCTTAGAAGTTCTTTCATACTTAGTTTTATAAGAGAAACCTTTCTTTTTGAGATGATTGATCTTTTTCTTCGAAATCAAAACTCAAGCTTTTCACCCACAATGGCAGAAGAACTCAAGAAGTTCGGCCGCAACGGGCGCCTATTTTATCAAGTCTTTCTACCTTGTACTTTTCAGGCAAACTCACCAAGTCCATCCGAAACTTCAGGCGAACTCGGCGAGTCCTCCCACCACAGCAGACCGACTCAATAATTCTCCCTGCAACGACTGAAGGTTCTCATCATTCTTTTGCCAAGGCACAAAGAAAACTTCGGACAAACTTGGCAAGTTTCCCCGCAACAGCGGAAAACTCACGAAGTTCTGCCGCAACATCGGAATGACTCCCAATATTTGGCCACAACGGGCGGACGTTTTATTCAAGTCACAAAACCTTCAACTCCGGGTGGAACTTACGAATTTCCACCGCAGCATTGGATAAACTCAACAACTCTCGCCGAAATAGCGGATAGAACTTACGAGTCTTCACCGCAATGTCGGGTGAGTTCATCCTTTCCTCCCGATTTCGGTGGTTACGCTTCAATACCAAACGTGCCGAGGTGACCCTACCATGCGCGTTTTAAACACCGTTTTAAAGCCTCCACCAACCTATTAATTGCCCGCACGTGTCAACCTTTATATAAGGTTTTGGGGAGTCTGTTTTGTTTTATTGATAGAATTTGTATCGGAGAACGCCATTTTGAAGCTATTGGACTGCTCCAGCTCAGCTCACCCACAACATAGTCAACCTCGGTGAGACCAATAGCCTTTTTCCAGGTAGGTGGTTCTACCACTGTTTCATTTTACTGCTAAGTGCATCAAACCTTTCTCGGTAATGATATCCCGTATGAGCTGCATGGCCGATAGACGTTCTTCGTATGTTGTTATTTTGGTCATTCCCAAGCCTATAATTCATAGCCATAATCCTTTCATTTTTCCCCTAATCCTTTGAACCCATGTGATTCAACCTTCCTAGGCGGCTTTTACCCATCACACAACTCCCGCTTTTGTCTGAGGAAATCCTGGGCAAGAAGAAAACTCAATTCGCATCCCCCATAACTACTTATCTTGGTTGGGAGAAGTGTAGTTATGCTGAAACAAAATATTTGTTTTTATCTTCATTTGGCAGTATTACATATTATCATGTCGATATTATGTTTTAAAATTCTAGTGTCTTGCTCTATGTTCTGTACTATTTTGCAATCTTATGTTTATTCATGCGTAGTTGCTTGACAGGATTAAACCAAAATGCTAAAAGGCAGCAGAAAGAGAGATAAGGTGGCTGAGCCAGAACCAGCAGAGCCAAGAATTGAAACTTTGTTTGAGGATACTAAATCCACCACAGGTGTCCCCCCTGAATTCAAATGGGGAGATGTTTATCGTATGCTCAGAGACTAAGACATCCTAGGAGCACTCTTGGAGGAGGAGCACATCTATCAAAATATCTGAAGCTCGGGTATATCCAAAACCTCCACGCGCCCTGAGCTCTTTCCTTGCTCAAACGTGATTGGATGCATCCTGGAACATGCAAACCCAGAAACAAGAGTGTTGTATGATAGCAAAGGAGAGGCATTTGCCTCATTCCATCCAGCCTACAAATTACCGTGCTCTCAGCAGTCGTTGAATGATGAATGGCTGGGGAAGATGGACAATCTTGAAATGGCTAAGAACCTGGTAATTGTAGGAAAGCAGCTCAGGAAAAGAGACAATGATGAATATGAAGTTCAAAATCTGAGGGCCCCTTTTTGAATGATCGCCCTTATCTTAAGCAGAATTTTCGGCATGGCTGACGGAACCATTTATAGGATACAATGGGCCCCCATAATCCATTACGTAGCATTTAAAGGAACTGTCTTTGATTGGACAACTAACCTCTTGGACAGTTTATCATCCACCGTAGCCGCAGCCAAAGAAGGAATGACTCTGAAGAAGTCAGAATTCTACATGTGTTCATTTCTTATTGATTGCATTTTGGAAAATCTCCCTTTCCCAAAGCTAGGATGTGTTTGGGACCAGTCCAACACCCCAGTCTATACTGCCTATAAGATACTGTGGGATCAGAATTACAGGATGCATTACAAACTCATCTGTGAGGAGTTCATCATACCTCTGTATGAGCAAATGTTTAATGAAGAACCTAATTGCTTATCAGAGAATGCCATGGCAATGATGGAAAATTATGGCGATTTCTATTTTTCAGAATACGGTACTTATATTAGAATGTATGGAGGCTCCAAGCCACCATATATCTTTCCTAGATATGTTACTGACTATATATTTTTGAAAGAAGCAGTTAGGCAAGTTTTTCTTGATGGAGTCGGAGGATTTTTGAATAAATTGAAAAAGGCTTCGTTCCCTTCTCTGCCATTCTATGTGGGAGCCTATAAGTTATGAGGGGTTTCATTCGCTGAGGAATTCATTCAAGAGTTGAAAGGTTTTCATTTCAGAGAAGCAATATTTCATAGAAATGACAGACAAAACAAAGTTGCAGAACACTGTAAAGAATTGTACGCCCACTTTGATTATTCCCATTATTACGATCAGGATGAAGAAGTATATAGGGGAATCAGCAACATGACTAAGTTGCAAATCTTCCACTACAAAGGTGGACCAAGTTCTAGCTCTACCCCTATCCAAAGTGCCCAAGAAGCCAAGTTGTAGAAAGAAAACGAAGTAGCGGAAGCTCTAGCTAATGAAGAGCAAAGGCTAAAGGAGGAAGCAGATAGAATCCAGAAAGAAATTGCCAACAAGTTGCGGTGGGAGCAAGAACAAGCTCTTAAGATTCAGGAGGTAGAAACTCTTACGCTGCAAGAAGAAGAAGCCTAAAGGCTTCGGGATCAAGAGTTAGCAGAGGCAAGATTGCAGCAAGCTTCCAAAGAGCAAGAAGAATGGGAGGCAGTAGAAAATTAGCTAAAGGATGAAGAAGAAGAAAGACGACGCGAGGCCGAAGAAGAAAACGAGGCCAATGAAGATGCATGAGCTGATGGTTCTAATACATAGGACATGGATATAGGTTCATCCCAATTGGTACAGACCCCGCCCACTGAAGAGAATATCCCCATATAAAATCTTCCACTGATCCCTTTTACCCCATCAAAGGATCACACTCTACCCTAATGGAATAGATTTGTATATAACAGAGATAGGAAATCTATTGTTTTGAAGTCAGAGACAAGCATAAAGAGACTTTTCGAGTCAGACATTGTCACCCATCGTGAAACTACTATTATGCAAAAGACGAAGCATGCTCCTGTGGCTATGGCATTTGTTGTTGTAGCAGCAGCCAAAGCAAGCGAGGACAATGTAATCAACATAGTCAATAAGTTCGAGTCAACTAAGAAAAGGGCTCGTATGTTGCAGCACACCGTGGCCAATGAGAAGTCCTATAGGGATCTCGTAGTTAAGAAACATGATCACCTCTTGTTTGATCATAAGGAGTTGTTGGATAAATATCAACACCTGGAGGAGGAAAAAGAACACATGGAAGTACAAATGATGGTACTTGAAGCAGAAAATAATGACTCTGAAGCTAAAGTTGTCCAGTTAGAGGAAGATAAATAGTTGTTGGTTGATCAGCTAGAACAAGCAAACAACACAGAAATGGATATAAATCCATTTCACGAGCAATCCCGTGATGTGCTTAAGAAGATGCATGAGAAGCAAGAACTGCTTACTGAAGAAGTTTGCAGGCTAAAGGCCATGCTGGACAGAATGAAGGAAATCAACTCAGAAGCTGTCAAGCTAAGAAAAAAGTATACACGGGTAAAAGAAAATATTTTAAGCCAGATGGAGTAGAGAGAAGGGAAGGTGGATTTCCCCAAGCACCTCCCATTCAAATATGTAGTTGATTTTAAGGAAGATGTAGCCTTCATGGAATTTTGTAGGAACTACGGAACTAAACTAATTACTGTGATCCAGATTACAATGGGAAAGTGCAATAGCCTTTATCAAAATATTCAAGAAGTGCATGTAAAGTGCAAGGTTGTATTTCCCCACACCCTAGATGAATTTCCAAGTAAAGAGCAGTGCCTCTCCAATTTAAAAGATGAGATGAGCTTTCAATTGGAGTATGTGAGAATAATTGATGTGTTAACCATAGAATATCTCCATCAATGCATCGTGTTGCCTTCAGTACATGCTCAAATGCTCCATGAAATTCACCATATAGCAATAGCATAAATGCAAGACATCGAGGAAGAGCTCGAAAAGCATGTGACTTCTAAGAATATATTGCTCCCTTCACCTGCCAATGTTTTCATAAGAGACACTGGTGTTTGGTTCAGCTATATTGAAGAAGAAGAAAAGAAGGAAGCAATAGTGGCATTAATCGATAAAGGCACATCATCTACAGTAGAGGCACCAGCTGAGACAGAAGCACCCTCTGAAATGACTGCTCCAGCTGAAGCAGAGGTATCGCCCCAAAGCTAGCTCGATAGCCACAGCGCATTGAATTTTTCCTTTCCTGTTATCAAATCATGAAGTCAAAGGGACAACTGTCCTCTTTTGTTTCTGTTATGTAAAGGGTGCCACGAGTCACTTAATTTTTGTGAAGCATTTAAAAGAAAATTAAAAGAATTAATGAAGAGAAGACAGGTGGCACCCCTGGAGGCATTTTGTAAACTTATAAATAGATAGTTAGTGAATAGTACAGGGACTTTTGGCAGGTGAAATACTTTTTCTGTCTTGTACGTGAACTATTTCTCTGCATGTATAAGGAATTCGATTTTTCCTAATGAAAGCCTGGGACACTATATTTTTTTCCTAAAATATGTGTTGAATGTGTGCTGGATTACTCTTGTAACAATCATACACTACTGTGAGATCTTTCCTTACTATTGTGAATTAGTTCTCTGTAATGAATGATTTCTATATTTTCTATGCAAAGATGTCTGTCCCAAATGAGTAGTGGAATGCATTAATTGAATTAAAGCTACCTTTAATATCTTTTATTCTGCTGTAGATGCATCTTTATGATTAAATAGTTATCTATCTGATCTTTAGATGTTTCTTTCAGTCTATTACTCATCTTTAACGTTTTCTCCTTGTAAGGATAGATTAGATTTGTTTATACGATATTAGATTAGCATATATTAGTTACCTGCATTTAACTTAGGGCACTTGCATATCATCCTTAAAATAAAATACATAAACCGTGGATCAGGCCGCAACCGGCGCTGAGAACAAGAATATTTACATCTCACAGTAGTTGGAACCGCTAACTAGACGGATTCCCTACACCAACCGGTGAGCGATCTAATTAGGCTTTCTTACTGGGGAGAATCCCTTTCTGATTGATGCTACGATCTCCAAGGCATCAACAGAATCTAAGCGAGGTCTAAAAATAGATCCAATACCATGATCAGATTTGGGAAGGAGAGGAGGGAATGCAAGGGTGAGTGGATGCAGGTGGGGGAAACAAGGGTGTCCGCCACTACCAAATCTCAAACTTTTCCAAGATGGAACCCAAAACAACTCAATCACATGAATCAAAAGGGGATCTCTGACTGGATCATACAGTACAGAGGGAGTCTGTACGCAAACTAAACTCAATACAAAACTGGAGAGGGCATGCCTATATGGAAAAAAGGGTAGATTGGTGCACTCTGTCCTTATACATAGTGCGACGTCGCAGTTCACCAATGCGGAGAGTGCGATGACGTCACAGTAGACCAATGGAAGGGCTGCGATGACTGACCAACAAGCAAAGAACAAACATCAAGAAACACACAGTGTCGCTCTGTGCATACTAACCAAGTGCGACAGGCGAGATCTGAGTTCAAAAATGAACCAATTCCCTAGTATGGTCGCCAAATTTGTATGGTAGACAATATACCGAGAGCGGACTCAAGGCTTGATCTCCCTAGATTAACGTAATTCTAGAACAAATATTACAGAACACAAAATACTTTCCTAGATCAAATAGAAGTGCAAATGGAAAGATAGATCGTTTACCTTAGATTTGTAGATCCCTTTCTCCTTCATTGGAACAATGCTCTAGCGCTGCCAGATCTTAAGCAACTAGACCCTATTGAACATATAACAGACCAAGAAAAGTGAAAGCATACATTTCATATGATAGCTCTAAGTTAACAGTTAAGGAGGAAAACTCTAAACATCATCAATGCGACAACATTTATGGAAAGAAATTGTATTAATTGTATTGAAAAGTGGAGAGTACAATCGAAAAGAGGATTACAACCATTTCCTTAACGTTGCAAGCTCCTTCCGACAAGTCATGCCAAAGCTCCTAGAGAGAAGTGGATGTCTCCCAAGCTAGAGTGCTAAATCTATTAAGCCTAATTTCACCAGCATAATAGTACCATAGACTTCCTCCCCTTAGAGAGGGATAGGGCCTCACTTATATAGGGCTAAGTGGATAAGATATGGATAGGGTAGGTTGTGATATGGTAGGAGAGAGATAGGGGATCCTCCCTAGAGGTTAGGAACCGAAGGCCAGCTCCCCCAATAGGTCAGGGATAGGGATCCAAGTCAGTAACCTTCAAGAATGAGCTTGAAGAAGCTATTTTTTGCCATTAATTGACTTCGTCGCACCCTGTAATGGAGCAAGGTGTGACATTGTAGGTTGCATGAGCGCAACCTGCGATGACCTCTCAGAACCTATCATAAAAGCAGTGGTGTCCTTCCCAGGTAAATGACTCAGCCAATGGAAATTCAATGGTGTATACACTGAATCACATGATGGTAGTATTTTAGGTGTAACAATGGCAGGGATTATTCATGAAGATTGAGCAATTTTTGCTCACTTTGCAACAGTTTTCTGTAGTTGCAACTATTGCTCCATAATGGTTCTTGTTTGCATGTGATTTGTAGGTTTCTTACTTCCTCCATTTGCATCACTATTGCAGAGATGGAATATTCTTCTTCACAAAATATTCTTACTCCATTAAACTATGATGAATGGAAACCAAATATGATTGCATGTTTGAAGATACAATGTCTCTTTGATATGTGTATTGGTATTACAAGATATTTTGATTCCTATGAAGAGGAGAATGATTGGCTTAATGATTGTGATAGATCTTTTGGGACAATATGTATTGCTATGTCTCCTTGTATGCGTTACCTCAGTACTACTGCTGAAAATCCAAGAGATCTATGGGCCCAACTCAATAGCGAATTTGGAAAGCAGGAAGAAGAGGATCATGCTAGTTTTTTGGAGAACAAGACCAGTGATATCTCCTTATGTGTTCTCTCTGATTATGTCTCAACCTCAACAATTGTTCAAGATGAAGAAGAAACTGTAGATTCAACACTCATTTTCTCATTGTCTTCTATTTCGAATTCTAAGCAAGAAAAACCAGCTCATACTCTAGAATCCGAAGAGGTTCTTGAATCCTCTCTTTCACATGAGTTTGTCCGTATGTAGAATAATGATCTACTTGATGTTTTGGAGGTAAAATATGATTTTGGAGATGAAGCATTCGCCCTCATTGATTGCATGCCCCCTATATACTTATTTTCTATCATTTGCACAATTTCTCATAGTTTTACTAAAGATGAAGAGCACTACCATTCGATTGAGTTAAATTCTCATGCATTTTTTGCTGATTTTTGTTTTGATCTCACCCCTGTTGGTTCAAAGGAGATCTCAAGAAACCATTTGTCAAATCTTGGAGATGATTTAACTTTCGCTGATAAAAAGTTCAAGTTTCAATATCTATTTGATCCGATTGGAGCTATTCATACCTCACTTGGTTCGAATCACAGGTTCTAGGATCATCCTCATATTTTTAGATTTGTTCTCACCTTTTTCGATATGAAGAGCAAGTTCATAAAGTCTCCATATTCGCTTGCATCCACTGATGGAGAATTCAAGCACTTGTTTTTGGAGCATGATCCATTTACTCCCAAGAGTAAGATACCTCCAGAAATATCTACTTGAGTTTGGAGCAGTTAAATCTTTTGGTGTTTTACAGTCCATTTTGAGGGGGGGGGTTTTCCCATCAGGTTTTCTCCATTTCCTCGGTTCATGAACTATTATTTATTTGGATTATTATTGTATTGGGGTGACCTTGGGTCTTAGTTACTAGGGGCCTATCATTTATTTTTTACATCATAGTATAGCTTGAGGGGGGGTGTTAGGATATCTCATCATTCAGTTTTGTACTTTCCATGCTTTTTTGCATGCATGTATGCATCTACATGCATCCCAGTTATTTGCATGCATCCCAGTCACCAGTTTGATGCTTCCAACACCTTATCCCCAGTTTTCTAGCACCCAAGATCTTCTTTCCATGCAGTTATAGCTCTCCTAGTTAGTACGGCACCCACTTCTCACCTACCACTTGAGAAAGGTGCCCTTCTTCACCTACCACTCAGTTCACTTCAATTAGCTAGTTGTCTTTCCTTGATTTAAGGCTAGATTGACTCCTAACTGCTTGTATCACTCCATTGGACCCCCAGTGAGACTAGAATGCTATTCTTACTCCAGTTAGGTCCTCATGCACCCTCCACTGAGCCTCCTTCATTCAGTTCATGCCTACATGTTCCAGTTACACCTACCACACTCACTTAGACTCAGTTTGACCCCTGGTTGACCGTTACTTGTGCATTGATGACTCCATTGATCTGATGATGAGGAATCCTAGTTGGAGCCAAGCTATTCCATGCAATATATTCAAATGACCTCCTTGGTTAATTCGAATTGCTCAGTCATTGTTACTGTATTGTATTGTATTCTACCATTCTGAGTTCATAGAAGCACTACTACAAGCCTTTTGCACAGTTTACACTTATTTTCCAAGTTTCATCTTGTAATTGATTTACTTGTTCAATTAGATCTGCTATGATTTGTTCATCTTGTAATTGATTTACTTGTTCAATTAGATCTATTGTGCTTTAATTTCACAACCATTGTTCAATTGGTTGAGGATCTCCTTAATTGTGTTGTTAGGTACATAATAAATAACATGGGAGTGGAAAATGTAAACTCTAAATGATTTGAAAGCTTTAACCATGGCATATGCCTACTTCTCCATTAGGATGTACTTTAATTTTGAATCCCCAATGGATTAGATGAAAAATGATATCGGTTTATCTTGTCCACCTTCATTCTTATGCAAAAGAACAACTGCAATAATATTTAGTGAAGCAAAAGAAAATATAACGAAAGGTTTGGGATAACCAGGGATGACTAAGACAAGTGACTCTCCCAAATATTTTTTGATATTTTGGAAAGAATCTTTAGAATCATTGGTCCATTTGACCTTATTATCCCTTTTTAGCATGTTTCCGATGCTTTTGACAATTTATGAAAAGTTTGGAATGAATATTCTTAGGAAGTTTATCTTTCCAAGAAATGACTATATTTCTTTCATTTTTCTAGGTAGATCTATCAACTTTATGTCTTTGAATTTGTTAGGGTCTATCTTAACTACCTCTTTGGAAACAATATGGCCTAGTAACTTCCCTTCTTGCATGGAAAAGTGATATTTTTTTGGATTCATGTATAGTACAAAATTTCTACACTTATTGAAGGTCTATTTAAGGTGATCACAATGGTCATCATCATATTTTGAAAAAACAATCATGTCATCCAAATAGATGACTATGAACTTGTCCTTCTCACCTACAAAGGCTATGTCCATTTATCTTTGAAAGGTGTCTCCTCCATTTCATCAACTTAAATGTCATATTATCATACATGAATGTACCCCAAGATGTTGTGAATTTTGTCTTATCCCTTTCATACTTATGCATGGCTACCCGATTGCACCCTGAAAAAACTATCCATCATGGAAATAACGTTGGTCCCTAACACTTTCTACAAAATATGGTCCATCTTCGGGAGGGGGTAGTTATCTTTTAAGGAGAAATTATTTGGATTTCTGAGTCTACACACAATATGATTTCCCCACTCTTTTCCTGGATGGGAACTAGGTTGGCCACCCACTCTAAGTACCTCAATGGGATTATGATCTTAGCATGCAATAGTTTTATTACCTCCTTTTCAATTATAGGTTGCATAATGGCATTGGCCTATCTCAACATCTACTTGAAGGGATTGAATCATGGTTTCAAGGGTATCGTTTGTTGTATGACAACGGTTTCAAATGTCCTGAGGTCTTCATGCCACCTGGAAAAAAAATATTTGTACTCTTCGAACAACTTAAGCTATCTATTTTTGAGATTTGCAGTTAGGAAAATTTTGATAGGTTGATGTATTTTATATTTTGTTGGGTAGCTATGTTCAAGGTATCTACATATTTAGATTTTGGGTGGATAGTATGCTTGAAAGGAATATCATTTTTGTCAAACAACTACTCTAAAGGTACCATCCCCTTAGGTATAAAGTTATTTTTCAACTATAGGATTTTATGGCTTACAATGTGACTAGTAAATCATGGGATTGATTGCTCGTCTTCTTGAATTGTATCCTCATCACTAGTATTTCGATACTGATCTATACTGGAAATAGAAAATTCACCATCATTTCTATGAATCTTTTTATCTATTGATCATCTTCAAACACCTGGCAATGTTTCAAATTGTTAGGGATTAATGGTCCATGTCTCATCTCCACTTCATATATGAGTTGTACTTTTTTAGGAGTTCTAAAAGTGCTTGCATCTATAGATAGAGAATCATCCTACTGGTTTAGATATTTGGGGACAATATTAATGTTAAAATTGTGGAAATAATGATCTATCATGTCCTAGACTTGATTTCTATAGGCCCTCATCCTGGGGTGCTTGGTATGATAGATGTTTTTGACTTGCTGCACCACTAATTATGAATCTTCAAATACTGAGATCTTTGAAATTCCCATCTTCTTGGAAGCCTCCAAACCCAGGATCAATGCTTCACATTCAACTACATTATTTTTGGCTTCAAACACTAACTCATAGGACATGGAAATATTTTCACCCTTCGGGGGAATTAGGGTAAATACTGCTCTTATTTATTCCTTTGATGAGACTCCATCAAAAAATAATTTCCATACCTTCTCTATATTTGCTACACCATTTTGAGCTACAAACTATGTTTCTTGGCAAGCCTCATATCCATCACCGATTGATAGAGTGCAACATCCCATTTCTTCTTCTAGGGAATACTCAAGATAGTTCTTTGGGGTTTTTTGGTCACTTATCACATATGCATACTTAGCTTTTCTATACAACATTTTGTTTTCTCCAATGATTATTGGGTCAATGGAAAATTTCATGTCCATTTGCATAGTGCTTCCTATCTTCTTGGCCCAACTTCTTGACACAATCATTCTATACTTAGCAGGCACATTTTCCACTACTACGTCCATCATTATACTCTTTACAAGAATTTGAGCTAATGTGAATACCATGTCTTTGATCATTCCCACAAACTTCATTTTTCTTGAGTCAAAGATGTAAATATCATCGTAAGGCTTGGTTATCTCCAACCCTAATTTCTCCATTATAAGCTTGGGCATCAAATTATGAGATGCTCCAAAATCTAGCATGCAATTGTGTAGGATAAATTCATGTATGCTCAATGTTACATAGAATTAGGGTGTTGTAGATTCAACTTTTTCATCAAGGTGGGGGAGGAATTTCACTATTGGATTTTCAACTGAGATGTTTATAGTATCAGGGTGTATAGATTTCATTGACCCACCTAATTTTTCTCAATTTACTTATTGTATGCATTTTTTTTTTCCAACTCACTTAATGGAGCATGAATTTTGGTTTTCCCTAACTCATGTTAATATTAAAAGGGACTGTAAACTTATCTTGATATTTTTGTTCATTCTATAACATTTTTGGATGAGTATTTTCATTCCTTTTTGTAGCAATAGTGATAACATGTTAAAATATTTTGTCCTTTGACATGTAAGTGGTTTTGGCCACAACAGAGGATTCAAGAGTCATTATTCTTTGGCTGATTTATTAGAGTTATTTGGATAGGAGCTTGGATTTCTAGGTTTGCAGTTGGGCATCTAGGCCTAAGGTCATATTTCCTTTGCAATTCAACCTACAAAGTGTTATCAAATGGCCTCTAATGAGTTGAGAACATCTCATTTTCACCCATTTGTTGTTTCTATTCATAATCCCATGTATTGGAGTGTAGTGAACTTTCGTAATATTCCTGAGCTAGGTGAATTGTATTAGATTCATGCTACAACTAGTTCAATTCTTCCTCTTGTTATTGATATTATTCCTCAAAAGGGACAATAGCAAAGTTATTATTCTTATTATTGTTTTCTCTAACTGGGGGATGAATAGGTTGATCTCCATTTCATTTATACATGATATAAGGGTTGAATGGTATTTTATACTAATTTTGATTAGGATTTCTTAGAGTTCCTACTTGAGGTTCTCTATTTCCATTACCCTATTCTAGTTCCATTCTAGTCACTTTGTTTAAGAAGCTCTTAATTATCTTTTAAATCTATTGAATTTTAAATTATTGTGAATCTTTATTTAGGCCTAAGGACCCAATTTCATCATTTGGATTTCTTTTGTCTCTCTCATTTACCCAAAGCTTAAAATTTAACTTCCCTAATGCATTCACGTTTCCCTCAATATCTAATACATCAGCTTGTATGATGAGCATGTTTGGTGAACTCCTTTCCCTTGGTATCATAGCGAATTCTGGTTCAAAAGCCCCTACAAATGTGACCTTTGTTGTTGCTTGGAAACACTTGGTGTTAGGGGATATTTTGTTGTAAATTTGGTTGAATATTTTATTAAGATCAACCACATTCTTTGAATTTCACTTCTTTAAGGAAGAAAATTCTATTAAGTATTACAAGTTCTCTCTCTTTCCCTCCCATTGTCTCTTAAAAGTGGCCTCTAGAACCAACCAAGAATTGATGAATGTTGCAAGTAAACCCCTGAACCATTTTCTCACATCCCCCTTTAGGGTTTGTATGAAGAGTCTCATATTCAACAAACAGGTTGTTAATTAAGTCTTGAAATATAGCCATGTGTTCTTCAATAGAGGTGACTCTTTCACCATCGATGCTTGGTAGCAATTTAACGAAATTATTTGGTAAATCATGCAAGTTGTTAGGCAGGTTCAATGGACCATTCCTGGAAGCCACATAGGGATTGATCGATGATGGAGGTGGTGGATGACCCCATCCTCCTCCATTTTTGGCCATTTAGTGTTGTAAGATGAGGTTCTTTTCTTGAAGAGAGATGGGAATGCAATGGCTCTTAAGAATGGGGTCAAATGTAGGCCACTCTCCCTCAAGGAACATGAGAAGAGAATTTTTCAAATCAATTAAAGGGGGGTTTGTGTTTTCTTCAATTGGATATTTACCCTAATATATTTTAGATCTATAAGTTAAATATTGAAATTGTAGGTCTACAGGAGATGTGGAATTATTCTGAGGAATACCTGAGCCTGATGAAGATACTTTCTCTCGAGTATTTTTCAAGGTCGCCAACCTTTCAGGGTTGCCAATAACACTTATATTTTTTGGAACAAGGTTGGCTCTGGTGTTCCTCTTTCTAGATGCTAGATCAACATCAGTGAAGGCTCCAAGTGAAATGATTAGTCTATTTTCTAACTCCCATTCAATAATTAGAGTCAGATCTTGATCATTGTCATGCCAAGGGAAAAATAGCTTCAATTTCCCTGCTCACCAGCAATGGTGTCATTTCCCATTCTTTCCCCTTATATGTTCCAAGGATGAGTGGAACCATGACAGGAAACGACGAGCTCAATTTTTATATATTTAGAGCTTAATATTCTTTTAGTAGAGTGTTGATTGTTTGTATTTTTAAAATTACAGGTACAATGGACTATTTATAGATAGTACCAAGGAGTTTTCTCCCAAGGCATTTCCAGATGTATGTTCATTATTTAATTGGAATTGATGATGAATGGGTGGAATTGTGGAACAAGTGATTGTGTAAGGTATCTTTAGATAAATATTACACATTCTGGAAAAACATAATGATCATTTATGAATTTAGTAGTTAAGAAATATGTAAATAAAATGTTTGTTAGGTGTAGAACAACAGAAGCTAGGACATTCATATGTGAAATAGCAACAGGAAAATTCAATTACGATTTGGCATAAAATCATACATGAGGAATAAAGGTCATATACATGAAATATCTATCCCAGGTATAATACTCAAACAAATGCACATTCATACCATGAATTTGGTGTAAAAGCAGGCTGCTCAAATATTTTATTAGATCAAGAAATATTTTACAGAGGTAGTTGTAATTTATGATATACATAAGGATAACATAATCACAAAGAAGAATATTATAGGATGACATACACAAATATTTGAATCTAAGAAGATTTCCTTTTTCATAACACCTATCTAGTCTAGAGTATCAAAATTGACCTTCCAACTATCCAAGAGTCCTTGTCAATTGCAAGCTCCCGAATTCAAAATCAAATTCTCTTTATATATTTAGAGGGATTATTTATTGTTATCGACTTTACCCTTTCTTGAAACTACCATGTTTCCCCTTTGATTCCCCAAACTGATTTCCCTTTAATTTGTTTCAAATTTTTGTTGACCTTTTATTGTTTCAACTACCTAACTACGTTTCTTGCCTTCAACATTCCTAAGTTGAACCTTACTATGGGCACCTTGCACAAATGTATGCCCTAATGGAGTGGGCTACCCATGATGTGGTATGGCCAATTTGTGGTACTTGAAAATTTGATGCCACTCTTTTCCCATGGGATACCTATGGAACCTCATTGAATCCATGGCTAGTTCAACATTTGTGAATTTTTCATAAGAGATGGGTGGAATGCTCTTGAAAGTGAGCTTCAAGTAGGTTGATTGCTGTGTCAAGCTAGTAAGTGTGGATCTATGCACTGAAATTATCCACTATGGAGATTGCGTGGTACTTCTTCTTTTTCTAGAGTACAAATGAGTGCTTCTTGGGATTATTTCTCCCTTTAAGAGTCAAAATTTGAATTTTCCAGGTGGTGCATAATTATTGGGGAAATTTTGAGGTGATATTACCTTATTTCATTTGGGCATAGGGGCCATGTGTCAGTGATGGATTGGTTCATGTGGAGATCATGTTCCTAGGTACTTCTTCTGAGGAAATATTAGTGGGTCCTGATGCAGAGCACATGTCGCTTGGAAAGGGCCCATGTGGTATTTGACTATTAGAGTGGAAAGAAATAATAGCTCCTCTAAATGTGGTATGGAAACTGGAGTCATTATTAATCAACAATATCCATGTAGCATGGTGGTTTCCTCCTAATGTCTCAGTGGGACAATGTTAAGGCTCGTGTAATTTGGAGATGTGCTATTGTGCTCAGCTATTGATATTGTTTCTTGATCGGATATTTTCTCACTTCCTAGGATTAGCATATTTTCTTTATCTCTTGCTATACCCTTCGTTACTTTGATAAATTCCTATGGCCATGTACTATGGTGTGTCGTTTCATACCATGGTTTCGAGCCAACGATCACTTGAATCTCCATGTTGTATATGAGGACCTTCCCATAGTGTTATCTCCCTTTCGTGAATGATAGGCCTTCGATCCCCAAAAAATATTGAGTGCTAGCATGACATTTCTCAAGTGCTAACAATTTCATTTCTTGCATGTTGGATTCCTTGAAATATTAAGCCATGCAAGTTGTTTTTCCAAATTCTTTGTTTTAGCCGCATGCATGAGTTATAATATTTGATAAATTAAAACTCATGCCCCAAAATTATTAAACAATATTGTTTAAAATCACTATGTTTCTTGCATGCATTACAATTTAATAGACATATTTCTTATATTTATATATCTATATTAAAATCACTTTGTTTCTTAATTATTTCTTTACCACTATAAATATTTCTTGGTTGAGTTTGGGAAAGATATTTACAAGATGTTTTTTTTCATTTTAAAAGAATTTTTAGGAAGATCAAATCTCATAGTATCTTGGTCTATGATTGTTTTAATATCGAAATGAAGCTTAGGAAATTGTAGTGATTGCATATTTTTTAAAATGTTTATTTATCAATTATGAAGAGATTATTGTGCATCGAGCATTGCTTGGTGTTTGTAGCTAGGGTTTTACCCCTAGCTTGTGCAAATGAGCACCTACTAAGGAGAATGGACTCCTTAGTAGTAGTTCAGTAAATGTAAATAATTAAGCTAAAACAGAAATGTAAACTAATCTAAAACACATGCATGAAACATAAAGAACAATTTGTAAACAAGGGTTTTGTATTGATATTACCTCCAATGTGGAGGTTGATGAAGCTCTTGCAATGTCCAAGAGAGTTGCTCCAAGCTCCAATGTGCTCCTTCTCTTTCTCCAATGGTGGAAATGGGCCAAAAGGGGCTCTCAAGGTGAAAGTGGCTCAATGGTGAGCTAGGGTTTCAAGAGAGATTTTGGCAGAGTAAGGGTATACTTGATTGTCGATATGAAATAAGGGATCTCCATCACCTATTTATAGTTTTTTGGTGGTGGAGTGCTAACCCATGGTTTTGGGAACCATATGGTTTAAGGCAGCTGTATAGGGTTTTTTTCCTCCTTTTCCTCATTATTTTATATTTTTTATTCCCTTTTTAGAGGGATTTTGCTATTTTTGGAGGAAAAGGGGGTTTTTTTAGCCTTTTTGAGGCTATTTTGATGGTTTTGTGGCCTTTTGGAGGCATGTTAGGCCTTTTGGAGGCTTTTTAGTGGGATTTTTAGGGTTTTTAAGGGAAATATGGTAGGAAAATGGACAAATGAGCCATATAATGTGGTAGATGAGGTAGTGAACACTTTTTGGGTGTTAACAGTGTTTTGCATTTTTGTGTTGGATGAAAAAAAGGAACAAGAACCTCTTTCTCTCCCATATATTAGATATCATTCATTGAAAGGAAAGTTTTGTATTAATATTTGACATGTTGCATCGATTGATTCATCACTATTTAGTCAAAAACATCATAACTCAAAGTTTCACACCATATGTTAATGGTGATTATAGTAGGGATGTGTCTACTCTAATTATCCTTCTTAATATGCATTTGTGAGATTCAATTGAAAAAAATGAAGCAATTATCTAAACTTTCCTAAGATCCTTAACTATTTTGAATTTGAAATAAACTTGGAGGGAAAAACTTAAACTCATAAATGGGAGGAAAAATTGAATTGCTTTATATAACATCAAATAAGAAATGATACTTACATACAACCTTGCTTGAGGTGAATCCATTCTCCTTTGCTTTGAGCCATCCTTCTCCATCCTTTCCTTCGATCCTTCAAGAGCTTTGTTTAAGATGAGCTTTCCAAACTTCCAAATCTTCCATCATGCCTTTACTCTCACTTTCTGTATTTTACTATGCCCCAAATGCCTTTCTTTTATAGCATTGGGAAATGGGAATTCATGATTCAACTGTCAATGTGGGATGACACCTTTTCTTGATTTTTGAATATTTTCACTCAAAAACCCACTTTTCCATTATTTTCAGCCTTTTGACATTAATTTCCAAAATGTTCAGGACAATTAATACACCTTTGATGTATTCTTTCCACCATAGGAGTTGTAGAAACTAGGTTTTGGCCCTTTAAGTGGTCCTAGATTTGGCCTCTTTAGAGCAACCTATGTTTTCACATACTTATTCTTTTGCGGAAGCAGTGGTCAAATGAGAGATTAAAGCTCTCAATTGTTCCATATTTCCGATCTTCATGTTGCGTGCGAATGGTAAATGTGCTTCTGCCATCACTTGTTAAGGGTGTTAATTTGATTGTTAACAGATGCCCCCTAATGTGTGAGGTCTGAAGTGGAGCTAAGGGCTGAAATACATTATTTCTTCATACGGATACTCTTCATATTGATATTCTTTATTGATCAAATCAAGGATGGAAAAGTATTAGGTCATGGGCATAAGATTCAAGAAAACACCTGCAAGTCAAACATATAAATTTCTCAAATATACAACATCTTCCTAAGGTGGAAATATCCATGATCAACAATAAACAAGCATGGCCACGGACAATACACAGTGGATCCATGTAAAATGTAAAATTTTCAGAAGTGTAAGCAAGCACTTTGATGAGTGTGAGAACAATGTCTTCATCAAACTTCTGACATGGTAGTTTAATCTTGCACAACTCGAGTAGTGCATCGATGAGTGATACAACTGTTTTTAACAAGGTATTCAATATAAATCGACGATAGTATGAGCTTATATCATGTGAATAAATGAACTGATGTCAAGCATAATAAAACACCATAAGATTATCGGTCATTGATGTATATCGTTAACAGATGCAAAGAGACCCATTGATAATGATGATGGACTGTAAGGTATTGAGTACAAACTAGCAAGTGTGAATAGATGTTCTGATGTAAAAAAATTGTAGAATGAAATAATCAAGGGTGATTGATGTATACCCATTGTCATTTGCGAGGAAACCTGCCACTAATGACTGCAAGATCCAAGGTACTCCTAGTTTTGTAGATCCATTTCCTAGATGATGATTTGGTGTCAATAGGAATAGATGCATCGGAAGGAGGGAATTAATAAATCCCACATCAACCCATATGAAACAAATATCAATAGTATAATATAATTTGGTAGAACTGCGAGATCCAACATTCTATATTTACATAAGGAAGGATAACATGATTGGTCAAGAATATTTGGGGAATGGCTGACAGTATTTGAACTTCCCTTGAACACATAACATGACACAGAATGGACACTTGGAAACATAGGACTCAAGTAACCGACCTTAATAAAATACACTAGTGACGGATGCATTAATGGAATCTCCATTTATGACGGGAAGGATAACCCATCGGTGGAGATATGTTCAAAATATTGGTACAGTTTCCTAAGAAAAATGTAAATGTTGTGTAGACAATGGATACCAAATTACGTGTTGTGTTCAAGTGCGACAAGGACTGGCTATTGCCATTTTTTTCAAGGATATAATCAGGGTAACTTTTATGGGCGAAATTTCGCCAATTGGCTATTTTTGGGGCATTTTTTCAAAAAAGAAATTCACTATTTGGTCATTTTTACTCTCTAATATCGCCTATATTTACATAAAATATGTTTTTTTATTGTAATATTCGCCAAAATTTACAAATTTTAGTAGTAAATTGTATGTTTCATAGTTAACGTTCACCTACCTATCCATATATATGATTTTTCAATCCAAAATAATCGCCTAGAATACTATACTTAGGTATACTTTTAGAATCCTTAAATAATACCCTAGATATAATATGAAATGATTCAATGCTCCCCCCTTTTTGGATTTTTGTCTTTTCCAATTTTGAATACCATTTTCATTTACTAGCTTGAAAACAGAATAAAACATGCTATGATACATTAGAGGAAACGAGTGTCTCAAGGGCATGTGCCTATATTTCAAGGGCATGGTTCAGGTCAAGGGAAAGATACATATTGAAAATAAGGAATGAGCTAGCTATGTACACTCTTATGGGTGTTTCCTCCATGGGCACGGGTCAATTATACAGAAACAATAGTTTATAGGAATCATGTAACAAAAAATGTCTGCAAAGGAAAATATGCAACATAAGCGATAAGCAACAAAGTAGCAGGCACAGATGTTCAAGTGGATATTTTAACAAATGGTTATGTAAAATGACACAAAATTGGGATCCCATAAGGATATGGTCAGAAATGTATGAAAGAGAAATATGTGGTCTCGAACTCGAAGTCACAATGGTAATAATAGGGATCACTGGGCTATGATAATAAATCAGCATGGGAACCAAAATGGCAATGGGATGATGACTAAAGTGTCCAATGTTCGTTAGGCTCTTCTGTCAGAATGGTGGAAAATACAAATATGATAGGTTGACCCACCAATTTCCAACAGGTTCGACTATAGGGAAATTTTAGGTTGGAAAATGTTCAAATGCATATACATAGGGATAGCCTAAACCTATTTGCAAGCTTCCAAATATACCTGATCTGATCGAGGAACATGCAAATAATGCTCCTAAGCTTGGGTGTATTTAAACCAAGTATGCTCCCAGTGGCCCCACAAAACATGTCCTTAGGTGGGTGCAACCAAATGTTCATAACTTCAAGGATATCTTCATTTGATGATAAAATGTTGTCCAAGAAGTCATGTGAGTTGGGAGAGCTCACAACCCCAATGGGCCAAGTTACTGGATCATATTCCTCCATCAAGGGAATATTTTGATATGAAATTGCTGAATGGTATGAAACTTATATGACAGATAGGGGTGATCCTAATGCTTTCCAACATTTAAATGACATTACACAAGATGAGGTCCCTTCATCAACTATGGTTCGAAAAATGTTCTTTCCATGATCCATTACTTTAATCTGAAAATCAACTTCGGAATGGATCCTACATATTGAATGGTCCATGTCTGATGTGACTAAAGTCACATCGAATGGGTCAACAACGCCAATTGTAGAAAAACGTTTTTTTCTTTGCACATGACAACATTGCAATATCTATAAGGCCGACATGGAACATGGTGCTTGAGCTAGGTCCTCATTAACATTATCATTCTGAGTAGCTCACACTTTAGGACTATGCATTTTTCTACATAGAACACCTCTAGGGGGGTGTGGTACTATGTCTATGGTTGATTTATCAATAGAGAGAGAACCACTTGGCTGTGATACTGATTGATAAGATGTACTAGGAAGGACATCATAAGAATCAGGTCTTGTTTGAATGTTCATCTCATGATCACACATGAATACATTGGCATTGGGATCATTTCCCCCTTGTGGGGGGGTTCATTGGTTTCCCTGTGGTGGGGGTACCATTGTCAAAATAGTGGGTTGTTGTTTCCCACTACATTGAGTCTGGTTTGGTGCATCTTTTTTCCCAAAGTTATCATTTTTCTTACTCTTGTATTTATTCCTCTTTCTCCTAATGTCTATGGATTGGACTGTAAGGATTTCAAAATTCTGGGAAGGATAAGCACTTTGCTTACCCTTATACTTATTCTTCTTTCTTATAAGGTCTTTGGATTGGATTGTGAGGATGTTATAAGCGTTGGAAGGATTAGAAGGTTGCTGCATTTCTTGGACAGATGCAGGTTGCGAAGTATGAACAAACATTTATCCCATTTTCTAGGTAATGTGTTCAATTTGGTTGATGAAATGCATCATACCATCGGCATGAGGCCCATGTGGTGGCCTAGCTGGATCAGGTGCAGGTTGTGCAAGTTGGTTCCAAAAATATTGGTTACTTCCTAGAACCTGACCACTCCATTGTATAATGGGGTTAATGTGTGGATTGCCCCCTTGCGGGGTTAGGACAAAAACATATTGGTTACTTGCTAGAACTTGACCACTCCATTGATGTGATCCTTGGGTGTGATAAGCATTCCAACGTGGGTTTCCCCCTTACAGAGACTGACCCTAAGAATATTGGGTACTTCCTGGAACATAACCAATGGGCGGATTTCCCCCTTGCAGAGGTGGCCCCCAAGAATACTGGTTACTTATTGGATACCAAAAACACCATGACAGTTGTCCTTGTGCTTGAAAATAATTTCAAGGTTGATTTCCTCCTTGTAGAGGTTGCATCCAAGAACATTGTTTAATTCCTGAATATTGTCCATTCCATGGTGGAACATGATGGATGGATGGATTTCCCCCTTGTAGAGGTAGGTTCCAATAAGATTGGTTACTTGTTGGAATATGACCACTCCATTGATTGTTTCCTTATTTTTGATAAACATTCCAAGGTTGATTTCCTCCTTGCGGAGGTGGTCCCCAATAAGATTGGATACTTCCTGAAGCCAACCGACTCCTTTGAAAAATGGGGTTGGTAGGTGGATTTCCCTAGACATTGTGCTAGGATAATTCGGAGGATAAACCCAAGAGGAATTTCCACTAATTGGTGGAGTATAACCCCAATCGGCATTAATGTTCCATGGTTCATTGCTTCCACTAGGAATATTACCATTCCAAGGTGAAGGGTTTCCCCCAGAAGTAGAACCTGGAAAAGTATTTGGTATACCAAGAGGATTTTGGCTTACTCCTTGTGTGTTTTGACCTTGATTATCCGAACCATATGGAAAATCCATGTTTGGTAAGGCACACCCCCCTATAGGGATCCCTGCAGATGAAGTGGATGCACTTCTGGGATTGGAACCTGAAACTTTACCAACTGACACTGAAGTGATAGTTGAACTTGTGCTAATAACAAGTCTACCAACTATTGGGATTGATGTTGTGGTCAAAGTGGAAGCATTACTGCCTCTTGTAACCATCTTGAGGTTTTGATTATGTTGTCCCTTGAGCTTATGAAGAATCCATATGGTTAAGTGTTGTATTCTACATGTTATTCAAACTTTCAAAAATAGGGTTGATATTACCCAATTACTCAAAGATAGTACATACAACTGGTTCTGAAAGACTCATCAAAGGTGGAATCATGTGAGCGTTTGTGTGATTTTCTAATGTCTCAATTTCAACTAGAGTAAGATCATCAACTATGGCTGTATTCAGTTCATGATGTAACGATGAATTCTTAGCGTTTGTTTGATGTTGTTCCTCCCTAGTAATGTTAATTGGGTTTAAAATCAGTTATGTTACCAAGTCACTAAGATGTGGTTTTTTTGTTTAAAACCACATCTTAGTGACTAGAGGAGGATTGGGATAGTATCCACTTCAATTTTTTTGATAAAAGGATTTGTTTAAAGTGGTATACCTCACTACCACTGTGACTGGAGGATTGGGACAGTATCCACTTCAAATTTTTTGATAAAAGGATTTGTTTAAAGTGGTATACTTAATCAAAACAATACTAAAGGAAATATAGACTCAACAAAAAGCAAAGTGTCCACATAGTAAAAATGTCCTATGAATCCAAGCAAGCAATCTACTTTCCCAACGAACTGAATTTCAGTGAAAAGATGGATTATAGGGCCTTCCAAAACTAGTAGCTCCCGAGGGATGTTAATGCTCAAACAATTACTAATAGAGAATGTATGAGAAAAAGTTACAATAAACTTTAATCACCAAAGGTGCAAGTAGTGGTTCTTGACCAATCACCCTCCCAAGGAGTAAAAGCTTCAAAGTATGTATCGGGTACTACAAGTGTCTCCCACTCACAATAACCTATGTGATATCCTAGGAATAGCATCTAAGGTTACCACTTCACAATCAACGATATGGCGGAACATTTGTAAGTCGAAGACAACTCTCATAACCAGTTACTCCAGAAAAGTGATGTCACCTCGAGGACTTGTCACTTACATGGAATTTTTTGATGAGCTCATATCCCACTAAACAAGCAAGAGTGGGGGTACCACCTTTCCTTATCCAGATTGACCTCGTGCTTGATGCATGTGTTAGATGTGCTTTCTCAGCAAGATTTTTTTGCTACTAATGGATTTATACTCTCAATAATCAATTCTAGTTTCACAATTTTTGTATCCCAAGAGTGTTAACTCTCCAATCCTAATCCATGGAACTAGCCTAACCTTGTTGGTGATATGAAAATCTGATATTTAGTTTTATATTAAGAGCCAAATTTAAGAGTACTTTGCTTAGTTTCAGGGATGGAAGTGAAACTGATGGTGTTTGTGACTCAAAATGTAGAATCAAACAATGCACAAATGCTCACTACTCTACCTTTCAATTCATTGAATGCTATAAACTAGTGAAAATTTAGAGGTTCTTGTAAGTCTTCAAAACATGAAAGTTGCAAAAATAGAATTGTCTCTATGTTTTTTGAAAAAAGATTTTTTCTAAATGTTAACACCCAAAAAGTGTTCACTACCTCATTACCACATTATATGGCTCATTTGTCCATTTTCCTACCATTTTTCCCTTAAAATCCCAAAAAATCCCATTAAAATGCCTCCAAAAGGCCTAAAATGCCTCCAAAAGGCCACAAAACCATCAAAATAGCCTAAAAAAGGCTAAAAAAACCCCCTTTTCCTCCAAAAATAGCAAAAATCCCCTAAAAAGGGAATAAAAAATATAAAATAATGAGGAAAAGGAGGAAAAAACCCTATACAGCTGCCTAAAACCATGTGTTTCCCAAAACCATGGGTCAACACTCCACCACCAAAAAACTATAAATAGGTGATGGAGATCCCTTATTTCATATCCACAATCACAAGCACCCTTACTCTGCCAAAATCTCTCTCGAAACCCTAGTTCACCTTTGAACTATTTTCACCTTGAGAGCCACCTTTGGCCCATCCCCAACATTGGAGAAGGAGAAAGGAGCATTCAGAAGCTTGGAGCATCCTCTTGGACACTGCAAAGGGCTTCACCAACCTTGACACTCAAGGTAACATTAATATAAAACCATTTTTTACATCTTTTATTTATGTCTCATGCAATGTTTAGAGTAGTTTGTTAATTGTTGTTTTAGCTTAATCATTTAATCATTATTGAACTGCTACTAAGGAGTCCATTCTCCTTAGTAGGTGCTCATTGGCACAAGCTAGGGGTAAAACCCTAGCTACAGTTTTGGCGACTCCCCTAGTTTTCGAATTTCTGGTTTCTATTTTTAAATTTTTTTCCTTTCGGCTGTCCCTTTCGGCCGCCGCATACCGCGTCTTTTTCCCTCTACAGTCGCGTCCCGACCGCGCCTTTCAGGCCTTTACCCGCGATCCGACCGTGGCTCTCAGACTGCTTCCGACGCTCTGCTGGCGGATTCAAGTCTGTTACCTGCGATCGGACCGTGGCTAATCAGCCTGTTTGCCGCGATCTGACTGCGCCTGTCGGCCTTTTTCACACGTCCCGACTGCGGCTTTCTGCCTCTTTCGGGCGTCCCGACTGCGCTTGTTAGCCTTTTAGCCGCGTCCCGACTGTTTCTTTTTCCATTTTTCCTGCGTCCCGACTGCCACTGTTGGCTCGATAGCCGCGACCCGACTGGGCCTTTTCCCCTGTTTCCTGCGTCCCGACTGCCTCTGTTGGCCCGATAGCCGCGACCTGACCGCCGCTGTTTCCCTCAAACCCGCGGTCGGCCTGTTCTGATCCGCCACAGACCCGCGGTCTGATTTCTGCTCTTTTCCTGTTTTGAGCCCAGCCCCTCTTGCTGCAATATTTTCTGCATTTGAACAGCCCTCTGTCCCACCTGCAGCCCACTTCCTTACAGCCTTTCTGCAACATAATTTCTGTTCCTTTTACAGAATCTTTTTAAAATTTCAGTATTTTTATTTCAGAAAATTTTGCAAGTTAAAAGAATCAATTTCAGCATTATTGATAGATTGGAAGTTGCCCTCCCTTGTGGCACTTCTGTTTTTTGGGTTCAACACCTCACGAGCACACACTCTGTCACATTAAATCAAGTGAGCCTTAAAAAGTACCTAACTAAACCAACATTCTAACCCCACTTGGGGAACACAAAAGAATCATTGTAGTTAGGTAGGATCAGGGGGATAGGCTTCCAATAACACCCCTTGGTTATTTCACTTGAGACATAGTTGTTGTCCAAATAGGGAACCAAAATCCCCTAGTACTTTTTGGCACGGTCACGACCAGTTTGTCAGAGGGCCTCTCCCTTAGGAGGGTTGAAGTCGGGAGACTGGTTCCGGAGGCCTGAGTGGAATACCGCACTCCATTCAGTAACCGAAGGGCTACCTTTCGCGGTTCGCGGGATATCCCTGTATAGGGGTATTGCGGTCAACGAACTAAACGGCAGATTCACCTTTCTGGACGTGTCATGAACGGGGTATCTTAGTTGCCATTCTTCTAGGATTGACTACCCGGTGTCCCTCCCGGTAGGGGGATATCATAGCCACTTGGCTTTCCTACTCATATTGTCTGACTTGGATTTCATCACCTTGCAGAGGATATGTTTAGTTGAGTCAGAATACTTTTAGCTAGGTGTTTGCATGCTCCTTTACCTCCCTTTGGTCTAGTGAGTCCACCATTTTTCTCTTCTAGGAAACCTGCTGCTTGTTGGTATTCTGACCATCTTTGTTGTTACTCCACCTATTGTAGCACAGCTGTTGCAGTGGGTGTTTTGAGTTGGTTGTTGGCCTGAGTGCCTTGCTTTTTAGCTCTCCTTCTGCACACTCGGTTGCATTAGGATTTTTGAGCTGTTTTTATACTCACCTCAACCCACAGAGACTAGACACCATCCGTCACCATTGAGTCCCCGAGACATTCTCGGCGCCTCAGGGGCGAGCCCCCACAGCACGGTTCTCTTGACACCACTCGTCATAGATTCCGATCATTGTCCGTTGATACCACTCATCACAGATCTAGAGCCTTGTCACTTGAATCCACTCGTCAGCGACGTAGGTCTCCGTCACCAGATAGTGACGCACCTTACTTTACCTCTGATTCTGACGAAGAGTCTGAGAACCCTATTTATACTGCCCCTACTAGCCCCATGGCTGGCACGACTTCCACTCCATTTGTCATAGGGACCATTGGTGGCACATCCACCACTACACCAGTTACTACACCTATTTTGGGTATGCCCTCCATGGGGCAACCATCTACCGTTCCCCTCACGGTACCTATTCCCACAGCGGGAATACCTATCCCCACTACATCAGTGGCTCACACTACCAATGGTGGTGCTGGACCATCCTTCACTACCTCAGTTCCCCCACTTGGGGGCACCACCTCACATCTTGTCCCTCCACTTGGGGGCACTGGCCCCAACTTGGTCCACAGCACTACTGTGTCACAGCCTTCTTCCAGTTTGCCGTTCATGGCTAGCCTCAACCTACCTGACCTGGCCAGATTGACCAACGATCCTATTCGACACGACCCTATGTGGCCTCATATGCCTACCAAACTACCCTCGGACATCCCTAAGTTCGAGGGCAAGGCCGGTGAGGACCCACAAAACCACATCATGTCTTTCCACCTATGGTGTTCCTCTAACTCCATAGTGGACGACTCTGTTCACCTCCGTCTCTTACAGCGCACCTTCACTGGCTCTGCAGCCAAGTGGTATATCGAGAAACCTCATGGGACCCACGCCACCTTTGCTTCCCTGGCCTCGACCTTCCTGCAGTTCTTCCAGTTGCCTGTCCGCTATGACGCGGGCGTTGAAATCCTTCTATCTTGTAGACAAAACACGGCTACCCATATCACGGACCACATCCATGAGTGGCGTCGACGCCGTAGCTTATGCAAGATCAAACTTGACGACCGTATCTTCCTAGATTGGTTCCTCAAATCCCTTCTCCCTGTTATTGCTAAGGATGTAGCCTCAGAAAGACCCCAGTCTGAAGAAGAAGCCATCCTTAAGGCACAACAGTTCGACCTCATTTATGCCCAATCGGGTTACCTTTATACCATTATACCTGATGCCCCTCGCGGCGAGTCCTCCCAGCATGATGCGCCGGGGGCATCCCACGCTGCAGATGGTATTATTGGCCGTGTTTCTTCGCATCCCCAACCATTTTCTATAGCACGACCTACCCCTGGCCCCGACCTGTCGAGGGCTACCTCCCAGTCTGGAGCAACCAACTCGTATGCTCCCATGACACATCACCATGCCCATGGACCCTCATGTCCACCTCAGTGCTTTGGGTATGCGACTCCTGCTTATGCTCCTCCAGTCGCCCCTCAACCTTACTACCATCAGCACACTGCCCCGGCTCCTGCTCCTTCACAAGCCCCACCAGCTTATTATCCGCCACAGGCAGCCCCTGCGGCACATCCACAACCTGCTCCGCAGTCCTATCAGCAATCCCCTCAAGTTGCTGCACCTGCTCAGCCTCAACCTACATATCATCCTCCGCAGCCTGCTCCTGCACCTGCGCAACCTCAAAATCCACCTGCTGCCCAAGGGCAATTTTACGCCCAACATAACCCGCAGCAAAACCAGAATAACCAACGTAACCAGGGCCAACAGAACCGCGGCAAGGGCCGTAATCGGGGAAACAACCAACCTACAGACCAAGCTGGTCAACCGGCTAATCCCCCTGACAACAACAATGCGGCCCCCGCTAATCAAAACCCTGATCGCCCGCCCAAGCAGGCCAAAAACCCCAATCTGCGAACAAACCACCCTTGTTCTATTTGCGGAGTCTATGGACATTAAACCCATGCTTGCCCACACTTGGAGCGAGCTCGGCAGCTTTGGGTTGACGAGGCCCATCGCCAAGGGCATGCGGCTCCCCAAGCACCGCCCAACCCCCCCCAACCTCAGCAACCCCCTTTGGTGCTGCAAAACCCCTTACCGACCCAAGGCGTGGTGAACACTCAGCCGTTGGCCCCTCAAGCTAACGTGCAACCCCAACAACAACAGATCACCTACGCTGCTCCTGATCAACCCATGTTCGACTCAGGTACCCACCACTTACTGATGATGTCATCTGCTGACGTCAACCTACAGACCCGTCGGAACCAATATGGCTCCACCTCTGAAGCCACTCCCACGGATAAACCTACTAACGCTCATCCCACCGATCAGGCGTTACGTATACCTCCGCCTCCCATAGACGGCACCGCGAAAGCACCTCGTTTTCCACTTCGCCAAATCAACAATAACCCTAACGCGCGTGCTGCGTCAAACTACAACATCGTAGACGACCTAGCCCAATCTCCCGCAGCCATGTCTGCGTTGGAAGTCTTGAAGAACTGCCCTTCCCAGTGCAAGACTTTACTTTCCGCCATCGGGGGGATTGACCCAACTGATTCACATTTGATGGCGTTTGATTTAGACCAGTCTGAACCATGCCTACCTTCCAGCTTAGCCTTCCAAGTTACAGTCTTCGTTAGGAATCTTGTTATCCATCGGTGCATCATCGATGAGGGTGCTTCCACATGCGTTATGTCTACATTTGTATGGCAGAAGCTAGGATTCCCTCCTCTCCAGCAGTCCACCACTGCGTTACGTGCCTACGACGGTCGTTCGGCCCAGCCCCAAGGCCTCCTGCCCAACGTTCCTGTCCAGTTAGGTGGTAAAACAATTCTTATTGATATAGAGGTAATCAATGCCCAATTGGATTACAACCTTCTACTTGGCCGCAGCTACATGTATGCCATGCGGGCGGTTGCCTCTTCTGTCTTTCGCACCATGATGTTCCCCCATGAAGGACGCGTGGTTAAGATTGACCAGCTCACCTACTATGATCCCAGTGCTC
The DNA here is from genome assembly GCA_027924585.1 of Larix kaempferi. Lineage (NCBI taxonomy): Eukaryota > Viridiplantae > Streptophyta > Pinopsida > Pinales > Pinaceae > Larix > Larix kaempferi. Next base: position 20,915,377 of record BSBM01000858.1, read on the forward strand.
CGGCGGCACCGGAAAATGTTCTCCCCATGGTTGAACAACCTGTTTCCCCTGCCACCACCTCGTTTGTTTCCTCTACGGGGCCTGGAGTCTACTCAGACGCGCCGATGACTTCCACCTTTCACTCCATTCCTCCGCCGTCATCTACGCCCGAAGTGTCTGATTTATGTACCTTGTCCCACGACAACCTACCACCTAACACTCAACCACCCTTGTTGCCTAAACCACCATTGGTACCTAGCCACATTGGTGTTACACCGATCCATACGATCCCCTTCCTAGTCCCTCCATCGGGAGTAGTAAGTGCCCCGGTCATGGCTACCCTTAGCCTCCCTGGGTTAACCTTGGGATTACCTGTATGGTATCTTTCGCCTCCCGTTCGCCCGCCGACACCTGATGTCGTCCTCCAGCCGGTGCAACCCATGGCTACTACCACTCAGCCACCTCCCGGTGTCTCTACCCCTTCGTCCTCCACGACACCTCCTCCTACTCCCAAACCCACTGGGGGCAGAGGTCCACAACCTTACACTGCTGTCCCACCTCCCAAGACAGTCAAGAACCCTCCAGTGTTTCGTGCTCCTCCCAAATGCTCGCTGTGTGACGAGTTGGGCCATGCGACCCACCAATGCCCACAGTTACCCGCATTGCAGAAGCACATGCAAATGCTCGATGATGACCCCAACATCCCAACTGTCGAACTAAACCCCACTCCTAAGCCTAAAGATAAGTCCCTACGTACCAACCACTCCTGCGCCATATGCGGTATTTACGGGCATTATTCACATCATTGTCCCGATCTCCCGGATTACAGAGCAGCTCTTTATGAGATGAACAATCTGGACCTTGAGACGGCACCACCTACCATTGAGGAGATCTACCCCCCGGTCTCTCCCCCTTCTGAAGAGGTTAATATCATCTACATGATCTCTTCAACCAACACTTCCACTACCCCCTCGTCAACCGATTTGACGACGCAGACTTTCCGTACTGATGAGGAGATTCTTGAGGCCCTAACTGCCCCGGATTACCCTTGGGATGATATGCACCACCGTTCCTATTTCATCCCAGAAGCGTCTTCCTCTAGCACCGCTACCCAATACGCGGTCGAATCCAAAGACTTCCTCCCCACCAAGGTCGACTGGTTCAAGGACCCTATTCCTGTTCCTGATGCCTTCGAGGAGGGCAACATGGCCAACGTCTCACCTGTCATCCAAGTTGATATCGCTGCCCCAGGATGTGCCCCTGAATTCATCACTTTAGGAGCATTCTGTAGTAAACAAGAGATTGAGGACTACATAAACCTTTTTAGAGAATTCCGTGATGTCTTTGCCTGGTCCTATATCGAAGTGCCCGGTCTTGACCCTGCCATCATAAAGCACCACCTTGACATCTCTGAGTCAAGGGGCATAATAAATTCTCTCGACCCTGGGATAGGGAGCATGATCAATCATTTTGACTCTACCCCATCACATTTATCTCAGCATGTCAATGAACCCATCGTTCAAACCAACACATATGTGATCCACAATCACAAACCCCATGCACATAGCATGGGGGCAGGTCATTAACCCTGCTCACTTTTTTCACATTTGTGATCTCAACCATTTTTGAGGTCACATATCACTTGTATATTCGATTTTATACACCTAGTTATTTCCTTTAACCATTCCGGAGTCCTTATGACCTCCGTTTTTTGCACCATTTGCACTGCCGGATTCATATTTCCACGCTCGTGATGATGCTTGAGATCATTTCTCGCTCTCACTAGGACCAATATCAACATTGTGTCCCGACACCTTGTCGCCCCGGTTTGCGTGCCACATCGGCCGTAGCCCGTTTTTTCACATGTTTTATATCATCGGATACATTTTTCCGAGCTCGTGATGATGCTAGAGATCATTTCTCGCTCTCACCTCCAGATTTTCCGGGCATTTTTCAAAATGCCCCCGTCACCTCGGTTTGCGTGCCACATCGGCCGTTACCCGTTTTTGACATCCTTTTTATCGTCGGATTCATTTTTCCGAGCTCGTGATGACACTTGAGATCGTTTCTCGCTCTCACTTGGTACAATTTCAACATTGTGTCCCGACACCTTGCTGCCTCGGTTTGCGTGCCACATCGGCCGCCATCGGATTGTTCCACATTTTTACATGAGCCATTCACTCCTGTCATACTGCAAATGTTTCGTTATTTTGCCACCATTTCATCTACCCCGCAAGGAGGCCCATCAGTGTTCCCCAACACCCTCGTTCTTGGTCACCATTATTGATCCTTGATTGAACACTTCCTCCTTGCCTGGCCATTCCTTTTGTTCGGTATAATTTTATCCCTTTTTCGGGTCGGACAACTCCTTTACGAAAAAGGCACTTAGGGAGTTTCTGTTAAGCTCTTTTTTGACTCCTAAAAGAATGAAAAGATCGCCGAGCAATCTTGCTTCCTTTCATGCTCGTTAAAATACCTGAAAGGGCGTCTATCTGGTATAAGTTTAACCCTTTTCCGGACCTGGTAGACTAATTACGAAAAAGGAATACTCTAGTCACACCGGCTAGAAGAGTTCTTCATTGCATCCTTTTATGCTTCTTTGGGCCTTGGAGACTAAATCTACGAAAAAGCAACCCCCTGGAGTATTCTTACTTGCTTTCAGACTCTCTAAAATTGAAAGCAACCACGAGCATAAACTGTCCTGGGCTCGTAAAATCCACACGACAGTACCATTCCATCATCTCAGAGTCTTCTTATCGCTTTCAGACTCCTTAAAATTGAAAGCAACCACGAGCATGAACTGTCCTGGGCTCGTAAAATCCACACGACAGTACCATTTTACACACATTTCTTCTAGTTCCTTAACTCGTGAAGAAGTCCCCACCCGTGCCTCATGGCACTATGATCGATCATCTCGGCAGCACCCCCAATCAGGTCGCCTTTGTTCAGAGTATTCTGCAGTCACCTGCCATTTTATACCAGCTTGAGTTTCTCTCAGCCAGTTATCCTCCCAGATCCAATACAGCTATGATCCCTTTCCCTTCAGTCAGTTTCATATGCTGCCAGATTATTCCCATTATCATACTCTGAACAAAGGAAGTTTGAGTCCATCCACTCTATTTTCCCAGTTGTCACCACCAGTTTGTCAGTCCTGCCATCAGTACTATCACATTTCAGTTCTCCACCTCGCGCTTCTGTCAAGGAAACATCATTGCCTTGATAGTTGCAGGTCTCCCTCTGTCGACGACAACCCCTCTATTCCAGAGGATAGGCCCAGAGGTCCCTACGCCTTGGACTTATCACCATCTGTGGTAAGTGCCTACGGACCATTCTGAGAGGAGTCATCATTGCCTCTCCGCGTGGTTGTTCCTCACATGCTCGACTTCAGCACCTTGATCGCATCGTTGAGGATCGCGTAGGATTATATCCCATCAGTTTTTAGTCGAAGACCCCGGATTTCCCCCGACTCTAGCACATTGGTGAGTCATTTCGGAACGCCCAGTTGTATGTTCCTGTGGATGTCCGGGCTGCGTTGGCATTTGTATTCGGAAGCCATCCAGTTCTATGCTTCCTTGAGTACCCAGATCAGTTCCCGTTCAGTGTACCATTGCGAGTGTACCCCTTGTCACTCTGATCCAGCAGCTCATTAGTTCCTTTGGTACCACATTCAGTAGCACTGTTGATTGTTTCAGTGTATCAGCTCTTCAGCACAGACATGATCCGCTCAGCAGTATGTCCCAGATTTGTGTCTCCTACGGACTCTTATGATGTACACAGTGGTCATGTTTCTTCCAGGTCCCTCTTTTCAGGCCTCACAGTTTTTTATGTATCTTGATACGAGCATGGGTATGCCCGCCTCGTCCATATATTGAGATTATTCCTCGGTCAGTTTTTGAGGTCATGTATATTTCAGGTCCCCATTTTTGGACCCCATTGTTATTATATTCTGATACGAGCATGGGTATGCCCGCCTCGTCCATATGATCAGATGATTCCTCATCCATTATTGAGGTTATGTACTTTTAGTTCTTGCAGTTGTTCGGGATCGTTGTTCCGGGCTTCAGTTTGTTTCTTCTCTTCTCTCCACATCCCAGGAAAACCATTCATGACTTATGATGTCCATCGGCCATACGATTAGCTCCTGACCTCGCACATCAGGGGGCAATCTGTTAACACCCAAAAAGTGTTCACTACCTCATTACCACATTATATGGCTCATTTGTCCATTTTCCTACCATTTTTCCCTTAAAATCCCAAAAAATCCCATTAAAATGCCTCCAAAAGGCCTAAAATGCCTCCAAAAGGCCACAAAACCATCAAAATAGCCTAAAAAAGGCTAAAAAACCCCCTTTTCCTCCAAAAATAGCAAAAATCCCCTAAAAAGGGAATAAAAAATATAAAATAATGAGGAAAAGGAGGAAAAAACCCTATACAGCTGCCTAAAACCATGTGTTTCCCAAAACCATGGGTCAACACTCCACCACCAAAAAACTATAAATAGGTGATGGAGATCCCTTATTTCATATCCACAATCACAAGCACCCTTACTCTGCCAAAATCTCTCTCGAAACCCTAGTTCACCTTTGAACTATTTTCACCTTGAGAGCCACCTTTGGCCCATCCCCAACATTGGAGAAGGAGAAAGGAGCATTCAGAAGCTTGGAGCATCCTCTTGGACACTGCAAAGGGCTTCACCAACCTTGACACTCAAGGTAACATTAATATAAAACCATTTTTTACATCTTTTATTTATGTCTCATGCAATGTTTAGAGTAGTTTGTTAATTGTTGTTTTAGCTTAATCATTTAATCATTATTGAACTGCTACTAAGGAGTCCATTCTCCTTAGTAGGTGCTCATTGGCACAAGCTAGGGGTAAAACCCTAGCTACACTAAAGAAATGGCGTTTTATTGTGACAAATAACTTGATTTCTTTATTTCAATTTTTTTTACAACATGCATAAAACTCTTTTCAAATGTTTGAATGGGTTTCCAAATCTAGTAAAGTTTTGGTGATGAAAAAGTTTTGGTAGATTTTTTGATATTTTAGAAACAATTCTTCTAAAATATGGTTAATTGTTGATTTCAAAAATCGATGTAAACCAAACAAATATCTCAACTGAAATTATTCCAACTCTGTTGCATGGGGGATATCTATTTCTCATTTGTAGGGCCACCCGAAAGTGCAAGAAAAGAGGATACACATAGCCCTTTGAAGAACTATGAATTAAACATTACAAATGAGATCTACTTTCTCGTTCACGATATCACCCGAATTCCCAAGTGAAGAGGATACATTAGCTCGATAACTATATGCAAAATTTCAAATCTACTCTACTACAAATGAGATCCACTTTCTCATTCATAAGATCTCCTGAAATCCCAACTGAAGAGGATACGGTGGCTGGAAAAGAAATTGCTTGGAAAATCAAATCCTAAACTATTACAAGTGAGATCCACTTTCTCATTCACAAGATCTCCCGAAATCCCAAGTGAAAAGGATACAGTGGCTTGAACACAACTTATCTCAAGAAAATTTTATATTAAAGCTACAACTCTCTCTAATTGTGCATGAGAAAAATGAAATATTGTTGATCCAAAACATAAATTTACTAATTAAAGTTGTTTCTTTGGTTTTGGAGGGAAATATTTTCAAATTATCTCAATGTGTAATGTTCAATTCTTTGAATTTTAATGCAAATTTATTTGTGTATTATTTTCAAATGATCTTTTAATCTAACATGGATGTGATTTTGTTTCTTGTTCCAGGTTGGAAAGCACGTGGAATTCAAAATTCAAAAGGCCTATATGTTCTGTAAACAATTTTTCATGTTCTTCCAATCTTTACCATTCGCAAACTACTCATTTAATAAAAAAAAATAGAAATCAATCCTAATTTCATCAATTAACTGTGGAATAAGGGATATAAGTGCTAAACATGACCTCAAGCAATCATATCTAAAACAAATTATGAGAAAAATTTGAAAAACAATTCCAAATTAATCCATTCTTAAGGGTTTTGGAGAGAAAATTCAACTTAAAATTTTTCAAATTAAATCCTCCCAATTTTTTCCAAATATATTGTGAATTGATCCTAAACATTTTTTAATATCATGTATAGGTCTGCAAACATAAAAATCATTCCTAAAAGTGGCCCTAAAACATTGAATTCTAACAACTAGTTTTTGACAATTTTCTTGCAATTTTTGAGCAAAAGTTGTTAGACCAAAATATCGTCATCACCATGATAATGAGGTGTCTACCCTTGGATTAACCATGATCCCTAAAGTGAAAAGTGATAAATTAGGAAGGGGAATTTTCCTTTCAATTTCCTAGTTTTGAAAGGCCAACACACCTTGCCCCTTTGCAATATGCATCAGACACTTGACAATGCATTATGCACATTGACAAAGTGAGTCATTGGCCCTAGTTTCCTTTATTCATCAAGTGTCACCCCTCAGTGACGCATGTTTCTCTTTTATAGGGTGCATCGATGCTTGTTAAAAGGAAAAAAAGAGAAGTTTTGAGAGTCTTCTAGAATGAAGCTCTCGTGGAGGCTTATCCCTGCAAATATGCATAGGTGGCAGTCAAACCCCTAGACTTTTGGGATGATCCCCTAACCTTCTCCATGAGATCCTCAACCTACTCTATCCTCTTTGGCCTATAAATGCAATCTTACCTTCATGGAATGGGAGAGGAATAATAGAGTGTCGAGGTGCTTCTGAAATTTCCTTAGAGCTAAGGTTAATTTCTCTAATAGAAGTAGGGTTGGATCTTTGAGGCAAAAGGCCAGTTGGAAGAAGTTGCGACGTTAAGGCATGGTTTCAATCTCTACCTTTGTACTTGTTTTATTACAGCAATATATACTCTTTTCGTAAATATTGTTTGTATCATATCTTTAGAATTAGATTCCCTGACCACTAGTTTAGATTAGTCAATATTGCACATTACTATTGTTTGTGTGTTTCCGCTTGTTTGTTGTATATTCTTTTGCAACTGAAGATCAAAGGCTACATGAAGCAAGGATACATTTGCTACGGTTGCAAGGTAAGTTGTTTCCTTGCATTCCCTATAATTTTATTAGTCTAGGAAATTTTATATGTTCTATTTGGGTTTTGTTCTAGATCTACACTATTTAGACTAGAGATCTGTGTCCTTATCCACATCGACATACTGTTTTGAAACAAAATTGGCGACTCTACTGGGGAGAGTCTGTGATCTTTGAAGTGTTTTATTTCTGATTGGTATTTCCTTATAGATCCTCTTAGATCTGCTTAATTTTCCTTGTTTCTTTTTAGATCGGTTTGGTTTCTGAGTTACTGGCTAGTCCAGTCTCATTTTGGGATATTTAGCTCGCCTAATTACTTGGTCTTACTTTGGGATCTTTACCTTTTTCAATTTTTAATTTCACCCGATGCAATTGGGTTGTGTCTTCCCTGCATCACTGCTTTACCGATGCACTTTGTCTGTGGTCAAATTGCGTCACTGACGCACTCTATCAATGTACAAGAAGCATCACCGACACAAAATATCTGTGGGAAACATGCATCGTTGAGGAGTGGATGCTCTGGTGTGTATTAGTAGACTGCATAGCCCTCCATAATTCTGTATTAAGGTCAAAAATTCCTATTTGGAAGTTGGATCAGGTGTTTTAGCTGATATTTGTCCCCTGGTTGTGTCAGTCTCAGTCTAGATATTCCATTTTCCTCTTTTTTTGGGTCTTCTTGAGATTTGGTTCCATGTTTATCCCTTTGAGCAAAACTAGTGTTTTGCTTGCATTTTTAAGTGAAATGAAGGGGCCATGAATCATGTATCCTATAGTATATTTGACCCATATTAAGGTTTCAAAATAATTTTTTGTTTGGTGTGGATTGGATTGTTTTAAATAATTGAAAAGTGTGGGATATCCATGTCTTTTTTAGCCTCATTTTTTTGGGTTGTGCATCTTATTCCCTTTACATGCTAAGCTATCTAGTGATTGTTGGAAAAGATTGATTCTTTGTCTCCACTTTAGTTAAAAAAGAAGCTTAATTTTGTCCCTCTTTTGCTAGATTCACAAAATTGGAAAACATAAATTTTATTCTTGTATTAGTGTGATCATTTGACATTCTTGGTCTTACACTCATAAGAAGAAGAAATACTTGTTTCAGATTTGTGTGCATTTGAGTTAGACAAGATTATTGAGTGCTTTTATTTTTCTTGCATTTGATTGGAAATGTTTGTGGAATCTTTCTTTCCATAGATTAGATGTGTCTTTTTCAAGTGTAAAAAGATCCGAAACGAATTAGAGTTCTTGCATTTGGTGTTCATAAAAAGATCTCTTTTATCGCTTTAGGATAGTTTTGGGTGCATGATTTTGAATTTTTGACTTCTTTCCATCATTTTGAAAAATCTAAAATTCCATTTGCATGGGGTTGTGCATTTGGGAAGAAAAAATATCTCTCTCTCCTTCTTAAGTAAGACTTCATCGAAAATAATATTTGCATTTCATACTTGCATGGTTTTGGGTCAGATCCAAATTTCATCTTTCCACTGAATCACATAATATAAAATCAAGCGGTAGTTTAAGTTAAAAAAATTTAGCAACTTGAGTGATAGGTTAGAGAAATGTTCCGACGTCTTTAAGCGTAGGATATATCATTTTTTTATTGCACTGCATTCTGGGGGCTTGTAGTTCTTCCATGTACTAGCTAGTATATCGAACGACCTTTCACGTACTTAACGATATATAGAAAATTTATTCACGTACTTGACGGTATATAGGAAGGCTCATGTCGAACGGTTGTGCATTATACAACACTACTACGGATTGGAGATCCCATATACCTTGTGTATATTGGGAGACCCTTCTAGGATCCTAGAACCAACCAAGTCAAGCATTTGTCATCTTGTTGTCACAATACATCAAGAACAACACTCGGGGATATTACTACGCATGTACTATTAGGTAGTTGGGTTATAGAAAGGGTACGGTCCCAATCCTCCTTGGTTAGTGATCTAAAAAATTGGGCCAAGTATAAGTGTTGTACCGTACAGTATATCGCGAGTTGTGATAGCTTGGAAAACCTGTGAGGATCCAGCTTTTACATCCCTCCTATTCACAATTTTTCCTATTTCTTTTAGTTTGAGTAACATTTGATGTGTGTGATATTTAGAAGGACTTAGAGAGTTTAGATATGGAAAGATATTATGGGACTACCAATCAAGAAGCCTCTTTTCAATGGGTACCTTTTTTATTTCTTCCAGTTGGAAATATTGGTCCTCCCTTTATTTCCACTTTAAATCTTCTTGGATTAACCATAGGATTACTGGCATGGTTCTTCAATCCAGTGATTCTGGATGTACCCAATGTTTCAAATGTTAACTCTCCACCACAAGAGTGTCAATCCCAATTTGATCCCTCCCCTTCTTCATTGGGTGTATCTTCTTCAATTTATTCTTCCTCGCCTAATTAAAGTAGTAGTGTTAGTAATCAGGAGGATAAGAAGAAGAAGTAAAGGAAGACTATGAAGAGAAATGATAAGAAAGAGACCAAGCATCAACCAACTTCCTTTGATGGAACTCATTCCATTCAAACACCTCGTAGACCCAAGTTACCTTGCAATATTTGCGGGGGTGATCGCCTTATTAAGGATTGTCCTAGTATTTATGAGTGTTATAAGAGTGGTCTAAAGCCTCCAAACAACCCATATAATCAGCCTATAGACATCATACTTATGATACCCCATCGATCGGTGACTCTATATTTAAGGGCCAGAAAGGAAAAGTCAAGAATCCTCATTTGTTATGTAGGGATATGCCCCTTACTTACCTTTTTCCATGTATGGATGAAGCTTTGCAATTCTTGGAAGAAATTACTATATCTCAGAAGTGTATTCAAATTGGATGTCGTAAGTTGTCCCTTGACCCGCCATTGGTTGATGAAGCGGTCGATCCAGCTCCATCATCGGTCGATCTCACTCTTTATTCAAAGAGTGAAGAACAAGTAGTTCATCCTTCTCTTCCTTCAAAAAGTGAATCTGAAGTGGTCAAGTTGGTGTCATATTCGCTTGACCCCACTCTTTCATTAGAGAATGCTAAGACTGAAGTAGTCACCATGACACAATCTTCGTCTCATTCTACTCTTCCAATTGAGAGTGAATTGAAAGTCACTGATGTTTTCCCCGTCAGTTTGGATTGTTCAGGAAAAGGAGAAATCTTGTCCATCTCTACAGGACATCCTACAAGTACCGAGGTCATTTCCTTTGATTGGAATAGTCTAGTAGAATCTCATCTTCCTTCAGGTGTTCCCTTCTAGATATCTGTAGGGGTTTCTGATAAGGAAATATTTTGCACCATAGTTGATGAAGGAGCTTCTATTAGTATTTTATCATCAATTGCTTGGAAAGCTATAGTTTCTTCTCAGCTTGTGCTAGTCATTCAAAAAATACTGGCTTTTAATAGAAGAACTACTAGACCTTTAGGGATCCTTCCTCATTTACCTATTACTTTAGGAGGGGAAACTGTCTGCATTGATGTTATGGTCATCCAAGGTCCCTTATATTTTAACCTACTCCTTGGATGAGATTATGTTTATGCAATGAAAGTTGTAGTGTCCACACTCTTTCGAGTGATGAATTTTCCTCATCATGGAAATATGGTGACCATTGATCAACTTTCCTTTTTTACACTGAATCATCGCATGACTGCCAGTCATCAGACTTCCCTGAATGTTCCACATGTTTTAGTGGTTTCTTCCCCTTAGGGATGGGGGGCATGTCTCCAACCTCTAGTATCATGCAAGAATTATCCCCATAGCTTCTTATGCTGGGGGGCACACTACCAACCTTTGTACCTTGTGATAATCTGCAAGGGATCTAGCAACTGTAACAAACTCACAATCAAACTCTCAAGTATGTTGCAAAGAAGAAGAGAAGGAGACACTCAATAATCACTCATAAACACAGTGGAATAATGAAAAATAACAGTATCATACAATGAATAATTAATGTAAATAATGTGTTACAATAAATTGTGAAGTAGCATCATATAGGATTTTAAATAGCCAAGTAGGGCATTCAAATATGAGCTCAAAGTCTAGCTTAGATAACTATGGAGACATCATCTAGTCAGTAGTATCATTCATAAATGGTAAGAGTCGATCAAGTGTGTCCAACTCAGTCTAACAGAACCATCTAGGTATAAATCAGGGAATGGAGACTCCAAGGGGGGCACATGAGGCTGTCATAGGGTCAAGTGGCACTCCAAAACTAGATAACTAGGAGCTACAGGTAGTTAGGATGAGAAATCAGTGGAACAACTACTCAATCCATGCACTAACTGAGTGATAAGTCCCGGTAGGTGAGATAAGGTGCCCTAATTGAGTGATAATTGAAGGTAGGTGAGCAAAGGTGCACTAGCTGAGTGTGGTAGGTGAACAAAGGCACACTTTCCATGCAGAATAGTCAAGGAGGGCGCATCAGGTAGGTAGGAGGCCAAATGGGGGCTAAAGACAAGCTTTGCAGAGCAGAAAGTGAGCGCTAGGTGCTGGGAGGACCATCCATATGATGACTGGATGCATGAAACTGCATGAAAATTCATGCCTGCATGCTTGCATGACTATATGACTGCATGATGGTGTGAATATTCGAACACCCCCCTGCAACCTATACTATGAGATAACTGAAAACAGTAAAATAGGGCCCTGGTGACTAAGACCAAAGGTCACACCGTACAATCAATCTAAATAAACTAAGTGAGGAAAGAGGGAAAACCCAATGGGAAGAAATCCCTCCCTCAAAATAGACTAAAGGATGCTAATGTAGCATATCATCACCCGCCCATGAAGGAGGTAAGTGTAATTCTTTCTCGAAGAAGGACTAGCAGATCTGAAATGGATCAGGAATGTCACAGGGATGAACCCTTACATGCTAAAAATCTGATCTAGTAGATCAAGGAGCCATGGTTTCCCATTGAAGAAGAGGATCAGTAAAGTAAGAAGGATGAAACCTTCTATGCTGAAAATCTGATCTGGCTTATCGGGGAGTAGTGGTTTCCCATCGAAGAAGAAGAGGACAAATAGGTGAGATATCTTCAGGTTCTTGTGGATTTGGATCTCCCATTCACTCATCTTCATCATCAGTTGCTAGAACTTCAGGTTCTTGTGCATATGGGTCTAACATTCCCTCATCATCATATCCATCTTCAGAGTTTGAATCTCAAATATAATGTGAAGATGCATCATCACATCCAAACTCTGAATCTGAAATCCCATGTGAAGAAGCAAGTAGAACTGGCTCATCATCACATCCAAACATTGAATCTAAAATCTCATGAGGAGAAGCAAGTAAAACTGGCTCATCATCACATACAAACTCTGAATTTGAAATCTCAATAGGAGAAGCAAGTAAAACTGGCTCATCATCACTCAAAGGAGGAACATATCCAAAAATGTGGATATCATAAAACTTCTCCAGAATGTGCATGTAGTCCTCATTTAAACCATCATAGCTGTGATCATTATCAAAAGAACTAGAACTAGATGATGATGGATCTTCATTAAGATCAAAGGAGGGTGCAGTAGTGGAGGCCCATTTTGAAATAGGAGTTGGACAAATAGATGCTAGATCTTCAGGTTCTTGTGGATCTGGATCTAGCATTCACACTTCTTCAATAATCTTCTTTTTCTTCATCTTCTTTTGTGGATCTTTTCCCTTTAAGCAATGTTTCCAAATACCATGAGCAAACTTATCATCTGGAAGGCTTTCAACCACATCTTGAGCTTGCATGTCCTGCAAATGCTTGTAGTTGAGATGTCCAAATCTCTCATGCCACAATCTTCTTTCTTGATTGACATGAGTATGGAGAGAAGATGTCTTGGAAAGGGGTAAGAAGTGTGAAAACTCAGAGAGAGTTTGAAGTATGATTTGCAACTCCTTTTGCAATGATTTCCCCTAAAACCATGTGTTGTATCTCAACTTCATTTGGAGAAAAGATCACTCTTTTGGGCTCTCGAATATGAGTCATTTGATACACTGAAAGTAAATTTGCAGCAAGAGAAGGAACATAAAGCACATCAGAAAAGTAACCATAGTAAAGATTGATTCTTCCAATCCCCTGGTAGGAGACTTCTGAATCATTGCCCAATCTGATGGAAGGGCCAACTGAGCTTTCGAAATTGGAGAAGAGATCTTTGGAGGAAGACATGTGTCTTGATGCTCCCAAATCTATGATGAAGGAAGAGTCTGTTGATGCTCTTGCAATGAGGGCATGACATCTTTCTTTGTCTTCGGATCTAGAAGGTTCAATATCAGTATCTTTCTTCCTTCTACAAGCAGGTATAGGAAGATTGTTTTTCTCGGGTAACTGAGCCATCAACTCTATAGTCTTCTTCATGCACATACTCTCACGATGGAAACCTCTAAGACAATATGTGCACTTGGATCTTTTATTCTGAGAATGCTTGGTCTTCCTTGAGTTCGAAGTCCTGTCTGACTGAGATGGAGTATCTGTAGGCCTTGTATCATTTGATCTCTTATCAGAAATATTTTGCTTATCTTTACCATTCGCCCTTTTGGCCTCAGTAGCTGTAAGGGCCTAATCCAACTTGGGTTTGATCATTTCCATGGAGATTAACTTCTCTTCCTCTTGAGTAAGAGATTGGACGAAGTCATCAAGTGAGGGAAACTTCCATTTTGGAATGGACATCTTAGCTGACTGGAAAATAGAGACAAAAACTAAGAAGTTTGGTCCCAACTTTGAGAGAATGGCAAGAATAAGTTGCTTGTCTTCTTTCATTATCTCATATATTTTCAACTATGATATCAATCTTTTGAACTTGGTGAGGAAGGAATTTATAGATTCGAAGTTGTCTAGGCTCAAAGAGATGAGTTCATTCTCCAATTTGTGACCTTTCATATCATCTTTCTGTCCAAAAAGGGATTCGAGCTTGTCCCAAATCTATTTAGGAGATGTAAGATCAATGACATGGAAGTGAAGATCTTCAGAAATTGAGGGAAGGAGAAGGACAACTGTTTTAGCAAGCCTATCCAAGTACTTGGACTTTTCAACTACACTGAGAGGTTCTACCATCGTTCCATTGAGTACTCTGGTGAAGCTTGTTATACCTCTATATTTCACGGTGTCGCACCCCCATCACAAAACAAGTTGACGACACTTTCCCTACTGTTTTGAACCATCCAGAAGAGACAGATGATGAGTCAACCTTGAAGGTAAATCCACCCTGGCAAGTTTTGACCCACCTTGGACTTTATTTCTACACACTACCGCGCCTTGCTATGTTCCCAAAATGCGGCACTAGACACTACCGCGTGCTACTTTTTCCTCAAAGCGCGGCAGTGCCGCGTTCTGCAGACTTTGCAAGGCGCGGCACCCTTTTTATAGTTTTTTTCCCTTGGCTTGTGGGATCTTGGATTTTCGAAGATAATGGAAGATTGGGTTCCTTGATTCGATCTCAACTCATCTCCTTCGATTAGAAACCCTGATCCACTTATCCCTCCTTAGATCCACTCATCTCTCTTGTTGGTTAACCTCACCATTCACTATAAAAGAGAGGCATGCCATTGGAAAGGGGGAGGACTCTTGAGAGCACCAAACTTATGGTCTTGCAGCATTGTGGAGATAGCTAGAGGAGAAGACACTTGGAGTTGGAGGATTGGCTTGGGCATCAAGCACCCTTTGTAAGTAATCTTCAAGTTGTAATGGAATAACTTGTCTTGTTTTCCCAAATCATTTGTGTTAATCTTGTTTTAATGATATGATTTGTATCTCTCATAGATTTAGATCATAACTCATGTTTTCAGATTGCTAGAGAATAGTACATGTTTGTGTTTTGGTTCCATTGTTAACAGGTTTACTTGTGAGGACTTGGAACTTGGAGCAAATATCAAAGACAATCATTTGGACATAAGGTCAGTTAAACTCCTTCTATTCTCTCCAACATTTTAATTCTGAGATGTTTGTTAGATCTAGGGATTCAAGGTTGCATTTGTTTTGTCTGTTCTTAGTCTAGAGTTAGTTAAAGTCTACTTTAGCCTAAGGGAATTTTGACTTATCCGTAGGGCGGAATTCCATATAACAAGAATGGCGACTCCGCTGGTTTTGATTACTGCTTGATTGATTTAATTCACAGTCATCTATATTTGAATTGTGAGTTTTTATTGCATTTCAAACCAGCTTGAATTTTGGTCCTTTTTGACCCTTATTCACCCCTCCTCGCAGTATTTATCTCCCTGTTCAATTACTGAGTCCCCTGGGTTAGCAACAGCCCTGAAAAATTTATTTTTTCTTTTCCAGTTGCATTTTTTTTTCCTCTTGCCATAGTGCCGCGCCCTCTTAACCAATTCCAGCGCGACAGGTACACAGTGCCGCGTCCTAGGCATTAATACCAGAGCGGCAGTTACACAGTGCCGCGCTTCATCCAGGCTATAGCCCGCGGTAGTGTCTGCAAGTGTGGAAATTTTTTTAATTTTTGCTTGGTTTCCTGTGTTTCTCCCTGCCTCAGATAGTCTTTACTGTTGCCTGTTAGCATCCTGGTTAATTCCCAGTCTGTATGGTCTGCTTATCACCCAGTTTGTGACTTTGATTGATTGATTGAATTAAGTGGCACTTTTGACATATTGGTCATTTTTCAATTTGATTGCATTTGACTTGACTTTTTCCCCACAACCAACTCAACACCACTGTCTCCTATTACTGAACGCTGTAGTTTTACAGTCATATTGGCATTATCATTTTCAGTCAATTAAAAAGATCATTGGTTGAGAGCAAATTTGTTGTTTAAATTGAAAAAGTCTAGTGGTATTTTGCATAGAGAAATGAACCATTAATTTTGCCATAGAAATTCTCATTATAGAAGCATTGTAGATTGTAAAATCAGTGCATTGAAAAGAGTATTTAATTTAGTTTGGCTTTGTTTATAAATCAAAAAGAAAAGAAAAATCTTTTACTTTGATTGCTTGTGAAAATTGTTATGCATATTTGATCGAAGAACCTCTATCTTTACCTTAGCTAGATTTCATCGAAGACAAAGGCTTGTTTATGATTCATTCTCATTTGCATGGTTTGAGTCGTCATAACACCATCAAGTTTCACGTCCACTACCCGATTGAGTAAAGACAGCCACTAAAATTAATCACCCTAATTAAACCAACTTTAACCTCACTTGAGGAAATCAAAAGAATTTGGTAGTTAGGTAGGACACCGGGGATAGGCATCAAAATAATTCCCCCTTGTCATTTTCATCTGAGACATAGTCGTTGTCTTTAGGGAACTAAAATCCTCTAGTACTTATTGACACGGTCACAGCTAGTTTGTGGAGGGGCCTCCTGACTGTTTCCAACTGTTCAGGGGTTAAACGGCCGCGAGATTGAGAACCGGACGGACTCTGTGGAATACCGCACTCCACTTAGCCCTAAGGCAACATCGATCGCTGTCTTCTTCGGAAGGCTGAAGTGCCCAAAACCTTTTCCGACGTGTCATGAACGAGGTGGCTTAGTATCTATTCTACTAGGGCTCTTATACCCAGGATCCCTTTCGGTAGAGGGATATCCTTCTTATATCGGTCTCTCATGTTGTATTGTTCGACTTGGATTTCATCACCTTGCGAAGGATACAGCCTGTTGAGGTCTCCAGCTCTTAGTTAGGAGTTTTGCTTGGCGTCTCATCTTTGTAGAGGGTCATTTTTTCTTTGTAGGGACTGCTTGTTGGCATTCTGGCCATTTTTGTTGATTAGCTCGCTTATTGAGACACCGGTCTCAGTATAGATTTTAGAGCTTGCTTTTTTGTCCTGTGAGCCTTGCTTTTTCTAGCTCCTCTTTTGCACACTCGGCTGCATTAGAGTTTTTGAGTTCTTTTGTTTACGGTACTGCCCCCGATTTTCATTTTCCTGTCATCATGTCAGATCAACAACGAAGATCATGAAGACAACAGGGCCTAAGCCCTCCACCACCACCACCGCCACGGACTTCTGGTCCGCCTGCATCACGCATTCCTGCTCCTCCCGGCCGCGGTGCTGGTCGAGGCACCATTCCACCGCCGATACGTACAACATCTTCAGTTACGCCTGTAACTGCCACACACAGCACAGTCTCAGAATCTATTGCAGCTTCTATGACCACTAGCATGTCTGAGGCTTCCACTGTCACCTCACCCACTGTCATTCCAGATTCATCTGTAACAGTGGGCACAGTTACAGCAGCTGAACCTAGCACGACCCAGAGTACTAGACCAGAGGTCATCCTTCTACCGGTTACCAACACTTCCCGTCCATCAGACACTATTCATGATGATATAGACGGATCTATTGGCACCACAGAAGGGACCGACCAGGACATACCTGGCTTAATTTCAGTCCCAGGCGGATACGTTGAGATCGTTGAAGATACTCGTCTACCTGACACACCTTTTGAACCTGATTATGGCTTCATAACTTCCCAGACGGAATTTCCGCCTGTCATTACTACGTCACCCAGTGTTCATCCTCAGGAGACAAGTTCTTCTAGCAACGTACCTCGCACTTTACATCTACCCGACATCCCACCGGGACACGAAATCATGGCTTCCATCCAGTCTAGTATGGTTAGCCTAGCGAACTCTCCGTTAGCATCGGCACAATTTAGACGCAACACAGAGCAAATGCTTTCGACAGCGTCTAGATACCCCCCTGTTTCTCGTCCTTCTGACTATAGGGATCCCAACATCCTGTCTAGCACAGAATTTCATCACTCTTTTGCAGACGGCTGAGGACCTTCGGACTTTACTACACCTAGGTTCCTGCCGGATCCCCAAAATCTTTTCCAGGATATGAACTCGGACCCAGTTCTCGTTGGTCCTCCTATCATTGAACACGTGATGGACGACGCCGATACCCCTGGGCTAAATTCCCCACATTTGCTGTCATCACCTATGTTTGGTGCACATTCTATGAGGGATAACCCAGTTTTTTCTCCGTCCTCACCTGTCCAATATGGACGACCTCCTCCGCAAATCGGTACTTTTGGCGCCGTTGGCCAATCCATGCTATCATATTTGGCTAGCGGCGGAAGAACACCTAGTTATACTGCTGGATCTTCCGTTTCGACCGGAGGATCACCTTCATCCACCATTTATACTATTTCAGGAGGTGGACAACCGACTGCAATGGTCCCTAACTCCAACTTACAAACCCTCCCTGGTGGGCCATCAACCCAACCGGCTGGGGGACAACCTTTTGTTGAGAACCCCATTGTTAGTCAACAACCTCCAACTGGTGGGCCATCAACCCAACCAGTCGGAGGACAACCTTTTGCTGGGAACTCAGTTCCCAGTCTACAGCCTCCTCACATAGGGCCATCCAACCTAACTGCTGGAGGACAACCTATTGGCTCGCTCCAACAAGTTTCCCAACCAGCAGTGTCTACTCAGTTCGGTATGTACAATCCACCTGGCAGTGGGCAACCTTATTCCGGTGTTCCAACCGGACCTTACTCTCAACCACCCCTGTCAGGTATGCTTCCTTCTTGGGATCATCAAATCCCACAGAGTGGAGGGTACTCACTTTTTGGAAACTGGAACCAAGCTGGGGGGCAATCTCAGATTTCCCCCAACTTGAATTCTGGCTTACCTTACCCTTCGGCTGCTACAACTCCATGGAACCCGTCACTTCAATTTCCACTCGTTCCTCAAGCAGGAACGAGCCTTCCATGGACACCACCGTCGCAGCCACCCCCCAACCCTGCTATGGGAAATCCTCCACTTACACAGTATGGTGGCAACATCCCTGGAACACAACAATTCCAAGGAACTTTTCCCCAACAAGGAATAGCAACCATTCCTGGGTATCAACAGCCTCAGGGTACTATACCCACTCAGCAGAACACTTACCAACCGGCTGCTTACAATCAACCGGTTAACCAGATGGCTTACTATCCGCAGAACTTCCAGCAGTATCCCGCGGGAAACTCATATGGGTATAACACACAGCAGCATGCTATGCAGGGTCCTCCAGGATTCTCTGCACCACATGGTTATTACTCATACCCGCAGACCAACCGACAACTTCCCTTTTTAGCCACACTTGATCTACCTGATTTGTCGAGGCTTATCAACGATCCTATATGGCACGAACCTCACTGGCCACCTATCCCAGCCAAACTACCATCGGACATTCCCAAGTTCGATGCTAAGCCCAGGGAAGACCCCAAGAACCACGTGATGACCTTCCATCTTTGGTGTTCATCCAACTCCTTGATGGATGATTCCATCCGACTTCGGCTCTTCCAACGTACGCTTACCGGAACGGCAGCAAAATGGTACATCGAGCTGCCACAGCACTCTTTTCGTGATTTCAACACTTTGGCTATGCAGTTTTTGACACATTTCCAGCTTCCCATCCGGTATGAGACTGGAACAGAACTGCTAACTTCACTGCGTCAAACCACTTCCACACACATTTCGGATCACATCCACGAGTGGCGAAGACGCCGTAGGCTAATAAAGGCACCTATTCCAGATCAGCTACTGGCTGATTGGTTTACAAAATCCTTTTTGCCTCCCATAGCCAGAGATATTGCTATGCGCGGACCTGTTACGGAAGAACAAGCCATCTCGGCAGCACAATACATGGATTTAGTATATACTCAATCCGGTACTTTACATGAACTTCTTCCACATGCTTCCCGCGTTCACACTGATCCTACAAAGCCTACTACTGAACCACCCATTGATGGTATCGTTGGTTCAGTTAAGACTCAGCCTGCTACCAACTCGACGGGGCAACAAGCTTCTGCTTCCCCCGCTTTTACCCAGGCCGCTTCAAAAGCTTCCACCTCTCCTACTGTCTCCTCCGAAGTGAATGCAGTCCAATCTACATCACAACCATCCGGAGGAAAGAAAAAAAACAATCGTGGTAAACCCAAGAAGAACCAGCAGGAGAACCCCAAACCACAACCTACCCAGAATGACCAAAAACCACGTCGGAAAGCTAAGTTTCCCTGCTTGATTTGTCAAGATGATCATTATACGCGTGACTGTCCCTACAAGGACGAGGTCCATAAGTTCGTTAAAGGATCCTCTCGACCGGCAGTGCTAACTGATCCTTTCCCCCAACAGCAACAGCAAATGGTTGCCCAGGAATCCCCACAAGGGGGCAACCCGACCAATCCTTCCCGTGGAGAGACGTCCACAAACCGCGAAATTCTAATGACAAGTAATGAGGAGATTAATATCACCACTCGTTCAAAGACGTATGATAGCCCCCCAAGTTCAAACAAACAATCGGAGACAGCCAAAGGCAAGTCTCCTGTTGAAGATCCGACTCCTATTCCCCCCCCTAATGGTCATCTCCATATCGAGAGACCACTTATGGATACAGTGCTACGCCCACCCAAGGGCACCATACGAAAGGCGACATTCAATCCGAATGCGCGAGCTGCCCAAAACTACAACATTGTTGAAGATTTGGCTCAAGCACCTTGCGCTATGTCAACTCTCGAGGTTCTCCAACACTGCCCCACGCAGCGTAGAACCCTACTTTCAGCACTGGGGGCATTGGACCCAGATACTTCAAACTCCATCATGTTTAACTTGGAGCACGCTAAACCTAGGCTTTCTCACCAGTTAGCCTTCCAGGTGCATACGAAAATCCGTGGAAATGTTATCCACCGCACAGTGTTAGACGAGGGTGCTTCCACGTCGATTATGTCTTTGAACTGCTGGAGAGCCCTCGGCTCGCCTGAGGTCACAACTTCTCCTACTACTCTTAGAGCATTTGATGGACATGGTTTTCAACCATATGGACTCATCCCCTCAATCGGTGTTGAACTGGGGGGCAAAACAGTATCCGTACACATCGAAGTCGTAGATGCACCTTTGGATTAGAACCTCCTACTTGGTCGGAACTGGTTCTATGCCATGACTGCCATAGCATCTACAGTCTTCCGGATTGTACAATTTCCTCATGAAGGGAAAATTGTCACTATTGATCAATTGGATTACTGTATCCCAGACTCCCATCCGAACTCCGCCAATACCGTTCCGTTATTGGATCAACCTCGGTACCGGTTCCAAGACATAGGTGTTGGTCTCATGAAGGATTCATCCCTCATTGGAGTTTTTCCAGAGCTGGGAACCCATCTTCAACCAGTCAACATGATTTCATCGCATGTCACCCCGTCCGATGATCCATGGGTAATCCCGAGTCCTACTCAGATCCAAGGCTATGGCAATTCCATGCCTTTGAACAGAAACCTTGCAGCTTATGACGCGATCCAATCAGCCACAGATTGGGTCGACTGTTCTACTGATCACACAGTGGCACAGCTCTCGACTGAAACTCATACACGCCCACCATTGTTTGATCCTCTCAACTTGATTTTTCCCACCGATGAATCAATCATAGAGGTTATGTGCGGTAATGAGCCACCATGGGGAGATTTTCATCATCGATCTTCATTCCCCACCATTCAGTCACTTGAGCCTGACACCAAATCCAGTGCTTCACTTGGGATGGTTCAAACCAAGTTCCCCACTTCCCTCGACGAAGTATTTTCTGAAGGCAACTTGGCCAATCTTATGGCAACCACTCCCATCGACATTTCAGTAAAGCCTGGTATCGTGGAAAATGTACACATTGGCAAAACATGTACTCCTCTCGAGACGGAGTTCTATAATGCCTACTTTAAAACTTTCCGCGATGTTTTCGCCTGGAGTTATGAAGAGATGCCAGGAATCGACCCGTCGATTGTGGTCCACGAAATTCCAACTTTTCCTGGCGCCCGACCTGTTCGGCAAAAGCTTCGCCCCGTTCATCCTCGTAAGGCAGCCGCCATTAAAGCAGAAGTTGAAAAACTTTTGCGTGCTGGTTTTATCTATCCTGTCCCATTGACAGAATGGGTATCCAACATCGTCCCTGTAGCCAGGAAACAGGGAACGATCAGAGTCTGTGTTGATTACCGTGATTTGAACAAAGCTTGTCCCAAGGACAACTACCCAACTCCGTTTATTGACCAGATCATCGATAACTGTGCCGGAAGTGTTATCTTTTCATTTATGGATGGCTTTTCTGGCTATAATCAGATCGATATCCTCCCAGCCGACCAGCACAAAACGGCCTTTATCTGCCCTTGGGGGATCTTTGCATATCGGAAGTTACCTTTTGGCCTCAAAAATGCCGGGGCAACTTTCCAACGGGCGATGTCCTACGCATTTCATGACATCAAACATATCGTAGAGCCATATCTCGATGACCTTCCCGCTCATTCTCGAACTCGGGAAGAACATCCAGATCACTTGAGTGCCATTTTCGAAAGGTGCCGGCGCTACAATATACGTTTGAACCCGCATAAGTGCGTTTTCTGTGTAGAAGCCGGAAAACTGTTGGGCTTCATAGTCTCCAAAGACGGGATACGTCTAGATCCCGCAAAGGTAGCAGCTATCATAGCCCTGCCTTCACCTACCAATATTCCAGAACTTCAATGTTTGCAAGGGCATGCAAACTTTCTACGCCGTTTTATCTGTAATCTGTCCGAGATAACAAAAGGCTACATGCGGCTTCTCAAGAAGAATGTTCCCTTCATATGGGATGATGAAGCCCAACGCTCCTTTGATAATTTAAAGGCAGCCTTAACCAAAGATCCTGTGATTCAACCCCCCAATTACACACAGGACTACATCCTTTATCTCGCAGCCTCGATTTCCACCATTGGTATGGTGTTAGTCCAGGAAGATCACAACGGCGTAGAGCATATGGTGTACTATCTCAGCAAGAGTCTTCTCGACTCTGAAACTCGCTACTCACATGTTGAAAAGCTGGCTCTGGCAACAGTATTTGCTGTCCAGAGATTCCGTCACTACATCTTACTCCGTCGGACCACCGTCATCGCTGATTTCAATCCGATGTACTATATCCTCACACGACAAGTGCTTGGGGGCAAGTACTCCCGTTGGATTGTCATCCTTCAAGAGTTTGACTTGGAATTTGTCAAAGCCAAGTCTAAGAAATCTCTGGTCTTCGCTGAGTTAATTTGTCACTTGCCCCGTGCTACTGAGCAATCCGAGCCCATTGATTCTCTTCCCGACGAATCATTGTTCCTCATTAGCACGTCTGATCCGTGGTATGGGGATATTCTCTTATATCTCCAAACCCAACGCTTCCGTCCCGACCTCAACCGCGATGAACGACGACGTATCAGACATCACGCAAAATACTACCTTATAGTGAACGATACTTTGTATCGGCGTGGTGTCGACACTGTCCTTCGACGCTGTTTGACCTTAGATGAGGCGGAACGCGTTCTCAATGACTGCCACGCTGGAGCATGTGGTGGTCATCTCTCTGGGATGGCTACGGCCCAGAAAATACTGCGAGCAGGATACTTCTGGCCCTCGATTTTCAAAGACTGCATTGAAACAGTCAAGAAGTGTCCGCCATGTCAATTCTTTCATAGCAAAGCACGCTCGCATCCTGCTCCACTCTATCCTGTCATTGCCGTCGGCCCCTTCTCCAAATGGGGCATTGATTTTATGCACTGTAAGCCCACTTCAGCCGGGGGGCATAGCTATGTCATAGTAGCTGTGGACTATTTTACAAAATGGGCTGAAGCGATGCCTACGTATGCTGAAGACGGCAAAACAGCAGCGCATTTCATATTCAATCATATCATAGCTAGATTCGGTGTCCCACAGTCTATTGTGACCGATCATGGTTCCCATTTTAGGAATCACATGATCGAAGAACTAAGTGCCAAACTGGGTTTTCGCCACGAAAACTCAACCCCGTATTACCCACAAGCTAATGGCCAAGTTGAAGCCATCAATAAGGTCCTGAAACGAATGATTCAGCGCATTGTGGGTACCCAAAAATCCAATTGGCACTCAGCTCTGTTCTCAGCACTATGGGCATACCGAACCTCAGTGAAAAATGCTACTGGGTTCACACCATTTCAATTGGTATACGGCCTGGAAGCCATTCTCCCGATTGAATGTGAAATTCCATCACTCAAGATAGCCATAGAGCTACTTCCACACACTACTTCCGAAGAAGAACGGTTTCTACACCTAGCTAAGCTAGATGAAACTCGCCGCGACGCCGCTTTGGCTAATGAAGCTCACAAAAAACGCGTCAAAGCTCAATACGACAAATCCGTTCAACCTCGGATCTTCAATGAGGGTGACCTCGTACTTACATATGATCAGATGCATGATAAACTTGGAAAAGGTAAGCTTGAATCTATGTGGTACGGCCCCTTCATCATAAAACGTGTCTTAGAAAAAGGAGCCTATGAACTAGTCGACTGTGATGGTACGCCATTGGCACAACCCCGCAACGGGCTATACCTCAAGCGTTTCTACGCGTGAGGTTACCCCACGCGGGTTACTTCTTGTACATAATGTACTTAGTTTGCTTTTTGCTTTATTTTTTAGTGTGCGCGTGGATCTTATGTATCTACTCTTACTTTGACCCGTGCCTTTATGCGCAGATGTCTACCTACTTTGGATTCGCCGACGGTGCAAGCCGACATACCCGGAATCTCACTTCCGCAGCATGGGTGATCTATTCCCCCACTGGCGAGTTGATTTCTTCGGGAGCCAATTGTTTAGGTCCCGCAACCAACAATATCGCAGAGTACCATGCAGTCATTGGTCTCTTGACAGAGGTTGCCTCACTCGGGATTGACTCCTTATCGGTCTTTTTAGATTCCCAACTCGTGGTTTCTCATCTAAACCGTGTTTACACAGTTCGCGATCCTACATTACTTCATTTATTTCGAAGAGTACGCCTCTTGGAACGGTCATTTGATTTTATCACATATCAACACATACCGAGAGAATTCAATTGTATTGCCGATTCATTGGCTAATTACATTTTGGACTGGCATCTTTCCCATACATAAACACATCATAAAAAATAAAATGCACAAGTCATTGTAAATATTTAGATCATAAATAGGTCCATATCACTGTATATAAAAGTGTTTTTTCCAAAATACATAAAGTTTGTGTCAAAGACAAAATTAGGGATTAAATCCCATATGCAAAAATTGGCCCTCAAAGCCTACATATCGTGTACATGCCGCAAAAAGATCGAAAGACCATCTATGGAGATCTAGGGGACCTATCGTGTCCCTCATCGGACTCCTCCTGCTGACGGTGGTAACACATCACAGCTCGAACCACCTTGCGAAGAAGTCGACTAATACGTCCAGGTACACCCACAGTATGCCGCTGGAGGTGGTAGGGGACATCATCCATCCGCATAGCAGGGATACCATGGGTCAATCCCTGCAGGTTCCTCTCAATGTCCCGGACACCCCCTGCCTCGTCTTCATCTTCTTCTTCGACAGGATCAGCTGGACGATCGACACCGCCACGACGTAGTGGAGAGTATCCGGCTGGCCTATGTGGTCCACGGTCTGCAACATGCATGCAAATATACATTAGAAGTCTTTTACACATTCTAAAAAAGCATTAAAAAATTAAATATTCAAAAAGAAAAAATGCATATCCATGAAGGTCATACCAGAGTTGTCCCAGTCATCATCTTCTGGCAAAGCCAAGTCGATATCCTCACGGAAATCTACCCCTGAATAGGGATAGTCGTCGATCATGACTATCTGCTCCTCTAGCCAAGAGAAAAAGTCCTCTCCAAAGGCTAACCGCTGAGGTCCCCCAAGGCGTCCAGCGTAGTCACTCCATCGAGCCATCCATGGCTCAGTAGGTGGACGAGGATGCATAGATATCTGTGGCCGCAGTAATGGCACCCTTGCCAGAAAGAAAGTGACCAAGATACTCCCATAGCCAAACTGGGTATTTTTCCCAGTTCTACATTTGTGCACCTGTTCCTTCATGTGGGACAACACTGTCTCACACCAGTTGAAGACTGTCCCTCCCATGCACTCTGCTGCGAGATTTACCTGTGTGCGGGTTGCCTGATGTGGGCTCACGCTTCCTGCTGCACGTGTAATAGTGAATAGCAAGGTTTTAAAAGGAAGATTTGTGACCTCTTTTATGGCCACTTTCCCGCTCTTCTTACTCGAACCCGCCTGACAATATCGAGCAATCAAATCATCCGTGCTTGAGTCTGAAGCACTGTACCCGGTAAGATTCGGCCGGGCCCCTCTTTTCGAGAGGCCCGTGAGAAAGTAGATGTCTTCAAGTTGGATTTCAAGCACATGCTCTCCCACTCGGAAAGCTTCGATATCAGGGTCCCAAAATTGAACAAGGTGAGTAAGAAGCTTAGGTTGTTGGCGGATCCCTTTGGTCTTGAAAAACTTTAGCAAACCACATTCTCGCAATGCAGTCACGGTTGGTAGGTCATTTTCGGCTGCGAAATCATCCGCTTCATGCTCCCTCTCTTTCCAACTCACCATTTTGCTCCAAATAAGTTGCAAATCCCTGCAAAAGGGCAAACAAAGTAATTAGTAACTATTTAACAACTTACTTCCAGCAAAAATTTGAGGAAAAATTGATTTTTTGAACTTAATTTTCGCACGTGCCGCGCCTGGAGGACACCTTATCGCGCGGCAGTCCACGGTGCCGCGCCTCATTTTGGGGCTACAGCGCGGCACTGTTCAACAGTGCCGCATTTTTCGATAGGGGACCCGCGCGGCAGTACGGCAGGCGATTTTTGCCCAAAAGGGCTTCCCAAAAAATTAATTTTCCCTTGGTGAAAACAAAAATTTCTTGCATGAAATGAAAGAGGGGCTCAAGCACTCTTACCTGGCGCAGACGACGGTCGAAATGGTGTCCCAGAACTCTCGGTATCGATCCTTGAAATTTTGCTCCAAAATGGGTAAAAATGACTCCTTTGGGTAAAAATCACAAATGAATAGTAAATTCTATTTTTACCATGCCTTATATAGCATTTTTTCATATTTTTTAATTAATTAATTACTATTTCAAATTAATAAACCTTTATTCATATTACTAATGCCCGATTTTTGAGCATTCATTGACAGGATCCGCGGTAGAAATGGGATGCATTCATACTGGTATTTGTTCGTAGTTTGACCTTCATATTGAGCCCACTTTATCTTTTTCGTGCTCTGGATTTAAAACTTGAAAAAGATTCCAAGCGCTTTCACACCTGTGTCGTGCTTGTCAAACGCAAGTAAACGGTGTCGAGTACGGTCAGCTTTACTCATGCTCGTTAAACGATGAGGAAAGTATTATCCTGGTTGTATTTTATTCTTTTTTCGGACCAGAATAATTTAAAATTTACGAAAAAGACCATAGGAGTCCATAGTTAAGCTCTTTTCAGACTCCTTAAAATTGAAAAGATTGCCAAGTGATCTTGACTCTTTCACACTTGTAAAAGTATTTGAAAGGTCGTCTATTCGGTGATAGGTTACCCCTTTTTCGGCCCGTCTAGACTATTTACGAGAAAGGTATACCTCAGTCAATCTCGGCTGGGAGAGTTCTCTCGGGAATCGTTTTACACTTTTTCGGGATCGAGAGACTAAATTTTACGAAAAAGTACATTATGGATCTTCCTTTAAGTTTTTTAGGCTCTCTAAATATGAAAAACTACCGAGTTTTCCTTCCGTGGGCTCGTTAAAATATTAACATCAAAGGACCCACTTTGGGACGAACCCCTCCTTTTTCAGGTTCGTAAAACATGTGAGATTGGACTCATCCACAAGATGAGCTACACCGAGCATCTGTTATCCTCTTCAAGCTCGTAAAACAAGAAAGAGGTACTCGTCCATCATGTCGGGGAAATATGGGGGAACAAGTCAAGTTTATCTATGGCAGCTTGTCAGTCATTACCTTTGAACATGGAATGTGTCCATCTCTTGTCTATATTTGGGTATCCGCCTTTCATTGAGTCATAGTCATCATCATGGGTCGTCTCCCTGGCCACGAGTCCGCTCATCCGGTGTCTATCCTCTATTTATCAGTAATACCCGCTGCCGAGTCTTGTTACATGCCGTTATATGTTCAAAGGGTTGCATTGTATTGAGTCATTCATTGTGTCAGACCTCCGCTGTGTCAGTACATACTCCATTACTTCATCATCCCATCATATATGCCGATTTCGTGTCGATGATGTGGGAATCATTATGGCCCACCTTCGACGAGTCTATTCCTGTCGACACCAAATCACTATCCAGGAATTAGACTTAAGAATCAACCATTAGTACCTTGGTACCTGCATGCCTCAATGGCAGGTTTCCTCGTGTTTGACAGTAGGTTCACCTCATTGACCTCTGATCAAGCAATCTCTCGGATGCTCGACATCAACTCATTCATTCGCATTTCATTGAGATGTACTATTGATACCTTGGGAATCATTGTCATTATTGGTGATCTCCCTCGCATTTGTTAACGGTCCACATCATTGACCGGTAATCAAATGGTTTCTTCCATGTTCGACTTCAACACCTTGTAATCACATGGTTAGATTCGTATCTTTATGCGATCGGGTAGAAGACCCTGGGTGCATCACTATATCTTGACTGCGTCCAGGCTACGATGGAGATGTCTCTTGTATTGTCACACAGATCCACTTATTGTATTGGTCGTGGCTGTGTCATTACTGTCTCATGGATCTACGATTGTTCATAGTAGCCATGATCTGTCCACAGTTTACATTATCTCAGTACTCATGGATCTGCAATGTATTGGTCGGCAGCCATGCTTTGAGTCATTTGTTTCCGAGCATGGGAATGCCCGCCTCGGTGGTATATCTAACACTTTGTTTCTATTTCAGCTCCGTGTCGTCCTCCTCGATGCTATCTCTGCACATTTTATTCGTAAAGTCTTTCGGCCATCAGTCCCTTCTGACCTCACACTTTAGGGGGCATCTGTTATACCTCTATATTTCACGGTGTCGCACCCCCATCACAAAACAAGTTGACGACACTTTCCCTACTGTTTTGAACCATCCAGAAGAGACAGATGATGAGTCAACCTTGAAGGTAAATCCACCCTGGCAAGTTTTGACCCACCTTGGACTTTATTTCTACACACTACCGCGCCTTGCTATGTTCCCAAAACGCGGCACTAGACACTACCGCGTGCTACTTTTTCCTCAAAGCGCGGCAGTGCCGCGTTCTGCAGACTTTGCAAGGCGCGGCACCCTTTTTATAGTTTTTTGCCCTTGGCTTGTGGGATCTTGGATTTTCGAAGATAATGGAAGATTGGGTTCCTTGATTCGATCTCAACTCATCTCCTTCGATTAGAAACCCTGATCCACTTATCCCTCCTTAGATCCACTCATCTCTCTTGTTGGTTAACCTCACCATTCACTATAAAAGAGAGGCATGCCATTGGAAAGGGGGAGGACTCTTGAGAGCACCAAACTTATGGTCTTGCAGCATTGTGGAGATATCTAGAGGAGAAGACACTTGGAGTTGGAGGATTGGCTTGGGCATCAAGCACCCTTTGTAAGTAATCTTCAAGTTGTAATGGAATAACTTGTCTTGTTTTCCCAAATCATTTGTGTTAATCTTGTTTTAATGATATGATTTGTATCTCTCATAGATTTAGATCATAACTCATGTTTTCAGATTGCTAGAGAATAGTACATGTTTGTGTTTTGGTTCCATTGTTAACAGGTTTACTTGTGAGGACTTGGAACTTGGAGCAAATATCAAAGACAAGCATTTGGACATAAGGTCAGTTAAACTCCTTCTATTCTCTCCAACATTTTAATTCTGAGATGTTTGTTAGATCTAGGGATTCAAGGTTGCATTTGTTTTGTCTGTTCTTAGTCTAGAGTTAGTTAAAGTCTACTTTAGCCTAAGGGAATTTTGACTTATCCGTAGGGCGGAATTCCACATAACAAAGCTCTTGGTTCTCATGAAGAGAGCCATCTTGGATTTCCACTCAACATAGTTGGATGATGTGAGCTTTAGATCCATCTTAACAGAGCAGGTCGAATAGTTGAAGAAGAATTTGAATGGGTGAATAAACCTGCAAAACAAGAAGAGTTTTTGTTGATGGAGAATGCTACACTTCAACTGAACACTACCTTTTGAACACTGAGCACATAGACTAAGTCCTTCACACCTGGCTAGACCTCACTAGATTTCTCCAATGAATTCAAGTAATAGCACCAACATTTACTGTGGAAACTCAGAGGCTTCTAGTGCTCAAGTGAAAGATAGCTACTCAAAGAAATGTTGCAACTGTTGCTGCTGCAATGGCTTCAATTCGAATAGTTGCTTCCTGCTATGATACCATGTGATAATATGAAAGGGATCTAGCAACTATAACAAACTCACAATCAAACTCTCAAGTATGTTGCAAAGAAGAATTGAAGGAGACACTCAATAATCACTCATAAACACAGAATAATGAACAATAATAGTATCATACAATGAATAATGAATGGAAAGAATGTGTTACAATAAACTGTGAGGTAGCATCATATAGGATTCGAATTATCCAAGTAGGGAATTCAAATCTGAGATCAAAGTCTA
Organism: Larix kaempferi; assembly: GCA_027924585.1. Taxonomy (NCBI): domain Eukaryota; kingdom Viridiplantae; phylum Streptophyta; class Pinopsida; order Pinales; family Pinaceae; genus Larix; species Larix kaempferi. The sequence goes on from BSBM01000858.1 coordinate 20,945,756, forward strand.
GCTTGGATAACTATGGATACATCATCCAGTCAGTAGTATCAGTCATAAATGGTAAGAGTCAGTCAAGTGTGTCCAACTGAGTCTAACAGAACCATCTAGGCATAAATTAGGGAATGGAGACTCCAAGGGGGGTGCATGAGGTTGTCATAGGGTCAAGTGGCACTCCAAAACTAGCTAACTAGTAGCTACAGGTAGTTAGGATGAGAAATCAGTGGAACAACTACTCAATCCATGCACTAACTGAGTGATAACTCCCGGTAGGTTAGATAAGGCGCCCTAATTGAGTGATAACTGAAGGTAGGTGAGCAAAGGCGCACTAACTTATTGTGGTAGGTGAACAAAGGTGCACTTTCCATGCAAAATAGTCAAGGAGGACGCATCCAGTAGGTAGGAGGCAAAATGGGGGCTAAAGACAGGCTTTGGGGAGATGAATGTGAGCTCTAGGTGTTGGTAGGACCATCCATATAATGACTGGATGCATGCAACTACATGCAAAAGCATGACTGCATGGTTGCATGCCTGCATGACTGCTTGGCTGCATGATGGTGTGAATATTCCAACAGACATCATGTTGGGTAGAAAATAGTCCCAAGCATAGTTTACCTTTATTTTCAGGCTTATGTAAAAATGAAACCAGTCCCAAGTATAGTTTACCTTCATTTTCAAGCTTGTGTAAAAATGAAACTTGTGCCCAACATAGTTTACTTTTGGATTCAAGACTGTGTAAAAATGAAACTAGTCCCAAGCATAGTTAATTTTTATTTCAAGCTTGTGTAAAAATGAAACAGATCATCAAGAGCAGAGTTCCCATTCTGTTTCAAGGTCGTTAAAAAATGAAACAGATGATTACGAGAAGAGTTCCCTTCCTATGTTAAGCTCTTTAAACAATAAAAAAAATGATCATGAGCAGAGTTCCCTTTATGTGTCAAGCTCATTAAAAAATGAAACAAGTTCCTGTCATCACCCAAGATTTTCCTAGGTTGTGGCAGGAAATAACATGGGGTAACTATTGCAAACCAATCTTTAGTGGATGGAAACTAGCCTTTCCAACCACAGGGAGGGATCTCCCTTAAGTGTTTCCAGCAACGAGATAATAGCATGGATGGGTTGGGATATTGGTAAAAGTGGTGGATAGACCTTCGAACAATGAATTAAGGGAATGTTTTAGGTTGGTTGGAGTGAAGAATAGGAGGACAATTGGGCATGGAGTCAACTTTGGTGGGTTTCCTGTCACAAATGACAAAATCAGACCACGAATGCAAAGGAAAGAGGCAAGGTAGATGCAGTTCTTTCAAGTCGAAATGATTAGCAGGTGAAGGCAGAAAGAGGAGACAAGTTCCATTACGAGGTCAGAGCATTTGCAAATGAATTTTAACCCACAACTTGAAGAGGAAAATGGTGGAATACCTAGTCATATGCACCTGGAGCATGTGGGCATGAATTCCAGACCATGTAATCTTGATCTTTAGGCACTACAGAAGTAAACAATCAATGCAAATACAAAGCAAGAACACATACACAGGAAATAACAGACATCAGAATGCACACCACATGAATATCAAGCTCCAGAATTGGGTCTGCTCATTTCATTAAGAGGTTGAGTTCAATACAAGTGCAGAGTAGTAATCTCTCTGAAACAAAAACGTCCAACCCTTTGGTCCTCTTCAGAACCTGCCTTTATAGGCTTACAAAATATCAAAATATCCTAACTGATTCGAAGTAACTTAGACTGGTAATGATGAGGCCGTTCGAGCTGAGCCACCTGAATCAATAGCCTTTGATTCTGCCATGCGCGGAGGAAAGGAATCGTTGGCATCGGCAATGCTCCATTTGGCCATGGAAGCCACCTGCTCGTTCATTGGATTCGGCCGTTTGGGTTTGATTAGGATAGGTAACTGAAACAAGCTCCTTTGCTACTCTCAAACGCGTTGTTTCTCTGTGAAAATATCCATTCCCTGTGACTGCAATTCGTTCTGCAAAAATTCCTCAATCCGCAACTCTCTTTCCGTAATTTCCCTTCCGCAATGACCCTTCCATAATCCACAATCTACAATGCGGGATGCGGGATTCAGAAACCTAACCTTATACATGCTGGAAAATTGCCTTTCTGTAATCCGCAATCCGCAATGCAGGATGCGGGATATGGAAACTTACTTTTTTAGCTCCCGAAAAATGATCTTTCTGCAATCCACAATCCGCAATGCGGAATGCGGGTTGCGGGAACTTTATTTTTTTGCCCTTTGATGAATGAATTTTACGCAATCCGTAAACCGCAATGCAGGATGAGGAAAATTGTTTTTTATATCTCTGGAAAATTACTGCTCTAGAATCCGCAATGCGGATTGCGAGAATAAGAAATCCTCATGCAGGACGCATTTTCAACTGTCGATATGGTCCCTCCATTCAATCCTGATCGCCGGATCTTCTTTGGTTTTGGAAGGAGCCTCCTGCTGCTAGTTTTTCCTTCGAAAGAGCCTTATTTTCTTGTATTTTCTCATTATCTTACTGTGGCTTGGTCACTTGGCTTGGATTTTCTTTATACTTAGCCATTTTTTTGGGTTTTCTGATTCTTCATTTGGTGTAACCGGTCAATGGATGAGCTTGGAGCTTCGGCAGGGGCTTTCGTTTACCTCCCTCGGTGGAGATCATAATAGGTTTTAACAATGGCTCCAACCAGGGATTCTACCCTCCCCACGAGGTAGCAAGAACATGTATACTAGTGGCCCTTATTTCCTTATTCTTTTTCCTTCTTTGAATCACAAAACTAGAACACGAATAACTGGAAATTAAAACGGAAAGGTACAATGGGGGGTGGGTCGGCAGACTTGCTTTTTACTTGAAATAATACTTCAAGAACTGTCCATTGATAGATCCCTTGCCAAGTGGTTCATCATCTTCATCCTGCAGGAAGAAAGCATTGCTCCCATGGTATGTAGTGATTGTGTAGGGCCCCTGCCAAAGGTTATCAAACTTTTGGTCCTGATATTCTATTCTAGCATCCCATTTAATACCAGATCTCCTACCTGGAAATAATTAGGCTTAGTCTTTCTGTCAAATGTCTTCTTGATCCTGTCCTGAGCTTTCGTGGATTCAGCTTGTACCCCTTCTCTAATTTATTGCACTTCCACTAGCTAGTTATTTCTCCTCAGTTTGGGGTTTGGATCTTCTTCTTGCTCTTGCAGCAATCTCATTGCGGGCCCTCTGAGGGAATCCAATAATATTACCTCTGTTCCATATACCAATTTGAAAGGAGAAGTTCTGATGGATTTTTTAGAGGTGATCCTGTCATCCCACAAGACGAGGGTCATCTTGGTGTGCTGAGCCTTTTTATTCTCTTGCAACAACTTCTTGATTATCCTCACCATGCTTTTGTTGGAAGATTTTGCCAATCCATTTCCACGAGGATAGTAAGCAGTAGAATGGCCCAATTTGATATGGAACTTGTCACAAAACTTGATCATCTTCTTGGATTTGAAAGCCTGTGTATTATAAGTGATTATCTTAACAGAGCACCCAAACCTAGACATGATATTCTCCTCCAGAAGCTTGATGATGACTGTATCTGTGGCTTTTCTGGTAGGTATTGCTTCGATCCATTTGGTGAAATAATCAGTGGCGGTCAATATCCACCTATGTTGTCTAGAGGAGTTGGGGAAAATTTCACCAATGAAGTCAAGCCCCCAGTGTTGGAAAGGGGCTTCCATGAATATTGGTTTCAAAGGCAGTGACAAGAGCTTCCTCTTTCCTTCAAAGACTTTGCATTCATGGCAGCTGGCTATTTCCTTATAAGCATCTTTGAACATAGTAGCCAAATAGAATCTTTCCCTAAGAATTTTGTTAGCAGTGGCCTTCCAGTAATGATGTCCTCCATAGACACCCCTGCGAAACTCTTTTAGGCTCACTTGGGCCTCCTCTTCCACTATGCAATTCAGGAGGACACCTCCAGGGTCTTTCCAATAAACACAACCACCCAATATGCACTATTTCACAGCCTTCATCTTGGTGGATCTAGATTTACTTTTTCCCATCTCAGGGGGTGCTTGCAAGTTCTGCAAAACATATACAACATTAGAATACCAAGGAGAGGACATGAATTTGTCTAATACCTAAGGTAGTGGATCTTGGGAAGCTTCTTCCCTCATGTGTGATAGTAGGTCCATACCCATTGAATCCCAATTTGACTCAACCATGATTCTGGCCGGCCCTTTCCCTTCAATAATCTTTGTAGGTTTGATCTGCAGGTCATATTCCAGTAGAGTAGCTATCCACTTTTCCCTTCTTCCTTCTGGATTTGGTTGGGTCAATATGCCTTTAACATAAGCGTTAGGAACATAAGATACCACATGGGAATGTAGAACGTAAACCTTGAAATCCTTCAGAGTTTTGATCATGGAATAGGCTTGCTTTTCCATAATGTTGTACTTGGGCTCAACATCTCTAAGAGCCCTGCTAAAGAAAGCTATAGGTTTCTCATCTCCTTCCTGATTTTTTGTAAAAGAACACCTGCTATGGAATGCTTTGAGGAAAAAGAGAACATGAGGAATTCCTTGTCGAAATCTGGGATAAGCAGTATAGGGGCTTCAACAATTTCTCTTTTTATATATTCAAACGCCTTCCTAGCCTGGACAGTCCACCTGACCTAATTGTCTTTCTTAAGCATGCAGGTGATTGACCTCACGATTTCTCCAAAATTGGGATAAGTCTCCTTATGAAATTCACTGTGCCTAGAAAGGATTGGACTTCCTTTTTACTCCTAGGGAGCTCAATCTTTTGTATTGCATCCATTCTATCTGGGTCAAATCTGATCCCATCTTTAGATATTACGTGGCCCAACAACTTTCCTTCTTGCATGGAAAAATTTGACTTTTTAGGGTTCAAAGAGATTCCAAATTTTCTGCACTTGATGAACACTTGGTGTAAATGCTTTAGGTGCTCTGCATCAAATTTAGAGTATACAGTGATTTCATCCATGTAGACAACCACAAATTTGTTTTTCTCTCCCGCAAAAGGTTATGTCCTTAGCTCTTTGGAAGGTGGCTCCTGCATTCAACAGACCGAAGGGCATCTTAGCATACATGAAGGTTCCCCAAGGGGTGGTAAAGGATGTCTTCCTTTGATCACCTGGATGCGCTTTAATTTGATTGTACCTTGAAAATCCATCCAGCATGGACATTCTCGTTGCCCTTACAACCTTCTACAAAATGAGATCCATTTTGCGTAGGGGGTAGTTGTCCTTTAGGACACCTTGTTGATATTTATGAAGTCAATACATATTATGATCTCACCATTCTTTTTCCTCACTGGGACTATGTTAGCCACCCATTTTGAAAATATCAAAGAGACTATGATTTTGGCCTCATACAACCTCTTTACCTCTTTTTCTATCAGCGGGCGTAGCTTGGGGTTCATCCTTCTCAGCTTCAGCCTGAATGGCTTCTCCCTTGTCTTGACTAGTATGGTATGATGGATGATGGCTGTGTCATATTCTTTTAGGTCTTCATAACACCATGCAAACACATCAGAAAAATTTCTCATTAAGTCGATATAGTCCTTTTTGGCACCGGGGACCAAAAATTTCGATAGTTTGACAATTTTGGGCTCTTCATCGCTCCCAATTTTACAATCTTCTATTTATTTTGGGTCTGGAGCCACTTTGTGATCCTTAGCCACATCATTTTCATTAAACAGTCTTTCCAATGGAACCAATCCTTTAGGTATGTAGTTTTTTTTTCAACTGCAAAATCTCTTTGCCTCCCAAAGTAGTTTTGAGATTTGGTGGATATGGCTCCCACTCTTCCCCTTCACAATACAGACATTGGAAAACTCCCCAGTCATCTCCATAAATTTCTTTATTTGTTGGCCATCTTCAAATATTTCCCAATGCCTAGAATTATCTGGGACAGAGGATCTATGCCTTACATTAATCATGTGATTCCTAGCAGGGTAGGTAGGGAGTTGAAACTTGCTAGCGGAGCTGGATAGAATGTCCGTTATTTCATTTTTCTCCCTGGGAATGAAAGAAATATGATGTTATGTGAATCAATTTCCAAACAGATCCCACACAACATTTTTGTAAGCCCTTAACTTGGAGTGGTTTGCCTCATAGTTTCCATTCACCTGATAGATTATCAGCTCTGCATCTCCATAGACCTTGATCTTCTTAGCTTTTAGGCCTTTGAGTACATTTAAGCCCAATAGCTAAGCTTCATATTCAGCCACATTATTTGATTAGTCAAACATTAGCTTGAAAGTATGGAATCTGGTGCATGCATTTCCTTCGTCTCTAGGGATGATCCATACTCCTGCTTCAGCTCCTTCCTTATTTACAGCTCCATTGAATCTCATTACCTAGTGATCCTCTTTTTGTAGGGTGACCGTGGCCATTGTCTCCAACTCTGATTTCTCATTACTTCCCTCTTCCATCTATTTCCTATCATCCTCTGTGTTAGATGACCTGTCAGGGTATCGTAACACATTCCCATCATTAACTTCACCATTCGGTTCAAGTAACCTGGAAGCTCCCATTCTGTCATTCTTTGGACCTAGATCATAGCAGAGAATTGAGGAGCATACATATGTGTCTATGGAAAATATGGGGTGGTTATTAGGCATGTCTTTGTCGCTTACCACATATGATATCCTATGCCCCTATACAGCCTCCTGCTTTCCCCAAAGATGAGGATGGTGGCATAAGACATGTCCATTTGCATGGTTCCCTTCAACTTTGCAGTCCATGACCTGGACAACAACATCCCAAACTTAGGTGGAATATTAGCCATTACCACATCCATGATCATATTTTTCTGAGGTATTTGAGTCAGTGAGACCACCATGTCTTTAATCATCCCCACACATGGAACTCTTTTAGAATCAAAGGAGAACAGGTATTTATAAGGTCTTATAATTCCTAACCCTATATTCTCCACTACTGAACTTGGCATGAGGTTATGGGAGGCTCCTGAATCAAACATGGCATTGTGCAAGATATGATCATGTATGTTGAGGCTAATATAGAAAGGGGGGACATCAATTTCTGAGGCATTTTAAACATGGGGGCCAAACAGAAGAGTGGATTTGTCTTCATACAGATTGAGAGTATCAAAATGCTTTCCTTCTCCACTATTTAATACTTTCAGAATTTGGTCTTTGTACTCTAAGTTTTTGACCAACTTATTCAAGGGGATGGAGATCTTAATCTTAGATATTTCATTCTCCGAGATAAAATTAGTATGCACCCTTTCTGTTGTCTTTGTATCACCTTCATCTCTCCCTTCTGGGATCTTTTTAGGGGGTTCTACCCCCTTCTCGAGGGTCTCCTTAGAGATTGTAACTTTTGGGTCCTTTCTCATAGGGATTTCTTTTCTTGGTGGATGAGAAGGGGATGGATCAGAAGCAACCTTTCCTCAGTCTACTATTACTTTTCTATTCCTTAGATTATGCTACCTCTCGAACTCATAGATGGTGTTGTGGATCCCTCTTGTTGGAATATTCTCCCCATCATTTTTCAGTTTTGCATGCATGAATGCATTCTGCATGCATCCAGTCATCATCATGGTGGACCTCCCAGCTCCTAGAGCTTCATTCTAGCTCTCCACAGCCTGTCTACAGCCAACAGGGATCCTCCTACCTACCAAAGGTGCCCTCCTTCATGCCAAGTGCGCCTTTCTCACCTACCACAGCCAGTTAGGCACCTTTCTCATCTACCAGTCAGTTATCACTCAGTTCTTCCTTGATTTGAGGCTAGATTGACTCCCCCACTAATTGTTTCACTCCAATAGACCTCCCTTGAGACTAGTCTGTCCATTTTGACTCCAGTTAGCTCCTCATGTGCCCTCCACTAAGCCTCCTTCATTCCGTTAGTGCCTACTTCACTCAGTTAGACTCAGTTGACTGACTGTTACATCTGATGACTGATACATCGACTTGATGATAACTCCACTATCATTCAAGCCACACTCTGACTTAGGAATTCAAATGCCCTAATTGGCCTATTCGAATCCTATATTATGCACCTTAGTGTTCTATTGTGCTCATTCACTTACATTCTTATTCATTGTATAATACTGAGATATTTTTCTATTCTACTATGTTTATGAGTGATCATTGAGTGTCTCCTTCTCTTCTTCTTTGCAACATATTTGTGAGTTTGATTGTGAGTTGCTATAGCTCCCAGATCATTGCATATTATTACATGGTATTAGAGCAGGAAGCAGCTATTCGAATTGGAGCAGTTGCAGCAGCAACGGTTGCAACATTTCTTTGAGTAGTTATCTTTCCTTAAGGTAGTGTTTAGTCAAAGTGTAGCATTCTCCATCAGCACATTTTGTTTTGCAGGTTTATTCACCCATTCGGAATCTTCTTCAACTATTGACTTTCTCTATTCAGATGGATCTAAAGATTACATCTTCCAACTATGTTGAGTGGAAAGCTAAGATGGCTCTCTTCATGAGATCCAAGAGATTCACCCGAATACTCAACGGAACGATGGTAGAACCTCTCAGTGCACTTCAAAAGTCCAAGTACTTGGATCGGCTTGATGAAGAAATTGGTTTCCTCCTTCTCTCAATTTCTGATGAACTGCACTTTCATGTCATCGATCTTACATCTCCGAAAGAGGTGTGGGACAAGCTCGAATCTCTCTTTGGTCCAAAAGATGATATGGTAGCACACAAATTGGAGAATGAGCTCATATGTTTGAGTCCTAGCAGCTTCGATTCTATCAATGCCTTTCTCACCAAGTTTAAAATCTTGATATCATAGTTGAAAAGGTATGAGATAGTGAAGGAAGATAAGCAACTTATACTTACCATTCTCTCAAAGTTGGGGGAAAATTTCTCAGTTTTTGTCTCTACTTTCTAGTCAGCTAGGTTGTCCATTCCAAGATGGAAGTTTCCCTCATTTGATGATTTCATACAATCTTATACCCAAGAGGAAGAGAAGCTGATTTCAATGGGAATGATCATACCCAAATTGGATTCAACCCTTACAGTTGCAAAGAGAGCGAATGATAAAGGAAGGAAAAGGATTTCTGATAAGATATCGAATGGCACAAAGCCTACAGATAGTTCATACCAGTCATGCAGAACCTCAAAAAGGACTAAGCATTTTCAGAAAAGAAGATCCAAGTTCCCTTATTGCCAAAAAGGGTTTCATCCTGAGAGCTCTTGCATGCAGAAGACAGTGGATATGATGGCTTAGGTACTTGAGAAGAACAAACTTTACGTACCAGCATGTGCAAGAAAGAAACATCCTGGTACTGAATCTTCTGGATTCGAAGACAAAGAAGAATGTCATGCCCTCATGGCAAGTGCATCAACAGATTCTTCTTTCATTATAGATTCAGGAGCAACAAGGCACATGTCTTCTTCCAAAGATCTTTTCTCTAGTTTCGAAAGATCAGTTGGTCCTCCAGTTAGATTAAGCAATGATTCAGCAGTCACCTCTCAAGGGATTGGAAGGATCAATCTTGACTATGGTTACTTTTCTGTTGTACTTTATGTTTCTTCTCTTGCATCCAACTTACTTTCCACATATAAAATGACTCATAGTGGAGAGCCCAAAAGAGTGATCTTCTCTCCAAATGAGGTAGAGATACAAAGCATGGCTTTAGGGGAAATCATTGCAAAAGGAGTTGCAAATCATACTTCAAAACTCTATGAGTTCTCCCACTTCTTACCGCTCTCCAAGTCATCTGCTCTCCATACTCATGAAGATGAAGAAAGCAGATTGTGGCATGAAAGATTTGGACATCTCAAATACAATTATTTACAATACCTACAAGCTCATAACATTGTTGAAGGTCTTCCAGATGACAAGTTTTCTCATGGGAACTACAAATCCTAAAGGGAAAGATTCAACAAGGAAGATGAAGAAAAATAAAGCTCTTGAAAAAGTACGAATGCCAGATCCAGATCCACAAGAACTTGAAGATATGGAAACCAAAGATTCATCTTCTATTGCTAGAAGAGCCTACACAGCTCCTATATCCATCGATATTACACTCTCTCCCTCAGATCCGTTTTTAGCTGAGAGATGTTTTCTTATGGTAGGATCTAATCCAAAGACATACTTTGAAGCCTCCCAAGATCCAAGATGGGTAGCTTCTATGGAAGAAGAGTATCAATCTCTTCAAAGAAATAAGACTTGGGATCTTGTTTCTCTCCCACCTGGAAGGAAACTGGTTCAATGCAATTGGATCTACAGAACAAAGATGGATTCATATGGAGCCTCCCACAAGTACAAGGCTAGATTGGTTGCAAGAGGGTTTTCCCAAGTTCATGGGATTGAATATTCTGAGGCATTCACTCCTGTTCCTAAGATGGATTCCATCCATCTTGTTCTTGCTCTTACTGCATCCAAACATTGGGAGGTGCATCATATGGATGTCAAGAGTGCCTTTCTCCATGGAGATTTAGAGGACGAGATCTACATGAAGCAACCTGAGGGTTATATTGATAATTATTCACTTGTTTGTAGACTGAAGAAGTCCTTGTACTGAATTAAGCAAGCTCCTCGAGCTTGGTATGCCAAGATGGACTCCTTATTGCTTTCAGAACACTTTCAGAGGTGCAAATCAGATTTGAATGTCTACATGAGACATGATGGTAACTCCTTACTTCTCATTGTCCTTTATGTTGCTGATTTATTGATTACAGGGAGCAGTTCTTCTTGTATTAGATCTATCAAATATGCCTTGCACAGATCCTTCTCCATGTCAGATCTAGGATTGTTGAAGCAATTTCTTGGTCTTGAAGTCACTCAAAGTGATTCAAGAATCAAAGTTGCTCAATCAAAATATGCTTCATATTTGCTTGATAAGTTTCAAATGAGCGAATGCAAACCAGCTGCATTCCCTTTTCTTTCAGGGATCAACCTTGAGGATGGGTCCTCTACACCTCCAGTAGATTGTTCTTTGTATCGGAAGTTGATTGGTAGCCTTCTGTTTCTTACTCATACAAGGCCTGATCTATCCTATGTTGTTAGTGTTGTCTCCAGATACATGCAAAAACCTCATGAGCTTCACTGGAAGGCAACAAAGAGGATTTTGCACTATGTACAAGGTACCAAGAATCATGGTCTTCACTACTTAGTTGGGTGTTCTTTGGACCTAGTTGGATATACTGATTCTGATTGGGCTAGAGATAGCTGAGATCGGAAGTCTACATCTAGTTTTGTCTTCATGATTGGATCTAGACCTATATGTTGGTCAAGCAAAAAGCAGACAACTTTGGCTCTTTCATCAGCAGAGGTAGAATATAGAGGTGCTGTAAATGCAGCCACACAGTGAATTTGGCTGAGAGGCATCTTGTTAGAGTTCGGGATTCTATTCAGTACTCCACCTGTCATCTATTGTGACAATCAGAGTGCCATCAGGATCTCCACAGATCCGGTTCTGAGGTAGAGAACCAAACACATTGAGATACACATGCATTACATCAAAGGATTGGTGCATGATAAGACCATTTCACTGCTCTACCTACCGATGGAAGAGAAGATTGCAGATATCTTCACCAAGGCCTTCACAATGAAGAGATTCACTTATCTTAGATCACTTCTTGGGGTAAGAGATGATATGCTACATTATCTTCTCTATTTTAGATTGATTGTACGGGGTGACCTTTGGTCCTAGTCACTAGGGCCCTATTGTTACTGCTTTAGTTATTTTCTCATAGTATAGCTTGTGGGGGGGTGTTGGAATATTCTCCCCATCATTTTTCAGTTTTGCATGCATGCATGCATTCTGCATGCATCCAATCATCATCATGGTGGACCTCCCAGCTCCTAGAGCTTCATTCTAGCTCTCCATAGCCTGTCTACAGTCCCCGGGGAGACTCCTACCAAGCAAACGCACCCTCCTTCATGCCAAGTGTGCCTTTATCACCTACCATATCCAGTTAGGTGCCTTTCTCACATACCAGTCAGTTATCACTCAGTTATTCCTTGATTTGAGGCTAGATTGACTCCCCCACTGACTGTTTCACTCCGATAGACCTCCAGTGAGACTAGTCTATCCATTTTGACACCAGTTAGCTCCTCATGCACCCTCCACTGAGCCTCTTTCATTCAGTTAGTGCCTACTTCACTCAGTTAGACTCAGTTGACTGACTGCTACATCTGATGACTCATACATCAGCTGGATGATGACTCCACTATCATTCAAGCCACACTCTAAGTTAGGAATTCGAATGCCCTACTTGGCCTATTCGAATCCTATATTATGCACCTTATTGTTCTATTGTACTCATTCACTTACATTCTTATTTATTGTATAATACTGAGATATTGTTCTATTCTACTGTGTTTATGAGTGATCATTGAGTGTCTCCTTCTCTTCTTCTTTGCAACATATTTGTGAGTTTGATTGTGATTTTCTACAGCTGCCAAATCATTGCATATTATTACACCTCTTTGGTACTAGTCAAGTTCTGATTCACCTGGGACATCATCTGGCTGCAGGGAAGACCGGTCATGTTCATCTTTAGTCAGATAGAACTGGGGTTGGATCTGATCATAGAGATGGATTTGATCTTCAGCCTATCTATCTTATTCTTCTTCATCTATGAATTTCTCAGCAAAAGGTGTTCTGATTGCCTGATTCTCAGGGTTTCTTAGCTCTCTAGGTCTTCCTTGTGGGGTAGGGGCCCTTCTGAGACTATTGTTTCGATCTTGAGGCTCTGGGTTTTCTATGGAAAGAGGCCTGCTATCAAGGGAAATACTATCCACCAGTCTCTCCATAGTTCTCATCATTTGCTCAAATTTGGAATCCATGGATTGGGATGTGGAAGGTTGCACTGCTTCATTGCATCTCTTTTTCTTAGCTTTAGCTGCATGCTTCATTTTACCTGAGGCCATCAAGTTGGCTTCCACTTCTAATGCATCTTGCAACATATCAGGGAGAGTGGAAGATATCCTTTCTCTCAACATGAGAGCAAATTCATTGTCAAAATAGTTGGCAAAATGAAGCTTGGATGCCCCCACATGAGGTTTTATGTCCATAGGGATAGAATTGTACATTCTCATGAAACGGGATGAGAACTCTTGGACAGTCTCAACATTTTTTTTCTTTGCATTTTTGTATTGAGTGAGAATATGGAGAGGATTTTGCTTATTCTGCCATCTGGCTAAGAAAGCTTCTTCAAATATTTTATAAGTATAAATTCCTCTATTCGGAAGGGCCTTAAACGATTTCTTCACCTCCCCTACAAGACTTTGGGCAAACAATGTCATCTTAACATCATCTTCATCTACCTCTTCTAGGTCTATGAAGTCAATGAACTAGTCTACGTGATGTTGTGCAGAAGCTTTTCCCTCCCCATGAAATATCATGAGGTGTTGGGTATAGCCCACATGTAGGTCATCAAGATTGGCTGGGAGGGATAGAGGGGCATATCTGGAAGCCATGGCTCTCAACTTTTTCTTGGGAGCAGAGGGGGTTTTAGAAGCAGCAAAAGGAGTACTCAGGACATGGGTATTTTGGTCAGCAACTTTAACAAAGGGAAACAGGCAATGGATCTGGAATCCTCTCTGGTCGAACAAGGATTTTCAGAGATCAGTCTCAGACCTAGATCTGAATGGGGGGGACCCAGTCATAGAACTTGAAGGGACACTTTCTATAGTATATGCCTCTTTTTTAGGTAAAGAAAAAGACCTAATTAACATAGAAATACCTGCTTGGGATTCCTTTTCTTTCTTGATGACTCTCTCCGGTTCTGAAGTAGCCTTTGGTAGCTCGGGGTCTGGATGGCTTCTGGTAGGTATCGTCCTAGGAGCCAGAATTCCTCCTAGGAGCTCGCTGATTCAAAAAATGGACTCGTCTAGAGAATGATACACGATCCTTTTGGCGCTTGACTACTGTTCTACCTCAGAAATCAGTTTTGATCTGATATAAATCTTTTGAAGTAGGATTGATATCCAGTTGAATTGCCTATTTGAAATGTGGAGTCGCCAAGGAAAATAATACAACCTTAGACCTTCAAACTCTCTTTTCTCCCTCAGAGGTCTGATTTGATACTTTGAAAACCAGAGATTCTCCCAAGCAGAGTCGCTAGAATGTTATCACCCAATATTTTCCTGGGATGTGGCAGGAAAGACCATGGGGTAACTATTGCAAACCAATCTTTAGTGGATGGAAACTAGCCTTTCCAACCACAGGGAGGGATCTCCCTTTAGTGTTTCCAGCAACGGGATAATAGCATGGATGGGATGGGATATTGGTAAAAGTGGTGGCTAGACCTTCGAACAATGAATTGAAGGAGTGTTTTCTGTTGGTTGAAGTTAAGAATAGGAGGCAAGTTGGGCATGGATTCAACCTCGGTGGATTTCCTGTCACAAGTGACAGACTCAGACCATGACTGCAGAGGAAAGAGGCAAGTTAGATGTGGTTCTTTCAAGTCGAAATGATCAGCAAGTGAAGGAAAAAAGAGGAGACAAGTTCCATTACGAGGTCATAGAATTTGCAAATGAATTCTAACCTGCAACTTCAAGAGGAAAAGGGTGGAATACCTAGTCATATGCATATGGATCATGTGGGCATGAATTCTAGACCATGTAATCTTTATCTTTAGGTACTACAGAAGTAAACAATCGATGGAAATACAAAGAAAGAACACATACACAGGAAATAACAGATATCAGAATGCACATCACAGGAATCTCAAGCTCCAGAATCGGGTCTACTCATTTCATTAAGAGGTCAAGTTCAATACAAGTGCAGAGTAGTAATCTCTCTGAAACAAAAAATGTCCAACCCTTTGGTCCTCTTCGGAACCTGCCTTTATAGGATTACGAAATATAAAAATATCCTAACTGATTCAGAGTAACTTAGACTGGTAATGATGAGACTGTTCAAGCTGAGCCACCCTAATCAACAACCTCTAATTCAGCCATGCATGGAGGAAAGGAATTGCTGGCGCTGGCAATTCTCCATTGGGCCATGGAAGCCACCTGCTCATTCATCATATCTGACCGTTTGGGTTTGATTAGGATAGGTAACTAAAATAGGCTCCTTCGCTGCTCTCATACGAGGAGTTTCTCTATGAAAATCTCCATTCCCTATGACTGCAATTCGATCTGCAAAACTTCCTCAATCCGCAACTCTCTTTCCGTAATTGCCCTTCTGCAATCCACAATGCGGGATGCGACATTTGGAAACCTAACCTTATGCATGCTGGAAAGTTTCCTTTCCATAATCTGCAATCCGCAATGCGAGATGTGGGATGCAAAAAATTACCTTTTTAGCTCTTGGAAAATGATCTTTCCACAATCCGCAATCCGTAATGCGGAATGTGGGTTGCAGGAACTCTTTTTTTTTACCCTTTGAAAAATGACTTTTCCGCAATCCATAATCCGCAATGCAGAATGTGGGATGTAGAAACTTGATTTTTATATCTTTAGAAAATTACCGCTCTACAATCTGCAATCCGCAATGCGGATTGCAAGAATCGAAAATCCTCATGTACGACGCATTTTCAACTATCGATCTGGTCCCGCCATTCAATCCCGGTCACTGGATCTTCTTTTGTTGTGGAAGGAAGCTCTTGCTGCTAGTTTTTCCTGCAGAAGAGCCTTTTTGCCTTGTATTTTCTCATTTTCTTACTACGGCTTGGTCACTTGGCTTGGATTTGTTTGACACTCAGCCATTTTTTTAGGTTTTCTGATTCTTCATTTGGTGTAACCAGCCAATGGATGACCTTGGAGCTTCAGCGGGGGATTTGTTTTACCTCCCTCGGTGGATATCATAATAGGTGTTAACAATTCCCATGAGCATAGTTTTGTTCTATTTCAAGATTGTTAAAACATAAAATGGGTCCCTTCAAGCATAGTTATTTTCTATTTCAAGCTTGTGTAAAAATTAAATAGATCTTCCTCCCATTGAGTCAAGTCTCCCACCAGATTTAGGACTTGAACCTTCATTTAATATTCCTGTGTCACTTGATCCTCATTCTTCCAACCCCTCCGGTGAACCTTTTCCTATTAGTCGCCAAGAATTTAATTAGGTGAATAAGAAGAGTAGTCAGACAAAACGAAGCTTGGGGGGCATGTTAAGCCACTAGATTTTGCTGATAATGCTGGGGGAAAATTACCAACATCTGGACATCATGTTGAAATCAACTCGATAGCCTCTCCACAGAATCTTGGAATTAAGTCGCTTAGTTCTATCAATCATGATGGGGGCATGTACCAATGTATGGATATCATGTTGGGATTAAGGAACTCGCCAATGGGCCTTATCCTGAGCATAGTTGATTTTCTATTGCAAGTTTGTTTAAAAATGAAGGAGTCACCATGAGAATTCTTCCAACCTATATTCGAGCTCATTAAAAATAGTAAGATGGTGTTGAGATTACTTTTCACCTTTTCCTGCTCTGGTCAAAAACATGAAAACTGGTTTGAGCTTAGTTTTTCCTTTTTTTTGCTCTGGATGCAAACATGAAAAAGATTCTGAGTGATTTTTACACCATGATCATGCTCATTAAAAACCTAGTAAAACGGTGTCGAGCTCAGTCTTTGTTCATTCTCGCTCTCATAAATACATGAGAATACATTACCGAGTACACTTTTATTTCTTTTTCAGGCTTGTAAAATATTTAGAAAAAAGAAACCCCCCTGGATTTTTTTAAGCTCTTTTCGTACTCCCTAAACAGGAAAAGATGGCCAAGTGAACTTTATTCTTTCACGCTTGTCAAAGTATTAGAAAGGTCATCTTTCCAATGATAGTTTACCCCTTTTTCGGACTGGTTTGACTATTTACGAAAAAGGAATACTCTAGTCAGCATTTGACTAGAAGAGTTCTTCTAAGTATTATTTTATAGTTTTTTGGACCTTTGGGACTAAATATATGAAAAAGTACACATTGGAGCCTTCTTTAGTCTCTTCAGACTCTCTAAACATGAAATCACGTTGATTTTACCTTCTATGGGCTCATTAAAATTTAACATTGAAGGACCCTTATAGGGACGAACCCCTCCTTTCTCAAATTCATAAAATATGTGAGATTGGACTCGTCCGAAGGACGAGCTACACCGAGCATCTATTATCCTCCTCAAGCTCATTAATAAACAAAGAGGTAATCATCAATCATGATGGGGATTAAGGAAAGAGTATGTATATACCTGTGTTAATGGCAGTTTATAGTCGCCCTTGAACATGGAACCTGTCTGTATCCTATTTGAACAGTTGGATAATCAACTTGTCCTTGAGTCATGCCAATTCCATGGGTCGTGTTATTCCTCTTATTCAATTGAAGAGTACGACAACCACGCGTCATGTTATGTCTTGGTATTGTCCTTGTTGAATTAATCCTGCCTAGCCATTTTTTGTGTCGTTAAATGTTCAAGGGAGGTCTATCATTTGAGTCAACCTTTGAAGTCATCTTGTTTCCCCTTGAGTCAATTACTCTTAAGTCGGTCCTAAAGTCATTTATCATTCTGATCTACGCTAGAAAAATATTTTATCTTGTTTCATGTTGATGATGGGGGAATCATCATGGCCCTCCTTCGACGGGTCTATCCTTGTTGACTACAACACATCACCCAAGGATTGGACCTCGAAACTAGTCAAGTACCTTGGGCCTGCATTCCTTAATGGAAGGTTACCTTTCTTTCAACAATAAGTTTACATCATTGAATTATGATTGAAAGATTCCACTGAATGTTCGACCTCAACTCTTTGATTCACATTCTGTGGGATGTAGGTTACACCAAAATATCGCCATCATGAGTCTTGTGTCAACTCCATGCCTTAATCCCTGAACTTTCCTTAGCTGAAACATCTAGAGCAAGTTGTTGTCCTTGTGTTTCCACATTGCCTCATTGCACTGGCACATCTTGCTTTCCATCAAGAGGTGCCAAACCATGCTTGGCGCATGATGTTCTCTGGCAGTTTGTGCCAGTGGCTCTTGTTTCCTTCATGCAGCCTGCACTAGACCCTTCATGGCGCCAGTTGTCTTCATGCAGAGTGTACCAGAGGTTGTTAATGTGGATAAAGACGATCTTCAAGTGACTTCTCGAAGCTTGGCAACATGGATGTCTATCCCTAATTGCTAGGAGGATTGGTATTCGATCCCCTAATCTAATGGGAAGATCCCTTATACCTCTCCCCTTAATATTCAACCTACTCTATCCATTTATCTTTATTAGTATCACACCTCTCTCTATTGTAAAGAGAGGAAGGTCTATAGTACTCTCATGCTCATGGAATTTCTCTAGGTGGTCCCTATTCATCTTTGGGAGGCTTACTTTATCCTTGGAGGCTTGGCTTGGATTGTTGGAAGGAAGGTTGCAACGTTAAGGCTTAGGTTGTAATGTTCTCTCTCTATGTACTCTCTATTATTACAATTAATACAAACTCTTTCCATAAACATTGTTGTGTTGATAGTGTTTAGAAATTTATTCCTTAATTGTTACTTTACATCAATTCATGTTTAGATGTTCTTTTACTATTTTCTTTTTTCCACTTGTTCAACAGGGTTTTGCATCTTGATATCTGAAGGATCTGGAGCATTGGATCAACAAAGAGGAAGAGGATTTGCAGACTTCAGGTAAGTGATCTACTTGTTAATCTACATCTCTATTGATATAGGAAAGTAGGCTATATCCTGTACTTATTTGTTCTAGATCTGCTTGGACTAGGGAGATCTAGCTTGAGTTTGCTTGAGTAGATTATTCGTAAACAAATATGGAGACCACACTGGGGAAAAACATAGCTTTGATTTCAGTTTAGTTTGATTTCATTAATTTCCAATAATTCATTTTTTAGCCTCCTAAGCCCCTCCCATCTTTGGATCTTGTTATTAAAGAGTTTGTTGGATTTTGCTGACTCTGTTTGGGATCAATACTAGACCTCTTACCCTTCATTCTTGGAGATATTTTATTTTTTCTACTTGTTATTTTCCCGACGCCCCTGGTTAGTAAATTCCCTATGCCATTGTACTTTTGGTGCTCATTTACAGTGAGCATCCTGCGCCTCTGGCGCCCTTTGCCTATTTGCATCCTGCACCATTGACTCCATCTCCCTGAGTATAGAGTGCGCCTAGTGCTCTGGTGCATAACAACAGACTGCGCCAACATTTCTTGCTTGGTGATTGGCATCATTTTCTCCATTTTTTGTCATTTGGTCTGATTGAGAGAGATTTGTGTACTACATGAGACAATCACAAAACCCTTAGGTCTAGTTTGTTTATGTTTGGATTTGTTTTTGATTGATTTTTGGGTTCTACATTAGTCAAGTGAGAGACTTGGTAGTGGCAGGAAATTTCAATCCCCCATCTATACACTCGATCTTGTAGTCCCTGATCACATCATCAGATCTATTCATTTTGTTAGATCTGATTTCCAAACCCTTCCCGCACTTAATCATTGAGTTTGGTTGTGTTTGATTTATTTTGAGTGATTTTTGAGTGTCTTTGAGTTCATTGGGTGCTCATCAATTTTTCTTTGAGAGTTTCTGATTGATTAGAGTGTTATATGTATTCTCTTATTTTCTGCTATTAGATCTGAAAAGCATTATAATTATCAGATTTCATTTTGATATATGCATTGGAAAATCAAAGAGCTTCATTATTTTGTTTTCAAGGTTATTGCTTGGAAATCATTGTAGAATTTTTCGTGCTTTGGAAGTTGTCAATTTGCAAGTCTTTGGAAAGTTTGAAAAGGAAATCGTTTGATCTCATTTTATTAGTTGTTAAAGATAATTCGATCGCTTCTTTGAAAAATCAAGTGGATTCAAGCTTTTATGAACTATTCCAAGAATTGAAGGGCTCTTTACATCTTTGATCTCCGTGGTGCTTTTTAGCTCATGGTAGTGGAAATTTAGGATTACTGCATTCTAGGAAGGAATTCTTTCTTTTCATTATTGCTTAGATTCATTCTAGTTTGAAAAGACAAAGAAAAAACAAAATATTTTGGATTGGTGTGTTGATTTTCTATTTTGTTGAAAAAAAAAGAGAGTACTTCGTTCCTCTTTTGGTAGATTTTGAACTATAAGGGTGTTAGTTTTGTTACTCTCGGCAACACAATAAAATTTCTCCTTGCCTTAGATAGTTTTCATCGAAACAAAAATAAAATGTGCATCTTCATGTAGTTAATATTTGCATTATTTTTAAATACCTGTCTACACCTCATGCATTCACCTAACCGCTCAGATAAAATTTACCGATATCATTAGGTTAAAACTTTATAGTAACTTGTGTGATACGTTAGTGATGTGTTCCAACATCATTAAGCGTGGGAATTGTCATTATCTTCCCGCACTGCATCCCCAGGGCCTGCATTTATTCCATGTACCAACCGGTATATCGAATGGCCTTTAACATACCCTTGGGTATATAGAAAGGTACTTCACGTACTTGGTAGTATATCGAAAGGCTCTTGTCATATAGTTGTGCATTAGACAACACCACTATGGATTTGAGCTCCCACGTACCTTGCGTATATCAGGATAACCTTCTAGGATTCCTATACCAACTGAGTTAACCTATCGGCTGTCTTGGAAGAGAAATAGACCGAGACCAACACTCGGGGAGCTACTATGCACGTACATCTAGGTAGTCAGGTTATACTGTCAGGGGTATGGTCCTAATCCTCCCTGGTTAGTGCTCTGAAAAATTGGGCTGAGTATAACTGTTGAACCCTGTGGTATAATGCAAGTCGAGAAGCCTTGCAATGCTGTGAGGTTCCAGACTTTTGAATCCCCACCTTTCACATAAGTTTTCTTGCGGCTTTAGCCTCCCTAGATTATGGATTGTTTTATTTTCTTTTTGTATATAAAACACTTAGGAGAAATTCTTCCTCGATCATTCTGGCTAAGAGACCTTTGAGACGATCCCGTCGGATCTTGAATTTACCACCTGAATATCCCCTTAATCTGGAGGAGAAATCAGGCATAAACATGGATCAACCTACTATGTCAATGTCATATGAAGAAGAGAAATCCACCATGGATTCAGGAACAGACTATTCACCTCCCGTGTTCTCACCGGCCGGTGATCCTCCCGGTTCAATGGCCATGGAACCATATACCTCATCTGACACTACCTTCCATCATTCGTTGGAAGGTAATTCTGGGCCATAGACTGGATTTTCAACCAACCCTAGGATGACTCTGTATCAACAATATTTTTTCCAACTGCGTCCTTTTGGGACACCTCTCTAGGTCATCATGCTTTTGAGTTTGGGTCACTTCCATAGATAACACCTCGCCTATGGGTCCCCAATGAAGAGATCCTTTCTCCAGTATATGAACATATGGGTCAATTACAAGTGGTTGGAGAACAACTTAGGCTCCAAAGTCTTTCCCATAGGAGAAGCATTTTAGAAACTTCCATCTTTCGACACACTCCTATTCGTTCTTTATCTTTTGCTTCACCAGAAACACTTGTATCCAATGTGACCACTTATGAACCAGGGAAACGCTCGTTTCCTATGAGTATGCCTTCTAATTAGGTGGCCAGTTCTACACCACTTTTGACTTCAACACCTGGATGGAAACCTTCAACCACTACCAACCCTACCATTGGAGCGCTTCCACCACCTCCCCCACCTCAAAATTTGAGGGGAGGATACAATTTACCTATTAACTATATTAGTAGCAGCGCTCCTATTGTAGTTAGTAGTTCTTAATTAAACATGATTCAACCATCAATTAGTGGTCAACGCATAGTTACTGGGCACACCCCTATTTGTGGGAAATTATCAACCGGGGGTAAACCCCTAGTTAGTGGCCACATCGTAAGTGGAGGACATCCAAATTATAATACAGTTGGCATCTCTTTACAATCCGTGGGAAAAACCATGGGAACACATCATGTTGGGGGACCATCTACTTTTACCCAATCACCATGGAGTTACATATATCCAGGTAATATTAATCCTGTGCTAGGAAAAATCTATCTGGGGAATTGTTTCCCTGGAATAACTTATCTCAAAAACACAAACACTCCATGGGGGCACCATAATGTTCCTCCAATTGTACCTCCAGCTAGCCGAACTTCCCCACCACCCACACCACTGTTACAACGTAATTTTCCACCTTGTGAGCATCAACACTCTTTGGCCTTCGGGATCCATTTCACTGACTCAGATTCACTTTATGTCCTTCAGAAACACTTTTTCCCTATTTTTCTTCCTATACACTAGCTATTCCACTTTAGCCAGCGTACACGTGAGTTGTTCCACTATAGCCCGCGGGTGCCAAGTAAAATGGTAAAAATCATTAGAAAATTACTTTTTACTCCCAAAAAGCGGTCTTAGGGTGACCTTTGGCCCTCCATTTGCCCCAAAACTCCTCAATGTGTCCTTTCTCTTACCTTTGGAAGGCTATATATTGAGCTCTTATGGCATATGGAAGGGAGGAGAAAGAGAGATCAAGATAACGCTAGTGGATTTTTGCCATGACTTGAGTCTACACTCATTGATCCTTGTTGTTGTGAACTCCTTATGTTCACCTACCAAACTCCTATCCTAGTTTGAGATTGCCATTACATGGAGGATTGAAGTGATGGAGGCACAAGTGGAGAGGCCCAATTCTTGGTTCAGATTGGTTGCTGGCAAGAGTTCATATATTGTACTTCTTGTTATTCATTAATGGAAATACTCATTTTCTCATCCAATTGATGTTGTGAATATTGTTAAATTACATTGGGTTATATTTTCTTATTATATAATGGATCATGCTAATGTATTTCACATATTATATGCACTTTCTTGTACGTGTTGTTGAGACTAATTTGCAGGTTCAAGTGTAGAAGTTGAAAGCTCAACCAGGATCTACATCGAACATTTGGTTGAAGGTTCGTCTTTTCTCCATTATCTTAGGATTGTAATTTATATAGCATTGCATTGGGAATTGAGTCATTTTTTGGTAGTCAGCTATCTGTTGTGGTCTACCCCAAGCCATAGGAATTTTTCTCTGTAACAGAAATGGTGACTCCGCTGGGGAGAACATCCATTTTTGGGTATTTTTAGGCTTTATTCCTTATTTAGAGTTGCTGTGTGTTGAGCTTCTGTATATTTGGTTGGTTGTTGGGATACACTATAGAAAACCAGCTTTTTCTTGGTCATTGGACTCTTTATTTGCTCATTTTCCTTTCCCTATACGGAGGTCAAGTTAGTTTAGCCCGCGTCTACCTACTTCTGTCAGCACTGTAGCGCGTGTCTACCCGCAGTTATTCCTTTGACAGTAGCATACAACTCTGGGATTGATTGGTTTATTGTCATGGATTGTTGTTGGGTTGGTATTGAGTGTTCCTAAGTCTTAGTTGGCCTTATTCCTGACTGTTCCATGCCCTTTTGGTGACCAGAAACTCTTCTCTCTCTCTGTTTTGAGCCTTGTTAGTTTATCACCATTTTTTATTTTCTAGCTCATTACATTGCCTGAATCTCACTATTTGGGAATTGCTGGGTTGTCTTAGTGATCTGCTCTGCATTTCTTTAACTGAATAGGTAGATTTCGCTTGCATTTTTCATTTCATTATATTGAAAAATACAAAAACATAGTTTTACATTTTCCTTTTCATTATAAGAGAAAATACAAAAAAAATATTTACTTTCCATACTGCATTATGAATCTGAGTGCTTGTGCTTTCATCTAGGATCTAGTTGTGCATTGGAAATTTAAAAGAATTGCATTTTATTTCAAACAGTTGGATTGATTTTCATTTTAATGGCATTTTTTTTATTGGATAGATGAGTCTATAATTTGACGATTGTGCATACTATTGATTCATATACATCATTAGTTTCACGACCACATCCTTTGAGTAATCACAACCACCTAAAATTAATGCTTAATCTTAAAATTGATTAGAACAATTTTTATTTTTTAGGGTACACCAACTAGTATAGGTTTAGAGTCTTGGAATAAATCATTGTGAGTTAACAATCCAAGACTAATAGATGAAACATTATGTGTCTCACCAGGGAGTGGTGAAATCCATGGTATACATCAGTGTTCTCAGGAAGCTCTACTCAGACCAAAGTTAAGCACGAGGTCACGAGAGGTTGGTTGCAGAGATAGCCCTCCAATACTAGCTGAATGTGGGAGATATTTCCAGGATTTGTTCATATCTGGGGACTCTTGAGGGATCTATACCTCTAGATTTTCGGGATTAGCTACCCTTCCCATACAACGAATCCCACCTATGACTATCCCCCTAAGCATTGGTTATATTGTGGTGACCTTAGTTTCCTTACCTAGGTATCGCATAGGGTGCTTGCAGTGGTTATATTGTACTTATCCTGAGTCAGATAGGGGTTGGACATCACAGTTGTTGTTGTATAGGGACTTGACCATATGCACGCAGTGAAGCCTGGGAACCTTTATAACTGATTATGTTACCTTCAACTATAGTTTGGGAGTCTCAAGCATCTCCTAGGTGAGACATACCGGCTGTAGTGTCAGGAGATCCTTGAGCCAGTCCTGTTTGTCTGCATTTGGCTGTAGTTTCTTAGGTGTGTGCTCTTTGATTCTTTGATCGTTAGTTTGGCCGATAGAGGATGCTTTGATTTATTGATCTTTCAGAGATATCATGGCACGAGGTTCTATTCTTCGTCGATCTCGTCGGTTGGCTGGTTTACCGGCCAACGAAGTTACACGTCATGTTGAGAGAGGATGCCAGAAGGCTCCCTCCGAAACTTCGGATTCCTTTGATACGATTCGCACCGACATTTATGCTGGTTTTGGCATGGGGGAAATCCCTACAACTCCGTTGGGTAGAGTCAAAGATGCCTCTAACCCTCCTACTCCTAGAGAGGAATGGGGATGCGATCCATTGATACCCGAGACTTGACCTCATCTGTTTAGATCCACTCCACCCGACGACGACCCATTCGATCCTTCCAATCCAAATAACTTCCTACACGGGATGCCGAAATTGCATGTTAACACAAGCCCTGCGACCACTGTAAAATTTTCAAAATTGCATTTTGGAATTTTGCAATTCCGTACCCGCATTGCGGATTGTGGAAACGTAAAATTTCAAGTTTGCGTTTGGGATTTCCGCATTTCTGCACCCACATTGCGGATTGCGGAAAGGAGTATTTTTCAGGTTGGAAAATTGGCATTTCCACACCCGCATTGCGGATTACATATTGCGGAAAGGTTATTCTTTGGAGTTGTAAAATGGGCATTTCTCCACCCACATTGTGGATTGCGGAAGTAAAAAAAAAAAAAGTATAGAGCCTAAAACTTGATTTTTGGATAGCAGGAGCATGCGGAATTAGGATTGGATGATTCTTGTGGTGTTATGAGGCCATCAACGAAGGCCATGAAAGAACCAGAGAGGGTCCCGAGCCCATTAAGCTCCAATTGGGCATAAAATTGGAATTAATAGCTTTTGCAAATCGGTGTCCCGAAGCTTGGCAGGAGGTCGGATCAAGATGAAATTGATATGGAGCGGCCATGGAGCAGGAACAGTGTTAAGATTGGAATATTGGAGCCAAAATCCAAAGGATGTGGACTCAGGATGAGTGAGAAAGCCAAAAATCACTATTCTAGGCCACTTTTTGAGGATTTTGAAAAGCTTGCAGTAGATGAAAGTGACCTTAGATGAAGGATTCACAAAATTTACTGAACTCAACATTTCATATCCTCATAAAAACAAACATTTTCCATTAGACATATATTTTCCAGAAATGCTCGGTTTGGAAGATAGCCATTTTTGGCCAAAATTTTGAAATTTTGGAAAAAGTGAAAAGTGAAAAGTAGTCAAACCCATAATTTTATAGAAGATGAATGGTGCATCAGAACATAGATCCGCGAGTTGTTGAGTGTTCTTTGTTGTATGGAATAATTTCTCCCGGTAGAAAAGTGAAAAGTGAAAAGTAGTCAAACCCATAATTTTATAGAAGATGAATGGTGCATCAGAACATAGATCCGCGAGTTGTTGAGTGTTCTTTGTTGTATGGAATAATTTTTCCTGAATCTTCCTAGATTTGCTCCTACAGGTAGCTGAAGTTGGCATTTCAGAATAAAATACAATAGTGTAAGTGCAGAAATTTGGTAAAAATTGTCATTTTTGGAGTAATGTAATTTCCACACCCGATGTCGGAATGAGGCATGTGGATAGGAATTGGAAATCGTATCTAGCAGGGAATAATGGTGCATGAACAGAATTTGAATGAAGTTATCATACACCATAGATATTTAGAGCAAAAAGGTGCCAATGACTGTTTTGACAAATTATTGTCAATATGAGCAATTTTCAGAATTGCATGAGTGGCAAAAGAAATGAAGACATAATAACTTTGTGAATTATTCCATGAGTTTAATTCTGTTAAATAATGATGTTTTATAATTCTATATGCATTCCTAAGATGTCTAATAAATATTTTCATAATGAACAGTGCCTGCGGCTCATAAGATTTGAATAATTGTAGCAGAGGCAGCCTACAGGAAAAAAGGGTCTCCAAAGGAAAATGGTGACCATAAATGATGCTCAGGATCCTTATGAGCATGATGAAGATGTGTTAGGAGAAAATGTGCAAGAAGGGAATGTTGAGACTGAATCCAATGGGAGAAGGGAGCAAATAACTCCTCAAAATTTGGTTGAGACCATGGTAAGCTTTAATGAAAGATTGATGAAGGCTCAAGAGGAGCAGAACCAGCTCAATGATGCTATTTTGCAGAGCCTCACTGATATGCAGCAGAGGATAAACTTTGGGTCCAACCCAAGCAATGTAGGTGAAGAAGTAAGAGATGTAGAGAGTCGCTCTAGAGGTTGTTCAAGGAAGAGGACTCCAAGCCCAAGGAAGAGTTCTATGAGAAAAAA
Source organism: Larix kaempferi (assembly GCA_027924585.1). Taxonomy (NCBI): domain Eukaryota; kingdom Viridiplantae; phylum Streptophyta; class Pinopsida; order Pinales; family Pinaceae; genus Larix; species Larix kaempferi. The sequence goes on from BSBM01000858.1 coordinate 20,972,520, forward strand.
GCATAGAACACCTTCCTCTAGGTCTTCTTCTAGAAAATCATGTGACTCTAGAGGTTCTCAAAGAATTCCAAGACATACTTCTAACAGACTTGAAAGAAGAAATAATTTCAAAGGAATCCCACAAGGAGAATTCAGGAAGGCAAGACCTCCCACATTTGATGAAGAGGGTAAGATGGGCCAAAAGGTAGAGGCATGGCTTCTTGGGATAAAGAAATATTTCAGGATTCATGATTACTCAAGAAATGAAAAGGCTAGAATTTCCATTTACAATCTAAATGGCAAAGCTTCAATTTGGTGGGATAACCTCTTGGAAGTTAAAGGGATCAATGAAAGGAAGATCTGCTGGGAAATATTTAAGAAGTATTTTAAGGAAAAATACCTTTCCGCTAGGTATTATGGCAACAAGAGAAAAGAGTTCAATGAACTCAGGTTGTGACAAAAATCTATGGAAGAGCATGTCCACAAATGTTTGGAATTGTTGAGGTATGTGGTCTATATCAAAGATGAGAGGATAAAGATACAACGCTTCCTTGGAAGCCTACCTCAAGGTTTCAAAGATACAATTGAGTTTGTTAATCCACCAAGTTTGGATGAAGCCATTAGAATGGTAATGCATTGCTATGAGCAAAATAAAGGAAAATCAGAGGTTCACCCAACATGGAAAGGAAATCCAAGAGGGAGGTTTGATCAAAAGAAAAGTGGCTTCAAGCCACCATTCAAAAACTAGCCTAAAACCTTTCCACAGGGGCAGCAAGCAAGGAGTGGATTCAAGCCAGCAGTAGCAGTAGGTAAAGCATCAAAAGGACCACTTCAGTGTTGGGGATGTGGATAAAATCACATGCTTAAAGATTGTCCACATCTGAAGGAGAATCCCCATAAATTGCACAACATAAATGGAGAATCTACAGTGGAGTATATGGCAAGGGAAACGCCTTGAATTTATGCAGCATTGGATAATCATCAAGTAGACCATCAATCAATAGTGGTGGAAGTTGAAGGTAATATTGCTACGCAATCTATTTCTGTTTTGATTGATTCAGGATCTACCCATAGTTATGTTTCTCCAAAAGTGGTTGAAGGTTGTTCTCTTAGAAAAGTGAAGCATGATAAGTCTTGGCTAGTTCAATTAGCCACAGGGACCAAGAGAAAATTAAGTGAAGTAGTGGTGGAGTGACCCACATAATTGAATGGACTCCACACACATAGAGAAATAAATGTACTACCATTAGGATCTTATGATGCCTTAATTGGCATGGACTGGTTGGAAATACTAAGAGCCAAGTTGGACTATTATGAGACAGCACTTGAATGCATTGATGAAGAGGGAAGACCAAGATTGATAAGAGGAATTCCCAAGCAAGTTTCAGTAAGATAGCTTTCATCCTTACAGTTGAAAAAGTTTTATAAGAAAGGTTACCAATTATATGCAGTTCATATATCAGATTCATCAGAGGACAAAGGACTAAAGATAGAAGAATTTCCATTGTTGCAAGAGTTCAAAGATGTATTTTCGGATGAAGTACTGGGACTACCACCAAAGAGAGATATTGATTTTACCATAGATCTTGTCCCAGGGGCAGCACCAAATTCCAAAGCTCCTTATAGAATGAGCACACCGGAATTGGTAGAGTTAAAGAAGTAGCTAGAACAGTTAATGGAGAAGGGGTATATCAGGCCAAGTGTATCTCCTTGGGGAGCACCTATGTTATTTGTTAAGAAGAAGAATGGGAATTTAAGGTTGTGTATTGATTACAGGCAGCTTAATAAAGTGACAATCAAGAACAAGTATCCATTACCAAGAATTGATGACTTGTTTGATCAAATGAAGGAAGCGAAAGTGTTTTCAAAGATTGAATTGAGGTCTGGCTACTGTCAAGTGAGGATTAAGGAGGAATACATTCACAAGGCGGCTTTCAGAACTAGATATGGTCATTATGAGTTCACTTTGGTGCCATTTGGTCTTACCAATGCACCTGCTACATTCATGTGCCTCATCAATAGTGTCTTTAGCAAATATTTGGATATGTTTGTGATTGTGTTCTTAGATGACATTCTTGTCTATTCAAAGCATGAAGAAGAACATGAGGAGCATCTAAGGATGGTGTTGCAAGTCCTTAGAGAACACTAGCTGTATGCCAAGTTAAGCAAGTGTGAGTTTTACAAAAAGAAGGTGCAATATTTGGGTCATGTTATTTCTGAAGAAGGAATCGCAGTGGATCCAGAAAAGATTAATGCTATCATGGATTGGTCTACTCCAAAGAATGTTTCAGATGTCAGATCTTTTATGGGTCTTGTTGGTTACTACAAAAGGTTTATTGAAGGATTCTCCAAGATAGCACATCCAATCACTTCATTGCAGAGGAAGAATGTCAAATTTGTATGGTCTAAAAAATGTGAGAAAAGATTTCAGCAGTTAAAGAAGTTACTTACCAGTGCTCCAGTTTTGAATATAGCAAATCCAAAGAAGGATTTTGTAGTGTACACAGATGCTTGCATTGAAGGGCTAGGTGGGGTGCTCATGCAAGAAGGATTTGTGATTTTCTATGAGTCAAGTAAATTAAAAGAGCATGAAAAGAATTATGCCACACATGATTTAGAATTAGCAGCCATAGTACATGCTCTCAAAATGTGGAGACATTATTTGTTGGGAAGAAGATTCAAGCTTAGGATAGACCACGTGAGCTTGAAGTATTTGTTTGACCAACCAAACTTGAATGCTAGGAAATCCAGGTGGATGGAATTTCTTTGTGAATTTGATTTTGAAATTAAGCATGTAAAAGGGAAGGATAATAAGGTTGCAGATGCTCTTAGCATAAATTTTCATGTTGCAGCATTACGTATGTGCAAATGAGATTTGAAGACAAGAGTTCTAGAAGCTCAAACTAGTGATGAAACATACCTAAAAATTAAAGAGAAGTTTCAATAGGGTAATATGGATGAAGCATGTGCAAGATATTAGGTGGTTGATGATTACATTCTCATTTATCATGGTACTATACTATACATTCCAAATAGTGTAGATTTGAAGAAGCTTGTAATGGATGAAATACATCAAATGTCGTCTTCTAGACACCCACAATATCAAAAAACTATAACAGCAGCAATAAAACAATACTTTTGGCATGGTATGAAGAGGGACATAGCTGAGTACATTGCTAGGTGTCAAAAGTGCCAGCAAGTCAAGGAAGAGCACCAACATCCAGCAGGATTGTTGCAGCCCTTACCCATTCCAAAGTAGAAGTGGGAAGTGATATCTATGGATTTTATAATGGGTCTTCCCATGACAGCTATCAAAGGTAGCTCACTTTATTCCATTCAAGTCCACTCACAAGGCTAATGACATTGCAAATATCTTCATGAGAGAGATATTCAGATTGCATGGATTTCCCAAGGCAATAATTTTTTATCGTGATACAAAGTTCACTTACAATTTTTGGAAAGGATTGTTTCAGGAATTGGGAACTAGATTAAATTTCAGTACAACATATCATCCTCAAACAGATGGTCAAACTGAGAGGGTGAATCAGGTTCTTGAAGACATGCTGAGAATGTATGTGATGGATAAACCATCCATGTGGGAAGATTACCTACACTTGGTAGAATTTGCATACAATAATGGGCATCACGCATCATTGGGAATGAGTCCAATTGAGGCATTGTATGGAAAAGGATGCAGGACTCCGGTGAATTGGGATAGTCTAGTGAACAGGGTAGTGATTGGGCCAGAGATGATCAAGGAAATGGAATAGGAAGTTTCTAAGATCAGGAAGAATATAAGGTAGCTCGGGACAGGAAAAAGAGTTATGCAGATTTGAAAAGAGTGCATAAGGAATTTCAGATTGGGGATCATGTTTATTTGAGAGTGAAACCAAGGAAAGGTTCTCTCAAGTTGGGGAGTTGTGCCAAGTTGGAACCAATATATTGTGGGCCATTTGAAGTCCTAAATAGGATAAGACTAGTTGCAAATAGAGTTGCATTACCTACTAACATAAGAGCCCATAAGAGGGCTAGTAGCTCAAGAAGAGTTTCTACAGACAGAACATATACTCCAGAAATCTCTTCTAATGAATCATCAGACTCTGAAGAATCCATTGAGGGTTCAAGCTCTTCATCTCGTAGGAGTAAGAGGAAGAAGCACTAAAAGAACAATTCACATGGGGAATTTAAGAATGCAAAACCTTCTACATTTGATGGAGAGGTAAAGTCTGGTCAAGAAGCTAAAGCTTGGCTTCTTGGGATGAGAAAATATTTCCAAGTCCAAGACTACTCTGGGAATATGAAGGTAAGGGTTGCCATCTTCGACTTAAATGGAAGAGCATCTATATGGTGGGAACACATCAGGCAAGTGAGGAAGATCAATGAAAGGAAGATTTTGTGGAAGTAGTTCAAGAAATACTTCAAACAGAAGTACCTCTTTGACAGGTACTATGATGATAAGATCAAAGAGTTCCATGAGCTGAGATTGGGACAATTGACCATGGAAGAATATGCAAACAAATTCTTGGAGCTGCTAAGATATGTCAGGTACATTTGAGATGATAAGGTGAAAATTCAGCGTTTCCTAAGTGGACTGCCCCAGTAATATAAAGATAGAATTGAGTTTGATGAACCTCGAACTCTAGAGGATGCCATAAGAAAGGCCAAGTATTGCTTTGATCAAAATAGAAGCAAACCAAAATTCCATAAGGCATGGAAGGATAAGAAAAATGAAAAGTTTGATCAAAGGAAGAAGGGGTTCAAGCCTCCTCAATTAAAGAATCAACAAAGGCAGCCATCACAGGGGCAGCAAGCAAGGAGTGGATTCAAGCCAGCAGTAGCAACAGGTAAAGCATCAAAAGGACCACTTCAGTGTTGGGGATGTGGAGAAAATCACATGCTTAAAGATTGTCCACATCTGAAGGAGAATCCCCATAAATTGCACAACATAAATGGAGAATCTACAGTGGAGTATATGGCAAGGGAAACGCCTTGAATTTATGCAGCATTGGATAATCATCAAGTAGACCATCAATCAACAGTGGTGGAAGTTGAAGGTAATATTGCTAAGCAATCTATTTCTGTTTTGATTGATCCAGGATCTACCCATAGTTATGTTTCTCCAAAAGTGGTTGAAGGTTGTTCTCTTAGAAAAGTGAAGCATAATAAGTCTTGGCTAGTTCAATTAGCCACAGGGACCAAGAGAAAATTAAGTGAAGTAGTGGTGGAGTGCCCCACATAATTGAATGGACTCCACACACATAGAGAAATAAATGTACTACCATTAGGATCTTATGATGCCTTAATTGGCATGGACTGGTTGGAAATACTTAGAGCCAAGTTGGACTATTATGAGAAAGCACTTGAATGCATTGATGAAGAGGGAAGACCAAGATTGATAAGAGGAATTCCCAAGCAAGTTTCAGTAAGATAGATTTCAGCCTTACAGTTGAAAAAGTTTTATAAGAAAGGTTACCAATTATATGCAGTTCATATATCAGATTCATCAGAGGACAAAGGACTAAAGATAGAAGAATTTCCATTGTTGCAAGAGTTCAAAGATGTATTTCCGGATGAAGTACTGGGACTACCACCAAAGAGAGATATTGATTTTACCATAGATCTTGTCCCAGGGGCAGCACCAAATTCCAAAGCTCCTTATAGAATGAGCACACCGGAATTGGTAGAGTTAAAGAAGTAGCTAGAACAGTTAATGGAGAAGAGGTATATCAGGCCAAGTGTATCTCCTTGGGGAGCACCTATGTTATTTGTTAAGAAGAAGAATGGGAATTTAAGGTTGTGTATTGATTACAGGCAGCTTAATAAAGTGACAATCAAGAACAAGTATCCATTACCAAGAATTGATGACTTGTTTGATCAAATGAAGGAAGCGAAAGTGTTTTCAAAGATTGAATTGAGGTCTGGCTACCGTTAAGTGAGGATTAAGGAGGAATACATTCACAAGGCAGCTTTCAGAACTAGATATGGTCATTATGAGTTCACTTTGGTGCCATTTGGTCTTACCAATGCACCTGCTACATTCATGTGCCTCATCAATAGTGTCTTTAGCAAATATTTGGATATGTTTGTGATTGTGTTCTTAGATGACATTCTTGTCTATTCAAAGCATGAACAAGAACATGAGGAGCATCTAAGGATGGTGTTGCAAGTCCTTAGAGAACACTAGCTTTATGCCAAGTTAAGCAAGTGTGAGTTTTACCAAAAGAAGGTGCAATATTTGGGTCATGTTATTTCTGAAGAAGGAATCACAGTGGATCCAGAAAAGATTAATGCTAACATGGATTGGTATACTCCAAAGAATGTTTCAGCTGTCAGATCTTTTATGGGTCTTGTTGGTTACTACAAAAGGTTTATTGAAGGATTCTCCAAGATAGCACATCCAATCACTTCATTGCAGAGGAAGAATGTCAAATTTGTATGGTCTAAAAAATGTGAGAAAAGCTTTCAGCAGTTAAAGAAGTTACTTACCAGCGCTCCAGTTTTGAATATAGCAAATCCAAAGAAGGATTTTGTAGTGTACACAGATGCTTGCATTGAAGGGCTAGGTGGGGTGCTCATGCAAGAAGGATTTGTGATTTTCTATGAGTCAAGGAAATTAAAAGAGCATGAAAGGAATTATGCCACACATGATTTAGAATTAGCAGCCATAGTACATGCTCTCAAAATGTGGAGACATTATTTGTTGGGAAGAAGATTCGAGCTTAGGACAGACCACGTGAGCTTGAAGTATTTGTTTGACCAACCAAACTTGAATGCTAGGAAAGCCAGGTGGATGGAATTTCTTTGTGAATTTGATTTTGAAATTAAGCATGTAAAAGGGAAGGAGAATAAGGTTGCAGATGCTCTTAGCATAAATTTTCATGTTGCGGTATTACGTATGTGCAAATGAGATTTGAAGACAAGAGTTCTAGAAGCTCAAACTAGTGATGAAACTTACCTTCAAATTAAAGAGAAGTTTCAACAGGGTAATATGGATGAAGCATGTGCAAGATATTAGGTGTTTGATGATTACATTCTCATTTATCATGGTACCATACTATACATTCCAAATAGTGTAGATTTGAAGAAGCTTGTGATGGATGAAATACATCAAATGTCGTCTTCTAGACACCCACAATATCAAAAAACTATAACAGTAGCAATAAAGCAATACTTTTGGCGTGGTATGAAGAGGGACATAGCTGAGTACATTGCTAGGTGTCAAAAGTGCCAGCAAGTCAAGGAAGAGCACCAACATCCAGCAGGATTGTTGCAGCCCTTACCCATTCCAAAGTGGAAGTGGGAAGTGATATCTATGGATTTTATAATGGGTCTTCCCATGACAGCTATCAAAGGTAGCTCACTTTATTCCATTCAAGTCCACTAACAAGGCTAATGACATTGCAAATATCTTCATGAGAGAGATATTCAGATTGCATGGATTGCCCAAGGCAATAATTTTTTATCGTGATACAAAGTTCACTTCCAATTTTTGGAAAGGATTGTTTCAGGAATTGGGAACTAGATTAAATTTCAGTACAACATATCATCCTCAAACAGATGGTCAAACTGAGAGGGTGAATCAGGTTCTTGAAGACATGCTGAGAATGTATGTGATCGATAAACCATCCATGTGGGAAGATTACCTACACTTGGTAGAATTTGCATACAATAATGGGCATCACGCATCATTGGGAATGAGTCCAATTGAGGCATTGTATGGAAAAGGATGCAGGACTCTGGTGAATTGGGATAGTCTAGTGAACAAGGTAGTGCTTGGGCCAAAGATGATCAAGGAAATGGAATAGGAAGTTTCTAAGATCAGGAAGAATATAAGGCAGCTCAGGACAGGAAAAAGAGTTATACATATTTGAAAAGAGTGCATAAGGAATTTCAGATTGGGGATCATGTTTATTTGAGAGTGAAACCAAGGAAAGGTTCTCTCAAGTTGGGGAGTTGTGCCAAGTTGGAACCAATATATATTGGGCCATTTGAAGTCCTAAATAGGATAGGACCAGTTGCAAATAGAGTTGCATTGCCTACTAACATAAGAGCCCATAATGTTTTCCATGTATCTTTGTTTAAGAAGTATGTACATGATCCTAATCATATGATTGATTGGAATGTGATACAGGTGGAACCTGAGGGAGAGTTCCAAGTAGAGCCTATGTGCACCCTTGAAAAGAAGGTCACATTGTTCCGGAACAGAGCCATCGGGCAGGTAAAGGTCCAATGGGAGCACCTTAGTCCCGATGAGGCTACATGAGGGCTAGAGGATGCCATGAGAGAGGCATTCCCATTTTTGTTCAGTTTTGAGAACATTGAGGACGGTGTTGTTCTAAGGAGGAGGGGAATATAATACCCCCATTTTAACCCTTATGGTATATTGGATTTTATGTAAATATTGTATACATGCAATGTATGTTTCCCTAGCGTGGAGCTCAAGGCCAAGGCCCCGCTAGTGTATGTTCAGATTTTATTTACAATGGGCAAGTATTTGATATTTTTCTATCCATGTGCTATTAAGCCATGGAACATTGTAAAATTATGTAAATATTTAATAGTGCAATAAAATACCAAAACTGGCTATGGAAGCAACTAATGAGAAGGGGCCATGTGTATTCCACTAGGAAGTGCTGAGGGGGTTGTGGGGTTAAACCATATGCTTCCAAATGTCATCTTGTGAACCCATTTGACTTTCTTTGCTGACATTTAATTATGTGTAAGAAAGTTGTTGAAGAAATCAGTCCATGGCTTCAATGGAGCATGGGCAGCCTAGAAATTCATATGGTAGGTATGGGCTCTATTTTTCTTGACCCACAAGTAACTCTACCTCATGGTAATTCGTTTTTCCTCATCCCCATTCCATGGTTGATGACCCAAGCTTCGGTTTTCATCCATCACGTAGACCAAACAGTGAAAAAACCCAGAAATCGCAACTTTGCAAGAACCCATGTTTTGAGGTGCCATAAATGCCCAGAATTTGGTGTGGAAAGTAAAATCCAATGGGGGATCCATAGACATGAACCTTGGGGTGAATTTGAGAGTGTTAGATGCCCAAAAATCCATGGGAAAACACAGTTTTGATAGCCCAAAAATCCAATTACGAGATTGAGTTATTTGGCCATCAAATTGAGAAAATCCAAGTGTGAATGTTTGAACAGAGGAATGAATTGTTTGATAAACCCAGTGAAGGTTGGAATCTCAAGGAATTAGAAACTGGATCTTTCTATGCCCACCCTGAAGAGCACTGGAGGGAAGGGACACCTGATGGACTGTGCATCAGAGAAGGGGACCTTCCTTGTGTTGGGTGTGGTAGGTATTGTGGGTACCATGACTGATTGAGTTTAGTTGAGATGCCTATAGCTCTATGGTTTGAGCTCACTAACTTAGCATCCTCCTCCCTTGAATCTTGCATGATTGATAAACCCAACTGTATGTTGTCTTAGCTTGACTGGTTGTGTGAACCATGGCTGTGAGTGAGCCTGTTTAGTTCCTCCTTAGTGGATACACATCCCAGCTCAGGGGTGGTCTCTCGGCTAAAATAATACAGGCTAGATAGAGACCTATGGTTGAGTGGAATGTTTGTCTCACATAGCCAGTTGTTGGACAGTTTCATCTTAAAGATAAGTATTCTCTCTGGTTGGAATTATGTTAATCCTGTGTGCTGTCATGTTTTTAATTGATGTTTGTTATTGTTATATTGGATGCATGATTTAGTTGTGTGTGGATAATGTTTATTTCCGCTGTGTTTATATTGGGTATGAATCTTCATGCATAATTTTTTATTTATTATGAATTTTGTTAGTAATAAACGGGGCTGAGCTTCAAAAAATAAGCTCTGGAATGTTAGTCTTGTTCCCTTCCTTGCATCGGATCGACATGAGGGGACATGACATGAGGGATAAGGCTCTCCTTATCGCACGCCCCTCAACTCATCGTACGCGACCAATTCGTTGTGGCCTCTCACGTATGTCACACTTCCCCGGGAGAACTCGCAAGCTTCCGAACCATGCGTGGAGTGCTAATTCAGGGTCGACAGTCCATCTCCGTACCCCTATGTATGTTTCCCGTTCTTATGACCCCTATTTTCCATTGTGAGTCAGTCAGTAAATCATTTTACCTGCTACTGCACACACACACACTCAAAGCACACATTAAATAGTGTTGCACCATCAAATCATTTCATCATACATCATCATAAATCTCAGTGAGTCGAGTATATATATCATTCATCATTTTTACTATAAAATATTTTCATCATTCATCATAATATCTCAGTCAATCGAGCATATATTTCATTCAATCATTTATATTTCATAATTTCTCAATCTAAAATATATCCTTCAATCATTTTCATAAAATAATATTCAAAGAAAATTCCATGGTTCATGTTTTATTTAGCCGTGTCACTTCAAAACTAGTTCCCTAAATAGTTTAATCAGTTAAAGTAACAAGGCGAGCGTTACACACATTTTGTCCATGTGCCAAAGAATTTAAAGGAGGAAAATTTTATTCAGTTTCACTTGGTTGGGTGTATGGTTTTTAATGGTGAAATGATTCCAAGGGTTTATTTTACAGCTCCAAATATTCACAATGATGCAAATTTGACCATCACCATAATTCACCATGTCATTACTCATTGTCCCGGTGATCTTCTTGAATTTCTATATCTACAATTGGACAACACAAGCCAAGAAAACAAAAATCAAGTCGTGTTTGGTTATCTAAGCATGCTTGTTGAATTGAGAATTTTTAAAAAGGTAAAAGTTGGTTTCCTTCTTGTTGGGCATACTCATGATCATATTGATCAAATGTTCAGCCATTTTGCAAGGACATTGAGGAGGAAGAAATTCGGGAGCCTACCGTCATTGATTGAAATTGTAGGCAAAGCATACCATCCAGAGCATATTGTATAGAAATTGGAAGAAACTGTTGACATGCAAAGATTTTTGTTTGGATCACATGGTGAAGAAAGGTGCATTGAAAAACTTAATGACATTAGATTTTAGCATCAATTTTGTATAAAAAGGATTGATGTAAAAACATTACTGTGGGGCAAGAAGTACTCAACTAGCACATAATGGGGGCCTTCATCAGGTTTGGCATTTCTGAAATTCATCTAAAATCATCAAATGTATGCTTCAAATGTATTGTTATTGCAATCATCTGCAGAGATTCATAATGCAAGGCGACATAGTAGAGATGTTGATTCTTCTCAATGCTTGTAAGAAATCAAAAAGTGTATCAAAGATACATATGAGTACTTTGATGTTGCAAATTCTGTTTGGTGGGAGTCTTTTTTCATGGAGCAGAGTGACATAATTTTAAACTCTAAAAATGGAGATATATATTTGAAGTCTCCATTTGCTTGGCCACAAAGTTTATCAAATGAAAACGAGGTAACAAATGTTGAACCTCGAGCTGTTGAGTTTTCTCAATTAGAGGAAAAAGAAATGTATATTGGCTCTAGGAGATCATCCGCAAAGCATCAAGAGATGGAACACCTTTACAGGGGCTCAATACAAGATATCAAGGAGGGTTGCATGATTGCAGTTTTGGATATAGATGATGCACATCATTATCCATTCTGGATTGCAAAAGCTATGAATTTCAATAAAGAAAATGAAGAAGTAGTATCAGTAGAAGTACATTGGTATGCAACAGATACACACCCATTTGATGGTGTGTACAAGGCAAAGATGGTGGTTGAGAAAAAAGTTTGCAGAAAGAGAAAAAGAAAGGGTCAAAAAATATATCGCTGCCGCATTGACATCTTGAAATTAGAGGAAGTTGATATACTTTTTTATGATTTAAAGTTGACAAAGAAAGACACTCTTCGCTCCAATACTAGAGATATTATCAAGAGGTTGTTGCCAAAACAAGAAGTTGCAGATGGGAGTCTGTTAAACCAAGCCCTAGATCCCGAAGGAATATGACATTTGAAATGATGGGAATAGGTGTAGACTCAGATGGTGCACCCATTGATAATAGAGAAGAATATGGGTCATCTAGATCTTCATCCAGTCCTTCATCTACAGAAAATGTAGATTTTGATGGGGTGTCAGAATCCATGGATGAATTTGAATAATTTCACATGAAGCATTTTAGATGCTTTTTATTAGTATGATGTTTGTAATTGAAACTCTGGAGGGGTTTTTGAATATTTATATGAACCATTTGTTCTTGTATGGTCTAATATATTATTGCGTTATGAATTGCATCATAATTTATTTGTTTTTATATGGTTAGAGTGGTGAAATTATTTATGAAATTTGTTTTTTGTTTAATATGCAAGTTTCCAAAAAGTTATAATTTATCTCTTGAAGGAAAAATACGTTTTTCCAATTTAAGCGTTGATTTTTAAGTTTTTGTAAACAAAAGTATGGGATGTTTAGGCCACGGCTTTATTTTTTACCCTGAAAAAAAATACATGTATACTAGTATCAACACTTTTCTATTTGGGGGGTGTTTTTGGTGTTTTTTTTGCAAAAATCATCGTTTTTAAGGCTAGAGTTCTCATTTCATAGTATAAGTGGTTGTGATTAAATTTTCAATCATTTTATTAGTCTTGGGGTCTTCATTACCTTTCTTAGGAATGGGAATTTGTTTCTGATTTGCAGCATCATTCCTAGACTTGATATTATATCTTCTATGTGGTTCCTGATCATTTTGATACACTTCTTCTAGGACTAATCGTTCATAATCCTCTTGAGTGAGATGGATCATATCATTTTCATTTTGCATCCATAGAATAAATTCAGGTGGTTCTATATATTCCTCATCAGGAGGCACATCTACAAACTAATTGTTTTTCTCTCTGATAGGAGGCTATTTGGGTGGATCTTCGTTCCTTCTCTCTTTCTCTATTCATTGTATGGGGATTGAAATGTCTTATGTATTGGTTTGGATTCCTATAACCTATCCCTTGAGTGTTTCTATTTGGATTACCTCCTTCAACCTCCATTATGGTAAGCTTATTTCATAGTCCTCTAAGTAATCTGGACATCTCTTCTATCTTATCATCCTATGAATCTTTTCTCTTACCATATTTCTCAACATTTTCTATATACTTCTTCTTGTCAGAATGTTTCTTATATCTCAGTTTTCCACAAGCTGTCATGTTTCCTTCCACATCCACTACATCATCTTGCATATTAATCAAGCTTGTTGATATTCTCTCCATCAAGATCATAGAAAAATCAAGCTCAAAGGCACCAACATATGCGACCTTAGCAGCTGCTTGTGATGGCTTTATGTCTTTAGGAATTTCATTGTATATATTATTAAATATTTTATTAAATTCACCAGTTGTTTCTCCATTTGTTTTCTTTAATGCAGCAAATTCTGTAAGATAATATGAGTGATCCCTCTTTTCACCCCACTACCTCATGAAATAAGTCTCTAAGTCATGCCAAGAAATTATAGAGGTTGTATGAAGGGATCTAAACCACTTCCTGACCTCTGGTTCCAACGTTTGGACAAACAATCTCATAAAGACATCATCATATTCTATATAGAGATTATGAGTAAAGTCCTGAAACATAGCCATGTGTTCTTCAGCCAAGGTATCTTTTTCTCCATCGTACTTAGGAAATATCTTCAGATAGCTCTCAGGGAGGTCATGTATGTTATTAGGCAAGTTTAATGGACCATACCTAGTATCTACCCAAGGATTTACAGGAGGTGGTGGAGCTCCTCCTCTTCAAGGCATATTCAAGTGCAATAAAATGATATTCCTATCCTTAGTTGTAATAGGAGTCCTCTAAGGAGGAACTTGAGCTTGTGTAGGGCTAGAAGTGCTAGAGAAAGGTGACAAAGAGGAAAATTGAGGTTCTAGAACAAGATTAAGTGGAGTTCTAGGGATTCTTTGATAATTTCCTGGATTATTTAGATCTGCTATAGTATCTTGATTCTGAAAAATAGGAGCTATTAAAGGAGAATCTGCATCAGGAATACCTTTATCTAGAGTGTTTTGAAAGCACAAATATTTATCCAATGATTTCTTGAATATGGAAGGCTCCAAAATTATTGAGACTTCGAATTTTTTCTGGTATGCCTGCTACCAGAAGCTAGCTTGATGTAGTGAAGTTATCAGGTGAAATATTCTACTAATTCGTCTGATCTGCTTTCATCGAACATATATCAGAGCTTTACGTTGTCATGTCCAAGGAAAATATTTCTTATCTTCCGTCCACGACAACGACACCATTTTTCATGTTGGTTACCCAAGGCATACTAGGTTGAAAGTAGTACAAAGCCAGGGTATTATAGGGCTTAACTTTTAAATATCCTAGAGCTAGATCTATGTGAGGTCATGCTTAACTTTGAATTTTGTTGAATATATCTATGAATGGAACGAAATGAACTGATTGTATACAAATAACATAATTCTAGATGAATTTATAGAGCCTTACAGTGCATTGAGTATGAGTGAATGTGAATTTAGAACATGGAAAAGAATTTAAAATATCAGAGGTTCTTGCAGGACAATTCTACACATTTAATGGAAGAACAATGTACTAAGCTTTAAACTAAAGAATTCAACAACTATAATAGAATGTAAACATATCACAAGTTTGTATGAATTTATTTGTCAGCATAACATGCACAAAAACTATAGGAAATGAATATTTCAAATACAAATAGTCTACATACACATCCTAGAAATGGACCAGAGGTTATGGAAACATAAAATCTTTGATAACATCTTCAACATTCAACAATACATGAATTTACAACACACATATGGTTAAAGCTACTGCTCAAAGATTTGAATTATATCATGATACAGTACATAGACAAGAAAGATATGGAAAAACAGAGAGGAATACAATTTATAGAGGAATGAAAATCTTTGTTATTGCTCTATAATCATAATCTCAAAAATTTATTACAAGTACATGGAGTTCACCAACTCAACAATTCCCTAGAGGACCTGTAAAACAATTGTTGGACTTTTACAAATGAGTTCAATGACTCTTTTATAGCCTTATAAGTTGTAACTAAATTTTGTTTGATCTAGCTATCTTATAATAGTCTTCTCCATCTGTCCTTTTCACTTTAACTTTCACTTATGCTTAATTCAATTTCACTTTTAGCTCTTTTTTCTCGAACCTTTCTTTTTACCCTTTTCCTATGGATGATATGTGCAATTGGCCTTGCACCTGGCTATCCACCTGGCTAATTTGTTGCTTCGACTACTTGAGGTATACCTGGTTGAATCATATGGTGCATCATCTACATGTTATCATGTCCTCCAGGTGGCATAAAATCTAGGGAAGTAGGATGATTAGCAAATTGACCAGGATGTTGCATGGAGGGTTTCCCTTATGCTTGAATGGATGATTCGTTTGATGTTTTCCCTGTTGATGGGACCTTAGGTGGAAAGAAAATTTTGTGATATTATACTATTGATTGCCACTCTTTCCCTATAGGGTACATGTGTGTCTTTAGAGACTCCAGTGAAATCTTTGCATTAGTGGTTATTTCATATGAAATTGCACCAATTATTTTTACAATATTCTTTAATACTACCTGAATTTAAAAACCATTTTTAAACGTGTCCACATCCTTCTCCCCACTGAATTCTCCTTCTATTAACTCTTGAGTTATTTCATTCCTCTTTTAAGTCAGTTGATTTTTATAATCCTCTTTGAGATAAACTTCTCCATTTCCATCCCATGGAGAGGGTGTTGGGCGGATTAATTGCTTATTAAAGCAACAAATTCACAACATAAATTATCAATTGAGGGTAACGTCTAGTTATTTCAAGGTTATCATGCAAAATGTATGCAGGCCACAATTTCATCTTCTAGCATTGGTAGTCTAATATGCATTGCATTAAAATAAATCAATTCGTTCTTACAAAAAAGAAAGATGAAAATATTTTCACAGTTGGCAGGGAGAACATGAGGAGTCTCCACTCAAGTAGTTGCTATGAAGCCTTACCATCATGGATTGATTGAACACTCTTGCATAAATAAACTTGCAGAAATAAACACACTCACACTTGTAGAAAAGTAAATCACACTTGCGATAATGTAAATCACACTTGCGGAAGGTAAATCACACTCACACTTGCACATTATGGTTGCAACCATGTTAATCTATGAATCTAACACACTTGCATAAATAGAGAAATCAGATTAAAAACACATCTACAAAAATAAATGAATCAAAAGAAAATACATTCTACGCTAAACAATAAGGAGTTAGTCTAATTACAAATTACGAAAGTGAAATAACTACAATCTACATCAACAAAAGAGAAAGAAATTAAAGAATAACAATCTATATCACAAAAGAGATAAAAATAAAAATAATTCTTATTCCATCACAAATTGGACTTGTTTCTCTAAGAGTCCTTCCTTGGAATGGAGAAGGAGCTCTTATTTATACATGAGTTTTGCATAACAAATAATAATTGAAGATCCAAAATATCCTCATGAAGATCCAAAATATCTTCAACAAATTACTAATAATTTGGATCTCAAAATCAACTCAAATCTAATCCCAAATCCTTTGCTAACCTCCAAGCTATTTAGGATTCCTTTGAAGTCAAATTCAAATTTAGATATGTGAGTCATCATAACATGCCCAAAACACATCCTCAGTGACTCCTAATAGCATTTAACTTGTTGGGTCCATCATATATTACATGCAGGTCTTCAAATATTTGTCAATAAACTGAATATGCACTCTCATCCACCGCCAACTTGTCTCTTTTATCTTCAAATAATTTACATCATAATTTGAGACTTATAAGAATGATAGAAATAATGGATTTATAAATCCATCACCCCTAATGAATATGTTTCTCCACGGTGGCTTCATGCAGTAGTAGCAACAACAACAACAAGATTAACATCAATAGTAATGACTTAATAATTCTTCATATGAAATATCAAGTATCCACTTTTGTTGATCTTCAAGCATATGAATTGCAACAAATATCCTGGAGTAACAACAACTAGCCTGGAGTTGGTTCTACAAAAATCATCAAACTCATCCATGTTTCAAAGATAAGTGCAAAATATGTTATTTTTCCAATGTTTAATCATAATTCACTTGAAATACTAAGGAAATGCAAATGGAAACCACATTAGGTATAAATACCTCAAATAAGCATAAAAATATATTAATAAGCATTAATACAAGGTCATGGGAATGCAAGAAGGGGTTAAAAGTAGGGAAAAGATAGTGTAAAATAAGGACAATTCCATGGCCCAACATCACCCCCAAACGGAATATGTTGCATGTCCTCATGAAACCCAATACCGTTTTATCAACCAAGCTGTAATGGCTCCCATTTTTCAATGAACACTAACCAAAAACCATTTCTGTAATACTTATATGCTTGTCTAACTGATAATACTGAAAAAAGACAATAGTGCCCAAAAGAACCTTGAAATCTCTTAAAAAACAATGGTTGTTGCACTTCTCATGAAAGGACAATCTTAAAACTTGTCATCATTAACAAATCAAGAACACCACAAGTAATTATTTCTCAATACAAGGTCATGTAGGTCATCATAGAAATCATATGCTCAGTTTTCATAGCCAACAGACTTCTAACATCAGTTCTCAAGTGATGTTGAAACACTGTTAAAACATAGTTGAAACACCATTGTTTCTCACAAAGTACAAAGTGGATTCTGTTGAAATTTTGTAGGCATATTTATACTACTCCCATTATTCACCATACCCAAAACCACATCAAACCTACTTACCAATCTCAATATATAAGAAAATAAGTCACTATAGGTCTGTATCAACAAATTTTGCAGGTGTATTAGCGATTGTTTTAGCAACCGTCCTAGACCAATTTATCACAAAATACAAACTGGGTTTCATTGAAAGTTTGCAAGCATGTTTTTATTAGTCCCATGCATCTCCACACCAAACATCAGAGAAACCCACATCACAAATATCGAGAAAAATGAAAAATGGTTGTAGATGATGATGCCCATTTTCTCAAAAACCATGCAATGGATTGAGCTGAAACTTACCAAGTTTGTTCTTCTTACCATAATGCTTCTTTCCTAAATTTTTCATGAAAAATAATTTTTCCATTTGCATTATATCCTCAGTTCAATTTATGCACTTTTGCATGAAAAATGTGGACAAATGAGAAATATCATGTGAACTTGATGGAAAAATTTGTTTTGAGCATCCACAATAAATTATCAAACAGTTATTGGCGATGAACTTGCTAAAGAATGACAACAACCACTCCCCCAAACTAAAGATAGAGAGTTTCCACATGCATATTTTCTTGACAATTGACCAATATTCGGAGTAATCATAACCTTAATGCTACTTAGATAAACTTCACATCAGACCTTGAAAAATATGCTACAGGATTGCCATTGTGCATACATTAATGCCCAATTTTCAAAGCTCAAATTAGAGTTATATCATTCAATCCAAATACAAGGTTTATTTCTTCCATAGTTCGAGTATGCAATATAGAAAAAAAAACATAAACTTGGTGCAATAACATTTGTGTGCTTCCATAGAGAAGAAATATTACTATTATATGCAATGGCTGCAATTGATAACTAAAACATCTTCCAATTATACCTTTAGCTGCCAGACATTTGCATTTTTCTCTAATTGAATAAACAACTTTGAATATTAACTCATCTCTCCATTGTGTTATGCTTTGAAAACATTTGCTCCAACAATTTTACATTCAGTGACCTCCTTTAAATATGCTCACAACAGGCTATACTGTAGATCAATATTACCCTTGGGATGATATATTAAATCGATATGAGGAAAATAAAATGTTGAGGCTGACGATTAAGCACAAGACGTTCCATCACATCTTTGAATAATCCATTTCACAATCGAATTCCTTTACTCATATTTTCATGGGCTTGTTGTAATTTTGATGCCACTAACCATGGGCCAACTCTCACATCAACTTCTGAAAATGTAAATGAAAAATATGATAAAGTTGGAGTTGCAAAAACTAGTCTTCTCATGATGGCTAAAACCAATGTATGCATTAGTGGATGGTAAAGATGAGCCAAGGAACTCATACCTTTTTTTTATGACAACATATTCATAATCTAGAAATGATGATTGTGGTTTGAAATGGTTGTAATGACAACAAAAATAGAGATCAAAGATACCCAAAATCGTGTTCTCAAGATGCCATCATCATATTATTCAAAAGATTATTGATATGACATTCCAGATTTGTTCAAATATTGCTACAAGGTCTGAATACAAGGGTTGATTGTGTTTTCCATAAGTAACCATGATGTTGCATACAAGAGGGCCATGAATCAAGAGGTTGGAAAAGGTATTTTAATAGCCCATTGTATGCAATCGAATGCATTTACCGTATGTATAAAATGGTGGAAAATACATATACCATATAAAATGTGGTTCTCAATAAATTTGACTTCTCAAGACATGAACAATCCTATGCACCAGTGAACCATTCAAACAAATCAAAGAAATCATACCTATGTTTTCCACCTTGCTTGTATGACAACATACTCTTGCAAAGGAATGGCTTCTACATCAATTTTTTTGTTGTAGGTTCTTATGGAGTTTATTCCTCTCTTTCAGTAGTGGCCTTGGCTTGTGCATGTGTATCAAATTTTCTCCTTACTACTGGTTCTTGTGTGGCAGCAGCAGAGATTCCTCTCCCCATAGCTTCTTTAGCTTATCCTTATCTCCTTTAATACTAATGGTTCTTGTGTAGAAGCAGTAGGGTTTCCTTGAGATAATTTTTTTCTTCTCTTGTTGCTGGTAAGAATCTTGTGTGGAAGCAACACATTCCTTTCTTCCAATGGTTTTCTACGATTTTCCATGTGCATAAAATTCTTCTTTTCTTTTCTTAGTGATGGTGTGACAGTAGTAAGACTTCCTATTGTTGGTTCTTGTGTGACAACAATAAGGTATCCTTTGATTCTTTTCATGCTTGGATAGTTGGTTAGGTGTAGGAATGGACTCGAGTATGGAACTTGAGATAAGGATGTCATGGTTCAAAGTAAGGGATGATGGATGATGGTGCCCCCCCCAAACTGAAATATTTTAATACCCTTGGAAATATAACAAATCAAGAGGAAGTGGTACAAAGGCTCAAGTATGTTTCCAAATACAAATCCAAAGCATTCAATGAATTCTGACTAAATAAAGGGAAAGAAATCATACCTGCACCCACCTGTGAAATCCTCGATATATGTAGCAACATCTGAGAGGCAAGCGATGTGATATGTACAAGATGATGTCAAAATTTGCAAGAAATAACAATGTGGAGCTTGGAACATGTAGCACAATGTAGATCTGGAACATTCTTCTGATGTAGCAATGAATCTTGAAACCTTATTTAGAGAGGAACTTGGAAATCTTTATTCAGAGAGAAACTTGGATGGAATTACTTATTTCTTACTTTATTTGCAAACCTTGTCCGCTAGCGAGTTGTTTTTACAACAAAATTTGTCTAATTGTGCCCGGAGGGTTTTCACAGTCATAATTTTATTATTCCTGAGGAATACCCACCAGCAAGCTGGTTTTCAAGCATTCCAAGGTCTGATAACGCCTGAGATAGGTTTTCACCATCAAATTTTATTTGGAAATGGGGAAACTTGGCATTATAAGTGAGCCAAGATATTTTTATGGTGTGGGTAAGATGTGTGTGGAGTAGAGGGATCGGTGGAGCAGGAAGGCATGGAAGTGGAAGACTAGAGGATGAAATTGATCTTAATGTAGTGGTTATATGAATGATATACTAGTGAAGGTCATTGGCTTTCAGAGATAACCACATAAGCATATGATATCGGAATGGGACGAAGGAAATGCATATGCATACAATAGTGTTGGTGAATGATCATGATAATCATGAGGCCTTCTTGAAGGATTCTTTGGTAGCAGTGGGATGGTTATCTAACAATGTGACTTAACTTATGAAACATTGGTCTTCATATGGTATGCACATCAATTCTTCATTTTTTATGTGCTCAATCAGAGAAACAGTCTTCTTATGTGTAGGAAACAATATTGATCTTGAATGTCTATAAGGTATTCCCATATGCCATGAAATTTTGTCTTCAAAAACCACTCGTACATGTATTGACATTCTTCAATCTTCCAAGGACCTAAAAGAAATAACACTTACCTGCAATAAAACATGAGATCATGGAAGAAGAGAGGTGTAAGGGCTCTCTTAATCCAATAAATACGCAAAAAATGGCAGGTATTTCTTATAAAATAAATCCAAAGAAAAATGAATGAAACAAAATTCACTTCATACTTGTTGGAAAGCAGTGGCCATCAAGACTAAACATCAGTATTTTGATAATAAATTCTTCGTTCCTTGTTTGATTTGAGTGATTCCAAATCCAAATGAAATTGTATTCATAGGGATACTTCCATTAGAAACAGGTTTTATAATTTCCATGAGATTATGTGTCATATCTTGTAAGTAACAACCTGAATCCTAGTATTACTTATGAGTTCCATCCTAGACCAACAATCATTATTTTGAGTACACCTTTTTCATTTAAGGACGGATTGTCATGATTCCAATTGTAGGTGAAACTATATTCATATAGGTATCTCTAATAGAAACAGGTTTTGAATACAAGAATAATTAATGGGTCAAATACGCCAATGAAAAGATAAGAAAATATATTTTTGAGAGTGCAGATTTATGACAGTCAGTTAGTATTTTGGTCATAAGTTTGTCATATGATATTGAAATGAAGTGATTCATATTGATTTGGAAACTAGATTCATAGTAGAAAAACCCATAGAAACAAGTTTTGAAAATTCATCCATTAGGTCTCCCGAAATGTGACTGTCTCAACTTTGTTTTTGAGCTTCCTACTCTACCCCCAATTAGTATTTTGATCATATCTTTTTCATTTGACAACCAAATTGAAAAATTCAAATTGGATTGGAAACTAGATTCAATGTGATACTTCGGATAGAAATAGGTTTTAAAACTAATCCCATATGGTCCCTCAAAATAGGATTGTCCCGATTGTGTTTCAGAGAGTTTCAATAAGCCAAAATGCCACAAAATGCAATAAACAAAACATATCTTCCCAAACAACGATTCGAATAAGTGTGAATGTTTGTATGTTAAATTTTCAGAATTTACTTCAATCTGATCTAGGATCTTAACTGAGAGAACAACATGTACAACAAATCTACACCATATCAATCATCGATACAATAATGCAAGCACACAAGAGACACAGAGTTTACTTGGGGAAAACCATAAAGGTGAAAAACCCCAATAACTTCCTTAGAGATAGATAGAGCAATGATACAACCAGAATATAAGAGATAGTCTTCTCCTAGCAGTAGAGCCTCCTCCTCCACAAGTGCACCACTCTCCCAAGTGTGAGTGAGAGAATAGAATGTGTAAAATGAGAGAGACACACTCTCTATTTATACACTAACTTGACTTGACCTTTACTCAACTAGGTCGGCCTCAAATTAACCACTTAACATAATGCTGACTGGGCTGATCCCCACTAGGGTGGTCTACTAACCCTTTGACCCACATGGACGACCCCCAATAGGGTGGTCTAATAACCCTTTGACCCACATGACTTATACAGGGTCGACCCCAACAAGGTGGTCTAATAACCCATCAAGTATAAGTTACGACACTTACAATATAAATGACAACACTTCAGTATAGAGGAATAATAACATCTCAATAGGAATACAATATACATATATCTGAAATACATTCTGAAGTTACATATACATCAACACTCCCTTTTAACTAGGAAGGTATTTCTTGACACAGGTCTTCCAGCACAAGTCTTCTTCTCTGGATCATTGTCACTGGATAATCATCATCGAGTCATCATCATCATCACTGCTGTTGCTATCTCAATCAATCTCTGAATCTACTCGTCATAGGAAGTTCTACAGAGCCAGTCCTTTTTCATACTAGATGTAGGCCCACCACCTGTAGGTCTTCGTCATCACTAGCCATACTGTCGTATCCTTAGGACTTATTACTGTGAAAATCCTCACAGCAGATCTAAGAGATGATGTATCTCACAAGAGAATAATTATGATTAAGCAAGAAAATAGAAGAAGAGTGATACATGCAGTATAATGAGTAACAGAATAATATGGTACAGTAGAACTCAGATAGAAGCAATAATACTTCGGTCATACTAAATTATTAATCACAAATGGACATATAAATAATACAATGCATGAGGAATTAGAATGCCTAAGGTGGCAATTCGAATTAGCCTTCATGGAGTGATCAAAGGATCACTGGAGTGTCATCGGAGCACAACTAGGTGTCCTCATGATCATCGGAGTGCAACTGGAAGTCTTCATCATCATCAGTGGAGTCATCAATGCTCAAGTAATTGTCAACCATCAGTCAAACTAACTCTGGTAGGTGTAACTGAGTGTAACTCAATGTAATTGAGTGTAACTGAATGTAACTGACTGTAACTGAGTGTAACTGAGTGACAACTGGACTGGTAGGTGAAGGAGGGCAAGTTGCTCCCTAAAATCAAGGAAGAAGGGTGCATTAAGCAACTGGAGGGCTAAAACTGAATAGTGAGAAGCTCCTAGGGGCTGGCTAACTGAGGGCTAGGTGTTGGACTGATGACTTGGATGCATGCAAAATGCATGCAAACCCTAGAATGCATGCAAACCCTAAAAGGTGCATGCATGACTGAAAATGTAAAGGATCAAAATACTGGTGGGACTAGGATGGAGTATAGGAATATCCTAACACCCCCCCTTAATCCATCCTGGGCCCTGGTAACTAAGACCAAAGGTCACCCAATACAATGAATAATAACAATCAATAAACCAAGGAAGTGGGAAAATTTCATGGGAAACATACCCCCTCCTCAAAAATAGACTGTAAGGCACACATAAAAAATAAAAGCTCCAAACTCAAGCATGTGTGATGCTTGGTCATATGTCTGGAGGTATCTTCTTCTTGGGAAGAAATGGATCATGCTCAAAAAGCATGTGCTTGTACTTGCTCTTCAGATCGAATGTGATGAGAACAAATCCAACAGTATTAGAATGATCCTTGAACCTGTGATTTGAATCAGCTGAGGTAGGATCAAATTTTTGAATGTGCATATAGTCCTTTGTCTTCTCCTTCGAACCACCATGGGTGAGATTATGTCAAAAAGAACTATTACATGTTTGCTTGAAATCAAAATCAGATTTAAGACTTTCAAAACAGTTTCTTGAGATCTCCTTTGAACCAGCAGGGGTGAGATCAAAACTATCATATGCATGAGAAATTTTCCCAAGCAGTAATTGCTTAGAACCCAAATTAGATACAAGACTTGAATCATGGCTTCTTGAGATCTCCTTTGAACCATGAGAGGTGAGATCAAAACCAGTAGATGCATGAGAAATTATCCCAAGCGAATGGCAATGGCCATATTCTTCAATGACCTTCTGAAAGCATGAATTTATGATCATATAGTAGTATAAAAGAGATGTTTGCTGAAGAGGAGCGAATGCATTACCTCCATTAGCTGATTTGACCTCTGAAATAATCATGTGATCATGATGCAAACCAACAGACTCTGGTGCAAGAGAGGATTTAGGACCTTCTGCAATATCTAGAGTGTGAGCTGGCACAGAAAGAGAAGAAAGTTTGAGCATGAGCGGAGAATCTGCAAGTTCTTTGTCAACAACTTCAATATGAGATGATACTGGTTCATGATCTGAGAGACCATCAAGAGGAGCAAATGCATCACTTTGTTTTCTTTCGAATGGGTTGGGACCAAGTCCTTCATTCTCTCTGCCAAATTTTCCATCCAGGTGAGCCCATATCTCTTTTGGAGTCCATAACTCTCTTGGAATTTCAACACCATCACGGTATTTGAATTGGAATCTCTAGTATGCATACAAAGAAAACATTATTGCTGCAAATTGCATGTCTCTTTTATTTAACCAGTCAATCTTCTCTTCAGGGGATTCGAACTCTCTTTCAAAATAACAATAAAAAAGATCATGGATCTTCAAGTCTGCTATCATTCTTGGTTTCCATTCATCATAGTTGAGTGGATCAAGAGGAGTAATTCCTGATGAATACATTGAAGCTGTAGAGGACCTACAAAAACAATATAGAATAACTGCAACTGCTACTGCTGCAAAAATGCAGAAACTGTTGCAACTACTGCACTCGAAATCTTGGTAATAACCTGCAAAAAAAACTCTCAAGAATGGAGATAAACAATTCTCTCAACATGCTCTGATACCATGTGAAAATCCTCACAGCAGATCTAAGAGATGATGTATCTCACAAGAGAATAATTATGATTAAGCAAGAAAATAGAAGAAGAGTGATACATGCAGTATAATGAGCAACAGAATAATATGGTACAGTAGAACTCAGATAGAAGCAATAATACTTCGGTCATACTAAATTATTAATCACAAATGGACATATAAATAATACAATGCATGAGGAATTCGAATGCCTAAGGTGGAAATTTGAATTAGCCTTCATGGAGTGATCAAAGGATCACTGGAGTGTCATCGGAGCACAACTAGGTGTCCTCATGATCATCGGAACGCAACTGGAAGTCTTCATCATCATCAGTGGAGTCATCAATGCTCAAGTAATTGTCAACCATCAGTCAAACTAACTCTGGTAGGTGTAACTGAGTGTAACTCAATGTAATTGAGTGTAACTGAATGTAACTGACTGTAATTGAGTGTAACTAAGTGTAACTGAGTGTAACTGAGTGTAACTGAGTGACAACTAGACTGGTAGGTGAAGGAGGGTGAGTTGCTCCCTAAAATCAAGGAAGAAGGGCGCATTAAGCAACTGGAGGGCTAAAACTGAATAGTGAGAAGCTCCTGGGGGCTGTCTAACTGAGGGCTAGGTGTTGGACTGATGACTTGGATGCATGCAAACCCTAGAATGCATGCAAACCCTAAAAGGTGCATGCATGACTGAAAATGTAAAGGATCAAAATACTGGTGGGACTAGGATGGAGTATAGGAATATCCTAACAATTACATGCATCACAAAACCTCGAAAGAGCATCCTAGGATGTTACAAGCACACGGCTCTACCTATAGGATCTCTTAGGGCCATATTATATGTGACCTCACCAAAAAACCTCACAAGAGCATCCCAGGCTATTACGAGCACACATCTCTACCTATAGGATCTCCCAGGGACAGATGTGGTCACCACAAAACCTTGCAAGAGCATCCCAGGTTGTTACGAGCACACAGCTCTACCTATAGGATCTCCCAGGGACAGATTATATGTGGTCATGGAAAAACCTCGCAAGAGCATCCCAGGACTTATTATGGACACACAGCCCAACCTATCGGATCTCCCAGGGACATATTATATGCCATAGGACAAAACCTCGAAAGAGCATCTGCCAGATATCCCAGGGCCAGATTATATTCCATAGGAAAAACCTCAAAAGACTATTTACAGATCTCCCAGGGCCAAATTATATGTCCTCCCAGAGCGAAACCTCGAAAGAGCATTTGCCAGATATCCCAGGGCCAAATTATATGTCCTCCCAGAGCGAAACCTCGAAAGAGCATTTTCCAGATATCCCAGGGCCAAATTATATGCCATAGGAAAAACCTCGAAAGACTATCTGCAAATCTCCTAGGGCGAAATTATATGCTCATCTGCACAACCTTATCCATGGCCATAGAGTATCAACCTGATACTCACCATACATCATCCCGATGTATACATGATCATCCTGATCATCATCACTGCAACATCCTGCTGCAAGTCATCTGGAGCAACATCCTGAAGCTCGTCATCCACAATCATCCTGATCATATCATGCATCTACCTGATGCATACCAAGTATCTACCTGATACATATCATCATACATGATCCACCTGATCATACAATGTATCCACCTGATACAAATACAAATACATGATCCACCTGATCATACATGATGCATATCAACATACATGATCTACCTGATCATACAATGTATCCACCTGATACATATACAGATACATGATCCACCTGATCATACATGATACATATCAACATACATGATCTACCTGATCATAAAATGTATCCACCTGATACATATACAGATACATGGTCCAAGCATCCAACATGATGCATATACAAAATACATACAAATGATCCAACCAATCATATCCAACATCCATCATTATGCGTACATACATAAATGATCCAACTGATCATATCCAGCATCCAACATGATGCATACATACATATACATATAAATGATCCAATTGATCATATCCAACATCATCCTGATGCATATATAGAGCAGTAACTGGAGCATCATCCTGATGCATATATAGAGCAGTAACTGGAGCATCATCCTGATGCTCATCATCCAGCGCTTACATCCACAGCCATGTGAAGGATCCTCCTTCCAACATGCTTGGAATGGCCTCTGCAAATGTGTCCATCACTTCTTCCTCGAAGTGTCATCAATCCGAAGAACACCAAGCCTCTCTCTGAAGTACTTGAACTTCACTCTGGATAGTGGTTTCGTCAGCACATCTACAATCTGCTCATCTGTCGCAATGTAGAGGAGCTTCATAGCTCCTCTTTGCACCATATCCCTGATATAGTGATATTTTATCTATATGTGTTTCAACCTGTCATGAAACACTGGGTTCTCGGACAACTTCACACAACTCTGGTTATCACAAAAGATACCAGTAGCATCCAATGGGAGATCAAATAACTCAGACAGTAGCTTCCATAGCCATACTGCCTCACAACTAGCTGAACAGGCTGCAACATACTCTGCCTCAACTGTACTTAGTGCTACGCAGGACTGCTTCTTGCTAAACCAAGAGATCACACCTGATCCCATACTGAAGCAGCATCCAGATATGCTCTTCCTATCTGTAGCACTGCCAGCCCAATCTGAATCAACATAACCCTGCAGATTAAACTTTTGATTCGCTTCATACTTGAGCCCATAATCCACTATACCCTTTAGGTACCTCTGAACATTCTTTATAGCAACCAGGTGAACACTCCTCGGATCCGTCAGGAACTAGCTCAATGTGTTCACCGCAAAGAAAATATATGGTCTTGTTGTTGCAGCAACACCCCTCCCCAAAATTTTGTACATGTTGGGGCCCCTCCTATATTTTTTGTAGAAAGTTTGCCTGAGAAGCCATACCAGCCGTCAGCCCTGTTTTCAACATAAAATCTTACCTCCCTACTGAGCATCTTGCCATCAATCCTTCCGTGTTTTCCCCAAAGAGCCCAAGAAGAACTTAGTTTTTCCCCAACGTTTTGGAATAATTTGGACTATCTCCACGACTTCAAAGACAAACGTCCAATCTTTCTGAAAGAAGGACTGAGATTTTCTTTGTCAAAATCCACGGAAGACATTGAAAATTAGTTCCCGAAACAACGGAAGCTTTCGCTCAAGCCTTCCGCAACCGCGGAAAGGTTCGAGTTATTCTCCCGAAACGGCGGGGGAATTCAACAAAACCACCCGAAACGGCGGAAGCCATTCTCATAGACCGCACGCCTAAGTCTTCCGAAGTAAAAGGACTTGGAAATTTTTTCGATCATTGCTTTTGCGGAACGGTTCAAGTTTCGAAACGACAAAACCTCCCGAAACAGCGGAGCCCTTTACTCAAGCCTTCCGCAACCGCGGAAAGGTTCCGGCTTGCCTCCGGAAA
Source organism: Larix kaempferi (assembly GCA_027924585.1). NCBI lineage: Eukaryota > Viridiplantae > Streptophyta > Pinopsida > Pinales > Pinaceae > Larix > Larix kaempferi. The sequence continues at coordinate 21,001,162 of BSBM01000858.1, forward strand.
TGGCGGGACTCATTCGCCTTAGTCTCCCGAAAAGCACTTAGAACTTTTTTCAACCGTCCGCGGAGAGATTGGAGTTTTCTTCCCGAAACGGCGGGGACAGTTCGTAAAACGCTCCGAAACAGCAGAAGGGATTAGGAAAGACGCCCGAAAAAGTCGGATTGGTTTGTTAAACTTGCGGAATGTTTTGATGAAACCCTCCCGAAACGGCGGAAGCCATCCGCATAAGTCCCGCGGAGGAATTCACGTTTTGTTTCCGAAACTATGAAAAGGACTTAGAATTTTTTAGAAACTACCGCGGAAGCCTTCGGGCTACCCTCCCGAAACGGTGGAGGAATTCAATAAAACGCTCCGAAACAGCGGAAGCCATCCGCGAAAGACCGCCGCGTAAGAATTCACGATTTCCTTCCGAAGATATGAAAGAACTTAGAATTTTTTGGAGAACTTCGGCGGAAGCCTTCAGCCTTTTGCTCCTGAAACCGCGGAAGCCTTCGGACTACCCTCCCGAAATGGCGGAACCAAACCACTTAAACCGCTCGAAAAAGGACTTCGAAACGATCCCGGGAAACTGCGCGGAAGAGTATAAGTTCTCCTTCCGAAACGGCGGAAGCCATTCACAAAAGCTTTCCGAAACTAGCGGGAGCCTTCGCCAAACCCTCCCGAAAATCAACAAAACTTCGAATTTCTGGTTCGCGGAAGCTTTCGAAAAAGCCTTCCGAAAAACATCGGGAGCATTCACTATATCGTTCCGAAAGGGCGGAAGCCTTGGCGTTACCCGTCCGCTACGCGGCGGTCTTTCGCGGAAGGCTTCGATTTTCCTTTCCGCAGTAAGCCCCGAAACGTCGGAAGCTTTCATCGAACCCTTCCGAAACAGCGGATATGATTCGCAAACTGGCCCCGCGAATGACGGTTGCACGAAAACCGAGATCGTTTGACATGACCGCTACGCGCGGCGAATTTAAACCTCGTTCTAACCGCGCCACCTACCGAATTGAATGCTCACACGTGCCTTTTTTTTATATAATGCGGTAGGGGCTCGACCCAATACACCATTGTTTTTTGAATTCGCCAATGACGTGCGACGCCGTGCAAATCGCTCCAGCTCACCTCGCTCATCCGTGCTCGCGGCCACCTCGCTCAAGCGATCCCCACGGTGCCAGGTAGGATTCTGACTTGGGATTTCGCCATTGGGTTGTCTTTGGTAGGAAAACATTGGGTTTTTTGTGGGATTGTGACGGGCAACACACCCGTCAAGGGCTATGTTTTGCCCGTCAGATACAGTGAACGGAGTTTTCTCCATACAAAATCGTCATAGACCTTCGTTAAAACATTAACATTTTATTTCAATGGTGGTGGGTGCGGGCGGTTAATCATGTCCCATTTTTTTAAAAAAAACCCCGGGCCGCGCCCCTCGTCTTGGGAGAATTTGTCGAAGCCCCATGGGCTTTCCATGTCCCCGGCCGTAAACCCGGACTTAAAACCCTGGGCCCTTCCATAAGCCTCAGCCCCTACACGCGAGCCGAAACCTGTGAACGTTGAAGCCACGCGAGCCGAAACCTGAAGCCATGGCCGCCCTAGCACTCCCCGTCAGCATATCCCCGGCGCCGTCACCTTCGCTCGGACTAAGGTATCCCGTAGTGACTCGGCGAGTGGCCGCGCGTGACGATAGCATTCAAAGCCCTCACCGAGTCAACCCGCGTCTCCCCGCCATCGACCTCTCCAACCGCAGCTATAACGAAAACATCTCCCTCCGCAAGGAGGAACCGGAAGCCAATTGCTTCCGCAAACCACCTATCGGTCCGAAAACCAATGGCTTCCGCAACATAGCTTATTCCCTTGGGAGCATTGCAGACTCGTCTTTTAAGAGCTTCAAATGTTTCAATTTGTGTCTTATGTTGAAATAATGTTTTGCTTCCTAAATATTTGCTTCATTGACTTATCTCATTAAAACGATGTTGCTCTCTGCGAAAACTTTACAGCCTGTTGCTCAAATAATGACTTTGATATGGATGTTATCAGGGATAAATCAGGATGCCGAAAACCGGTAAGAAGAAGGCGAAGATGACAGAAAAGAAGCCTGCCCCTCCCAAGATTGAAACCTCGCTCCAGGACACTAGGTGCACTACTGGCGTCCCTCCAGAAATCAGATGGGGAGACATCTACAGAATGATCCGGGACCAAGAAATCCCAGATATGCTGCTAGAGGAAGCACCAATCTATCTTAACATCAGAGCCTCAGGCATAACTAGAGCCGCTACCCGCCCTGAGCTGTTCCCCTGTGCTGAAGTGATCGAGTGGATACTCCAACATGCAGATGCTGAAGGGAGAGTGATAAACGATAGCGGGAAAATGGCTATCGCCTCGTTTCAACCCGCGTATATTGCGGCAGCCTACAGATTTCCCCGTGTCCAACAAGCTCTGACTGACGAATGGTTGGGCCAAATGGATAACGTCGAGATGGCCAAGAAGCTATTGAGGGGAGGGAAGCATTTGAGGAAGAAGGGAAATGATGAATATGACGTGCAGAACCTGAGGGCCCCTTTCAGATTGATCGCTTTAATGCTGTGCAGAATCTTTGGCATGCCCGATGGCACAGTATACAAGATTCAGTGGGTCCCTATCATTCATTATGTGGCATTTCAGGGGACAGTGTTTGACTGGGCCACTATCTTGTCAGATAGTCTGGCCTCAATGATAAGTGCTGCTAAGCCCGGGCTGGCCTTGAAGAAGGCTGAATTCTTCATGTCTTCATACCTGATAGATTGTATCTTGGCCAAGATAGAGTTCCCCAAATTGGGTTGTGCATGGGATAGGGCCACCGCCCCGGTCTACGTCGCATTCAAGATGTTGTGGGCTCAGAACTACAAGCCCAACTACAAACTCATCTGTGAGGGGTTCATCATGCCCCTATACGAGAAAATGTTCAAGGAAGAACCAAATTGCCTATCACAAAATGCTTTGGAAGTCCTTGGGGATTATGGGGACTTTTACTTTTCAGAACAAGGTACCTACCTGAGAATGTTCGGAGGGACTAAGCCCCCATACATATTGCCGCAGTATGCCACAGACTATGTGGTGCTCAAGGAAGCAGTAAGACAACTCTTCTTGGATGGGATTGGAGCATTCCTCCACAAGCTACACAAGGCTTCCTTTCCCCCCTTACCTTTCTGCATAGGTGCTTACAAGTTTTCAGGGGTGGCCTCTGCCGACGAATTTGTTCAAGAGTTGAAGGCCTTCCACTTCGGTGAGGTCATCTTCCACAGGAACGACAGAAAGGGTAAAGTGGCCGAGCATTGCAAGGGGAACTATGCTAACTTCGAATACTCCCACTACCCCGATGCCGAGGAGGAAGCATTCAGAGGCATTAGCAACATGACTGAGCTACGGATCTGTCGCCAAAGTACTGGAGAGAGCTCTAGTTCAACCAAAGCCCAGAAGACCATCCAGCAAAAGGAGAAAGAAGCCAAGGATGCCCGAGCTCAGGAAGAGCTCAGATTAAGAGAAGAGGCAAGGTTACAAAAGGAAGCCGAGGAAGCAAGAAAGCAACAAGACACTGAAAATGAAAGACTGCGGAAGGAGGCTGAAGAAGCCCAAAAGCAGAAAGAAGCAGAGACTGAGCAAGCTGAAGCAAGGAAGAAGGCGGAGGAAGAATTGAAGTCAAGGGAAGATACCGAGGCAGGTGGGTCCGGTGTACAAGACATGGAGATAGACACCTCTCAAGCAGGTGGCTCTGGTACCCAAAAGGAAGGAGCAGACCCCGCTCAGGAAGTCCGAACCCCACCTATGGAAGAAGACATAGACATCATAAACAGACCAATTGTCCCATACACTCCATCTGGGAAGCGTACGGTGTCCAAATGGAATGAGTTTGTCTATGACAAGAAAAGGAAAACAATGGTCCTCCAATCAGAAGAGAGGATTAAAAGTCCCTTCCATGATGACATAGTTACTCACCGAGAGGTCGCTGTCATGCAGAACACAGATGCAGATCCCATCGCCATGGCATCCGCAGTTATAGCAACAGCACAGGCATCATTTGCCAATGTAGGGGTTATAGTCAAAGAAAATATATTGACAAAGAAGAGAGCACGCACCCTGCAACAAAATGTGGCTAATGAGCAAGCCCAAAGGGACCTGGCAGTAAACAAATATAATTGCTTGTACGCTGAGCATAGGGAGCTGTCAAACAAGTACAGTCACCTGGAGGAGGAAAAGGACCAGCTAGCACTCCAGATAATGATTGCAGAAGCGGAGAAGAATGGAGCAGAAGAAAAGGCTTCCCAGTTAGAAGCAGACAAGCAGAAATTAGCTGAGCGTTTAGAGCAAGCGGAGAGCAGAACCTTGGACATGTCTCCCTTCCACGAGCTGTCATGCAATATCCTGCAGCAAGTGTATGGCTCTCAAGAGCTAATCACTGACGAGGTATGCAAACTCAAGGCCATGATGGGTAGGCTAAAAGAGGTCAATACGGAATCCCACAGGCTCAAAGCTAAGAATACCCGTGTCAAGGCAAATGTCATAAGTCAGATGGCATGGAGGGAAGGGAAAGGAGGTTTCCCCCCGCATCTTCCTTTTAAGGCCGTGGAAGATTTTAATGAAGATATAGCCTTGTTGGAGTTTGGTAGGAACTGTGCCAATAAGCTAATGGCCAGTGTGCAGAGGACAACAGATAGAATCAACAACCTATACCAAAAGCTCAAAGGAGTCCATGACAACTGCACATTGAGTTTCCCTCAGACCCTAGAAGACTTCCCGGAAAAGGAGCAGCGGTTGTCTCAACTGAAAGAAGAGCTAGGCGTCCAGATGGAGTATGTGAAAAGCATTGATGTCCTGGCCATGGATGATCTCCAACATTACATCGGTTCATCAACACTTCACAATCATCTGCTGAAGGAAACATATCAAGTTGCTGAAGTAGAAGTACAAAGCATTAAAATAGAGCTCGGGAAGAATGTAACTTCTCAGAAAATCCTGTTTCCTGCTGCAGCAAACATAATCATCAGGGACACAGGTGTGTGGCACAGCTACATAGAAGAGGAGGTCAGGAAAGCTGCAGCAACAGCAGGAGCAGCATCAGCAGGGGATTCGAGGGCCTCTTCCCAGGCAGCATCAGTGACCATCAACTTGGGCGACCCTGTGCCAGCAGAAGCTCGCGCACAGGAATGAAGAGGCTGAATTCAGTGAGCCACTCTCTGCAGCCAAACACGTGCCCAGCAGGGAAAGCTTTGATGTTAACAAATTTTCTGTTACGTATATTTTGAATATGTAAGGCGTAAGCCATGGGACAGCTGTCCCTATTTTTTGTCAAAATATTTTTGTAAAGGAAGTGGCCATTTTTGGTGATCGATTATAGTAGAAATCCCTGTAAATGACAGGTGGAATGTGCTAGGTGTCATCCCAAAGGGAAAAGTTGTAGCTATAAATAGCATCTAGGAAAGATTAGAAGGGACTTTTGGCAGGGAATGAAAATTTTGGCAAACGATATGAGCTATCTTGTATCGGGTCTGTAAATTGAATTTTCTAATAGAATCCACGGGAGATGGACGTTTTGCATGGAATGTTGGATTGCTGTATATTGGACTATTCTAATGACTGCAGTTCTGTATTGTGAGATCATTCTTATCATCCGAACTACTTCTTTGTATTAATGATTTTTGCTCCTTACTGTGCATACGAAATTTTCCCATTTTCATGGACAATGAATGCGTTTCATATTAAATCAGGAGCTACCTGCTGATGCTTTTATCATTGCTGTAGATTTCTCTTCTAGATCGAATGGATAACTGTTCTTTCTTCAGGATAATTTGTATGGCTCATTGTTCATGCCTTTAAATTGCTCCTTGCAGGGATCTTTTAGTTTAATTCTAGTTTCGTTGCATCTAGATCTGTTTCTTTATTCTTGTTACGAAGATCAAATAATTTTGCTTTCTTCTGTTCATGAGCAATAGATGCGTCCTTTAAGTTTCATTTTAGATCTGTCTCCTTATCCTTTAGCTTTCCTCTGTTTTCTGAGCAATAGATGCGTCCCATGTTGAATGAGAAGCTATCTTCTCAAGATCTTCATATTGCTGTAGCTTTGACCGTGAGAAATAATAGCTATATGTTCTTTGTTTACGATATCTGTTACAACTGATTGCTCTCCCCTTAAGCGTGTTCCCCTGCAGGGATAGATAGACGCATTCCCGTTTTTAGGCTTAGATCTGTTTTAATTGCATTTAGATTAAGTATAATTTAGGCACTTGCATCTCATATAAAAGACACACAAAAAAAACCCAAAAGAAAGGTGGATCGGGCCATAACCGGTAAACTCGGATTTAAAATCCAAAACCACGGTTGCCGGAACCGCTAACCGGACGGATTCCCTACACCAAACGGGAGATAGTCTAATTGGGACCGTCTCTCGGGGAGAATCCCTTTCTGATTGATGCTACGATATCCGAGGCATCAACAGTTTTTGGCACTAGAAGGAGGGCCTGAAGTGCATGGCTGATAGAGGAAAATCTTCCACGGTCATAGATAACACTGAAAACCCGCTTGAAGAAAACTTTTCAAACAGCCCAGATCTTGGATTAACAGATCAAGAACGCCTCATTTCTGACCCTGAGCCGCAGGAAGCTTTGTACGCTGTTCCTTTTGCAGAAATAGAGGATTTGAGAAGACATAGCAGATCCTATGTTAGACAGCTAGGTGGTCTAAACGCTGTCAACTTCCTCCCTAAGAAAACTACACCCCGAAAGGAGCCGCAATACACCCGTGATTCAATCCTCGTTCAGAGTTTTGAAGAACTGGTAAATCTGACATTGGAAGAAATCTCCGGCACTCTTAACAAGACAAACCAAGAAAATCTCGAAGAAATTACCACTCCCAAAAGTACTCCACAAGATTCACCCTACAATTCTCCACCAGGGTCTCCACATCCAAACCCAAACATGGCTATACCTGCTTGGAGAGCAAGGGGGGCGCTGAACCTGGCTGGACCATTCCATAATCTCCCTAAAAACCCAGAAAAGGTCTTGCCTAAGTACGATCCAGGGAAAGCCATTTCGGCGGAGGATCACCTCAAGAGTTTTTACTTAGCCCTGAACCTTTTGAATGTACAACATGAAGACGTAGTCTGCAGGTTGTTTCCGTACACATTCGAGCCCAAGGTATCATCTTGGTACTTTAGCCTTCAACCCAGTTCAATCTCTAGTTGGGATGATTTCGAAAAGTGTTTCCTTAAGAAGTACGGGAACCAAAAGACTGTAGCCACGCTTATGAAAGAACTCTTATCCATGAGAATGGAGAAGAAGGAAAAGGTTCAAGACTTTAATCAAAGATTCACAACGTTGTTAAATAACTTTAGTGAAGCTAACAAACCCGCAGAAGAGTCTTTGATTGAATACTACACAACAGCTCTTGAAGGTCCAATCACAATGTTTGTAAAACGATCCAAGAAGACAACCCTGATAGAAAATTTTGAAGAAGCTAGGAAGGTAGAGGAAGAGGCTGATAGCATCGCTAAACATGCCTTAGATGTAGAAACGAAACCAGCAGCTAGCAAGAAACCTTTGCTCCTCACAAGAGGCAAGGAAGAACCATCTACGTATATGGAAAATGTAGTTAAAATGATGCAAAAATTATCTAACAAAATCATAGATCTCGAGAAAGACAAGGCTGCTAGTATATCTAGGAAACCTTTCAAGCCATTCTACAAAAGAAGGGAAGACGGGGAACAGTCTCATCCGCCAATGAACACTGCCCTTGTTTTAAACTTGAATGAGATTGGGATGGAGAATTTCTGCACCTTTCACCAAGAACCGCACTCGGAGAAGAGCTGCCCACAATGGATCAATTCCATGAGCTTGGTCATGAATCAAATGTTAGACTCTCATATCCCAGACCAGGATATTTCTCCAGAGGAGGCGAGTCCTGAGATTGAGGAACCAACCCCGGACACTACTATGGTGCTATGGGATTGGTTACCTATGACTGAATTAGCAAAAGAGGATCCCATAGATAGTCCTCCCTCCACCATAAATGTTGCCACTCGCAACAAGGGCCCAATTGCGGATCCTGTACCAGTCACCATTCCCCATAAGCCTAAAATTTCGAAAGATCCGCCTAGGAGGCATATACCAATCATCCCACCACAGCCCAAAGTAAACCAGACAGCGGCCAAACAGCCAAGTGCTGATGACACAGTCCAACCGAAGGTCACCATGAACAAAACAGATCAGCCAAGTCGAATTGGGAATGAATCTGATATAGGGTATGATATTATCGAAGATATCAAGAAAGTCAAAGCGAACGTATCAATCTTTGACATGTGTAGCTTGCCCCATCAACGAGACAAACTACTGCATGTTTTGCAACCAAAACCCAGCACTACATTAACAGATTCTCAAGACAATCCTGAAATCAACGAGGCTAGCATCGGTGGGAAATCCAAATCCCAAACATTGCCATTCTTGTTGACATTTGAAATTTTTAATCACAATGTTCATAACTGTTTAGTAGACTCTGGAGCTTCTTCAAACGTTATGCCACTGTCAATTTGTAAGAAGATTAATGGGCAGCCCGTGCCATCTCCAGCTCAAATTATCCAATTGGATAGGACGGCTGTTAAGGTTATAGGGGAGATGAAAGATGTTCTAATTAGACTGTCAGCCGACCCTAGAGTCTGTCAATTTATTGACATAATGGTGGTCGATATCCCTGAAGCTTATGGGCTGATTTTGAGTAGGGATTGGTCTACCAAGTTGAGTGGCTACTTTGCTACTGACTGGTCTCATCTATGGCTGCCTTATCAGAACAGGCAGAATCAGATTAAAGTTCTTAGGGAACCTCATATGAAACAAAACGTAACCCAGCTAGAAGAAAAGAATGAGGCTGTAGCTTTCTCTTCCTCGGTCCTGGGAAATTACTTCTTAGAAATGGATCCGGGTAACTATCAATCTGAAACCTTTTGCCATGAATTAGACAAACAGTCTGATCTCCTTCATTTCTCTCGGACTGATGAGGTTGATTGTAACATAGTCAATTTAGTTGCTAACACAGACCACAAAGAAACTAACCCAGCTGAACCTAAAGATATCTTTTGGACATTATACTTTGATGGCTCTAAAACTCTGGAAGGATCCGGGGCCGGTTGTGTTCTAATGGATCCAAAGAAGAACAAGTATTTTTTGTCTTGTAGATTAGAGTTCGATTGTACTAATAATACCGCTGAATATGAAGCTTTGGTACATGGTTTAAAGAAGGCCATTGGCTTAAATGTTAAGTACCTGAAGGTTTTCGGTGACTCCGAGATAGTTGCCAGACAGGTAAGGGACACCATTCACTGTCTCTCACCTCACTTGAAAGGTTATCAGGCTGAGGTATGGGATTTAATCATGCATTTTGACGCTTTCAACATAAAATCAATTCCTAGATTGCAAAATTCTGCTGCTGATTTGTTAGCAACCTCTGCTTCCAGATTGGTGCCGTCAAATAATAAATGCTCAATTGAATTGATTTTCAGGCCTTCCATTCTCGATAACATCATGAACTTCAGAGTCTTCGATGATGATGAGCAAATTATCAGCTTCCTGACAAACGAAGACAGTTTTCAAGGAGCTGCAATAGATGAGGAAGAACATGATGCTGATTTGATGAAGAAAGAAGACGAGAAAGGAAATTTCATGCCAAAGGGGGTAAGGTCCCTCAAAATGCTTTTCGATCTTCAAAATAAGTTCAAAAGACCAGCTAATACCAAAACTAACAGCTCCTCAATGCAACATGAGTTGGTTAATTTGGGTACCGAGGCAGAACCAAAATTTGTCAACCTTGGCAAATGTTGTTCACCGGGAGAAAGAGATAGGTTCATTAAGTTGTTTAAACAGTACAAGGATGTTTTTGCATGGACCTATGAAGATATGAAAACCTATGACATCCGCATCATTCAGCATGTTATACCAATGAAAGTGGGGGTCAAGCCATTTCAGCAGCAATTGAGAAGGATGCATCCCACTCTTGAACCGCTGATCCAAAAGGAATTAAGGAAGCTCCTGGACGCTAAGATAATCTTCAAAGTTTGGCATTCCGAATGGGTTGCAAACTTGGTGCCCATAAGGAAGAAATCGGGAGAGATTAGGCTGTGTGTAGACTTCAGAAATTTAAACAAAGCTTCGGATAAAGACAACTACCCCGTTCCTTCAATGGAGCAAATCCTACAAATGGTGTCAGGATCTGAATTGTTTTCTCTCCTTGATGGTTTCTCTGGCTATAATCAAGTGTTAGTGGCCGAAGAAGATCGTCTCAAGACTACTTTCAGGACTAAGTGGGGAACTTTCGCTTACAGAAGAATGCCATTTGGTCTGATAAATGCTGGAGCTACATTCCAAAGGGCGATGGATATTGCCTTTCGAGGATTGGGTGGGCAATGTGTTGTTGTTTACTTAGATGATGTGACAGTCTTTTCGAAGAAAAGAGAAGATCATGTTATTCATCTGAGGCACATCTTTGACCGTTGCCGGAAGTATGGCATTTCCTTAAATCCCAAGAAGAGCGTGTTTGCTGTACCCGAAGGTAAGCTCTTGGGTCATATCATCTCCAAAGGGGGAGTGTCAATCGACCAGGAAAGGGTCCAAGCCATTAATAAGATTCCAATGCCTCACAACAAAAAATCTATGCAGTCTTTCATAGGCACCATCAATTTTGTCCGCAGATTTGTTCCGGATTTTGCACAAATTGTTAAGCCATTGCAACAAATGGTTAAACAAAGCGTACAATTCAAGTGGACAGATGTGGAGAAGGACGTATTTAGAGATATCAAGGCAGCTGTAGCTAAAGCTCCTTCCTTAAGAAGTCCAGATTTTGATAAAGATTTCATCTTGTATACCTTCGCTTCGGATGATTCTCTCACGGCCGTACTCACACAAAAGGTGGAGTTGGGGGATGAATACCCAATCTCGTTTATGAGCACTGGTCTGCACGGGGCTGAGCTGAATTACCCCGTAGTTTACAAGCATGCCTACGCAGTCTTCAAAGCAGTCAAGCAGTTTAGGCCATACATTTTGAAGAACAGAACTAAAGTCATAGTTCCCCATCCAGCTGTTAGATCCCTTTTCGTTCAAAAGGAATTGGGAGAGAGGAGAGGAAACTGGGTCACAGCTCTGCAGGAGTATGATCTGGAATTTAAACCGGCTACAATCATCAAAGGACAAGGTCTATGCAAGTTACTGGAGGGAAACTCGACTGATGAAGAGCACCATTGGAGAAATGAAGCTGAGCTCAATTCGGTTGAGGTATGCCATATCTTTACAGCTCCCCAGTCATGGTATAGGGATCTAGTGCACTATTTACAGCAGGGATATCTACCCGAACACTGGAATTCAAAACAAAGAAGGGCACTCCGCTTGAAATCGGCACCCTATCAAATCATTGATGGGATTCTTTTTAGAAAGAATTATGATGGAGTCCTTCTTAGGTGTTTGGAGAAGGAAGATGCAAACAAAGTTGTCAAAGAATTACATGATGGCCCTGCAGGTGGTCATTATTCAGGAGAGATGACAGCACACAAGATACTGAGAGCTGGTTTTTATTGGCCCACTTTGTTCCGAGATGCCCACACATACGCACGAAACTGTGATGTATGTCAAAGAAGTGCAGGGAAGTTACCTAAGGCAGCAAGGCCATTGCAGCCGGTCATCATCTCTGAGCCTTTCGAGCAATGGGGTATAGATGTTATTGGAGAAATAAATCCAAATTCTTCATTGCAACATCGATACATCCTGACGGCTACCGATTACTTCACCAGGTGGACGGAGGCCATCCCGTTGCGCAAGATCAATGAAGATGCAGTCATCAGCTTCTTAAAAGAAAACATCATAACCAGGTTTGGGGTTCCAATTTCCCTTGTTTTTGATAATGCTACTTATTTTTCGTCTTGCAAGATAAATGAATTTGTTTATGAATGGGGAATTAAGTTGCATTATTCAGCCAACTACTACCCTCAGGGAAACGGATTAGCTGAATCATCAAACAAAAATCTGATTCGAATCCTTAAGAAAACTGTGATAGAAAACCAGAGAAGTTGGCATGTGGCTCTCCCAAACGCCTTATGGGAAGATAGGGTAACCCCGAAGAATGCTTTAGGTGTCTCCCCTTTCACTCTCGTCTATGGCAAGGAAGCCATACTTCCCCCAAACATCTTACTGCCATCCCTGCAACTGTCTCAAGCCTCTCGGGGTTCTGGTAGCCAAGCCTTACAATCCAGGATCAACACCCTTCTTCAACTGGAAGAAGCCCGACACAAAGCTAAAGATCGATTCCATCAACACCAGGACATAGTTAAGAGATGGTTCGATAAGAGGAAGTCCGGCAAGAGGGATTTTGAAGTCGGGGACTTAGTCCTGAAATGGGACCATAATCATGAGGGCAAAGGAATGCATACGAAATTTCAACATCTATGGGTAGGCCCGTACCAAATTTCTGCAAAATTAGCCCCATCCACTTATAAATTGACAAATCTCGAGGGAGAGGAAGTAGCCCTTCCGCTCAATGGCCTCGCCCTGAAACAATATTTCGCATAGTCTCCTCGAGACTTCCTGTACATAAATAAAATTGTCTTTTCGCTTTCGCTTTTAGCTGTTTTATTTTTCGGCCATGTTGTTTCTTCCTTTGTTGAACTTTTCGATAGGTTTTGTTTTCTGAAGCCCCTTTTTGTTGAGTTTCCCGTTAAAGATAGCTCTCTCAAAGAAAACTTGCAACCCATGAGTCTGGAACCCTGCTCAGTAAACCCGGTCTGCTGTCCTCTCGCTGAAATGTTCAAAAGGGGAGGGGAAGCCTACCCTGCTAGTCACACTAATCCTGTTCAATAGCAGAGACCCATGGCCATCTTCACTACTATCGTTGGGCTCCACCCACTCTCACACTTTAAAGGCATCTCAACAAGGTTACCTAAGTTGGACCCATGGAAAGTGGCACCTCTCGAGGACATGGGGTATTGAAATGACTCCATGCTGCTGGTTTAAAAGCCAAAATGGCCTGCATTCAAGAGTCTGTTTTCCAGGGATTCTTGCCTCAATTAAAGCATGGCTGAGACAAAAGCAAAAAAGACATGTAAAATCAAGAAGGCTGTCCAAAAAGGCCCAGCTCAAAATGGGCTCCTCTCCGTCCGTGAAGTTTGACCAAATCAATAAAATCTCTAACTCACACAAAAGGACATTATGGATTGAGGAGCCCAAATCAAAGATCATGTCCAAAAGAAAATATCCCTGGAAGGCTCAAACAGCTAAGTTGTACAAAGTACAAGCATCCCAAAGGATGCCAGCAGCATGGGAATGAGGAACAAGAACAATAATGTCCATGAGAAAGGGTTGCAAATCCTGTGGAGTCCGGCAGTAGTGACCATTTGAGAGATGACGCTCCTAAAATGAATCTCATACGCTGGCCCTCTGAGAGTGGTGAAGATGTCTCGGTCAAAGCTCCCCTTTCCCCAATGGCTAGCAGGAAAAGTGCCTCTTTCCCCGCATGAGTATAAAATGCTCAGTTGAGTAGTGCGCCCGGGGTGGATGTTTTAATGAGGTCCCGGACCGTGAAGAGGAATTTTCAGAGATCTGTGTTCGCCAGCGGCTCGCCATTGTTGTTGCAGCAACACCCCTCCCCAAAATTTTGTACATGTTGGGGCCCCTCCTGTATTTTTTGTAGAAAGTTTGCCTGAGAAGCCATACCAGCCGTCAGCCCTGTTTTCAACATAAAATCTTACCTCCCTACTGAGCATCTTGCCATCAATCCTTCCGTGTTTTCCCCAAAGAGCCCAAGAAGAACTTCGTTTTTCCCCAACGTTTTGGAATAATTTGGACTATCTCCACGACTTCAAAGACAAACGTCCAATCTTTCCGAAAGAAGGACTGAGATTTTCTTTGTCAAAATCCGCGGAAGACATTGAAAATTAGTTCCTGAAACAACGGAAGCTTTCGCTCAAGCCTTCCGCAACCGCGGAAAGGTTCGAGTTATTCTCCCGAAACGGCGGGGGAATTCAACAAAACCACCCGAAACGGCGGAAGCCATTCTCATAGACCGCACGCCTAAGTCTTCCGAAGTAAAAGGACTTGGAAATTTTTTCGATCATTGCTTTTGCGGAACGGTTCAAGTTCCGAAACGACAAAACCTCCCGAAACGGCGGAGCCCTTTACTCAAGCCTTCCGCAACCGCGGAAAGGTTCCGGCTTGCCTCCCGAAATGGAGGGACTCATTCGCCTTAGTCTCCTGAAAAGCACTTAGAACTTTTTTCAACCGTCCGCGGAGAGATTGGAGTTTTCTTCCCGAAACGGCGGGGACAGTTCGTAAAACGCTCCGAAACAGCAGAAGGGATTAGGAAAGACGCCCGAAAAAGTCGGATTGGTTTGTTAAACTTGCGGAAGATTTTGATGAAACCCTCCCGAAACGGCGGAAGCCATCCGCATAAGTCCCGCGGAGGAATTCACGTTTTGTTTCCGAAACTATGAAAAGGACTTAGAATTTTTTAGAAACTACCACGGAAGCCTTCGGGCTACCCTCCCGAAACGGCGGAGGAATTCAATAAAACGCTCCGAAACAGCAGAAGCCATCCGCGAAAGACCGCCGCGTAAGAATTCACGATTTCCTTCCGAAGATATGAAAGAACTTAGAATTTTTCAGAGAACTTCGGTGGAAGCCTTCAGCCTTTTGCTCCCGAAACCGCGGAAGCCTTCGGACTACCCTCCCGAAACGGCGGAACCAAACCACTTAAACCGCTCGAAAAAGGACTTCGAAACGATCCCGGGAAACTGCGCGGAAGAGTATAAGTTCTCCTTCCGAAACGGCGGAAGCCATTCACAAAAGCTTTCCGAAACTAGCGGGAGCCTTCGCCAAACCCTCCCGAAAATCAACGAAACTTCGAATTTTTTGTTCGCGGAAGCTTTCGAAAAAGCCTTCTGAAAAACATCGGGAGCATTCACTATATCGTTCCGAAAGGGCGGAAGCCTTGGCGTTACCCGTCCGCTACGTGGTGGTCTTTCGCGGAAGGCTTCGATTTTCCTTTCCGCAGTAAGCCCCGAAACGTCGGAAGCTTTCATCGAACCCTTCCGCAACGGCGGATATGATTCGCAAACTGGCCCTGCGAATGACGGTTGCACGAAAACCGAGATCGTTTGACATGACCGCTACGCGCGGCGAATTTAAACCTCGTTCTAACCGCGCCACCTACCGAATTGAATGCTCACACGTGCCTTTTTTTTATATAATGCGGTAGGGGCTCGACCCAATACACCATTGTTTTTTGAATTCGCCAACGACGTGCGACGCCGTGCAAATCGCTCCAGCTCACCTCGCTCGTCCGTGCTCGCGGCCACCTCGCTCAAGCGATCCCCACGGTGCTAGGTAGGATTCTGACTTGTGATTTCGCCATTGGGTTGTCTTTGGTAGGAAAACATTGGGTTTTAGTGGGATTGTGACGGGAAACACACCCGTCAAGGGCTATGTTTTGCCCGTCAGATACAGTGAACGGAGTTTTCGCCATACAAAATCGTCATAGACCTTCGTTAAAACATTAACATTTTATTTCAATGGTGGTGGGTGCGGGCGGTTAATCATGTCCCATTTTTTTTTAAAAAACCCCGGGCCGCGCCCCTCGTCTTGGGAGAATTTGTCGAAGCCCCATGGGCTTTCCATGTCCCCGGCCGTAAACCCGGACTTAAAACCCTGGGCCCTTCCATAAGCCTCAGCCCCTACACGCGAGCCGGAACCCGTGAACGTTGAAGCCACGCGAGCCGAAACCTGAAGCCATGGCCGAGCTAGCACTCCCCGTCAGCATATCCCCGGCGCCGTCACCTTCGCTCGGACTAAGGTATCCCGTAGTGACTCGGCGAGTGGTCGCGCGTGACGATAGCATTCAAAGCCCTCACCGAGTCAACCCGCGTCTCCCCGCCATCGACCTCTCCAACCGCAGCTATAACGAAAACATCTCCCTCCGCATGGCGGAACCGGAAGCCAATTGCTTCCGCAAACCACCTATCGGTCCAAAAACCAATGGCTTCCGCAACATAGCTTATCCCCTCGGGAGCATTGCAGACTCGTCTTTTAAGAGCTTCAAATGTTTCAATTTGTGTCTTATGTTGAAATAATGTTTTGCTTCCTAAATATTTGCTTCATTGACTTATCTCATTAAAACGATGTTGCTCTCTGCGAAAACTTTACAGCCTGTTGCTCAAATAATGACTTTGATATGGATGTTATCAGGGATAAATCAGGATGCCGAAAATCGGTAAGAAGAAGGCGAAGATGACAGAAAAGAAGCCTGCCCCTCCCAAGATTGAAACCTCGCTCCAGGACACTAGGTGCACTACTGGCGTCCCTCCAGAAATCAGATGGGGAGACATCTACAGAATGATCCGGGACCAAGAAATCCCAGATATGCTGGTAGAGGAAGCGCCAATCTATCTTAACATCAGAGCCTCAGGCATAACTAGAGCCGCTACCCGCCCTGAGCTGTTCCCCTGTGCTGAAGTGATCGAGTGGATACTCCAACATGCAGATGCTGAAGGGAGAGTGATAAACGATAGCGGGAAAATGGCTATCGCCTCGTTTCAACCCGCGTATATTGCGGCAGCCTACAGATTTCCCCGTGTCCAACAAGCTCTGACTGACGAATGGTTGGGACAAATGGATAACGTCGAGATGGCAAAGAAGCTATTGAGGGGAGGGAAGCATTTGAGGAAGAAGGGAAATGATGAATATGACGTGCAGAACCTGAGGGCCCCTTTCAGATTGATCGCTTTAATGCTGTGCAGAATCTTCGGCATGCCCGATGGCACAGTATACAAGATTCAGTGGGTCCCTATCATTCATTATGTGGCATTTCAGGGGACAGTGTTTGACTGGGCCACTATCTTGTCAGATAGTCTGGCCTCAATGATAAGTGCTGCTAAGCCCGGGCTGGCCTTGAAGAAGGCTGAATTCTTCATGTCTTCATACCTGATAGATTGTATCTTGGCCAAGATAGAGTTCCCCAAATTGGGGTGTGCATGGGATAGGGCCACCGCCCCGGTCTACGTCGCATTCAAGATGTTGTGGGCTCAGAACTACAAGCCCAGCTACAAACTCATCTGTGAGGGGTTCATCATGCCCCTATACGAGAAAATGTTCAAGGAAGAACCAAATTGCCTGTCACAAAATGCTTTGGAAGTCCTTGGGGATTATGGGGAATTTTACTTTTCAGAACAAGGTACCTAGCTGAGAATGTTCGGAGGGACTAAGCCCCCATACATATTGCCGCAGTATGCCACAGACTATGTGGTGCTCAAGGAAGCAGTAAGACAACTCTTCTTGGATGGGATTGGAGCATTCCTCCACAAGCTACACAAGGCTTCCTTTCCCCCCTTACCTTTCCCCCCTTACCTTTCTGCATAGGTGCTTACAAGTTTTCAGGGGTGGCCTCTGCCGACGAATTTGTTCAAGAGTTGAAGGCCTTCCACTTCGGTGAGGTCATCTTCCACAGGAACGATAGAAAGGGTAAAGTGGCCGAGCATTGCAAGGGGAACTATGCTAACTTCGAATACTCCCACTACCCCGATGCCGAGGAGGAAGCATTCAGAGGCATCAGCAACATGACTGAGCTACGGATCTGTCGTCAAAGTACTGGAGCGAGCTCTAGTTCAACCAAAGCCCAGAAGACCATCCAGCAAAAGGAGAAAGAAGCCAAGGATGCCCGAGCTCAGGAAGAGCTCAGATTAAGAGAAGAGGCAAGGTTACAAAAGGAAGCCGAGGAAGCAAGAAAGCAACAAGACACTGAAAATGAAAGACTGTGGAAGGAGGCTGAAGAAGCCCAAAAGCAGAAAGAAGCAGAGACTGAGCAAGCTGAAGCAAGGAAGAAGGCGGAGGAAGAATTGAAGGCAAGGGAAGATACCGAGGCAGGTGGGTCCGGTGTACAAGACATGGAGATAGACACCTCTCAAGCAGGTGGCTCTGGTACCCAAAAGGAAGGAGCAGACCCCGCTCAGGAAGTCCGAACCCCACCTATGGAAGAAGACATAGACATCATAAACCGACCAATTGTCCCATACACTCCATCTGGGAAGCGTACGGTGTCCAAATGGAATGAGTTTGTCTATGACAAGAAAAGGAAAACAATGGTCCTCCAATCAGAAGAGAGGATTAAAAGTCCCTTCCATGATGACATAGTTACTCACCGAGAGGTCGCTGTCATGCAGAACACAGATGCAGATCCCATCGCCATGGCATCCGCAGTTATAGCAACAACACAGGCATCATTTGCCAATGTAGGGGTTATAGTCAAAGAAAATATATTGACAAAGAAGAGAGCACGCACCCTGCAACAAAATGTGGCTAATGAGCAAGCCCAAAGGGACCTGGCAGTAAAAAAATATAATTGCTTGTACGCTGAGCATAGGGAGCTGTCAAACAAGTACAGTCACCTGGAGGAGGAAAAGGACCAGCTAGCACTCCAGATAATGATTGCAGAAGCGGAGAAGAATGGAGCAGAAGAAAAGGCTTCCCAGTTAGAAGCAGACAAGCAGACATTAGCTGAGCGTTTAGAGAAAGCGGAGAGCAGACCCTTGGACATGTCTCCCTTCCACAAGCTGTCATGCAATATCCTGCAGCAAGTGTATGGCTCTCAAGAGCTAATCACTGACGAGGTATGCAAACTCAAGGCCATGATGGGTAGGCTAAAAGAGGTCAATACGGAAGCCCACAGGCTCAAAGCTAAGAATACCCGTGTCAAGGCAAATGTCACAAGTCAGATGGCATGGAGGGAAGGGAAAGGAGGTTTCCCCCCGCATCTTCCTTTTAAGGCCGTGGAAGATTTTGATGAAGATATAGCCTTGTTGGAGTTTGGTAGGAACTGTGCCAATAAGCTAATGGCCAGTGTGCAGAGGACAACAGATAGAATCAACAACCTATACCAAAAGCTCAAAGGAGTCCATGACAACTGCACATTGAGTTTCCCTCAGACCCTAGAAGACTTCCCGGAAAAGGAGCAGCGGTTGTCTCAACTGAAAGAAGAGCTAGGCGTCCAGATGGAGTATGTGAAAAGCATTGATGTCCTGGCCATGGATGATCTCCAACATTACATCGGTTCATCAACACTTCACAATCATCTGCTGAAGGAAACATATCAAGTTGCTGAAGCAGAAGTACAAAGCATTAAAATAGAGCTCGGGAAGAATGTAACTTCTCAGAAAATCCTGTTTCCTACTGCAGCAAACATAATCATCAGGGACACAGGTGTGTGGCACAGCTACATAGAAGAGGAGGTCAGGAAAGCTGCAGCAACAGCAGGAGCAGCATTAGCAGGGGATTCGAGGGCCTCTTCCCAGGCAGCATCAGTGACCATCAACTTGGGCGACCCTGTGCCAGCAGAAGCTCGCGCACAGGAATGAAGAGGCTGAATTCAGTGAGCCACTCTCTGCAGCCAAACACGTGCCCAGCAGGGAAAGCTTTGATGTTAACAAATTTTCTGTTACGTATATTTTGAATATGTAAGGCGTAAGCCATGGGACAGCTGTCCCTATTTTTTGTCAAAATATTTTTGTAAAGGAAGTGGCCATTTTTGGTGATCGATTATAGTAGAAATCCCTGTAAATGACAGGTGGAACGTGCTAGGTGTCAGCCCAAAGGGCAAAGTTGTAGCTATAAATAGCATCTAGGAAAGATTAGGAGGGACTTTTGGCAGGGAATGAAAATTTTGGCAAACGATATGAGCTATCTTGTATCGGGTCTGTAAATTGAATTTTCTAATAGAAGCCACGGGAGATGGACGTTTTGCATGGAATGTTGGATTGCTGTATATTGGACTATTCTAATGACTGCAGTTCTGTATTGTGAGATCATTCTTATCATCCGAACTACTTCTTTGTATTAATGATTTTTGCTCCTTACTGTGCATACGAAATTTTCCCATTTTCATGGACAATGAATGCGTTTCATATTAAATCAGGAGCTACCTGCTGATTCTTTTATCATTGCTGTAGATTTCTCTTCTAGATCGAATGGATAACTGTTCTTTCTTCAGGATAATTTGTATGGCTCATTGTTCATGCCTTTAAATTGCTCCTTGCAGGGATCTTTTAGTTTAATTCCAGTTTCGTTGCATCTAGATCTGTTTCTTTATTCTTGTTACGAAGATCAAATAATTTTGCTTTCTTCTGTTCATGAGCAATAGATGCGTCCTTTAAGTTTCATTTTAGATCTGTCTCCTTATCCTTTAGCTTTCCTCTATTTTCTGAGCAATAGATGCGTCCCATGTTGAATGAGAAGCTATCTTCTCAAGATCTTCATATTGCTGTAGCTTTGACCGTGAGAAATAATAGCTATCTGTTCTTTGTTTACGATATCTGTTACAGCTGATTGCTCTCCCCTTAAGCGTGTTCCCCTGCAGGGATAGATAGACGCATTCCCGTTTTTAGGCTTAGATCTGTTTTAATTGCATTTAGATTAAGTATAATTTAGGCACTTGCATCTCATATAAAAGACACAAAAAAAAAACCCAAAAGAAAGGTGGATCGGGCCATAACCGGTAAACTCGGATTTAAAATCCAAAACCACGGTTGCCGGAACCGCTAACCGGACGGATTCCCTACACCAAACGGGAGATAGTCTAGTTGGGACCGTCTCTCGGGGAGAATCCCTTTCTGATTGATGCTACGATATCCGAGGCATCAACAGGTCTCGTGTTCATCAGGTACATCAAGGACCCAATCATCTGACGATACATAGAGACATCAACCGGCTCAGATGAAGCATCACAAAGAAGCTTCAGATCTCTACTGCATACTTCCCTTGTCCAAGGAAGATTCCATCTTCACTCTGCCACACCTCCATGACAAAAACAAATAGTGCATCATCCCCAAGTTCTTCATCTCGAACTCGGCAACAAGCTTCCACTGCGTGTCGGCAATCAATCTATCTTCACCTGTAACAAACAGGTTATCCACATACAAAAGTAGTATCACTGGATTTCCTTCCTCAACCTTGTAGTAAAGGTTGGAATCCTCTTTACTCTTGGTAAATCCCAAACTGGATAGAAAGTTGTCTATCCTACCAAGTTCTGCACACATATATGACTACACCATTCAAGAAGGCTGTCTTGAAATCCATCTGGTGTATCTTCTATTTCATTACTTTTATATTTCTCTATGCTGCCATCTGTAGCATGCTTGATCTAATAGTTCCATTTGGAAGTCACAACAGACTTCCCTTCAGCTCTTGGGACCGAATCCAAAACATCGTTCTTCATGATCGACGGATCATGGCATTCTTCCCGTATCCTGGGAACTTCAATATCTTCAATAGATAATTTTGTTTCTTGAACAAATGTTGTAGTCCTTCTTTTGAAGGTATACAGTCTTTTCTACAAAAAAAGTTAAATTGCATGATTAGAAACATCTCATAATTTTCAGACAAATTCTTACACATAAAGAAATATGTCATACAGTCATGCAATTATCTTAGCCAATGATTCAATACAACATTTATCCATGTTCCACAACTTTCTAGATGCCTTCCAGTCTCTACCAAAACATTGTTAAGAGTTTGCACTACTCCCAACACGTCAGCAAAGAGGTTTCATTCTAGCTAAGTAGCACTGGAATGTTGTACAGTTCCATAGGCCACTTACCCATCACATGCATATTAGTAGTATATTGTTCATTAATGCAATCATTCTAATATGCACAATACATATCCTAAGTCTAGGAACATGAGCATATACATCATTGAACAATTTTATTTAAACAAACAAATATGCAAGAAATGATAATTAAAAATACTTATCTTTGTTTGGTTGCTGGGTGGACTCCCTCTGAGTCTTTGCTTCCTTGCAGGAGTTGCTGAAGTAACTTCTTCTACACCTTTATGTTGTGGAATGTACAAAGATGGTCAACTCCCTCTGAATATCTGCATCCTTGCAGAAACTACTAAAGTGTGCTCCTTTGCTTTCTTGCAGGAACAACTGGAGTGTGCTCCCTCTTGATCTTTGCTTCCTGGATTACCTGTCCTTGAACTTACATCCATCCTTAATCACTATGCATGTTTATTAGTATCATCATTGTGTTATCCTTGAGGTATAATACATAATCACACATTTATTAGTATAATCTTAATACTATCAAAACACAATAATCTTAAACATGTATAGTCATGATCATTCACAGATAATAAACATTAGTATTCAAGGTTTCAGGGAAGTCTTCTTTTACTCATGCATATTCTTATTTGATCATAGGACTCTTCTGATTAGTTAAATCGTCAATGCATAAACCCGTGATTACTCAAACATATACCTTCATGATTCTTCTGGTTAGTCATATCATCAATTATGGTAAGAAACATAATATGCATACAGCCATGACTATTCAAACCTATGACTTCATGAATAATCATTATCAATAGTATAAGGTCGTAACACAAGGTAGGATTCTAGCTTGATATAGGAAAAACATACCTGGATTAGCATGCTAGCTAGTTATGTATAACTTACCCGCATAATGTCTTCTGGTTCTCTTCAGTGACTTGTGCTAGTAACTTGCATGTCTCATAGGTTAACCATTGTAGGACCAAGTTATACATACCTCGAAAGTAGATCTTCTATGTGATCCATAACAATGGATGAATATTTGTCTTCATGTCACCATGATCATATGTTCTTGAAGTAGAACATGATTTGTCTTTCTTGGTGTACCTTTTATGTTAGCAAACAACATAAACCTCATACAACATCACAATGCATTAGTACATTCATAAGTGTCAAAACCTTAATCAATGAATATCTTCTATTAAGGTGATACTCCAAGTCTAGTAATTAATCAATATTGTACTGTAATGATATGAAGACAAAAATATGATAAAATTAACCATGAAACATACCTGTAAGCCATACCTGTCACGATTGCTTGTAATCTTCTTATGGAAGGCCTTAGCCTCATCTCCCTCTGAGACAGGAACTTCTTCACTTATGCAAGTGACCAATCCATCTTCTTCTAGGATTAACCCAATCCACTTGATTTGCAAGAAATGGACCTAGAGTTGGATTAGGGTTTGTCAAGGAAACCCCAAAAATTCAAACTTTGAATTTCAAACATCCGAAAGGATAGAAATATGCACCTGGATGAGCTGATCAAGTTGGTATATTCAAAATTTGAAAACTGCAAAGTTTCACCCCTCGAAATTGCCTTTTAGATTTCTGGATTCACTGGGGAGGACCCTAAATTAGGGTTTGAGTTTCCCAGACCTTCACCCAACCAAAATATTTGATTCAAAGCTATAAGCTTTGATTTTTCTGAGGAGCTTCCAGCCGTGGTCACAGATTTCCAAAATTCCAAGTTTTGCAGAAGCCCTAATTTTCCATCTTTCCGATCAAAGTCCCGAACTGGGTTTTAATCAAGCCCGGCCTTCTTCCCAACCAAAAAATATGATCTTGGTCTCTAAATTTTTATTTTGATGAGTAGCATCCATCCGTGGTCTCCGATTAGAGAAATTCCAACTTTCTCCGAATCCCTAAATTCCGGAAGCCATGAATGAAGGTGCTAAAAAATAATTCTATTTTGACATAAATATGTACCTGATTGTTTCTGGTGTAACTCCGAAGTTTTCGATCCACAGGGTTTGAAAATTTTTCCTGAGCTAGCCTGACCTGTTATCTTTCCATCCCGATAGGTCTGACCTCAATTGGATTCTCTGAGAGATATTTATGCCAAGTGTCGCAATGTGACCTATTTATGGGATAATACATGAAGGTGAACTTGTACAGCATGCCACGTGTCACTGGTTCAACTTCTACCTCTGAAAAATGTTTATGAGATAGCACGACTTGTTATATTTCCATCCTGATAGGTCTAACCTCAATTGGATTCCCTGAGAGAGAGTTATTCCAAGTGTTGCAATGTGACCTTTTTATGGGATAATACAGGAGAGAGAACTTGTACGGAATGCCACATGTTAGTGGTTCAACTTCGGCCTCTGAAAACGTTTCTTGAGATAGTACATTCTGTGTACTACCTATAAATTTTTATGAAATTGCATTTGGAGATTCCTAGCCCAAGTTATGACCTTTTTCCCAAGGTCACCTGATTTTGACTCAGATCTGGAAGAGGCAGAAACCCTATATTGTACAGATCATAAAGCACAAAGTACAACGAATTAGAGGTTTTCCTTTCGACACAAGGTACATGGGGATCTAATATTCGACCTGTAAAAGTTTCAGATCCAAAAACTTTTCCAAAATGGATTTATAGCGAAAGTTCTACGATGACTGGTTTTTTCTATATCAAGCCCTAGCATCGTAAGTGCAACAAGTGTCATACATGCCATATCATGCCTTCTTTCAGGCTAGCTCTGATACCATGTTAAATTTTCAAAATTTACTTCAATCTGATCTAGGATCTTAATTGAGAGAACAACATGTACAACAAATCTACAGCATATCAATCATGGAAACAATAATGCAAGCACACAAGAGACACAGAGTTTACTTGGAGAAAACCATAAAGGTGAAAAACCCCAATAACTTCCTCAGAGATAGATAGAGCAATGACACAACCAGAATAAAAGAGATAGTCTTCCCCTAGTAGCAGAGCCTCCTCCTCCACAAGTGTGCCAGTCTCCCAAGTGCGAGTGAGAGAATAGAATGTGTAAAATGAGAGAGACACACTCTCTATTTGTACACTAACTTGACTTGACCTTTACTCAACTAGGTCGGCCTCAACTTAACCACTTAACATAATGCTGACTGGGCTGACCCCCACTAGGGTGGTCTAATAACCCTTTGACCCACATGGCCGACCCCCAATAGAGTGGTCTAATAACCCTTTGATCCACATTACTTATACAGGGCTGACCCCAACAAGGTGGTCTAATAACCCATCAAGTATAAGTTACGACACTTACAATATAAATGACGACACTTCCGTATAGAGGAATAATAACATCTCTATAGGAATACAATATACATATATGTGAAATACATTCTAAAGTTACATATACATCAACATTGTAATGATATAATTTTTAATGGAATACATCCACATATCCAAAATTTCAAGCATTGAGTACCTATAATGACTTACACAGCATGTTGCAGCAGCTGCTGCAACTCCTAAAAAAAGTGATATGATATTCAAAATAAGACTATGTAATTTTGCGATTGTCTTATTTTCGATGTAATGTATTAAAAGTAATTTAATAAAATGAAATCCAACCACTTACTAGGATCGTACAAGTCTCAAGCTTGAAGTCCTCTATATCCTCGTAGCTCATCCTCTACTAGGATCTTCATTCACCAATGCTTCCTTCCTCTTACCAGCTTCCTACAAAAGAGAGATTAGTAATATGGGTGGATCTTACTACACCATTGAGGGGAATGATGCACAAAAAATGAAATGAAACTTAAATGAAAAGAAAGAAAAACATCACTCAAAGCAAATTCAATCAACTGCAAAGAAATCAAGAAATCTACATGCCTTGACCCTTATAAGGCCGAGCCCATTACAGTCTATCGAATGATGCATGGCTCTTCACTATGTCTTACCTCCCTTACAACTCAGGATCAAGAACACATCGACCGTGAAATGCAACTAAAACCAATGCTAGTTTGTACTTTTGCTCCTTTGATGACCTCCCTGGAAACGACGCCAAAATGTTGGGTGGATTAATTGCTTATTAAAACAATCAATTCACAACATAAATTATCAATCCAAGGTAACATTTGTTTATTTCAAGGTTATCATGCAAAATCTATGCAGGCCACAATTTCCTCTTCTAGCATTGGTAGTCTAATATGCATTGTAGTAAAATAAATCAATTCACTAGATTACAGAAAAGAAAGATGAAAATCAATCTTCACAGTTGGCAGGGAGAACATGAGGAGTCTCCACTCAAGTAGCTACTATGACCCCTTACCATCATGCATTGATTGAACACTCTTGCATAAAACACACTTGCAGAAATAAACACACTCACACTTGCAGAAAAGTAAATCAAACTCACACTTGCACACTATGGTTGCAACCATGCTAATCTATGAATCTAACACACTTGCATAAATAAAGAAATCAGATTAAAAATATATCTACAAAAATAAATGAATCCAAATAAAATACATTCTATGCTAAACAATAAGGAGTTAGTCTAATTACAAATTACGAAAGTGAAAGGACTACAATCTACATCAACAAAAGAGAAAGAAATTAAAGAATTACAATCTATATCACAAAATACATATAAAGAAATATAATTTTGATTCCATCACAAATTGGACTTGTTGCTCTAAGAGTCCTTCCTTGGAATGGAGAAGGAGCTCTTATTTATACATGCGTTTTGCATAACAAATAATAAATGAAGATCTAAAATATCGTCAACAAATTACTAATAATTTGGATCTCAAAATCAACTCAAATCTAATCCCAAATCCTTTGCTAACCTCCATGCTATTTAGGATTCCTTTGTATTCAAATTCGAATTTAGAGATGTGATTCATCATAACATTCCCAAAACTCATGCTAAGTGAATCCTAATAGCATTTAACTAGTTGGATCCATCATATATTACATGGAGGTCTTCAAATATTTGTAAATAAACTAAATATGCACTCTCATCCACCACCAGCTTGTCCCTTTTATATTCAAATAATTTACATCATAATTTGAGACATATAAGAATGATATAAATAATGGATTTATAAAAATCCATCACCCCTAATGAATATGTTTCTCCAAGGTGGCTTCATTGAGTAGTAGCAGCAATAACAACAGGAGTAACAACAATAGTAATGGCTTAATAATTCCTCATATGAAATATCAAGTATCCACTTTCATTGATCTTCAACCATATGAGTCGCGACAAATATCCTACAGTAACAACAACTGGCCTAGAGCTGGTTCTACAAAAATCATCAAACTCATCCATGTTTCAATGATAAGTGCAAAATATGTTAGTTTTCCAATGTTTAATCATAATTCACATGAAATACCAAGGAAATGAAAATGGAAACCACCTTAGGTATAAATTCCACAAATAAGCATAAAAATGGATTAATAAGCATTAATACAAGGTCATGGGAACGCAAGAAGGGATTAAAAGTAGGGAAAATATAATGTAAAATAAGGACAATTCCATGGCCCAAAAAACCCTTAAAATCACTAATCTACTCTATCAACTTCTTTATGTTATATTTCATCCTCATTAAATAAGTTTTCTTTGTTATCATTAGCCTAGTTGTTTTTATAATTTAAGCCCTGTTACCAATTCCAAGATCTGTTAACTGCTTCTTGGTACTACTGTTAAGATAATCAATAACTTGACTTGCCTGCTTTGGAATTTCTCCTAATTTATTTTCAACATATTTGGCCTCCTCTCGGGATACGATGACCATGTCTAGCTCATCTTGGATGACTTCAAAACAATCCCACTTCATTGCCAGTAGCTGAACTATCTTGTCCCAAAGTGTTTGATTGGCTCTTCTTATAAGTTGATATCCTTCGACATCCAATTGCAATTTTGTAATTTGTCTCTTTAGTTCAGTAATCTCAGTTTCCAAGTAAGATATATCATCTTCTTGCTTTTTGACCCATCCTTCCAATTATAGGATTCTCTCATCTTTATGATTCCACTCAATCTCCAGCTCTTTGAATTTTCTTTCTTTGTCATCATCCTCTTGGTTATTGTTAGTCCCAGATGCATTTTAAGGTTGTATTTAGAACTGCGCCTGTGTATTGGAGAAAACTCACTATGGCTTGGGAATACCACAACAGACAGATGATTACCAGAAATCAACTCAATTCTCGAAACAATGCTATTATGAATGACAATGTTAAGATAATGGAGAAATGTAACCAACCTCGATCCAAAAGTTTGATGTAGATCCCCATTGGAGATTTCAATCCATGCACTTGAAATCTGCAAATTATTCTTGACAGCTAATATCCAACAAGTACATATAATATATAAATGATATTAACATTATCAATAACAATGGTCCATAATATCACAAGCAAATGTAACCCAATGTATAATAAACAACATTCACAACATGAATGGACGAGAATATGAGTATTTCTATTAATTAACAAGAAGAAGTACAAAGTGATACGACCTCTTGCCGACAACCAATCTGAACCAAGATCTAGATCAATCCACTTGTGCCTCCACCACTTCAATCCTCCATGAATGGCAAACTCAAACTAGAAAGGAGTTTGGAAGGTGAACATAAAGGGTTCACAACTACAAGGATCAATGAGTGTAGACTCAAGATAGGGCAAAAAATCCACTAGAGTTCTCTTGTGATTCTCCTCTTCCTCCCGTCCATAAGCCATATATGCTCAATATATAGTCCTCTCAAAGGTAGGTGAAAGGACACATCGAGGCATTACTTGGGCAGATGGAGAGCCAAAGGTCACCCAATGATCGCTTTCTAGGAGTAAAAAGTGATAAATAATGATTTTTACCATTTTACTTGATACCCGCGGGCTATAGTGATGCAACTCGTGGGTACACCTGCTATAGTGATGCAACATGCGGGTAGGAATAAAAATAGGGAAAACTAATATCTCTGAAGGATATAAGTGGATCTGAGTCACTAAAATGGATCCTACAGGACAAATAATGTTGATGCTCACATGGTGGAGGATTACAATGTAACAGATGCCCCCTAATGTGTGAGGTCAGAGACTGATGCTACGATGGCCGAAATACATTATAAAACTCAGAAGTGGAGTGATGGAGACACAAGTGGAAAGAGCAGCTCACTCGTCATAATACAATAGTATCTCTGAATACATGTTGGTATAGTACAACAATCTGATACAATGTCCATGAAATAGGTAGTATAATAGATACATGTCATAAGTGATCATAGCCATGATCCCTCAATAGTAAGATATCGTCTTCTGCTGAAAAGAAGACAACTGGTGCAAACTGGAGGTACAAACTGCTGAAATCTGAGAGGTGATATCTCAGATGTAAAGTCAAAGTCATATGTAGCATACTGAATGCCACAATCGCCTGGGGTCTTCTACACAAGTCTTCGACGGTGCAAGTCCCATCAAGTGAATAAAGGAGTTGGGGTCAAACCTGATGAGACATCGTCTGATTACCGGTCAATGATGTATACTGTTAATAGACATGAGATGACCCACCAATAATAAAAATGGGCATCAAGGCACAGAGCACAATCATCAGAGTGTGAATAAATGGGTTGAAGTCGAACACTAGGATGAATCCATCGATCAGGGGACATTGATGTATTCCCAAAACTGTCGATGGCGAGAGAACCTGCCACTAATGACTGCAAGCCTCAAGGTACTCAACTGAACTCTAAGCCTCAAGTCCCGGAATAAATGGGTTGAAGTCGACGGAACGAGACTCGCTGGAAGGAGGGCATTAAGGCATCCCCCATCGACCAACACGAGGTACTAGCAATGCTGAAAGATTTGGAAGATCTCAGGTGAAACAGACTGAATCAATAAGGATGGCCGACATGCAATAGTCAAGAGATCTGAGGAGTGGCCGACACTGGTTTCAGGACTTCCTTTGAACAAGAGCATGAGTAGATGGATAGACTCAGGAAGCATAGACTTGACATAAACTGTGCAATGCAAAAGGCATTACAGAGGGCTCCATAATGACTAGAAGCTTAACCAATCGGTGGAGAAAACTGAGAAACAAGTACAGCTCCTAAGGCCTAACTATAGTCCTGACTCATAATATACAGAGTGGAATGAATGCTCTGTTCAAAGGTGACACAACAGCTGCCAACAAGAAATAGTGACCATAATCCTGTCCGGATTTTTGGAATATTTGATTTTTTTGGTCTTTTTCATATTTGGGAAAAGCTTGAAAAAGAATAAAATTGCTTATAGTACAACAGGTGAGGGAACACGTGTCAAATAGCTAGCAGACTAGTCCTAAGCAGTGGAACATACCTATGCTCAATGCAAGGAAGTGCTTGCAGGATGTGGACACTCGGGGGTATGTTCCCTCAAGGTCAAAAGGTCATCAAATTGTGAAGGGAAAATATAATCTCTGTAGGGCTTGATAGGGGAAAAGTGCTCAGGCACCAGGCTAACAATTGAGTAAGCGAGGGCCGGGACAAGGCTCAAGTAGCAAGCAGGATGATGCAATGCAATCACAACATGATATAACTGAGGGGAGTCCTTAAGGGAGATGGCCAACATAAGACAAAGTAGAGTATGAGTCTTTATCGCAACGTCATGGCGTGACTACAAAGGACTCCCCATCCTAGGGACAAACAATGGCATGGGCACCAGAATGCACAAAGGGGTTCTAACTAGGGTACACATGTTCGGAAAAGCCCTACCGCCACATAACGACACTTCTAAAGTAGTGTGAAGGTTCTGTGTCAGTTACGAAGCGGGGTCGCACCTAGTGTTTATGAAAATGGTCAATAGTTCAAATGCATAATGCATGCAAAAATGGAATCTAACCTATATGCCAGGTGTGAAACGTACCTGCCGTAGGTGTGAAATAGTTCGGAACAAATTTCGCCGAGGAAATCTGATGAAAAAACACTACTCCATGACACAATATTAGTTCATAACGGTTCAAAATGGAAAAAACTATAGAGAAGTGGGTCCAGAAAATTATAAATAGTAATAAAATTTTCCAAATTACAATTCATTTGCACTATTCACCAATTTGTAGTTGTTTGGTTAGTTTTTACCTGAAACTTCAAGTGCCGATCCTGGGAGCTATAAGCGACCATTTAGCGAACCGTCCAGAGCAGGTTGGTGGTTACTTCCATACCTTTCATTTTAATGTTTTTATTTCAGTTTTTGTCTGTGGGTTTTTTAGTTTGGCCAAGCCCTAGATGGATTTGGCGTTACCCGCGGGCTATAACTATGCGGGTCGTGGGTAGGGCACGAAATGCGCAGTCAAAAAATAGACTGCTCGCAGGTACCCACCATTGTATACAAATTAGCCCACGGGTACGGCCGTGAAGAAATTTTTAATCATGAAATTGACCAAAATTTACTTGTTTTGCACTCCAGGATGGTTCTAGAGTGGATGGAAAGAGAGCATGCCTAGGTTGATGAGGTCGTGCGCAATGATTTGCAAGCACAATAGGCATTGCAAGCATGTGGTTTGTATAAGTACTGGAGTATAGGGGGTTTAAGGGCCCAAAACCTATTACTCCGTCATCTGATAGACTACTGGGATGTGGATGCTCAAAACTTCATCCTCAATGGGAAAACTCTGACACTGTTAGTGGAGGATATATACTTCTTTACCGGTTTGTCCCATAGAGGGGAGGTGGCCAGTCTTCGGTCTTGGACCGTGGGTGGTGGGATCATTGTTCAGGACTACATAGTGCGATATTGTCCCGCAAACACACAAGCGGTGGGAAGTCAAGTGCCCGTCAATGCCATAGTAGATCTGAGCACAAAGATCATTGTGGCTACCCTAGTGCGGATCACTGGATCCAAAGCACTGCACCAGGCATCCAGGCCGGTGATGTTCTATGCATCACAATTCATGCAACCTATGATATTTGACTAGTGTACTACTCTGCTGGTGTCTATGACGATACAATTGACGGAATGCAAAGAGGGGAAGGCCAAAAACTTCAGGTATGGTAGCATCCTATGCAGCTTCTTCTTTGAGAGGATTCTGGGGCTTAGTCCAAGGGTGGATGTCCCTCCTCACAGTCTCCGTGATCCAGCCCTGACCTGGTGGGATGAGATATTGACATGATAGGGTGGTGGCCGTCTGGCGTCACCATATACTGAGGAGTTCTTCCGCTGGTGGAACCGGCAGGTGATTGCTATAGAGGACTATCCCTATGTGGGGATAGACTTCAGACAGGATTGTGACATGCCGCTCCCACCAGGCGCAACATTCAGAGACATCGGTGAGTACTCTTTTGGTTTTTTGTTTATTAAATTTTTATGAATTTTTTGAAAATACAAAAAATCATTTTGGTGGTAGTGTCATGTGCTAAATTTTGACTGTTTGCTCGCAGACAAAGGCCTAGTGAGACCCGAGGGCTTCCCAAGACATGGTTGTCGAGGTAGAGGTGATGAGGTAGCAAATGCTGTAGCAGGGCCCACACTTCAGACATTGCGGTGCAACATATCACAGATGTTTTCCCGAGTACCACATATAGAGGTAGCCCGACTACCTGAGGCCATGCAGCGCTAGGTAGTGGGTGTTCCTGGTGAGTGGGTGCGGCTACTATAGCAGGTGGCCAATGCAGTACAGTACTTCTATGAGACACATCCCATTGAGGCGGTAGCTAGACCTCCTCGGAGGGAATAGATAACCCAGGGTCTCATTTTTTGTATCGATATGTATATTTTTGAGGGCTACGGGATCCATTTTTGTATGACACTACCATTTTTTGGACATATTTATATATATATACAACTTTGGTTCTCGGTTCTACTATACGTGTGTATGTACAAATGTATGAATGTCTTTGTATTTATGTGCTTCATGATGAATGTGACAAATGCCAATCTA
Organism: Larix kaempferi; assembly: GCA_027924585.1. NCBI lineage: Eukaryota > Viridiplantae > Streptophyta > Pinopsida > Pinales > Pinaceae > Larix > Larix kaempferi. The sequence continues at coordinate 21,033,630 of BSBM01000858.1, forward strand.
ATACATAGTTAGCATATGCATCAGATATATAATTAAGACTTCTTGGAATATGAATATATGTAATTGAAACGAAATGTCTCTCCAAGAGTCGTACCTTAAGGAATATCCGTAGTAATGTAGGGTACCGTACACAGTACTGCCCATTCAGCTGAGACACAACTAGTTGTGAATCTAGGTGGACTTCTAAAGACTGGATGTCATGTGAAATAGCATCCCGAAGTAGCTCAATAACGACACTATACTCAGCCACATTATTAGATGTAGGACCGAGATAAGCACCTCCTGAGGACACAACTAGGTGGTCAGGTGAGAAGATAACCCAGGCAGCAGAAGCAAGCTGCTGCGTATGTCGGCTAGCACCATCCGCAAAACCTAAGATTGTAGGAGATCCCATTGACATCTATCAATCAAACAGAGGCTAATCAGTAGACCCAACAACCAAAAAGGGCAAGCTAATCTATGTACAGAAAAACTATACAATAGTGTACAAAGGTATCAGCCTGAACTAGAGGTTCAAGCGTAATACCACTTGAGGTAGAGCCCATTTCTAGGCTCCTTCAAGGCAACTCCCTCATAGTCTTCTAACTCGTAAGCTCCTTTTTCGAGGACACGCCTGACAATGTAAGGACCGTGCCACATGGGATTGAACTTGCTTGCTCCCAGGGGTTCTTTAGCTTGGTCATACAAAAGTACCAAGTCACCTTCAGCATATTGCCAAGGACAAACATACCTATCATATTGAACCTTGACACGATGCTTTTTAACATCAATAGCCACAGGGACATCTCGATGGTGCTCGTCAAGTTGCTCTAGGTGTACTAAACGTTGCTCAATATCTGTCGTATCAGGGAGGAGCTCTATGGCTAGCTTGAGCGAAGGAATTTCACATTCAATCGGTAAAAGTTACTCCACACCATGAACTAACTGGAATGGTGAGAACTTGATGGCAGTCTTAACTGTGGTTCGATATGCCAATTGGTCTTGCTTTGTTGGATGGTATGTTGGAGAATGGTCTTCAAAGACTTATTTACTGCTTCAACCTGACCATTCGCTTGAGGATAGTAGGAAGACGAGTGTTCCTGACCAAACCCAAGCTTGAGAGACAAATCCTCCACCATCTTGTTTTGAAAGTGACTACCATGGTCAGTGAAAATCTCCTTCGGGATACCGAACCAAGTGATAATCTGGTTGAACACGAAATGGGATGTAGTAGCACCATCAGCTTTTACAGTAGGCATGGCCTCAGCCCACTTGGAAAAATAATCCATGGCCACGATAATATGGTGATGCCCTGCAGCTGAAGCTGGTTTGCAATCCATGAAATCTACCCCCCACTTAGTGAAGGGACCGACAGTGACGACCAAATGAAGGGGCGCTGGATGCGAGTGTATGTTCCGAGAAAACACCTGGCAAGGGTGACATCTCTTCATAGCATTAATACAATCTCTAAATATGGTAGGCCAAAAATAACCAGCACGCATGATACGCTGGGCTGTAGCAATCCCGGATAAGTGACCGCCACATGCCCCCACATGGAAATCATTAAGTACCCATTCTGCTTCTTCGTGAGTCAAGCAACGACGGAGAATGGAATCCTTTCCTCGGAAATACAAAGTGTCACTGACGATAGTATAATCCTTAGCGTGATGTCTCACACGTCATCACTCATCTTGTGGATAATGCGGAGGAAAATTCAAAGTTTGGAGATATACAATGACATCCCCATACCAAGGGTCCTCGGATGAGATAAGAAATAAGTGTTCATCCACAAAGGAATCTTCATGAATGAAATCCTCATCAAGTCGTGGAAGGTCCAACATAAGCTTAGCGAACACCAGTGATTTCACCGATTTTGCCAAAGCAAAATCAAGATCAAATTCCCGAAGGATTACAATCCATTTATTATACTTACCCCCGATAAGGTGTCGTGATAGCACAAACTGAAATGGATTCATGTGAGCTACAACTATGGTTGTTCGAAGCAAAATGTAATGTCATAACTGCTGGACTACGTGGACAGTCGCAAGTGCCAGCTTTTCTACATGAGTGTACCTTAGCTCAGCGTCTACTAAATTTCGACTGAGATAATAGAAAACATGCTCGACGAGCGCATCATCTACCTAAACCAAGACCATTCCAATAGTCTCTTAAGACGTGGCCACATAAAGAATGAAATCTCATGTAAAGTTCGATGGACTAAGCACAGGGGCCGATACCAAATCTTTCTTAAGGGTGTCGAAAGACTGTTGGGCTCGCTCATCCCAGATAAAAGGTGTGTCTTTCTTCAATAAGTGTGTGAAACCTTTGGTAATATTAGCGTAGTTAGCTATAAATCGACGCATAAAAGTAGCTCTCCCTTAGAGGCTCTGAAGTTGTAACAAATTATGCAGAGGAGGAAACTGAAGTATTGCCTCAACTTTGAGAGGATCGACTCTAATACCCTCCCTCGAAACTATGAATCCTAGAAGGAAACCAGTCCTAATAGCGAATATGTATTTGTTTGGATTCAATCGAATTTTGTAGTGGATACATCGTTCGAGAATGATACGGAGGTGCTTGGGGTGGTCCACTCTCTTGCAAGAATGGCCAACAAGATCATCCAAGAAAACTTCCATAATCATCTTAAGATCGTGAAAGGCATAGGTCATGGCTCGCTGAAAAGTAGCTCCAGCATTTTTAAGGACAAAGGGAATTTTTTGATATGCAAACATTCCCCATGGACAAATAAATGCCATCTTATGTTGGTCCGCGGGTTTGATTTGAATCTGATTATAACCCAAGAAGCCATCCATGAATGAAAAAATATCACTCCCCGCACAAGCATCCAATATCTGATCAATGAATGGCGTGGGGAAGTTGTCTTTCGGACATGCACGGTTCAAATCTCTGAAGTCAATGCATACATGGATCATTCGCTGCTTCTTATCCACATGAACGGGGTTTGACACCCATTCGGTAAGGGGAACGGGGTAGATGAAACCAGCTTTGAGCAATTTCTCCACCTCTGCCTTAATAGCAGCTTCCTTCTGAGGGTTCACAGCACATAAGCATTGTCGAACCAGTTTAGCATCAGGATATGTTCTAATATCATGTTCAACAATGCAGGGGTCTATTCATGGCATCTCCTCGTATGACCAAGTGAAAGCTTCCCGGAGTTCTGTAAACAAGTCATTGTAAATAGCGATCTCCTCAAGAGTGCAATTGGAACTGATGTAAACGTTCTCTATCTTTCTGGGAGTGCGAGAGATGTTGATCGAAGTGGTTGGGGAAATATTGGCCATATTCCCCTCCGCAAAAACATCATGCGACTCCAAAAGAGCCACAGGGTGACCAACCATATTTGCTAGAGTCATTCTAAACTCCTCTTGCTCAATGAGCTCTAGGTTGGGAAGGAAATAAGAGCGATGGTGCATATCTTCCCAAGGCCTCTCACTACCACACATGGCCTTGAGGATAGCTTCATCAGATGGCAAAGTATCATCAAGGCAATTGTGGGAACAAGATGAGTTGGCTGCCCAAATTGGCAGCGTAATGGGATCTTCTTCGACTGTCTGGGAAGAAGAGATATCCGGATATGCAGTGGTTTGTTGGATATGATCGTAAGCGAGCTCCACTATAGAGAAAGGCATATGCATCCCGACGTGCGCAATGTCTCCAGACGTGGAACTCATGGATGGTAAAGTCCACGGATCATCTAAGTAGGAGGTCTGAAATAACATATTATTCGAAGGAGGAGACGCATTGTCGGTAATGGTTCCAATAAAATTCATAGGTGCAGAAAGATTATAAGTTCCCATCAACTAGGGGTACATTCCAACACCTATGTTCCCAGTTGCTTCCTGAGAATTAGAAACTTGCAGGACTACAGACCCCGTGGATTCTATGGAAAGAGTGCGATCAAAATCCAGTTGATCAATCGTCATAATATTGCCTTCATGGGGAAAGCAAATAACTCTAAACACAGTAGACGTGATAGCCTTCATAGCGTACATCCAGTTCCGACCCAGTAAAAGGTTGTATTCGATGGGCGCATCAACCACTTTGACTTCAATAGGCATAGACATACCTCCCAAGGAGACAACAAGGGAAGGGATAATTCCATGCGGCATAAAAGATCTACCGTCGAATGCAGTGAGTGTAGTTCTAGACGCGAGTAGAGGAGAAGAGCCAAGAGATTTTCAACAAGCTAATGACATTACTGACGTGGAGGCACCTTCATCAACCATAGTACGTTTGATGAAGTTCTTAAGGAAAACCACCTGGATTTGAAAAGCCATGTGGTAAGGTAAGCAAGGATGGACATCAGTAGTATCGAACTTGATAACACTAGGATTTACCCCATCCTGAACTCCTAACGCACTCAAAAGGGCATGCTTCTAAGAAAGACAGGCTTGCAAAACTTCAAGAGCTGACATGGCACATGGAGTTTGGCCCAAATCTTCTACGATGGAGTAGTTCTGGGTGGCTCGAGCATTGGGATTATGCGTAGAGCGCTTGAGAACACCTTTCGGTATCCGCGGCATAATGGAGGGCTTCTTGATATGCAAGGAATTGTCAGGAGGAGGGGGATGCTCATTCCCAAAATTAGGTTGTGGTGCACCATAATCGCGCCGACGAGTAGCAACACAAACCTCCAACTGAACCATATTCACACATCCATAACCACTAGTATTGGAAGAAGACATTGTCGTTTTATTAGTACCATAACCAGTGGTGGGAGCATGCGAAGCCATGTTTTGATGATGAGGAAGGGGATCCTTCAACACATCTGGGCTCTGTGCCAAATGCCTCGATGCTTCTTCAATTCGAGGACATAAGTGAGTAAGATGATCCTCCCCACAAAGCTTGCAAGGTAATTTCACCTTATGCCTAGGTTTACGATCCTCGCCAGCATTACCGCCTTCCCGAGGAGGGTTGGCATTCTCTTTACGAGGAGTATTATGATTTCTATTGTTATTACTTCCATTGTTTCCACCCCTACGATTATTTCTCCCCTTTTTCTTACCACCAAGTTGCTGGTTACCCAACGGTTTCATTGATTACACATTGTGTACATCAGACGATGGGGTGGAAGTGGACAAGGTGTGAACCTGTTCGGCAGCAGACTGGTTTCGTGACAAATTTTGCATTTGATTAGCTACCAAGTCTATAGGGCGAGTGCATGCAGACCCCACGATGCCATCAGCATGTGGTCCAGGAACTGACGTAGGCTCATGTCTTGTTCTCGGTGCATCAGGAATAATGTCATACAAAATGCCAGACTGAGAATAAAGTAGATCTAACTGCTAGACTTTAAAAATAGCTTGTTCCTCAGTCACAATGCCGGACATCGAAACATCCTTAGCAATGTATGGGAGTAGAGACTTAAGGAACCATTCCAATAGGAACTCTGGGGGAATGTTGGCTTTCACTAATATCTTCCACCGATGCCACTCTTGAATGTGGTCAGAAATATGTGTGGCCTTATTCTGATGGAAGGTGGACAACAACTCAGTACTGGTATCATAACTAACCGGTAACTGGAAATGGTCTAAGAAAACCAAATCAATCTTGTTGAATCCCCTATAGGTGTTTCCAGGAAACTCCACATGCCACTTCGCGACTTCCCTCATGAGGGTGTGTTGAAATAATCGTAATATAATGGAATCATGGTTCAAAGAGTTGGAGGAGCACCAAAGGTGAAACGTCGTGACATGATCTCCCGTGTCCTCACCACCTTTCCCCTCAAACTTTGAAATGTCCAAAGGGAGCTTGGTAGGGACCGGGGGCCAAGTAGGGTCATGACACACCAAATCATTCGTGAGCTTCGAAACATCCAGGAGATTCAAGCATGCAAGGAACGGGAGCTGAGGCTGAAAAGCTTGATTATAAGCCCCCATAAAAGGTTGGTTAAATGGAATTGTTTTATAAGATGGACCAAAAGCTTGACCATGAGGATTAAACTGCTGATAATGAGGACCTGACGGACCATAAGCTTTCCCATGGCCATAAGATTGATAACCTCCTCCTGCCTGACCCATTTGAGAGTAAGAAAGTATATGCGCATTTTGGGCACCATATTGGGGTGGTGGGTGATACTGGTGGCCAGCACCGACCGTGTTGTAGTAAGGGTTGCCACCATGAGTATGGGGCATGTATGTACTATTCATAGTGGGAACCGTGTTGTAATGACTGTAATGGTATGGTATGTTCCCACCCCCAGCATTAGGATTAGATTGATCAGTCGTGTGATGACCATAATCATGAGAAGTATTCCCAACTCCAACATTGGTGTGACTAGTAGCAGGGATGGTGGCGTGATGTCCGTGTGGATAAGAAATATTCCCACCCCCTACATTAGCATTACTAGTGGCGGCAGTGGACGCAAACGTATGTGGTATGTGTCCACCCCCGTGGTTGGGAGGAACATTATTATTCGTAAAAGTAGTCCTGGGTTGACAAGTAGCGACACGTGTATTAGGTGGTGGATGGCGAGTCATGTTCCGAACAATGTTCTGATTAGGTTGGGTAATCCTAGGAGGTGGTCATCTTCCAACATTAACATTGTTAGGAATCTGACCAGTCCCCATACTATGTGTGTGGGTGGACAACGTAGTGCCTCCAGTGAGGGTAGTGCCCCCAGTGGGTATAGTATGGCTAACACTTTGACTAGTGCCAACGTGACTACCAACCATAGTGGAAGGTTCGACAGTACTATGACTAGGCATACCAAAAGAGAGTGTTGTGGGGTTGATCGTAGGGACAGTGTCATTATGTGACTCAGGCATCCCGTATCTATAACTGCATGGAAATGAAGGGATAAAAGGATCATCTTGTTCTTCGTCCTCGAGTAAGTCAGGCATTCCATAAAGATAATTATCCAGATTCGAAGGATCAAACGGATCTCGTTCAAGTGGATTAGGCCAAATAGAACTAGGTTGAGTCTCAGGTGGATCACCTCCCCACTCCTCACGAGGAGTATGGGGATCGGAAGTATGGTCAACTCTATTCGAAGGAGTTGAAGGTTTTTCCTCAGTATCGGGATGTGCAGCCATGAATTATTGGACATAAGTCATGTAAGAATCTGAAGACTCAGAGGGAGCCCTCTGGCGTCCTCTAGCAGCACGGCATGAAAGCTCGGCTGGCTTTAAACCATCCAATTGATGGGACCGACGGAGAGTAGGGCTCTGCGCCATGATATCTCTGAAGAGAATATATAATCCAAACATCCCCTAAGGCCAACTATCGATCAAAAACAGTAAATCAAAAGCACACACTTAGAGAAACTATAGCCAAGAGTAGACAAACAGAGTGGCTAAATGAGCTCCCGACACTAGAGACAGTATGTCTCGCCTAGGAGAGGCTTGAGACTCCCAAACTATAGCCGGAGGTAACAGAATCCGTTATAGAGACACCCAGGCTTCACTACGTGTACAGGGTCAAGTCCACTGCACAAACACAACTGTGCTGTCCAATCCCTATCTGACTCAGGACACAAACAGCATAACCACTGCAAGTACCCTGTGTGATACCTAGGTAAGGAAACTATGGTCACCGCAATATAACCAATGCTCAGGGGGACAATCGGAGGTGGGATCCATCGTATGGGCAGGGTAGCTAAGCCCAAAGCACAAGAGGACGAACCTCCGGTACCCCCAGATACGAACAAATCCTTGATATATCTCCCACGTTCAACCGGTATCAGAGGGATATCTCCTCAACCAACCTCCCGTGACCTCGTGCTTAACTCTGGATTGAGTAGAGCTTCCTAAGAACACCGATCTATACCATGGATTCCTCCACTCGCTGGTCAAACACCTAATGTTTTGTCTAGTAGTCTTGGATTGTTGACTCACAATGATCTATTCCAAGACTCTAAATCTATGCTAGTTGGTGTACCCTATAAATAAAATCAGTCTAATCAATTTTAAGATTAAGCATTAATTTTAGTGGTTGTGGTTACTGAAGGGATATGATTGTGCAACTAGTGATGTGTAGACTCAATAGTATGCAAAATCGTCCAATCCTAGACTCATCTATCCAATAAAACAATGTCACTATATGCAAAATCAACCAACAATTCTGAAATAAAGATGCAATCTTTTATCTTTTCGATGCACAAGAAGAATCTAAATGAAGGAAACAAGCACTCAATGCAAGATGCAGTACATGAAAGTAAAATATTTTTGTATTTTCGCTTATAAACAATAAGGAAAATGCAAAAAACTAGATGTATATTTTTGTATTTTTTCAATATAAATGGAATGAAAAAATGCAAGCAAAATCCTACTATTCAGTCACTTAAGTGATGAGAAGATCACTAAGACAACCCAACAAATCCTAAACAGCAAGACTCAGCGAAAGTAAAGAGCTCAAAAGGACAAAACCAAGAGGCTAAATCCAAAGATTGGTAAAAAACCAAGAAGGTTCAACCAAAAGAAATGAAGAGTTCTTGTCACAACCAAGGCATGAAACAATTAAGAAAGAGGCCAACAAAGACTTAGGAACAACCAAAGCCAACCCAACAACAACCAATAGCCATAAACCAACAAAAGATGGAGTTATACGTTACTGTCGAAGGAATACCTGTGGGTACCCGCGAGCAGTAGAGTAAACAAAGGTGGGTATACGTGAGCTGAGCTAAGCTAGCCCACGTGTGAGGAAAGGAAAATGGGAAAATAAAGAGTCCAAGGGCTCAGAAAAAGAAATTTTTCTATGGTGTATCTTAACGGCCAATCAGTGACATAGAGCTTCGATAAACAACAACTCTAATTAAGGACTAATGCTCAAATTTTTTTTCCAAACATGGATGTTGTCCCCAGTGTAGTCGCCATTTCTGTATTGGAGAAAACTCACTATGTCTTGGGAATACCACAACAGATAGATGACTACCAGAAATCAACTCAATTCTCGAAACAATGCTATTATAAATGACAATGTTAAGATAATGGATAAATGTAACCAACCTCGATCCAAATGTTTGATGTAGATCCCCGTTGGAGCTTTCAATCCATGCACTTGAAATCTGCAAATTAGTCTTGACAGCCAATATCCAACAAGTACATATAATATATAAATGACATTAAGATTATCAATAACAATGGTCCATAATATCACAAGCAAATGTAACCCAATGTATAATAAATAACATTCACAACATGAATGGATGAGAATATGAGTATTTCTATTAATTAACAAGAAGTACAAAGTGATACGACCTCTTGCCAGCAACCAATCTGAACCAAGATCTAGATCAATCCACTTGTGCCTCCACCACTTCAATCCTCCATGAATGGAAAACTCAAACTAGAAAGGAGTTTGGAAGGTGAACATAAAGGGTTCACAACTACAAGGATCAATAAGTGTAGACTCAAGATAGGGCAAAAAATCCACTAGAGTTCTCTTGCGATTCTCCTCTTCCTCCCATCCATAAGCCATATGTGCTCAATATATAGTCCTCTCAAAGGTAGGTGAAAGGACACATCGAGGCGTTACTTGGGCATATGGAGAGCCAAAGGTCACCCAATGACCGTTTTCTGGGAGTAAAAAGTGATTTTTTACCATTTTACTTGATACCCACGGGCTATAGTGATGCAACTCGCGAGTACTCCTGCTATAGTGATGCAACATGTGGGTAGGAATAAAAATAGGGAAAACTAATATCTCTCAAGGATATAAGTGGATCTGAGTCACTGAAATGGATCCTACAGGCCAAATAATGCTGATGCTCACAGGGTGGAAGATTACGATGTAACAGCCTGGGCATCAATAATATTGTTTCCTTGAAATTTATGTTTTAGCCAACACTTTAAACCAAAATCATGTAACTTAAAAGGGAAACCATAATTGTGTAAGAGTGTGGGAAGTGCTTTAGATACATTCAACAATTTTTTTTTGAAAAGTAGATGAATGAAATGGCAGAAGAAAAGGTACTGTGAAAGAAAATATTTATCCCATGTTTGTAGAAAACATATTGAGTAGAATGAATTCAATATTTATAACAGAATAATGACCAAGTAAACCCAATCCTTACAGGAATAAGCTAATCAAATCCAATTAGTTTATCATGAATAATTCACAACATATAATAAAAGATATAGCCACAACCACATACGAATGAAATATCAGTGGAAGATTATCCCATTAGGGTATGTATTAACTTTGCCAATTATAGAAAAGTTAAAAGAGCTGAAAAATACAAAAGGAAGAAAATACTAACTGCACATATCAGAGCATAGAATCCACAAAAATCCATGACAGAGATTGAATGTTCTCTTCCCATTACTTTATCGGAAAAAAAATTCATAAGTTACACTTCTTATAAAAAGAGTTGACCCTATCTATTGCTTCTTCTGGTCTACTTATATCCTATTATGCTTTACAAAATGACTATCTGGTAAACTGTTGTTGACTAGTCGACGGTGGAGCTTAAGGTCCTCCTTGCTGAGGTGGAGGAGGGTGTTGCAATGGGTAGCAGGAGATGTCAAGGTAGAAAAGAAGAATAATACCTCGGTAAATTTGAATAAAGCACATATATAGAAGGAATTTGAAAAAGAGGAATTTAAGTGAGTTGGACACTGTTGGCTTATCATATGCTGACCCAGAGGGATTTCAATAAAGATCCGGGTTCTTCGCGGTTTCCCCTTGACCAACAAAACCCCTTCGAACCGGCCCTTTCGGTAACAACCTGCGAGCAGGTTGAGGTCTCACCCAAGGTTTATCTATGGGATACTGCGGAATCAGGTTTCCACAGTAGGTGATGAGTTGTTTAGTTTGACGTACTGCGCAACATGACACGGGACATGTGCTGCGGGGAAAAACTACGCGGCGATAGACGACACCGCGGTCTGCACCTCTGAATTCTACTTCCATGCAATTTCTTTGTGACCGCGACCGATGCAGCTCACACTAAGACTTGAAATACTTGCGGTTAACTAGAGTACTAAAATTAGTAACATTCAATCATTCATCCATTCGCTCAGGGTGTTCACTGCTCAACCATGTGCTGTGGAGATGGTCCAACTACCATGCATTCTTCCTACTACATAATGTAAAAGTGCTTAAACAATATCTAACGCTTAGCCGAATAACTGATTCATTACTGCTTTATAAGAAGAGGCCAAACATTTACCATTCATTTATTCATGCAGAACTTAACATATTATTTTCATATTCTCCTGATGGCAAATACATATAAAAGTACTATCATAATAGTATGCAAGGGAAAATTCAGACATTCATTCAAAGAAGCAGATAAATGCACAATACACAACACAATCACATGGCACAGTATTTAACGTGGTTCACTTCCCCGGGTGGGACGCTACGTCCACAAGAACTGTTGTTATATATATATTTTGGGAAGGGCACAATAGTTCTTAGTCTACACGCTCAGCTGTAGACTCTCTTCTCTCTCAGATAGGTCTCTGCACATTCGGTTGCAAAGCCATTACAATATCTTTACTCAAAAAGATTTTACAATGCTCAGTACAAAACTTCTAACAACAACCCTTTCCCATACAAAAATGCCTCCTTTTATAGATCATGCCTGTAGGTCATGTCTTTACAATGCTAAAGGTTGGAACCCTTAGGGTTTCCAAAACTGCTATGGTTTCTCTAAACCGAACTGCTGGCCTCTGGTAGCGAGTGCTCCATCGTGGTGGTCCTCCACGCCTTCATCCTATCGCTATCGGCCTTTCTGTTGTGCGCATGCCAAGAAGTCACTTTCCTCAAGCCACTCTTCCTCGAATGGCCTCGTACGTCTGGCTCAACTTCCAGTCGCTTTCATCAAACCGTTCTTCCTCTAACGGCCTCGTACACCTGGCCATCGCTCGGCCTCCCTGAAGCATATTTTCCAAAACTAGATCGCCAATGGTCTAACCGGTACCCGTGCCCATCCTCCGTCTAGCACTCTGCTTTGTCGGCTCCACGTTGACTGGTCACTTCGCAGCACTGATCTTCGCAGTACTGCAAAAATTTGGTTGCTGCGCGCAACTTCGCAGCATCCCCAACACTTGCACAAAATTGTATTTTTATTGAGCTGTGCTCAGTTCCGCAGCTAAAACTCCTTCTGTTATCAAAATTTGCCCCAACTTGGCCCAGCCCAACATGCCCCTAACACTTACATGTGGCTCGTCCCTGAGCCAACTTCAACTTCGGCCTTTTTGATCTGCTCCGTGACCTGTGGAGCTAGCTTTGCCATGAATTCATTGAATTTGCTGACCAGCTACTCCATTGTTTCTTGTGTACCATGCTCGACTTGCCTGACTGTGTCGAGCATCTCCACAGTTATTTCTTGTCCAATCTATCCTTCCACATTCTCTTGGTTCTCGCGCAGGTCCTTGAGTTTGTCTTCAATCTGCTGCGATATTGCAATGGCATCCTGCAGTAGTGGTTGGGACTGATCGTCCATCATAGTCTCTTTCTCCCGTAATGCTTGTACCTCCTTTTTTCAGATTGGTTATTTCCCTGTATTTCGGAAGCCTGTCTCTAGCTGGAAGGGCCTTAACTTTCGTATCTAGCTTCTCCAGTGCAGCCCATTTTTCTTTGAATGCGGTCTTTACTTGCAGTAGCCCTGGATCCTCTTCGAGGGAAACCTGTTTTTCTTTGACTGCAGTCTTTACTTGCAGTAGCCCTGGATCCTCTTCGAGGGCAGTGAATTCCTTCGAAGATGCAGTCAATAAATCTTGGCAGTTAGCCACGTCCATTGCAATATTCCGCGTTGCAGCCTTTACTGCTTGCTCCCTTAACTGCTGCTCAGTTAATGGTATCTTCGGATTGATTTTTTCCTTCAGGGTGTTAATATCATCCTCATAAAGAATTTCCTTGTCCAGTATTTCTGTCTTCAGATATTTCACCATATCTCCCATTCTCAGAATGGTGTCCGCAGGATCGCTCTGAGGTTCAAAATCTTCAATGTCATCTGCGACAGAAGTGATAGTGGCCTCCAATCGCAGCTGATGGTCCTGTTCATTGTGCAGTTGCATATCTGTGCACGAGCTAGACTCCTCGAGCTGCCTATTTGCGGCTTGTAGCTCAGCTTGGGACTTGATCGAATCAATGGTCCTTTCATGCATTTCATCTACAACCTGCAGGTGCAAAAAGTGTAAGCCAGGTAATGGAATCTTGGCTAGGTTGAGCTCTACCCGCTCGACACCCTTTGTATCCAGAATCACTTGTTCTGACGTTGGCAACGTTATGCTCATTGGGTCCAGATGAACGAGCCGAATCTTCACTCGTAGTGTTATGGCTGGCTGCAGTGGTGGCTGCTGCGAGGTTCTTCCCGACCTCCCTTCCGATTCTATGTCGTGTGACAAAAGTATCCTTTTCTGGACATTGTCCATCTTCTGCATGAGTCCTTGCAGTGCAAGCCAATTATTTTGTAGGTCATCCTGTATGGCCTTCTCCTTTTTCTCTTTTCCTATCATCATCTCTTCCATCTGTTCTATGACTTTTTCGGCAATCCTGTCGAAATCTTCCTCATTAAGCACTATTTCTGACTGACTCTTGGTTGCTTTCATCTTCTTTCGTGCCTTTGGCTTTGTCAGGCTTTCAGGTTCTTTCCTTTTTCCTTTTTCCTCAGTGATTGGGCATGGCCACGGAATTGGTTCATCTTCTTCTAAATCGGTCGGAACATCCATGACCTTGAGATGGAACTCTGCTGGCCAGTCTCTCATGAGGATGTCGATGTCTTCCTCATACATATGGTAATTACCCACATACCATTCCGGCTTCTTCATCTTTGCTTAGGGTGAAATAAAAATACAATGCATGTCTGCCTGAAAATCGATAACGTGAATGTATTTTGACGTTACCTGCTTTGTAATGCGCGATGTACGAGTGATCGCCTCATGCAGCTGGGTGTAATATTGGTAGAAGACTTCAACTATCGCGTGTTGTTGCTCTGGGTTCAAATTTTCCCAAAGTTTGGCATATCGAACTCCTCTAGGATCATTGGTGTCTGCAATTACACCGACACAGTCCTTCAGCTCCTTCCATCCGACAAAGGCGATCAGGATAATCAACCATGTGAAGTGGAATTGACCTCCATTCTCCTAGGTGTCATTGAGTTCATCCAGGAACTCATTGAGAAGGTACTAACACCAATTGAACTCGGTTCCTTTAGCCACTGTGGCACCAAGTAGTACTGCGCCCGCAGGCACCTCTAGAGGCCTGGCTGTTCTTAGGATTTTTCTAGCCAGCAATTGTGTAACAAACTTTGTCACTCTATATTCATTTTCTTCTGTTGGAAAACCTCTTTTTCCTTTCGCCAATGCATGGCTTTTCTTCATCTTCGCGACAGCTTCTTTTTCCTTACTCTTCCCTTGGAAGAACTGCTTGGGGTCCTTGTCGTGCTTGCTTAGTCTTGTGATACAGTGGATTAAGTCGATGGTCAAATCAACATTTCTGTCTAGCCATAGGTATCCTTGATGGATTTGTGCCATCAAAGTGCGAACCACCACATTGACTTCTGCTTAACGATCAAAATGGGTTAATCTCGGCAGGTTCAGTAATCCTGACTGAACTACTAGTGTCAGCCAGCTTTCGATGACCAAGTTAAGTATGCCTTTAGCGTCTTTCTTCTAGCACATGTACTAGTTAGGCTGGAAGTGTGGGAATTTGGGATCATGGGGTTCTTCCTTCTACACTCCCAGGAGGTCAAGGTCTTCCCACTTACACTCTGGGATCTTTCCTAGCAAGTTCTGGGCAACGTCTACGTGCTTAGAGATTGGCAACAAGGGGATTTTATAGCGGGCATTCTTGACCAGTTTATAGACTAGGTCATCCCACACCCATGGTGATATGTACTCTGGTGTAAGCTTTAAAGGTATCTGCTTCTGAAATATCGGTGACTGTGATACCGCTGAAATTGGCCTGTTGTTCTTTGTTCGTGGCCCAACTGTATCTTTCCCCCTATCCTGCATGTCTGGGTTGTGTCTAGGTGACCTTCAAGATGCTTGACCTAGTTCCAATGTAACCTTCTTGGCAGGGGTTTTCATTAACTCTTCAATCCCTCCATGCTGAAAGACTCTGACTGCTTCTTGGATTGTAAGCTTTTCTTCTTTGTACGACCACTCGGACATTTAGGGGCGAGAGTAGGCAATTGTCTTAGATATGTTACTAACGATTGCTAACACAGGAGTGAGTGCATAAAAATTCTAAGTGTTTGGTAATGCCGGCGAGTCCTTATGCTACATTACTTATAGGCGTAGGTGAGTCCTCCCACGCCTTCCAATGGCTAGATGAGCATTAAATGTGGTGTCCGTTGGCCAAATTGAACAGATCCTTTAATCCCTTTCTTCATTAGCGTGTTCAGAATGGCTATCTTTGTGAGAGCTACTCAAGCGGTTGTTGGCAACGGTCATATAATGGCTATTTTTCTCACGGCCACTGTAACGACTATTTTTGTGAGAGCTGCAGGTCAATCCATCTCGGATCCTACGCAGTTACTTCTCAGTGTCGATGTTTCAACTGCGCGACTCCCTTTTTATTTTTTTTTTATTTTTATTTTTGGTGCAGCTTCAGCAGTGCTGCGCGGAACATACATTGTCCTACTTATCGTACATGTACAGAATCCTTTTCATTTCCAGTGTCCAATTCCAACTCTACTTGACACTTAGAAATTTCTCCCTCTGTTTATCATTTAGAATTCTGTGAAGCAGGAATATCGTGGTACAGCTTTAGTTTGCTCCCATTTATCAAACTTGGTAAAGTATCGCCAGCTAAGGTGGTTAATTTGACTGCACCACTGTTAGTAACATGTATCACCGTATATGGACCAAGCCAATGCATCTTAAATTTACCGCCAATGCATCTTAAATTTACCAGGAAACTTCACGAATTTGCTATCATAAAAGAGGACTAGGTCACCTACCTGAAAGGACTTGTTCTTTACATGGCAATCATGTCATGCATTCTCGCGGTCTTTTTGCACTTGTTGGTGAAAGCCTGCGATGAAGCGATCTTCCTCCAATCCAACCAAGTGTAGCAATATTTCTTCTAGCGCTGCGCGATCTGCCATCCCTTTAAATGCAGCAATTATCAAGATGGGGACAATATACTCCATTGGAATTATAGCCTCCCATCCATAAGCCAATCAAAAAGGTGTGTGTCCTGTCAATTTCTTGCAAGTGCTCCTGTATTCCCATAACACAGATGAGATGCACAGATCCCAGTCATCTCTATTCACATTGTAGATCTTAGTGAGCGCATTCTCGAGTATTTTATTGAAAGCCTCAACAGTGCCATTCGCCTGTGGATGATATGGGGTACTGCGCTGATGATGGATGTAGAATTCCTCTATGAGAGCTTCGATAGTTCTATTCAAAAAGTGAGTGCCTTGATCGATCATCAAAATCTTCAGACATCCAAATCGTGAAAGTATATCTTCAAAAATGAACTGCGTAGTAGTACCGGCACTGCAGTCCTTTACTGGTTTTGCTTCCACCCATCTGGTGAGGTAATCAGTAGCAGTAATGATGTACTTCGCACCAGTTCTTTTCCCTGGAGGGTTTATGGGACCCACGAAGTCAATGTCCCACTTTTCAAATGCCTGTAAGGTCAACTATGGATTCAACGGCATTTCATCTCTACGCGAAGGTTTTCCTGTCCTCTGACACACATCGCAATTCTGGTAGTATTCATTGGAGTCTTTATGGATCATAGTCCACCATAGCCCTGCGCGTAGTATCTTCTGCGTGGTAGCCCTTCCTGCGATCCTTGAATGCGCATTTGCTAAGATGACTGGTTTCTCATGGTCTAGTATGCATCTACGCAGCACTTCATCCGGTCCAAGTTTTTATAGCTGACCTGCAATAATAGTGAAGTCTGCGACGCGCACTACCAGTTGCTTCTTCTGCTGGATGGAAAAGTGTTGAGGTGCCAATCCTGTTGTTAAGAAATCAATAATATCCTGATAATAATCATCAGCAACCTGTATAGAAAATAACTGCGCATCAGGAAGAATGTCTTCAATGTTTGTCGGCTCTTCTCCTAACTCAATCCTAGAGAGGTGATCAAGTCCCAAGTTAAGCCTGCCTGGCTTAACAATAATCTCAAAATCATATTCCTGGAATAGAAACAACCATCTGCATATGCACCCCCCTAACACTGGCTTATTGACCAAGTATTTCAAAGTGGAATGGTCAGTAAACATGAGGAAGTGCGCACCAAGCAAGCAGTGTCTAAATTTTTGCAGCGCATATACCATCGCAAGACCTTCCCTCTCAGTAGTAGTGTAATTTTTTTCCGTTGTGGAGAGCTTCCTACTTGAAAATGCGATGGGATGGTCAATACCTCCTTCTCATGGCTGAGCTAATACGACTCCTAGGGCAATGCATGATGCATCAACATGTACATGGAACGACTTTTCCTAGTTTGGGAAGACTAGGATCGGCGCAGTAACCATCTTCTCCTTTAGTGTATCAAAACCCTGTTCGCACTCTGCATTCCAAATGAACGACGCGTCTTTCTTTTGCAACTTCTCCATTGCAGCGGTTATCTGCACGTAACCCTTTATGAATTTCCTGTAATATCCGGTATGGCCTAAGGTAGAGCGCAACATATTGACTGAATTTGGTGTTGGTAAATTTACAATGATTGCAATCTTCGCAGGATCCACCATCAATCCTTGCTTACAGACAATGTGGCCAAGTAGAATCCCATAAGGAACACAAAAAATACACTTCTTCAGATTTAAGGAGATCTGATGCTCCCTACATTTCTCAAGCATCATTTTGAGATTCGCGCAGTGGTTCTTCAATAGTCCAAACACAGTCCAATCATCAAAATAGGCTTCCAGAAACTTGTGCATAAAATATTTAAAGGCTGCGACGACAACTCTAGAAAAGATGGCAGGTGCGTTCTTCAAACTGAAAGGAATTACTGTGTACTGGAACGACCCCCATTCTGTAGCAAAAGTCATCTTATGACTGTCTGCGGGATCAATCCTGATCTAATGATACCCGGAGAAAACATCAGTAAAAGAGTAGGCTGCATTCCCTCCAACATTATCAAGTACTTCGTCCGTGAAAGGAGTAGGGAATGGGTCGTGCATAGAAGCATCATTCAGGTTTTTGAGATCCACACAAATCCTGATCTCACCTTTCATTTTCTTGTCTTGAATGACCATGGGGCTAATCCACTCGGATTCTTCAATAGGTTCAATGATTCCTTCTTCGAGCATCTTATCTAGATCTGCACAAACTCTTTCTTTGTACCGCGGGTTTAGTCTGTATGGCCTCTGCTTCACAGGCTTGGTGCCTAGCTTCAAAGGTATCTTCATGACCCCTAGGTCTCTTAGAATGCATTTCATTTCTATGAATTTCATGGGGAACAACTCCTGATATTCATGTAAGATGTCTGTGATCTCTGCAATAGTCTGATCATCCCAATAGTCTCCAATTGATGTGAACTTTGGCTTTTCGCTTGTGCCAATGTTCACCTTCTGCGTCTTTACTGGTCCACTCATGTCTGGGATTTCCAACGGAGGTCCTTCTATGTCACGCGCACCCTATGATTCTGGTATGTTTATGTTGCGTGGATCATCCTCATCGTCTTCCTGTCTATCATCGGGTACATCAACTAGGTTATAACACTCGATTTGATGTTTTCCATGTTCCTTCCCTTCTGATTGTAGGTTCGCGGGAATGCCATCTGCCTCGAAGAATCCTTCCCACGTTATATTTTTGTGAGGGCAGTCTTCCCTGAATATACATTCCTTAATTATCTGCAACGTGTCATGGAGCAGTGGGTTGTCATTGTCAAAGATGAAGTCCTTCTGGAAGTTCGCAGTCAACATTTCCCAATCAGTGGTTTCCCTGCGCAACTCCAAGTCTAGGTACCATTTCTTTGGAATGTCATCATCCAGTGTATGTACAAATAGATGCACCCATTCTGTTTGTGGCCTTTCCACCCATTCCTATGAACAGACTTCAATATGCTGGATAGGATCTGTCTGTCCATTAAACTTTTCAAAAGGTAAAGTAACCCTGTCAGTAAACCGATTTTGCATCTTAATCCTACATTGATCCCAAGTAGTCAATGTCTGCTTGTGTGTAGCCCACCATCTAGCTAATGTGTCACACAGTGCCATATCCAATGCTGTTAATCTATGCTCACCTACAATAGATGCAGTATATTTTTGGATGAAAGTGTAAATGTTAGTAGAACCATCATACACAGGAATAGGACTTACCTCCTTTCCAATCCAGCGCAGTGATTTCGTAACCTGCGCACACCTTCTCGCTGATACTTCATGCATGTGGATTTGCCAATTTTCCAGTCCTGTCTCCAAGTCAAAGACACAAGAGCTATCACATCTCCAGCTGAGTGTACCATCTGCAGTTGGATTAATGTAAT
The DNA here is from genome assembly GCA_027924585.1 of Larix kaempferi. Classification (NCBI taxonomy): domain Eukaryota; kingdom Viridiplantae; phylum Streptophyta; class Pinopsida; order Pinales; family Pinaceae; genus Larix; species Larix kaempferi. The sequence goes on from BSBM01000858.1 coordinate 21,052,968, forward strand.
ATTCCTAGTTCTCGGTGATCTAGTATAGTCTGTCCAAGTCTTGAGCCTTTGATTCCTCCTGAATCGGCTCACTGTATTTGTCCCCATCTTTAGGATCCAATGGTGCGAGGACCCTAAGATGCATTCCTTCAAATATTATCTTCTTTTTCTTCATGTTTATGATAGCCAGGTTATCCATAGCCCAGTCAATTCCTAACAGTGCAGGAAAAGGATGACTATCGTCCACAATCTCGATAACTTCAAACTCTGCATGACTTTGGACTCCATCGATGTCAACCATCGTATCAGCTAATCGGCCAAAAGGTATGACTTTCTCTTGGTTAGCCATTCTCAATTGGATAGGTGACCATAACATCTTTGGTCGACCCATCTGTTGCCATGTCTGCTTTGTCAAGACATTGACTTCAGATCCCAGATCATAGATGACTTCATCCATTTCAAAATTTCCTATCTGCGCGGTAAGCCTCATTTCTCGGCGTATTATTTTATGCTTCCTTATGTGATGTACGACGCTATCAGAAGTTTCTGTTCCCGTCTGTGGTTCATATTGGCTTATGAGCTTCTGTAGCTCTGCTATGGCATTTTCACTTTTTAGTAGCTTCATGCAACTTCGCAGGAACTACGCAACGGAAGTGCCAACATCCATTGCGGTACTTGTTTTGTCATAAGCAGCTAGCATGTCTTCAACATGCGGTTTTTCACTACACAATGGGATCCTCGCTGACTTAGTTACCAATTCTGTGAAGGTATCCCGTGCATCGATAAAGACCTCCTTGTTCTTTCATAGCTCGAGAGTAGGTGTTTTTCCCGGAGCTTTCCTTATCCATACTGTCTCAAGAGGGGTTTTCTTTGTGTGAGCCTCCCCTAATGTTGAAGCTTCTGCTTTCATATCGAGGCATGTCTCAGTGCCACTGCGTGTGGCCACATTGATGCTCGGGTCCACTGGTCTATTCTCTGTTGCGATCCACTGGATGTTTGGAGTTGGTGCCTCCGTCCGTATTCTTTTCTGCATTTCCACCTCTAGCACTGGGAAATCTTCAATAACATGCTCAAATGATTTACAGTAGTTGCATGTAGTGCATGGGTTAACACAATCTCTAGACACATGACCTGGATGGCAACAATTATAACAAATGACCGGGCCGTGGCCTCTTCCCTGTGCTGGGCCAGCATTTCTTCCTCTGTCGCGGTATCCACCACCATGACCTCTGTATCCTCCTTGATCATATTGCGTGTTTTCTTGTTTGGGCTAGTTTTCTTCTTATACGTGGTACAAGCCAGTGCCTCTCATTGCGTCCATATCTCATTTTCTTTCGTTCATTAGCTCATATGCGCGGAAGTTGGATTCATCATGTCCAACTGATTTACAGAAAGTGCAGTGTAAATTTTTGGGTGTTTTCACATATTTCTGTATGAGATAGCAGTCTTCAGGTCTGTGTCCTGTAGTTCTACAAATTTCACAGCATGTGGCCTGATTCTGATTTATCAGGTTGGGCGCACCACTGTTAAGATTATCGCGGAATAAAGGGCAATGCTCGCGGTCGTGGCCTTCTCCTTTACAACCTATACACCAAACCTCATGCCTAGGTTCATACCTTTGTTCTTTGACATTCTTCATGCTTTGCAGTTCTAGTGTCAAGGTGGTCAGCTGGTTCTAGATCTGAGACATCCTAGAACTAGTCTCACCAATCAGTGAAGCCTCTAGCTTCATTGCGATCTCCAAGGCCTCTTCCTGCGACACAACCTTCTGCTGCATCAATGGTAATCTAATGTGGGGCAACAGCGCAGCAATAAACCATTCCTTGTGTTGTTCTGGAGCTATAACAAAGCTCACTTGGTCCAATAAGGTCTTCAACTTCTGATCAAACTCCCAGATCGTTTCAGTCAGTCTCTGCTTTATTTGTTTCAACTCGGTTATACACTGAGATTCAGATTTGGGTTTCTTAAACTCTGCCACAAGCGCAACTTTAATTTCTGTGAGGGTTCTTGACTGTGTCTGCGAGTACTTCATAAACCAATGTAAAGCTCTATCTCTGAGGGTGGTAATGAGTTGCGCTCTCTTCACAGCATCATCATGGATTTGTTTTACGCTCTAGATGGCTTCGCAAAGAAACCAATGCTAGTCAGGGTCTTCTAGACCAGTTCCTTTAAATATCGGTAGCTTCATATCAGTGTTTTCCATTGTCCTATTAGTAGGAGCACCCGGATTTGTGCGTGGCTGCTGTGAGGGGCTCTGCGTGGTGAAAGTAAATGGGAGTATCGGAGTGGACTTACTTGACTGAGTATCCTGCGGGGTGGGCTATGGAACGAGTGGGCTCTGAGATAAGGGAGGCGCGGTCTCTACAACCGACGGATTCTGAGGAGTGAGTGGTAGCATGGCTTCATTGTTAAGGTCACAAGGAATCTCAGTTCTATGTGGAGTCCAGTGCCTCCAAGATTCTTATTAAATTTATATCGCTTCCCGCTTCTAAGATTATGGGTCTCTTCATCAGAATCACTATATATATTGTTTACCATGACAGACTTGAAAATATTACTGCATTCTTAAAACACCTTTCTCGGCTAGCAACATCTTAATGTATAGATTGAGATTGTTCAGGTAATTACCTTGGAATCCGTTGAAAAAGTATGCTTCTGCTTGGCTGTAGGATTTGAGTGTGTCTATGGTAAATTCTGTTACGAATCCTTCTAACATGTGATCGACCTGTGAAGAACCTGCAATAATTAATTAATGCAAATACATGAGATATCAGAAATAATAGAACTCATAATCACTTTTATATTGATCACGGGCCACTTTGAGGAGGCAACCTCCTTTGAGCAAGCTCAATACAATTAACTTCACGGTGCCTTCATAGGCCTCAACACACACTTATATATTAAGTCTAGGCGCCAATACCATGGGTCAATACTATTTGTCAATACAAACCATGGGATAATACAAACCATGGGCTAAGTCTAGGTGCCAATACTATGAGTCAAAACCATGAGCCAATACAAACTATGGATCAACAAAACTATGGACGACTTACAAAGCATATGCGCCAACAGCAATAACACAAACTATGGATCAACAAATACGATGGGACGACTTACAAAGCATATGCATCCAACAACAATATACTAACAAAGTAAAGACATGGGTTCCTAACATCCCCTCTCCCTTAGAAAAAGCTTTGTCCTCAAAGCTTTAGATGTGGAAATTGATGCAGAATCTGAAGGAGTGGGTCCCCTGTAGCATCCTCGGGTTGCATTCTGAGCCACTGGCACCTTTGGAGTTTCAGGGAGGATTGCGTGGAAGGATGAAGACGAAGAAGAACCATATCAACGATGTGAAAAGTGCACTCAGAACAGTGTTGATCGACTTGTTGTTTCAGTCAAATTCTTGCCATGTGAAGATTGTCCTGCAGAATGAGAAAAAGCTGATCACAGTTTCGAAGAATTGAGTCAATTGCCTAAACTGGGGAGCTGCTGAAGGTGTATGGAAGAAGAACTGGTGGTGCCTGTCCAGAGACTGCTTCATATGGTGTCCTTTGAGATGTGGTACTATACCACTGGAGCGCTTCTAGGAAATCCATAGAAACAGTTGTCCAAATCTGTGGAGGGATGGGCAAGGGTTCGAGCAGTCCCAAAAGAAGGGTCGTTTCACCCTTGTTGACCTGGAAAGTATCACAGTCAACCACCATCCATTGAATTGTCATTTTGAGTCCCTGCCAAAAGAAGTTACATTGTTCCTGGTCATTCGTTTTGAGGAACCCAGAGTGCCCTACTGATGAAGAAGCATGGAGTTCATAGAAGAGATATCCCCGTTGAACAGATTGCAACCAACTTGGAACAAGCAGAGAAATAGATATAAGAGAAACCGGGTCATCAAATGTGCGAGGAGGAGCATCTTCCACCATATTGTCCTTACCCTTTTGGTAAGTGGTCGCATAGTCATAACCCATGAGTTGGATAACCCATTTCAGGTGTGCTGGGGAGGAGACCCGTTGTTCCAGGAAAGTTTCCAGACTCTGGAGATCAGTCTTGATGCAGAAATAATTCCCCAATAGGGATGGCTGCCACTTCTATACTGTATGCAAAATAGCCATCATGTCCTGCTGAGATGTAGATGTGGCGAAATGCTTACTGGAAAGGTCTCGTGAAGGCGGCAAGCCCACTGGTGCAACAAAGACACATGCATATCTATCCAAGGAAGTAGTGGAGACCATTGGTGGGTGCATCTGAAGGGAATGGAGATGCGCAATGACACCATGTGAATTCTTATTAAAGATATTTTCCAGGCAATGTGAACTGATGATGCAGAGAGACCCTGGTTGTAAGCCCATAAATTTGTGTTGTGTCCCATTGACTGAAAACTGCATCCAAAGTTCAGCAAAATCCCATAAGATGGGGCCAATTGTGCATAACCATTGAACGCCCAAAACCACATCACATTCACCTAAGGACAAGGCAAACATGTTAGAGCGTAGGTTATAATCTTCCATAGAGATACACACATTGTGACACTTCCCCTTGCAAGGTAAGGTGCCCCCATGGGCAACCATGATTTCAAAGTTGGAGCAAGGATGAACAAAACAATCAGCCTATTTGGCAATCTGAGGGTCAATGAAGTTATTAGTGCTACCAGAATCAATGAGTATGGTAAGAGGGAGCTTCTTGATGTTGATGTATATGTAACTTCGGAATGTATTTCACATATATGTATATTGTATTCCTATAGAGATGTTATTATTCCTCTATACGGAAGTGGTTGTATTCCTATAGAGATGTTATTATTCCTCTATACGGAAGTGTCGTCATTTATATTGTAAGTGTCGTAACTTATACTTGATGGGTTATTAGACCACCTTGTTGGGGTTGGCCCTGTATAAGTCATGTGGGTCAAAGGGTTATTAGACCACCCTATTGGGGGTCGGCCATGTGGGTCAAAGGGTTATTAGACCACCCTAGTGGGGGTCGGCCAAGTTAGCATTATGTTAAGTGGTTAAGTTGAGGCCGACCTAGTTGAAAAAAGGTCAAGTCAAGTTAGTGTATAAATAGAGAGTGTCTCTCTCATTTTACATATTCTATTCTCTCACTCACACTTTGGAGAGTGGCGCACTTGTGGAGGAGGAGGCTCTGCTACTAGGAGAAGACTATCTCTTGTATTCTGGTTGTATCATTGCTCTATCTATCTCTGAGGAAGTTATTGGGATTTTTCACCTTTATGGTTTTCTCCAAGTAAACTCTGTGTCTCTTGTGTGCTTGCATTATTGTGTCCATGAATGATATGCTGTAGATTTGCTGTACATGTTGTTCTCTCAGTTAATATCCTAGATCAGATTGAAGTAAATTCTGAAAATTTAACACTTGAAGTATCCCCTGATCCGCATTGTTTGTGGGGTGGTGACGTCGGTTACAGCATGGAGAGAGATCTCGGGTGGGTCGTCCTGAGATGGGGTGTCAACAGGCGTGTGTTGAATGTCGACCTGATCATCTACTGTATTTGTAGCTTCTTCACCAAGTTCTGAGGAAGGCAAAGAATCCACATCCAAGAGATAGATCTTTTGTTGAACACATCTATGTCCCCGAGTGAATTTCTCATCACAATTATAACAAAGCCCTTTTTATCGGCGTGCCTGCATCTCTGTTTCAGAAAAATGCTTGATAGGAGTTGGCTGAGGAACAAGCGTGACAGGAGGTCATTGGGAACCCATATTTCTGAAGGGAATAAAGGTGGGTTTGGAGCATTGTTGAGCTACGTTCCTGTCCTCTACCAACTTAGCCAACCCTAGGACTTCCATCATTGTGTTGGGACAGAACATTTTGACCTCTGAGCGGATTTCATCCTTGAGACCACCGATAATAAAAAATCCTATAGAATTCATCAGACAATCCTTCTGTGTGATTGGCCAGTTTCTCAAATTCTGTCTGATACTCTCTCATTGTGCCCATTTGGAAAAGTTTAGTGAGTGCTCCTGTGAAGTCATCAAAAGCACTAGGACCAAATCATGGCAAAAGGAGTTGGCAAATATCTATCCAGTTTGGCTCGGGATGAGCTTTGATGTACCGACAGTACCATTGAAGGGATTCCTGTTCCAAATGAAAGGATGCAAGTGGAACTTTCTGGACATCAAAAGTATTATGCAGACTGAAATATTGTTCTACTTGGTATATCCATCCAGTCGGATCAGTACTATTGAAGTGAGGAAAATCAAGCTTCGGCCCACGAAAATTGCTGGAAGAAGAGAACCCCGTGGCTGCAAAAGATTCTAGTTGTCGGTTATTGTTCATGGCTGAATGCTGAAGCTGGAGGCTAAGAAATTTTTCATCCAGATCTTGGAGTTTGGTTTGGATGGCTGCAAGTGCTTCCTCCATGGGTGACAACCATAACCAGGTTTTTTTTTTTTTTTGAATGGTTAGAAAAACACAAACAGAAGTTGATTTAGTAAAGGGAAATTTGGATTGGGGAAAAAATCTGATGGGTAATTGGAGTTTGACTAGATTTTGGACACTGTCGAAAGGATAGGAAAGCAGAAAAGGGGGATTTCAGAAGCAGGGTGAAAGAATGAGAAAATTTGGCAGAGAGGGACAAAGAAGTAGAATTAGAAAAGGAACTCTATGGTAAAATTTGAAGGCGATCAGGTGAAAGTCGAAGAAGTTATGGAAAACCCTAAAAATAGACAAATGTGAGATTTCGGGTGTTGGGAAGTGGAATGTGGGATAGGTTCCTCAGGAATGAAATATGTAGAATGGGATTGCAGGGGTTTTAAGAGAAGTTTCAAGGGAAACAGAGTTAAAACAAGGGATCTGAAACAGATAGATCTGCAACGGCCCGAAAGTGAGCAGAAACAGAGGGATCTGAAATGGCGCCAAATGGATCAAAAAAGGCTGGATATGAAATAGATATGAAATGGATTTCAGAATGGATCTGAAACATCATCGCAGTGATCGATAATAGTTCAGTTGAAAATAGATATGGACCCTAGGTATGTGCGGCTTCCTAACAGTTCAGGGGTTTCACTCGGCCACCAATGCTGTCTGACGGCTTGCGTATTGGGGCAGTACCCCTCACTCCACAGCTCAGGTAAAACTGATAACCGCTTTGCCACAAATGACAACTCTTGGTTTACCTCATGGGTGGGAACTAGTCAATCAGGTAGGGGTCATTTCCCTTTTCGCTGGCAGGTCCTCTCAATGGGCCAGCTACTTCAGGGTTCTTGTGGTACTCCTCACAATGAGTTTTAGGGCTTATGCTCAAGTACTTCCCACAGTTAAGAGGATAGGGATTATTCCCAAATCCGAACCTGCAATAGATGCGAAAAAAAAATTTGGCAGAAATTTCACCCATCAAGCAAAAGAAAGTGCTCTAATACCAGATGTGAATAACCTGCAATAATTAATTAATGCAAATACACGAGATATCAGGAATAATAGAACTCATAATCACTTTTATATTGATCACGAGCCACTTCGAGGAGGCAACCTCCTTTGAGCAAGCTCAATACAATTAACTTCATGGTGCCTTCATAGGCCTCAACACACACTTATATATTAAGTCTAGGCGCCAATACCATGGGTCAATACTATGCGTCAATACAAACCATGGGCTAATACAAACCATGGGCTAAGTCTAGGCACCAATACTATGAGTCAAAACCATGGGCCAATACAAACTATGGATCAGCAAAACTATGGACGACTTACAAATCATATGCGCTAACAACAATAACACAAACTATGGATCAACAAATACTACGGGACAACTTACAAAGCATATGCGTCCAACAACAATATACTAACAAAGTAAAGACATGGGTTCCTAACACGACCCAGAAGTCAACTACGCGCGTCAATGGGATTTCTATTGTTTTGAGCTGCATTATGAACTCTGGAGTCCACTCTATAGGAACTCCCCCTTGAAAACCTGAGTCCACTCTGTAGGAACTCCCCCTTGAAAACAGGTTTTCTTCTCTGAGAGTTGGGAGATCCACTCATGCAGCTCGTTTGGAAATGATGCCCATAAAATATCATGAATATCTCTCCACAGATATCTATTCAACCACTCTTCGTCAGATAAATGTGAGTGTCTATTCTCTTGCCTTGCAAAGTTTCTTACGGTCTTGTCACACCAAGCCCGGATCTCTGTCTTTTCAAGATGACAATTCTCGAAGCCTACCGAGAACTGATGTTCTTCGTCACACATTAAGGCTGCAACTCATCACAAATTATAGCACTGCAACATAACCATTTGTTGGCTTATCATATGCTGAACCAGAGGGTTTTCAATAAAGACCCAGTTTCTTCGTGGTTTCCCCTTGACCAACAAAACCCCTTTGCACTGGCCCTTTCGGAAACAACCTGCAAGCAGGTTGAGGTCTCACCCGAGGTGTATCTATGGGGTACTGCAGAATCAGGTTTCCACAGTAGGTGATGATTTTTTTAGTCTGACATACTCCGCAGCGTGACACGAGACGTGTGATGTGGGGCAAGACTGTGCAGCGATAGACGACACCGCGGTCTGCACCTCTGAATTCTACTTCCACAGAATTTCTTTGTGACCGTGGCCGATGCAGCTCACACTGAGACTTGAAATACTTGCGGTTAACTAGAATACTGAAATTATTAACATTCAATCATTCATCCATTCGCTCGGGGTGTTCACTGCTCAACCATATGCTACGGAGACGGTCCAACTACCATGCATTCTTCCTACTGCCTAATGTATAAGTGCTTGAACAATATCTAATGCTTAGCCGAATAACTGATTCATTACTGCTTTATAAGAAGAGGCCAAACATTCACCATTCATCTATTCATGCAGAACTTAACATATTATTTCCATATTCTCCTGATGGAAAATACATATAAAAGTCCTATCATAACAGTATGCAAGGGAAAATTCAGACATTCATTCACAGGAAGCAGATAAATGCACAATACACAACACAATCACACGGCACAGTATTTAACGTGGTTCACTTCCCCGAGTGGGAAGCTACGTCCACAAGAACTGTTGTTATATATATCTTTTGGGAATGGCACAACAGTTCTTAGTCTGCACGCTCAACTGCAGACTCTCTTCTCTCTCAGATAGGTCTCTACGCACTCGGCTACAGAGCCTTTACAATATCTTTACTTAGAAAGATTTTACAATGCTCAGTACTAAACTTCTAACAACAACCCTTTCCCATACAAAAATGCCTCATTTTATAGATCATGCCCGTAGGTCATGTCTTTACAATGCTAAAGGCTGAAACCCTTAGGGTTTCCAAAACTGCTACAGTTTCTCTAAACCGAACTGATGGCCTCTGGTAGCGAGTGCTCCATCATAGCGGTCCTCAACCCCTTCATCCTGTCGCTATTGGCCTTTCTGTTGTGCGCATGCCAACAAGTCACTTTCCTCGAGCTGCTCTTCCTCTAACGGACTCATACAGCTAGCTCAGCTCCCAGTCGCTTTCATCAAATCATTATTCCTCTAACGGCCTTGTACACCTAGCCATCGCTCAGCCTCCCTGAAGCATATTTTCCAAAACTAGACTGCCGACGGTCTAACTAGTACCCGTGCCCATCCTCCTTCCAACACTCTGCATTGTTGTCTCCACGTGGACTAGTCACTTCGCAACACTGCTTCCTCGCAACACTGATCTTCACAGCACCCTTCACAGTACTGCCAAAATTTGGTTGTTGCGCGCAACTTCGTAACATCCCCAACACTTGCACAAAATTGTATTTTTATTGAGCTGCGCTCAGCTCCGTAGCTAAAACTCCTTTTGTTATCAAAATTTGCCCCAACTTGGGCCAGGCCCAACAGACACGTGTTGTCGTGGTATTGGCCCTTTAGGTGAGGATTGCGGGGGCTTTTAATGTGTGGGAATGTTATTGGCAGAGTGGTGGTGTAACGTCCCTTGAACTCCCTGGTGGTCTTCAGAGGTCATGGAACCCCTTCTATCCTTTACTATACATTTTTTTCTTCGATTTCTTCCAATTCCACACATAGCCGCAATAGGCTCGGATCCACAATCCTCATTCCGCAATTGTGATCTGCAATCCACAATCCACAATTGCGATCTACAATTTGCATTCCGCAATCCACAATTGTGAGGTTCGGAATGTGGAATCCTCAAAATGGTCCTTCCGATGATTCCTCTTTATGCATTCCACAATCCGCATTGCGGATGCGGAAATGCAGAAATCCCTATTCCATCTCCGGAATGACTTTTCCTTCCGCAATCCGCATTGCGAATGTAGACATGCGGAAAACCACACTGGCGAATTTACCTTCCGCAATTCGCAATCCGCATTGTGGATGAGGACATGCAGAAATATACACCGACAACTTTTACCTTCCGTAATCCGCATTGCGGATGCAGAAAGGTACTTGCAGATACGGAAAGGTCAAGACCACTAACCCTCGCTCCTGCAAGCTCCTAAAGCAACTTCAGAGGGTGATAACGTCCTCATCCTTGGTCCAAATTGGGAAAGGCTAGTATCGTTGGAAATCTCCTGGAGAGCTCTATCTAAAGGTTCAACTCCCCACCCCATCTTAGCACTCCAACCATGCCAAATTTTCCAACTAAGTTTATCTTCATAAACCCACCAAGATGACTTGGATTTCTACAGGGTTTATGCCTCCTTCTTGCCATAACTTCGTCCTCCACCTAACCTACAGAGTGTTGTAGATATTTCTCCCTATGGATAAAGAGAAATTCTCTTAGGATAAAGTAGATTAAGCTAGCTCTAAGCTAAGACAAAAATGAAACAAATGTAATCTTGAATCCCGGATTAAACTAGTATTTCAGAGATTTTACATTAGAAGGGAAGGAAAAATAACTCACCTCCATTCTCAATGTTTTTCCTGCTTGCAGTTCTGATCTCAGAATCTTCGTGATAGATCTATGGAGACAAAACAATACACAAGCACATACAATCTTCCAATGTATTTGAATTACAAGTTAGATCCACAATCTATATAGACATAATTCATGACATTGAAACATAATCAATACACACGAACTAGGAAACAAGGCAAGTTATATTATCGAGAAGCTTGAAAAGTGCTTATAAAGGTTGCTTGATGTCCAAGCCAATCTTCCAGCTCCAATTGCTTCCACCTCTAGCTATCTCCACAAAAGGTTTGTGATCATAGGTTTGATGCCCCAAAAGTCCTCCCTTTGGCTCATGGAAGAACTCTCTCTTATAGCATGTGGGAAGGTTAACCAACAAGAGAGAAGTGTGGATCTATCGAGTGTTTAGTGGATCAAGCCATCCAAATAGGGAGAGGTTTAGGATCGAATCATAGGTAGTCAATCCCATCAAAATCTCTTGAAGGTTGAGATCCCAACATCCATGGAAAAATGGCTATAACTGGACTACCGCGCCCCTACAATTGAGCATAACGCGGTAGTAACGCACAACAGTAAAGGAGCATTACACGGTAGTGAGGACTACCGTGCAGCAACAAGTGTGCAACACATGGTAGTGTTGGCAAAGATAACTGGGTTGGGATGGAAAATGAAAGGGTTTGTCTTCAGTGTTCAATCATTAATCTTTTCTGGATGTTTAATCAGTAGGGGGAAGTGTTTTCGACGTGTTTTGGTGTAAAGATGCGACACTAGGTCGTTAGGTGTGATATTGAGGTATAACAGATGCCCCCTAAAGTGTGAGGTCAGAAGGGACTAATGGCCAAAAGAATTTACAAATATCGTGTAGAGATAGCGTCGAGGGGAGCAACAAGAAGCTGAAACAGAAACAATTTGTCAGATATACCACCGAGGCCGGGATTCCCATGCTCAGAAACAATTGACTCAAAGCATGGCTGGCGACCAATACATTGCAGATCCATGAGTACTGAGATGATATAGACCATAGACAAATCATGGCTACTATGAACAAGCGTAGATCCATGATACAGAAATGACATAGCCACGACCAATACATAAGTGGATCTATGTGACAATACAAAAGGAATTTCCATCGCAACCTGGACACAATTAGAATATAATAAGGATGTCCAGGGTCTTCTACCCGATCACAAATGATACGAATCTATCCATGTGATTACAAGGTGTTGAAGTCGAACATGGTAGAAACCATTTGATGACTAGTCAATGATGTGAACCATTAACAAATGCGAGGGAAATCACCAATGATGACGATGATCCCCAAGGTATCTATAGTACATCTCAACGGAATGCTAATAAAGGAGGTGATGTCGAGCATCCGAGAGATCATTCAATCAGAGGTCAATGATGAAAACCTACTGTTGAATACGAGGAAACCTTCCATTGAGGCATGTAGGTACCAAGGTACTAGTGGTTGACTCCTAAGCCCAATTCCTGGATAGTGATTTGGCGTCGACAGGAATAGACTCATCGAAGGTGGGCCATGATGATTCCCACATCATCGACACAAAATCGGAATGAGAGATGATGTGAAACAATGGAACAATGAAACATGTACTGACACAGTGGAAATCTTGACACAATGGATGACTTGGAACAATACAAACCCTTTGAACATATAACGACATGAAGCAGAACCTGGAAGCAGGGATAATTGGTAGTAGAGGATAGACATAGGATGAGTAGACTCGTGGCCAGAGAGACAACTCGAGATGATGACCATAACTCAATAATAATAGATACCCAAAAATAGACAAGGGACAGACGCATGCCATGTTCAAAGGTGACGACTGACAAGCTTCCAATAAAATAAACTTGACTCATTTCCCAATTTCCCCTAACATGATAGACAAGTACCTCTTTGTTGTTTGACGAGCTTGAAGAGGATAACAGATGCTCGGTATAGCTCATCTCATAGATGAGTCCGATCTCATATTGTTTTATGAACCTGAGAAAGGAGGGGTTCGTCCCAAGATGGGTCCTTTGATGTCAAATTTTAACAAGTCCAGGGAAGGGAAACTCGATATTTTTTCACATTTACAGAGCCTAAGAAACTTTAAAGTAGGCTCCAGGGTGTACTTTTTCATAAATTTAGTCCCCCAGTCCCGAAAAAGTGTAAAACAATTCCTGAGAGAACTCTCCCAGTCAAAATTTGACTGAGGTATACCTTTCTCGTAATTAGTCTAAACAGGACGAAAAAGGGGTAACCTATCACTGAATAGACGACCTTTCGAATACTTTTACAAGTGTGAAAGAGACAAGTGCACTTGGCAATCTTTTCGAAACGAGGGAGTCTGAAAAGAGCTTAAAGGGAACTCCGATGGTCTTTTTCGTAATTTTTTAATTGTGTCGGTCCGAAAAAAGAATAAAATACAACCGAAACAATACTTTCCTCATCATTTAACGAGCATGAGTAAAGTTGACTAAGCTCGACACCGTTTTCTTGAGTTTGACAAGCACGACACGAATGTAAAAGACGCTTGGAATCTTTTTCAAGTTTTAATTCAGAGCATGTAAAAGATAAAGTTGGCTCAAAGTGAAGGTCAAAAAGTAGTAAACACCAGTGTGAAAAGCTTCGGAAGATCCTGTCAAAGAAAACTAGCGAAACCTCAAAAGGACATTAGTAATGTGAAAAAGAGTTTTGACCTAAGATAATAATAATAATAAAATAATGAGAAAAAATTAAATATGGATGTTATATAAGTAAGAAGTAAGAATGAAAAGTTTCCATTTTAGCTAGGTTATTTTTGCTAAAAGAGGAAATTCATCCATTAGAGGGAAAAAATTCAAGGGTTCATATTAGAAGATTCAAGGCATCATTTTGTCATCCGTCTGCGCCGGGTAAGAGCTCTCAAGCCCCTCTTTCAATTCATAGGTAAAAAAATTTCATTTTAGTGCAATTTTTCCAATTTTTAGGGAAGCCCTATGGGGCATTTTTCGCCCCTGCAACTACCGCGCGTTTCCTCTGTCGAAAAGCGCGGTAGTACCGCACTGTAAGCCAACAAGGGGATGCGGTAGTGTACAGTACCATGCATATAGTTAGAACCCAGACGCAGTAGTGGCAAAAAATAGAAAAAATTTAATGGTTTTCCTTTAATTTTTTACCGAGATCAAGTCATTATTTTGCTTATGAATGTTTCCTTGGCCTTTTTGCAGGATTTTATAGCTCGTTTGACACAAAATGGTCGACTGGAAAGAGAGGGAGCATGAGGATGATGATTTATTGGCTGAAAATGACCAAGAGACTCTATCTGCATCGCGAAACTATGGGTTATTAAAAATTTTCAAGACCAAAGGCATCCACAGGCAGGCTAAAATTCTCACTCACATTATACAAATGTGGGACCCTAACATTCAAGCCTTTCGATTTGGGGATCATATCCTTGATATTGAGCTTGAGGACATCTATTTTATTATGGGTCCCTCAAAGAGAGGGGCCCGGGTGAACTTGATAGGGTTCAGTTCCTTGGAAGCGAGCATCGATGCCTTGATTGCTCATTACTGTCGTCAAGGTTCCAGGAAGAAGAGCGGGAAAGTGGTCAATAAGGATGTTGTGGAACTTCCAATGAAAACTGTGTTGTTTACCATCACACGTGCACCGGGTAGCATGAGTCCTCATCAGGCATTCCGTACGCAAATGAATCTTGCCATGGAGTGTTTAGCACCAACACTGTTCAACTAATGCGAAGGGGTGCTATCCAATCTCAAGGAGCAAGTAACCAAGTGTAGGAATGGGGAGAATCGCCAATTCGGTTATGGGATCATTTTGGTCACCTTCTTTCTAGAGAGGGTGTCGTTGTTGTGTCCACAGCTGACCATGCCTATCCGCCCACCCACCGAGCCATGGATGGGTCGATGGAGTGAGTATGTAGGGTGGCTCGGGGGGCCGCAACATCTAGCCTTTGGCGAGGACTTCTTTTCATGGCTCGAGGAGTAGATCGTGATGATCGAGGACTACCCCTATGTAGGGGTGGACTTCCGCGAGGATATTGACTTGGCATTGCCCGATGATGAGGATTGGGATAACTCAGGTATGAACTTCAAAAATGTATTTTTAATTTTTTGAATATGCAATTTTTTGATTGTTTTTTAGAATGTGTGAAAAGACTTAATTTGTATATGTGCATGTCGCAGATCGTGGACCAAGGAGACCTGCAGGCTATTCGTCGTTACGCCAAGGAGGTATCGAGCACTGATTTATTTCAGAGGAGGAAGAAGAGGAAGAGGAAGCAGAAGAAACGGGAGGGATCTAGGATATAGAGCGGAACCTACAGGGTTTGACCCTCGGAGTCCGAGCTATGAGGATGGATGATGTTCCTCTGCATCTTCAGCGGCATACCGTGGGTGTGCCTAGATGTATTGGCCTACTCCTCTATAGGGTGGCTAGAGCTATAGTTTTCTACCATTAGTAGCGTGAGGAATCTGAGGAGGATCGTGATAGATCTCCTAGACCTCCTTAGATAGTAGTATTTTAGTTTTTGTAGCATGTACACGATATGTAGGCTTGAGAGCCAAATTTTTTGTATGGGATTGGGTCCCAAATTTTGTGTTTTGGACACAAACTTTATGTATTCAGAGAAACACTTTTATATGTGATGATATATACATATCGACCTACTCTTATGATTTACCTATTTACAATGACTTGCATGTTTATTTTATGATGTATTCTTCATGTATGGGCAAGATGCCAATCCAAAATGTAGTTCGCTAATGAATCAACCACATAATTGAATTCTCTTGGTATGTGTTGATATGAAATATAATCAAAAGATCGTTCCAAGAGGCGTACTCTTCAAAATAAGTGAAGTAAAATGGGATCAGGGATGGTGTAGATACGGTTCAGGTGTGACACCACTAGTTGAGAGTCTAGAAAGACTGACAAGGAGTCAGTTCCAAGGGAATCAACCTCGGTTAAGAGTCCAATGAATGCATGGTACTCTACAATATTATTGGTTGCAGGACCCAAGAAAGTGCCTCTTGAAGATGTCAACTCACCAGTGGGAGAATAAATTACCCATGCTGCGGAAGCAAGGTTCCGGGTGTGTCTACTCGCACCGTCGACGAATCCGTAGTAGGAAGTCATTTGCACATAGAAGTACAAGTCGAGGTAAATAGGGATACATAAGATCCATGCATACATACATAAAAGAGAAATGAAAACAAACTAAGTACATTATGTACAAAAAGTGTCTCGCGCAAGATGAACCTACACGTAGAAGCATTTTAGGTATAGCCCATTGCGGGGCCATGCTAACAGTGTGCCGTCATAGTCGACGAGTTCATAGGCTCCTTTATCCAAAACATGTTTTACAACAAAGGGGCCATACCACATAGACTCTAGCTTTCCTTTTCCAAGTTTATCATGCATCTGGTCATATGTGAGTACGAGGTCACCTTCGTTGAAAACTTGAGGTTGAACGGATTTGTCATACTGTGCTTTGACGCGCTTTTTATGGGCTTCATTAGCTAAAGCAACGTCTCGGTGGGTTTCATCTAGCTTAGCTAGGTATAGGAACCATTCTTCTTCAGAGGTAGTATTGGGAAGTAGCTCTGTGGCTATTTTGAGTGACGGGATTTCACATTCAATCGGTAAGATGGCTTCCAGGGCATACACCAGTTGGAATGGTGTAAATCTGGTAGCACTTTTCACTAAGGTTCGGTATGCCCACAATGCCGAAAAAAGAGCTGAGTGCCAATTGGACTTGTGGGTACCCACAATGTGCTGAATCATACGTTTCAGAACCTTGTTAATGGCTTCGACTTGGCCATTGGCCTGTGGGTAGTATGGGGTTGAGTTTTCATGACGAAAACCCAACTTGGCGCTCAATTCTTCGATCATATGGTTCCTAAAGTAGGAGCCATGATCGGTCACGATGGATTGTGGGACTCCAAACCTAGCTATGATGTGGTTGAATATGAACTGTGCTACTGTTTTACCGTCTTCAGCATAAGTAGGCATCGCTTCAGCCCATTTTGTGGAATAATCCACATCTACTATGACATAGCTATGCCCCCCGGCTGAAGTGGGATTACAATGCATGAAATCTATACCCCATTTAGAAAAGGGGCCGAAGGCAATGACAGGATGAAGTGGAGCAAGATGCGAGCGTGTCTTACTGTGAAAGAATTGATAGGGTGGACATTTCTTAACCATTTCAATGCAGTCTTTGAAAATCAAGGGCCAGAAATATCCTGCTCGTAGTATCTTCTGGGCCGTAGCCATCCCAGAGAGATGACCACCACCTGCTCCAGCATGGCAGTCATTAAGAACGTGTCCAGCCTCATCTAAAGTTAAACATCGTTGAAGAATGGTATCAACACCACGATGGTAAAGGGTATCGTTAATTATAAGGTAGTACTTGGCGTGATGTCGGATACATCGACGTTCATCGCGGTTGAGGTCAAGGCGAAAACATTTGGTTTAGAGATATAGTAGAATATCCCCGTACCATGGGTTGGACGTGCTGATGAGGAACAACGATTCAGAGGGAAGAGAATCGATAGGCTCAGGTTGCTCAGTAGCACGGGGCAAATTACAAATCAACTCGGCAAAGACCAAAGATTTCTTGGATTTGGCTTTGGAAAATTCCAAATCAAACTCTTGTAGGATGACAATCCAACGGGAATATTTGCCCCCAAATACTTGACATGTGAGGATATAGTAAATTGGATTGAAATCCGCTATGACAGTGGTCTAGCGGAGCATAATGTAATGACGAAACCTCTGGACAACGAAGATTGTTGCCAGAGCCAGTTTTTCAACATGTGAGTATTGAGTTTCGGAGTCAAGAAGACTCTTGCTAAGATAATATACCACATGTTCTATGTCGTTGGTGTCTTCTTGGACTAACACCATGCCAATGGTGGAAATCGAAGCTGCGAGATATAGAATGTAATCCCATGTGTAGTTGGGGGGGTGAATCACAGGATCTTTAGTTAAGGCTGCCTTCATATTATTAAAGGAGCGCTAGGCTTCGTCGTCCCAAAAGAAGGGGTTGTCTTTCTTTAGAAGCCTCATATAGCCTTTTGTTATCTCGGCAAAATTGCAAATGAAACGGCGTAGAAATTTTGCGTTCCCTTGCAAACTTTGAAGTTTTGGTATGTTCGTGGGGGAAGGCAGGGCTAAAATAGCTTCTACCTTCGTGGGGTCCAATTGTATACCGTCTTTGGAGATTATGAATCCCAAAAGTTTTTTGGCTTCAACGCAAAAAATGCATTTATGCAGGTTCAAACGGATGTTTTAACAATGGCACCTAGCAAAGACGGCGCCTAAGTGATCAAGATGATCTTCTCGAGTCTGAGAATGAGCGGGAAGGTCATCAAGATACAGTTCTGCAATATGTTTGATATCGTGAAATGCATACGATATCGCCCGTTGGAAATTTGCCTCGACATTTTTAGGCCGATAGGTAGCTTTCGATATGAAAAGATTCCCCATGGGAAGATAAAGTCTATTTTATGCTGGTCCGCTGGGAGTATCTCGATATGATTATAGCTGGAAAAACCATCCATAAATGAAAAGATGACACTCCCGGCGCAGTTATCGATGATCTAGTCAATGAATGGAGTTGGGTAGTTGTCCTTTGGACAAGCTTTGTTCAAGTCACGGTAATCGACGCAAACTCTAATCATACCCTGTTTTTTTGGCTACGGGAACGATATTAGATACCCATTCTGTCAGTGGGATAGGATAGATAAAACTAGCACACAATTTTTTTCGACTTCTGCTTTGATAACGACTGCTTTACGGGGATGGACGGGTCGGAGTTTCTGCCGAATAGGTCGAGCGCCAGGAAAGGTTGGAATCTCGTGGACCATGATAGAAGGGTCTATTCCTAGCATTTCTTCATAACTCCAAGCAAAAACGTCGCGGAATGTTTTATAGAAGGCGTCTTAGAACTCCATTTCGGTGGGAGTGCATGTCTTGCCAATATGAATGTTTTCCATGACACTACGCTTCACTGAAATGTCAATGGGAGTGGTGGCCATGAGTTTGGCCAAGTTTCCCTCGCAAAATATTTCATCGAATGAAGTGGGAAACTCGATTTGGACCATTTCAAGTGAAGTGCTGGGTTTAGTATCTGGCTCAATCGCCTGGATAGTGGGGAAAGAGGATCGATGATGGAAATTTCCCCAGGGTGGTTCATCACCGCACATAACCTCCATGACTGATTCTTTAGTGGGAAAAATCAATGTGAGAGGATTGGTAAGTGGTGGGGATGAACTGGCCTCAGACGAGAGTTGTGCCACTGTGTGACGGACAGTAGGATTGACCCACTCAGTGGCTAACTGGATCGCCTCATATGCTGCGAGATTCTTGTTTAAGGGCATGGAGTTGTCGTAGTTTTCAATCTCAGTAGGACTCAGTATCACCGAAGAGTCATTGAATGGGGTGATACCTAATGATATCATGTTGACGGGCTATACAGGGGATCCGAGCTCCAGGAACATTCCGATAAGGGAGGAATCCTTCATAAGACCAATGCCAACGTCTTGGAAATGGTACCGATGTTGATCCAATAATGGGATTGTGTTGGAGGAGTTCAAATGAGAGTCTGGGATATAGTAATCTAGCTAATCTATGGTGACAATCTTTCCTTCATGAGGAAATTGTATGATTCGAAAGACAGTAGATGCTATGGCGGTCATGGCATAAAACCAGTTTCGACCAAGTAGAAGATTATAATCTAATGGCGCATCCACAACTTCGATGTTTATAGATACTGTTTTTCCCCCCAGTTCAACGCCGATCGCAGGAATGAGTCCGTAAGGTTAAAAACTGTGTCCGTCAAATGCTCTGAGAGTAGTGGGAGAAGTCATGACTTTGGGTGAGCCTAAGGCTCTCCAACAATTCAAAGACATAATCGACGTGGAAGCACCCTCATCTAAGACAGTGCGATGGATGCTATTTCCATGGATCTTTGTATGAACCTGGAAGGCTAACTGATGGGAAAGCCGAGGTTTGACATACTCCAAGTTAAACATGATGGTGTTCAAGGTGTCCGGGTCTACTGCCCCAGTGCTAAAAGTAAGGTTCTGCGCTGCATAGGGCAGTGTTGAAGAACCTTGTGAATCAACATCACGCAAGGTGCTTGAGCTAGATCCTCAACAATGTTTTAATTTTGGGCAGCTTACATGTTAGGATTTAATGTCGCCTTTCGGATAGTGCCTTTGGGTGGGCGGAGCACTGTGTCTGTAAGCGGTCTCTCGATGTCGAGATGGCCGTTAGGGGGAGGCGTGAGAGAAGGATCTTCAACAGGAGACTTGCCTTTGGCTGTCTCTGGCTGTTTGTTTGAACTTGGGGGGTTTTCGTACATCTTCGAATGAGTGGTTATATGAATCTCTTCATTACTCATCATCAGGATTTTGCGATTTGTGGACGTCTCTCCGCGAGGTGGGTTGTTCAGGTTTCCCCCTTGTGGGGAATTGTGGGCAACCATTTGTTGTTGCTCTTGAGGGAAAGGATTGGTTAATACTACCAGGCGGGAGGATCCTTTAAAAAATTTATTGACTTCGTCTTTGTAGGGACAGTCACGTGTATAATGGTAATCCTGGCAAATGAGGTAAGGAAACTTAGCCTTCCGACGTGGTTTCGGGTTATTGTGGGTGGGTTGTGGCTTGGGGTTCTCCTGCTGGTTAGAAGTTTTCTTGGATTTTCCATGATTGTTCTTCTTCTTTCCTCTGAATGGTTGTGACATAGATTGAACTGCGTTCACCTCGGAGGAAACAACAGGGGAAGTAGAAGCTTTTGGAACAGCCTGGGGTGGAGCGGGGGAAGTAGGAGCTTGCTGCCCCGTCGGTTTGGTGGTAGGCTGGGCCTTGACTGAACCGAAAATACTGTCGATGGGGGGTTCAGTGGCAGGCTTAGTTGGATCAGTAGTAATGTCGGTGGCATGGAAAAGAATCTCATGTAAAGTGCCAGATTGGGTATATACCAAATCCATGCACTGAGAAGAAGAGATGGCTTGTTCCTTTGTGATGGGCCTGCGCATGGCAATGTCCCTGGCTATAGGAGGCAAGAAAGACTTTGTGAACCAATCGGCGAGTAACTGGTCCGGGATGGGTGCCTTGATTAACCTACGACGTTGATGCCATTCATGGATATGGTCTGAGATGTGCATAGAAGTGGTTTGACATAACGAGGTTAACAGTTCTGTTCCAGTCTCATACCAGATGGGGAGCTGGAAATGGGTCAGAAACTACATAGCCAAGGTATTAAAATCATGAAAGGAGTGTTGTGGCAGCTCGATGTACGATTTTGCTGCCATGCCTGTAAGCGTGCGCTGGAAGAGCCATAGCCGAATGGAGTTGTCCATCAATGAGTTGGATGAACACCAAAGATGGAAGGTCGTCACGTGGTTCTTAGGATCTTCCCTGGGCTTGGCATTGAACTTAGGAATGTCCGATGGAAGTTTGGCTGGGATAGGTGGCCAGTGAGGTTCATGCCATATAGGATCGTTGATGAGCCTCGACAAATCAGGTAAATCTAGAGTGGCCAAGAGAGGAAGTTGACAGTTGGGCTGCGGGTATGAGTAGTAGTTGTATGGTGCAGGGATGCCTAAGGGGCCCTGCACAACATATTGTTGTGTGTTGTACCCATACATGTTTCCCACAGGGTACTGCTGGAAGTTCTGGGGGTAGTAGGCCATCTAGTTAACCGGTTATATGTTGGAAGTCATTTCCTGACTGGGAATCACAGTGGTGACCGGTTGTTGGATGTTTTGCTGAGTGGGGATGGTGGGTATTGTACCCTGGGGTTGTTGTGTCCTAGGAATGTTTGTTGCTCCTTGTTGGGGAATGGTTCCCTGGGGTTTTTGGGTCCCAGGAATGTTACCACTACCTTGGGTAGGTGGAGGATTTCCCGTACCAGTGTTAGGGGGTGGCTGCAAGAATGTTATCCATGGAATATGGGTTCCACCCTGATGAAGAGGTGGGGGTTGAAGGGATGGGTTCCATGGCGATGTTGTAACTGAAGGGTAGGGGAAGCTGGAATTCAAGTTGGGGGAGATTTGAGGTTTCCCCCCAGCTTGGTTCTAGTTTCCAAACAATGAGTACCCCCCTCTCTGTGGGATTTGAGATCCCCAAGAAGGAAGTGTGCCTGATGAGGGATATTGAAGGTGAGGCCCGGTTGGAATACCGACATAATGCTTCCCGCTTCCAGGTTTATTATACATACTGAACTGAGCAGATGCTGCTGGTGGGGAGGGTTGTTGAATGGTGCTAGTGGGGGCGTTAACGAGTGGGAGTCCTCCAAGTAAAGGGCCTTGTTGAGCCGGTGAGAATGTTGGAGGTGTTGGTTGAATCGCCCCTCTTGGAATGGTACCGAGGGGTTTCCCTCCAGCAGGTGGGTTGGATGGTCCTATGGGGGGGGGTGGGTGACTAGGAGTGGTGTTCCCAACAAAGGTTTGTCCTCCTGTATGCTAGGTCAATGGACCGCCAGGAGGGGGTTGGTTGTTGGGAGTAGTGGTTCCAATAGTCAGTTGTCCACCTCCTGAAATGGTGTAGATGGTGGCCGAAGATGAACCTCCGGTCAGTATGGATGATCCAGCGGTATGACTTGATGTTCTTCTAACACTAGAAAGGTGAGATAGTGTCGATTGGCCAACGATGCCAAAGGTGCCGATTTGTGGAGGGGGTCTTCCATATGTTACAAGCGGGGACGGAGAAAATAATGGGTTATCCCTCATAGAATGTGCGCCAAACATACTTGACGGTAATAAATGTGGGGAATTTAACCGAGGGGTATCGGGAGTTTCGTCCATAGAGTCTTGAACAGTAGGAGGACCATTGCGGACTGGGTCCAGATTTGTATCTTGGAAGGGGTTTAAAGTGCGAGCTGGGTGTTCGGGGTCCGGAGGGAAATGAGGTATAGTAATATCTGAAGGTGCGGAGCTGTCTGCATAGGAGTGATGAAACTCTGTGCTATATGGAACATTGGGAGCTCGGTAGTCAGGAGGACAAGTAACAGGGGGATATCTAGAAGCTATTGAGAGCATTTGCTCTGTATCACGTTTAAACTGTGACAACACTAAAGGGGATTTAGCTAGACTAACCATACTAGTTGGATCGATGCCATGATTTCATGTCCCGAAGGGAGATTAGGGAGGGATATCATATGAGGTATGTTGCTGGAAGAACTAGTTTCCCATGGATGAACACTTGATGGCGCAGTGATAGCAGGTGGAGGTTCCTCCTGGGAAGCGGGAAAGTCATAGTCAGGTTCAAAAGGTGTATCAAGAAGTTGGGTTTCTTCGATAATTTTGATTTATCCGCCCAGGACTATAATTAGTTTAGATATATCTTGGTCGGATCCTTCAGTGGTGCCAACAGATCCTTCCGGAACATCATAGAAAGTATTTGGTGGGAGGGTAGTGCTGACATCGGGGAGGATGATGGCCTCCAGTCTAGTATCTTGGGCAATGTTATTTTCAACCACTACAGTGTTATCCACTGTGACAGGTAGATCTGGAATAACAGTGGGTGAAGTGGTAGTTGGAATCTCAAGTGTGTGACTGGTTGTAGAAACTGCAAAGGGTTTTGAGACCATACTATGAGTAACAGTTACAGGCGGAACTGAAGATGTAGTGCGGATCGGTAGTGGGACTTTCCCTCAGCCGGCCCTGCAGCCAAGAGGGACAAGAATACATGATGTAGGTGGACCAGAGGTCCGTGGCGGTGCTGGTGGGCTTCGTCCATGTACTCGTCATGAAATCAAAAACCCTAATGCAGCCGAGTGTGCAAAAGGGGAGCTAGAAAAAGCAAGGCTCTCAGGCCAAAAAGCAAGCTCTAAAAAACTATACTGAGACCGGCGTCGCAGTAAGCGAGTTGAGAATAACAATGGCCAGAATACCAACAAGCAATCACTAAAAGAAAAATGACCCTCTATGAAGATGAGATAACAAGCAAAACCTCCTAACTTTGGAGACCTCAACAAGTTGTATCCTTCGCAAGGTGATGAAATCCAAGTCGAACAATACAACGTGAGAGACCAATAAGAGAAGGATATCCCTCTACCAAAAGGGATCCTAGGTAAAAGAGCCCTAGTAGAAAATTCACTAAGCTACCTCGCTCATGACACATTGGAAAAGGTTTTCGGTGCTTCTGCCTTATCACCCTTGTATCACCAGTATGGTGGCCGAAGAATACAAGGAAGACAATGATCGATGTTGCCTTAGGGATAAGTGGAGTGCGGCATTCCACAGAGTCTGTCCGGTTCTCAATCTCACGGCGGTTTAACCCCTAAAACAACAGGAGGCCCCTCCACAAATGGTGTATGACCATGTCAACAAATACTAGAGGAACTTAGTACCCTAGAGGAAAACAACTATGTCTCAGATGATACTGACAAGGGGGAATTATTTGTATGCCTATCCCCAGTGTCCTACCTAACTAACATGTTCTTTTTCTCCTCAAGTGAGGTTATGATGTGTTGAGTTAGGGGGTGTAAATTTTAGTGGTTGTATTACTCAATCAGGTAAATGGACGTGAAACTTGGTGATGTTGTGACGACCCAAACCATGCAAATGAGAATGAATCGAAATGAGCCTTTTATTCGATGAAATCTAGCTGCAGAAAAGAGAGAGTTTCTCGATCATTATGCATGAATCTTTTAAGAACAAATGAAAAAACCACATCAAAATTTTTGTTTTCTTTTTCCAAGCAAGCCAAACTGAAATAAACACTACCTCCAAATGTAACTGATCTTACAACTATAATGCTTCAACATGAGAGTTTATGTGGAAAATACAAATGGATGATTCACTCCTAAGCATGCAAAAGAAGGACTAGATATTTTCAAATGAAGGAAAGAGAATGTTCTTAAAAGATAAATTCCAATATTGATTTTATAACATAAATGGAAAAGATAGCACTTGTAAGAACAGTGTGGTCTTCAAAATTATATAATAAAGGGAAAGAAAATAGTGACCAAAAACTTGATTATAATGAAAGGATTAAGATAATGCAGAAAATGATGAAAGGGTGATCAATGTGCAAATTGTGCCACTAACTCAACAAATTTAAACTCAAACCAACAATGTAAACAAACCAAAAAAACTTTCAACTGGCTGATGGTGACAGTAGAAGTAGACAAGGAGCAATTGGGGATGAGGTTGTAAATATGGTGATAATGGCCAACCAAGAACCCAAGGTTGGGAGTTGTCTACAAAGCTTACACAATCAAGTGGAGGTACTGTGGCTAGGCAAGTTGCAAGATGTGTATGAGCAATAGGAAAACCAAAACAAGGCAGAGACTGTCTAAATGACTTGTGGGAACCAAGAAAGTGTCTTTTTGTACAGCACTACCGCGTGCAGACCATACACCCAGGAGCGGTACTGTGCACTACCGCATTCCAGAAAATGTTCAGAGCACAGTAATACCGTGCTTGATGGGGTTATAGGGGCACGGTACTGTTGTAAAAGATGGAACAGGGCGCAACTTTAAGAAAAGTTTTGAAATTTTTGAGGGTGTGCAGACCTAGAGGACTTACTGATCAAAAGTAAAGAGCTAATGCAGAGGGAAGGGGAATGAATGAAGGTCATAAAAGACTAAATTCTACTACTGGTTTGAAGGGAGAGAAAGATCACAATCAAAATGACTGAAATTGAAACACTCAATCAAATAGGGTTCAAACCAGCGGAGTCGCCAGTTTTTGTTGTAGATATTTCTCCCTATGGATAAAGATAAATTCTCTTAGGATACAGTAGATTAAGCTAGCTCTAAGCGAAGACAAAAATGAAACAAATTTAATCTTGAATCCCAGATTAAACTAGTATTTTAGAGATTTTACATTAGAAGGGAAGGAAGAAAGTAACTCACCTCCATTCTCAACGTTTGTCCTGCTTGCGGTTCTGATCTCGGAATCTTTGCGATAGATCTGTGGAGACAAAAAAATACACAAGCACATACAATCTTCCAATGTCTTTGAATTACAAGT
The DNA here is from genome assembly GCA_027924585.1 of Larix kaempferi. NCBI lineage: Eukaryota > Viridiplantae > Streptophyta > Pinopsida > Pinales > Pinaceae > Larix > Larix kaempferi. Next base: position 21,078,793 of record BSBM01000858.1, read on the forward strand.
TAGATCCACAATCTATATAGACATAATTCATGAAATTGAAACATAATCAATACACACGAACTAGGAAACAAGGCAAGTTATATTATTAGAAGCTTGAAAAGTGCTTACAAAGGTTGCTTGATGTCCAAGCCAATCTTCCAGCTCCAATTGCTTCCACCTATAGCTATCTCCACAAAAGGTTTGTGATCATAGGTTTGATGCCCCAAAAGTCCTCCCTTTGGATCATGGAAGAACTCTCTCTTATAGCATGTGGGAAGGTTAACCAACAAGAGAGAAGTGTGGATCTATGGAGTGTTTAGTTGATCAATCCATCCAGACAGGGAGAGGTTTAGGATCGAATCATAGGTAGTCAATCCCATCAAAATATATCGAAGGTTGAGATCCCAACATCCATGGAAAAAGGGCTATAACTGGACTACCACGCCCCTACAATTGAGCATAACGTGGTAGTACTGCGCAGCAGTAAAGGAGCATTACGCGGTAGTGAGGACTACCGCGCAGCAGCAAGTGTGCAACACACGGTAGTGTTGGCAAAGATGACTGGGTTGGGATAGAAAATTAAAGGGTTTGTCTTCAGTGGTCAATCGTTAATCTTTTCTGGATTTTTAATCAGTAGGGGGAAGTGTCATCGATGTGTTTTGGTGTAAAAATGCGACACTAGGTCGTTAGGTGCGATATTGAGGTATAACACAGAGGGGTCCTGAAATATACTAGGTGTTGTTCGGGATTTCTACCCTATAGTGAGGAGATGGACACTACCAACTGGGTGGGGTTAACAGGTAAACACATTGATTATACTGCATATGGTTACTACAAAAGAAATATATTGGGGTCGAAGGACATACCTCTTTTCGATGTTTGATCCTAGCTTTTGCTTCGTCCTTCACTTGATCTCCCGCTCGAGCTTCTGCTTAACGAACCTACAATACAAGAGACACCTTCCTCAATGTATCTTGACCATATAACATATGATGAAATTACAAAGTAATCTAACATCAACTATAATCAAGAATTAAACCAAATAGACATGCAATCCAATAGATATCATATTTGGGACAGGAAGGGTGTTTCAACCTTTTTATTGTCAAGGAAACATGAAATCAGTACAATATACTTGATGTGTAGAGATGTTTCTGCAACCATATCCTGGGCTCCTGCTCTTCACTCTGACTTGGAACTTTCCTCCATCGTAATAATACTTCAAGCCTTCTCTCAAGATTCTTTCTTGTGTTTTCTAAGTAACCCCTCTCATGGATCCTCCTTGTATTTATGGGACAAGGTAGGCAGTTTAGATCGAGAGGTGGTTGAATTGGGAGGTTGGGGAAGTTGCAGATCTAACTTCAACTAATCCCAATTCATCAAACTAATATATTTTTGATTTCATCTTAAGATGTACGCAAGTTTCATACAACAAGAGCAGCGTACAATAAGCAACTTTTAAGCTTTACAACATGTGTTTACAACTTTTTTGGAGGTGTATGCTGGTTTCCCTTGAGGAGAGTAGGGTACAGTATGCAGGTCTTGTGTACAGAGAGGGGCGTACAGGTGGTAAAATCAGAAGAAACTGTTAAATTCTCAGGTGAGAAGTGTACTTCTGGAAACAAGTCATCTAAGGCAATCATGCTCTTCAATCCTTTGTGTCCTTTTGTGTGATCTACAAGGCAAGGTGATTATGGGATGAAGAAGTGCAGATTTGACCTATAACAGTGTCATGTCCCAAATTTGGAATTGGGTCACAATGGCCTAATCACATTGGCCATATTCATTAGAGTTTGTAAAATTGATGTTAAAGGTTAAATAATTTCCAATGAGGAAAATTACTAGTTTCCTAGGTTTGGGGTGGAAGCTTTGGGATTTGGAATAATGGGGATAATAAATCATGTTTGAACATTAGAATGGAATAAATATTTAATAAAGGATCTAAATAAATATATACAAGTGAAAATCAAAGTGGCATTTGATCATGAAGACACATGGAGGAAGTGGGACCCACATATGGCTAGATTTTCTCCACTACACTTGGCATCATTATCTCACCAATTCGAATTCAAGGTGAATGGTAACATACTTGGGGGATTCCAAAAGGTATTATTCATGGCATGACTCATCCAAGGTCGAAATATAGAGGAATATTAACTCCCATGGAAGAGGAAGAGGCAATTTGGAGCTAGTGAGACACTTGGGCTAGATTCCCTAGCTCTATGACAACAATGATGAAGATGCTATGACACCTATGACACAAATCAGACCTGAAGGATGACATATGACATATATGACATGTAAGGGCTAAAAATAGACTCCAAGAGGGCGCTCAAGGGTGTTAGGGCAGCTAAGATGCTTCCACATGTGATTTGGTGGAAGTGCGAGACTAGGAATTGTTGTACAAGTGGCGTTCTTTGGAATCTCTTCCCAACTTGAGTTGGCATGAGTTTCTTGGAAGGAATTCGACCCATGGAGGACATTAGAACTTTATAAATTTCAATAACAAAGAATGAAACCATCTTTTGATCATTTGTAGAATTTGCAATTGCATTTGTGAAGAGGGAGAGCTAGTGGATGACTAGTTTCTTGCCTTAGCCAATTTCGAGGGTGGAAGATTCCCATCCAAGTTGGTAATTGGAAAGGCCATTCAGACCTTTAATTTGGAGCTTTAATGGAGTATTTATTTTTAGTTGTAAGTTACAGGGCAGCTCATGGTTTCTTCTATTGCAGCTCACTCCTTCAACGATTTCCAGTTTTGATGGCATATTCTTGATCCTTGAGGGAGGGCTCTTTTGGTGAGCTATTGTACTCTTTGGGGGAGATTTTAATGCCCCATTTATTTTGGAATATTAATTAAATACTCTTTTCTTCATATCCAGAAAGTTTCAAGTCGAAATTCCAAGCAGAAATGTATAAATCTCATTTTTAATGGAAGAACAATGCCATTTCCCCACTACCTTGTTGTGAACTAATGTATTGATGATGATTTCAAATGAATGGATGATTCTATGATGAATTTGTGATTAATGGACTGCCATGGATGTATTTTACAAGTTTCATGTACTGTACTTGAGCATTTGAAGTATTTTTACTCAGTTTAATTGCATTGGGAGAAGAAATAATGCCATTTCCCCAAGGGTCGAATTGGTGATTTTTGCAGTTGAATGGGAGAGGGTTGGAACAGATATAATAATAAATTAATGGTTCACATGAGACATTAATAACATCCTTAACACATTACATACCTCTGTTCATAAATTTGAGTGGGTTTGGAGGCAATTGGGAAACCATTTTCAGTACTTACCCCAGGGGGATTTGAACCCCAAATTACTAGTAAAATTGCATACTTGGTCCAAAATCTTAAGAGAGTTTGTAGAGGTATTTTGGTGGCCATATTTCTTCCATGAACATCATATTCAAGTCCTAATATCATTCATACACCTTCCTTGAATATTTGAAGGCAATTGGAGTCAATTTGAGACCTAGAGACCAATACTAGTCAAAGGGAAATCACTAGTAAAGTTACCTACGTTGACCAAAATTGAAAGAGTATTTTCAGAAGTGTTTTAAAGGTCCAAAGATATCCCTGAAACACATATTTATGTTCTAATATCATTCATATACCTTCTCAGAATATTTGGGATCATTTGGGGCAAATTTGGGACCTAGAGATCAAAACTAGTCAAAGGTCGAACTAGGGAAAAAAAGTGGAAAGTTGCCATTTTAATAAAATTCCTAACAAGGGACATTACAGTGGTATCAGAGAATGGTATTGGAACCTGATGTGGTAGAACATTAATGAATACCAGGAGTCAAAGAAATAATCCACCACCCTTAGAAACTAAAACTGGATGTACTTTGGTGAAAGGGAAGAAGTAGGAGAAGAAGTGCATTCATTGGTCACCATGAGTAAGGATGAGAAAGGAACCTTAGAGGAGAATGAGGAGTTTAGAAAATTACTTTAAAAATCCTTTGAAGACCAGTGGAGGCAATACTTTCAAGAGTTCAAATTGTTGAATAGTGAACTTGGAAGCAACTCGAAAAAAATAATGAGCAATGGTTCTCTTTTCAAGGAAAAGGATGAAATAATTTATGTCACAAAAGAGGAACCTAATGTAATTGTGGAACATGAGGTACATGTTGATATGCAGGTTCTTGAAGATGCTACACTAAAACAAGAAGAAGGACAAGCACTTGTCCTTGTTCAAAGGGATTATGAGTTGCCTCATGGAGAGATTTGCAAATCCTTGGAAGAGGTACATGATCTCACAATAGTTGGACCAGCCAATTATGGAGAAGATGAATTAAATATTTCAATGGGTAAGAGTTGTAAAGAATTAAAGTTGGTTCATAATTCCTCACCCCACACTTCTTTTCCAGCCACATCACTTTGGGATGAAAATTGGGTGAAAGGTTTTTTTCTAGTGGTGCCACATGAGGGGTATGAAAATCCTACCTCTACTTTTGATGATGACATGAATAGAGCACCTCATTATTTAGAATTGCAGCAGCATATTTATTTACCTTATGATGATACATATCCTCATGGATGTATGGATGAGACTTCTTTGAGTCCTTTGAAGTCTCCTTGTTTTTCCTGCTCATTATTTGGTTCAGATTTTAGTGGAGATTCTTCATTCACTTCTTGGATGAAAGAATGCGTGGCTGGATATTTTGATGCATATCATGTTATTTTGGAGCAGCACTATCGGACATGGGATCCTCACCTATGTCATTGGAGTAGATTTTATTGGTCACTCGAAGATTGTATGCACTTGGCAAATGGTGGTCTACTTACTTGGAGGTATAAACACTTTCATGATTCTTTGATGAAGCATCTTCTTGATGTACATTTTAATTATGTTGTTATGTACTTTGATGATATATATTTTGTACTCATGATGTTTGGAAGAATGCATACAAGAAAATGGGATCCGGGAATCCTCTTATCTGATGGTATGGGTTGGAGAGCACTTTTAATTGTTGGGGTGCAATACAAGCAATGGGACCCTGGAATAATTTTTGTCTCATTGGTTTGAATTTTTTTTGGGGAAACAAGCAGTATGGGAGATGGATTTCCCACTTAATAAAGTGAATTTTATCAGAGTAGTGCAGCAGCAATCATGGTGGTTCCTCTCTAAAATCTTCATGGAAACTCAAAGACTCAAGGTTGGGCAATTCAATGGCAACTTCAAAGAATTATACAGGAAGTAGGTTCTTCAACACCCATGTTTGAAATTGCTTGAGGACAAGCAATATTGGGAAGGGAGGATTTGTCATATCCCAAATTTGGAATTGGGTCACAATGGCCTAATCACATTGGCCATATTCATTAAAGTTTGTAAAATTGATGTTAAAGGTCAAATAATTTCCAAGGAGGAAAATTACTAGTTTCCTAGGTTTGGGGTGGAAGCTTTGGGATTTGGAATAATGGGGATAATAAATGATGTTTGAACATTAGAATGGAATAAATATTTAATAAAGGATCTAAATAAATATATACAAGTGAAAATCAAAGTGTCATTTGATCATGAAGACACATGGAGGAAGTGGGACCCACATATGGCTAGATTTCCCCACTACACTTGGCATCATTCTCTCACCAATTCGAATTCAAGGTGAATGGTAACATACTTGGGGGAGTCCAAAAGGTATTATTCATTGCATGACTCATCCAAGGTCGAAATATAGAGGAAGATTAACTCCCATGGAAGAGGAAGAGGAAATTTGGAGCTAATGAGACACTTGGGCTAGATTCACTAGCTCTATGACAACAATGATGAAGATGCTATGACACCTATGACACAAATCAGACCTGAAGGATTACATATGACATATATGACATGTTAGGGCTAAAATTAGACTCCAAAAGGGCGCTCAAGGGTGTTAGGGCAGCTAAGATGCTTCCACATGTGATTTGGTGGAAGTGGGAGACTAGGAATTGTTGTACAAGTGGTGTTCTTTGGAATCTCTTCCCAACTTGAGTTGGCATGAGTCTCTTGGAAGGAATTCGACCCATGGAGGACATTAGAACTTTATAAATGTCAATAACAAAGAATTAAACCATCTTTTTATCATTTGTAGAATTTGCAATTGCATTTGTGAAGAGGGAGAGCTAGTGGATGACTAGTTTCTTGCCTTAGCCAATTTCAAGGGTGAAAGATTCCTATCCAAGTTGGTAATTGGAAAGTCCATTCAGACCTTTCATTTGGAGCTTTAATGGATTCTTTATTTGCAGGTGTAAGCTACAGGGTAGCTCATGGTTTCTTCTATTGCAGCTCACTCCTTCAACGATTTCCAGATTTTGATGGCATATTCTTGATCCTTGAGGGAGGGCGTTTTTGGTGAGCTATTGTACTCTTTGGGGGAGATTTTAATTCCCCATTTATTTTGTAGTATGAATTAAATACTCTGTTATTCATCTCCAGAAATTTTCAGGTCGAAATTCCAAGTAGAAATGTATAAATCTCATTTTTAATGGAAGAACAATGCCATTTCCCCACTACCTTGTTGTGAACTAATGTATTGATGATGATTTCGAATGAATGGATGATTATCTGATGCATTTGTTATTAATGGACTGCCAAGGATGTATTGTACAATTTTCATGTGCTGTACTTGAGCATTTGAAGTATTTTTACTCAGTTTAATTGCATTGGGAGAAGAAATAGTGTCATTTTCCCCAAGGGTCGAATTGGTGATTTTTGCAGTTGAATGGGAGAGGGTTGGAACAGATATAATAATCAATTAATGGTGAAAATGATACATTAATAACATCTTTAACACATTACATACCTCTGTTCATAAATTTGAGTGGGTTTGGAGGCAATTGGGAAGCCATTTTCAGTACTTACCCCAGGGGGATTTGAACCCCAAATTACTAGTAAAATTGCATACTTGGTCCAGAATCTTAAGAGAGTTTGTAGAGGTCTTTTGGTGGCCATATGTCATCCCTGGACATCATATTCAAGTCCTAATATCATTCATACACCTTCCTTGAATATTTGAAGGCATTTGGAGTCAATTTGAGACCTAGAGACCAATACTAGTCAAAGGGAAATCACTAGTAAAGTTACCTACATTGACAAAATTGAAAGAGTATTTTCAGAAGTGTTTTAAAGGTCCAAAGGCATCCCTGAAACACATATTTATGTTATAATATCATTCATATACCTTCTCATAAGATTTGCGATCATTTGGGGCAAATTTGGGACCTAGATATCAAAACTAGTCAAAGGTCGAACTAGGGAAAAAAAGTGGAAAGTTGCCATTTTAATAAAATTACTAACAAGGGACATTACAAACAGATGCCCCCTCATGTGTGATATCAGAGGGAAACTATGGCCGAAATACATTATAATTTCAAGTCAAAGGAGGAGCAAGAAACCGCAGAACCAAGTCACAAAAACACCTGAAACAACGATCAAAGGTCAGCGAGCAATTACAATCTTGACATCATATAGATGTGTAACATGATCTCTGATACATAGCTAGGAGATATATATATAGAGCATGAACACTGAAATACAAGCATGGATCCATGTCAATAGAGAGATCATAGCCATAACAACAAGCTGGATCTATGTTTCATGAAGAGCCAAAATGAGTAAGGCTTAGTCTTGCGTAGCTTGGGGGATAACATAAACATGGTGATGCTATCATAGTCCCAAGGTCTTCATCCAAAACAACTCAAGGTACAAACCCTAACCATGCAAATAAATGAGCTGAAGTCGAACATGGGGGATATCATTTGATTACCGGTCATTGATGTATACCGTTAACAAACGCGAGGACTACCATCGATAATGATAAGGGGGTCCAAGGTACCTAGTACGATCCTAACAAGTGTGAATAAGAGGACTTGAAGTAGAACACTTGAGGAACCTGTTGAATAAGAGACATTGATGTATTCCCATTTATTCAACAGTGAGGGAAACTGCCACTAATGACTACAATCCCCAAGGTACTAACCGAAACTCTAAACTTCATTCCCAGAGCATAATGAGCTGAGGTCGATGGGAAGAAGTCAACTGGAAGGGAGGAATTAATGCATCCTCCATCATCAAACACGAGGAACACTCACAGGTATGAGCTGATGTGGAGTAGGATGAGTAACAAGATGAAACAAACTGACACCGGGATGGCAGACACATGAAGTCAAGGTAAATTGCAGAATGGCCGACACAGGTTGTATCCTTGAACAGTGAGCACGACACAAAGTGACTTAGGCAATTTTCAACATAACGGGGAAAATGATATAAGTCTGCAATGTAGGAGACATAACAGACCCTCCATATGGTTGGAAGAATAACCAACCAGGGGAGTAAAAAATCGGAGATCAGGTTCACCCTAAGGCCAAACACTAAAACCCAACTGACATGAGAGACTCAAGTAGGTGTTGTGTTCAAGGATATGACTGACATAACTGCCTTTGAAACTGAAAGAGATGCGATACACCCTTCTTATACCTTATTCTTTTTGGTAAAAGAATGTTCTTCTTGTTTATTTAATGAGTCCAAGAAAAATAGAAAAATCAATAAGTCCACCCATGTAATCGGTTTAACGAACCCATGGGAGGAAGAATCAGGACCTTCTTCATTGTTTACAGAGTTTGAAGAAGAGATAGAAGAATACTCCATGGTACTAATCTCTGGATTTTAATATTGAGCCGAGATCTGTTCTTGCTCACCGGTGTTTTCAATTTTAAGGAGTCTGAAAAACTTAAACAATAAATCCATACACCTACTCGTGGATTTTAATATCAAGCCCAAGTAGGTTAATGCTCGTCGATGTTTTCCTATTTATAGAGTCTGAAAAACTTAAACAATCCTCTATTTACTCTCTTGTGGATTTCACATCGAGCCCGAGTAGGTGAATGCTCGCTTGGTGTTTTCATGTTTAGAGAGCCTGAAAACCCTAAAGAGAGGCTCCAAAAGGCCTTTTTCGTATAGTTAGTCCCCTCCCCCAAAAAAGTATAAAACAATGAGAGGAGAACTCTTCTAGCCACAGATGACTAGAGTATTCCTTTTTCATAAGTAATCCGCAAAGGTCCAGAAAAGGGTTAAACTTATACCTAAGCGGATGGACCTTCAATTCCTTTAACGAGCTTGAAGAGGCCAAGTTTGCTCGGCAATCTTGTTTATTTTTTCATAGTCAAAACAATAGCTTAAAACGACTTGAAAGGACAGCTACTAGGATCATATGTTCATGATGTGCCAAAAGGTGATATCAATAATCCAATTAGTAAGTGGCGACAAAATTTTTTAATGACATAATAAATGATCAATACAACGTCTATATTGGTCTATCAATAAAGAAACTAAGTCATACCGGTTCAATGCTTTGAGAATCTAGTGAAAATTTGAAATACCTAGGGTAGAATTGCCTCACCAAGACCTGCAAGTATTAGTGATTAAATAGGACCCTTTAAGAACAATTTGAAACTATAGACTTTTTCAAAAAGTGGGTAAAAATTAAACTCACTTTTATATAACTAGTTTCAAAATAGAAAATCAAATATCGCAATTGAGAATTTGAGAGCAAGATTTGGAGCAAACCCTTGATCTTCTTCCACTCATTACAATCAAACCGTAGTACCAATCAACCTTCCGCTTCCACCAAGTAAGTTCAATCCTCCAAAGCTTGCATTTACATGTCTTTTTTGTCAATTTTTATGGCAAAAAACCATGTTTTGGCAATGCTCACAATGTGCTCTACATGTACGCTACTTTTCATGAAGAACAACAGCGTTCTAAACATGCTTGTCCAGTGTGAAGAGTAGCGTACACCCCTGAAAGTGGCCAAAAACTTGAAAAAATGCTAAAAATTGACTTTTTTTGGGCAGGATGGTGTTGGTATGGAGGGAAAGAGAACATGAAGATATGGATCGAGAAGCATTGCAAGATCCAACTACTCTTCATACACTCAGAAGGTGTGGATTACTAAAATTCTATAGAACAGTCAACATGCGGGTCCAAATCCGCTTGCTAGAAAGACTTGTCCGATATTGGGATGCAGATGCCATGGTTTTTGATATCCGAGGTGAGATACTAGATCTCACTGTAGATGAAATTTACTTCATCACAGGTCTTTCTCGTAGAGGAGAGTCAGTGAATCTAAAAGGGTCTTCTAGCAAAGTGGGTGCATTAACAGTGCAAGAATATATCAATCCATATTGTGTACCAGGAAGTAAGAAATGTGGTAGTCAAGTTCTCATCTCTACTGTTGTGAGCTTCCCTCTTTGAGTTATTTCGAGTGTTCTCAACCGAATGGGGGGAAGTGCCTCACAACATCTTTCCTCGAGGCACTACATGCATATAGGTGTTGAATGCTTGCAAGGGCATGTTTATGACCGGTGTTCTAGTTTGTTGGAGAACATGAAACTTCAATTCTCAGGGTGTAAGACTAGGAGAATGAATAATTTCGGATATGGTAGCATAATTTTCACCTTCTTCTTTGAGAGGATGCTTGCTATTATTTTGGGCATGGCATTGCCCCCTGTCAACCCTCGTGAGCCAATGCTGACCCGTTGGGGTGAGATCTTCCTTTGCCAGGGTGGTGGCGAGAGCAACCTATGCTACCAAGAGGATGACTTCTGGGGTTGGTGGGAATGGAAGGTTCCAACTCTTGAGCAGTTTCCGTATGCAGGCCTATATTTCCATCATGATCCAGAGTTGATACTTCCTCTAGGAGCAGCCTGGGGAGATATGGGTATGTTTATGTTTTTGAAAAATTATTTAATTTTTTCAAAATTATGCATATATGATTTTTATGATGAGTTTGAAATACTAAAAGAAAGTGTCAAATGCAGATGTTGGACCAGTGCGCCCTGAAGGACACCCATATACTTTCGTGAGACTAGTAGAAGTGGGTGTAGTTGATGCCACTCTAGGGGCCATAGAGAGGAAGATGGGTCGGTTGACCCATGATATTCCTACATACCATATTGAGCGTATGCCAGTTGATATGTAGGAGGATGTAGTAGGTGTGCCCCCAGCCTGGATTAGGTTGTTGTGGAAAGTAGCTAGGCTGGTCATATGCTACCGGGAGGTAGCAAATGCAGATGAGGCCCCACCTTCTCCATAGTAGAAGGATATTTTATGTATATTTTGAGTCCATCGAGCCCAATTTTGTATCTTATGACTCTATGAAAGACTTGTGATCCAAAATCATATTTTTTTTTATACAGTATCGGATATATATACAATATCGGTTATCTACATGTGTGTTATTGTGTTTTATGCATGAATTACTTATGTGTGTGAATGATACAAATGCCAATCTAAAACATAGTTTGCAAATGAATCAGCTAATGCATTCAAGTTCCTTGGAATATGATGATATGTGATATAATTAAATTGTCTCTCAAGTAACCTAACTCACATGAACTGATGTAGCAAAGTAGGATCTCTAACCTGATAAACACCTAGTAATTGGAAAACAACTAACTGTGAGTCGAGTCGTACCTCCAAACATGAAATGCCATTAAACAGAGCATCTCAAAGTAGCTCTATGACTGCATTGTATTCAGCCACATTGTTTGTTGGGGGACCTAGACAAGCCCCTCCCGAAGATACCAATTGACTAGCCGGTGAGTAAATAACCCAAGCTGCTACAGCCAACTGACGAGTGTGGCGGCTAGCGCCATCAACAAATCCTATAAAGTGTTCAGCTGACATCTGAAACACAAAGAAATAAATGCATAAGACTACAACAATTGTAACCAAAATTAACTTTACACAAATGTACAGCTAAAATACATGAAAAAGAACAATAGCACTTCTTCAAGTAGGGTCAGTTACTGGGATCTCATCATGAGATCGAGCAAAGATGTCACGGAAATCATTAAACATATTGGTGTATGGAATGATCTCCTCAAAATAACAGTCCGCTCCAATAAAGATATGTTCTATGACCCCAGGTTCAGTGGAAATGTTGATGGGGATGGTTCTCACTATACTCGTCCTATTCCCTTCGGCAAGAACAAATTGTGAAGAGGAAGGGACAGAGGACCAATCAACATTCTCACTGGGTCTCGAAGAGAACTCATCTCTCTCTATCAAGTTTAGAATGGGAAGTAGATAGGACCTGGGGTGTGACTGTTCCCTAGGGTGGTCCAGGCCTATCATAGCTTCCAAAAATGTTTCGTCCAAAGGAAAAACTTTGTCTAAACTATCAAGAGAGAGGGTAGAGTCTGTTGACCGTGTAGGAGCAGGGTCCATATCTGACTCGGCAGAGACCAACAGAGTCGTGATATGTTCTGTTGCAGGTTGTTGTGAATCCAAGTGGGTTATCTCTACAACAGGTATAGGCACAGCTGGTTCTGATTTAGTGGGGAGACTCCATGTATCTATCGTTGAAGAGACAATGGAGGTCTCAGAAGGTGAACATTATTCGGAACCAATGAACAATGTAGGAGAGGGTAGGTCAAAAATGCCTATTAAGGACCCATAGAGCCCTACTCCTAAACTCTCAGTGACGGGGCTAGATTGATCAATCAACATAATGGATGAGTCTGATGAAGCCTGGTTGTTCTTTCGGGTAAAGGAAAATTGATCCACTGTGATGATCTTTCCTTCGTGTGGGAACATTATGACCTAGAAGACAGCTGATGGCACTGCCTGCATGGCATATGTCCAGCTCCTACCCAACAACAAGTTGTAATCGAGTGGGGCATCCAGAACTTTGACCTCTACTGATACTAGCTTTCCTTCCAGTTCGACGTCGAAGGATGGTAAGACTCCGTGTGGACGGAAGGATCTTCCATCAAAGGCAGTGAGTATCATGTTCGAGGGAGCCAACTTAGGTTCACCCAAGGCTCTCCAGCAAGAAATCGACATTACACACGTAGATGCGCCCTCATCCACTACAACTCGTCCGATGGTCTTAGGACCATGGATAACCTCGATCTGAAGGGCAACATGATATGGAAAACGGTACTTGATATCTTTCATATCAAAGCATGCAAACATGTTGGACGAATCAACACTCCCAATCGCTGCTAGAAGAGCACTGCATTGCAATGGGCAACTTTACAGCACCTCCAGGGTGGACATGGCACAGGGGGTTTGGGCTAAGTCCTCCACAACATTGTAGTTGGGAGTAGCCAGTTTGTTAGGGTTGTGCACAGCCCATTTGTAGACACCTTTAGGTATCTTAGGCAGTGTCTCCACAAATATGTGAAGAGGAGTGGAAGATTCAGGAGTGTCCTTTTGCTGCGGTTCCGGGGTATAATTCCTGGCTCAAGTTTGCAATAGAGATTCTGAATTAACCATGTTAATAAAAGACTGATCAATTGGGGTTCCCCTAGCACTAGAGTTTCCAGAAGCTGAACTCTGTCAATGAGGAAAAATATCTTTCAAGACATCCAGTTTCTTCTCACAGATCAGCTTCTGGGCTTCTTCCATAAGAGGGCACTGGTGGGTAAGGTGGTCCCCTTGACATAGTTTGCAAGGGAACTTGCCTTTTGTTTCTCTTTTTTTCCCTCCTTGGCATTTTGCTTATTGTTGGGATTTTGTTGGTTTCCCTCCCCTTTCTTGCCCTTTCTTTTGGGATGCCGAGAGCCCTTTTGGTTTGTCTGCACTTGCTGTAGAGATTTAGTTGTAGAAGGGGAGGATGCAACATAAGTTGCTTCTGCAGCAGTTTGTTTGACTGACAAGGCATGCACCTGCTTTGTTAAGGCATCAAATGCCGCAGAATCGACTGAACCTACTATGCCATTGGCATGTGGTCTAGGTTTAGGCTTACCTATGTCTATATTATACCTTGGTACATCAAGAATAATTTCATACAACAGCCCAGACTGAGCATAAACTAAGTCGAGCTATTGAGTTCTCAAAATGGCCTCCTCCTAAGAAGACACCCCTGAAGTGGCAAATTCCTTAGAAACATAAGGAAAAAGAGACTTAAGGTACCATTATAACAAGAATGCTGGGGGAATGTCAGCCTTTATGAGCCTCTTCCGCCTCCGCCACTCCTGAATATGATCAAAGAGATGAGTAGCCTTGTTTTTCCTAAATGTTGACAAAAGGTCTGTACCGGCATCATACCGGACAGGAAGCTGAAAGTGGTTCAAAAACACAATGGCGAGATCCCAGAAGGTGCTAAAGGCGGCCATGGGTAGTTCAATATACCACTTGGCCGCAACACTCGTCAAGGTTCTTTGGAAGAGACTCAACCTTATGGAATCGTTGTTCAGTGAGTTGGAGGAACACCAGAGATGAAAGGTTGTTACATCGTCACCAGGGTCCTCACCAGTCTTACCTTCAAACTTTGGTATGTCTGAGGGAAGTTTGGTGGGAATGGGTGGCCATGCAGCATCATGGTGCATGGGGTCATTTGTAAGCTTTGAAAGGTCTGGCAAGTTTAAAGTTGCCAGAAATGGTAAGCATGGTTGATCCGATGACATTTGGTAAATAAGAACCTAGTATTGGGGACCACCCATGGCCTGGTTCGTGTACTGTTGGTTGGGGTTGCCCCCAGCCATCGGTTGTAAAATGAAAAGAATTGAAATTTTTCCATCTGAAAGTAAGCAGATTAAATCCTAGGGAAGTATTCCATTGTGTCTGGGGGTTAACCCCACCGAACTGCGGGTTAATGATATTACCCCCTCCTCCAAAAAACAAAGAGAAGGGGACACTCCCTACATGTATGTTCGACGGATTAATGTTATAACCTTGATAGGGGTTGAAACCCGATGTGGTAGTAGTGGATGGTGCCGTCATCGTACCTATGGAGGGCATGGATGGAGAAGGGATGGATCCAACCACAAATGAAGAAGCAATGTTCTGAGTCACACCTTGCAATGATTGTGTGGTAGAAGACTGAGTAAAACTCATTGCTGGTATCATCGATAGAGGTACATGGTTGTGTCCAAAAGTGGGTGTGGTGGATGAGGCAGATGTCGAAGTTAATGAAATTGGCATTCCTAAAGTGCCAACATTGAAACTAAAGGACTGGGTCAAGGCCGAAGCATTCTATGACGAACTCGATTTTGCAGTGTTTGAGAAAGAAGGATTAAGAATCCTTGCATCCATAGAAGTTGTGGGAGTTAGTGGAACTCCCTGCTCGTCTCCTGGGTTAACCATGGTATAACCTGGTGTAAAAAGATAAGCACTAAAATCAGGCTATTGGAAACCAACAGGTACCAGAAGTAGATCGTGAGGTCTTGTAAGCTGAGGGTTGAAAGAAGTACTAAACTCTGCAGCAGCTAGATCCTCAACCTCAATAGTGTCCAAGACTTGTCAATCTGGTGTTCTAGGATGTGGTTCTCCAAGAACCTCTGTCTCACCCGTAAGTTCAAAAGAACCACAGGAATCGGTTCTCCTATGTCGCGGTGGTGGTGGAGGCTCCACTATAAGTGGGGGAAGGTTTTGCAACCTTCAAGACCGACGAAGATCTTGGTCCTCCACAACTATAATAAAATAAAACTAAGTAAAAACCTAGTAGCCACTACAACTAAGGAGCAAACAACAAACCACTAAAAAATTTCCTAAGTAATCAAACCAATCAAACGGATAGAAAATACTCTCGGAAGCAAGTATGGGATGATGAGGGCCCAGAACAGACTAACAGAGCATTGATGTTCAGTTTCATGGCATCCACCAGAGGTCCACTGGTTGCAAGCACTTGAATCACCAAACCGCTTTCCCGGGATTACTGCCAGAGGGTTACCTTCCACACCTATCTGAGGTGAAGTGGGAATAACCGCCCACTCTACCTATGTAGAATCCTAAAGTTCTGATACTAAGGCTACCATCAATACGAAATAACCTGGGGGGACAGTCGTCATCCTAGTCAAAATGCATGGGAAGGGTAGCAAAGCCCAAAATCCAAAAGGATCCCTGTACACGAATCGACTCTGGTTTATGGTCAAAAGGAAAGTGAGGGGATATCCTCATCAATTCCAGTCTCCCACGGCCTCGTGCTTAGCTCTGGTTTAAGTAGATTTTCCCAGGACTATTTGATATAGATGGTTTTACCTAAATGAAAGTCTTACTATGATTTTTGAGTAATGAAGCCAGTTCTGAACAGTTTAAGGTGATTTAAGCTCGAAACTCTAGCCTAAGCTAGTTGATGTCGTGTATTCCTAAAAAGAAAATGTTGCTAATAAATTTTATTAATAATTTCTTTTTAAGGGTTACTTGTTACTCAAAGGTTGTAGTACGGTGTGTGGAATGATCTGTTATGAAAGTAAAGTACTTGAAAAGATAACGCTTTCAAATTCACAAAATTTTCTCTTTTCATTTACAATTCTTTAAAAAACTTGAAACCTAAGCAATCCTAAAACATCTTTTTGTATTTTCTTTTTTAAATATTTCAAAGAAAACTAAGCTACCTCGAAATAAATCAAGATCTTACTACTGAGCTATTGAAGCAATTTTTATCTTTTTCAGATAACTATAAAAGAAAGAGAACTTTGTACAAAAGCAAGCAAGATCTAACTATAAAACGTGTGCAAGGAAAACATGTAAATGGCTCAAAGCAAATGAATCTAAAGACTCAATGAAAACTTGACTTACCAAGTTTTTGCAAAAGAAATACTTGAGGCTTGGAAATGAAGTGAAAAGAAAACAGGGAAAAGAGGAACTTGTGATGGAAAGGAAAACCTAAAAAGGTTGCTCCTAAGTATCAAAACCCTAAGAAACACTAAGCCAAACAAAAAGTAAGTAAGTTAACCAAGAATGTCCTAAACAACACACGGACTCAACAACAAGAACACTAAGAGGTTTTGACTTACTTGAACAAACTGATAAAACAATCAGCAAGTGACTGAACCAAGCAACCTTTGGAAGTAACCCTAAGGACTCAAACTTGACAGTCAAACCCTAAAGAAGGATGAGACCAAGTGAGAGCGTGCTAAACGTTGCAAAAAAAAACAAACAATCAAAGTGCAGGTTTGTAAGACTGCAACAACAACTAGGGTGAAGAGATGCAGCTATGTCCAAAAAGAATAGCGCACAAATTTCAAGAAAGGGCTCGTAAGCAGCAAAGACATTGAAACAAAGGCACAAGCAAAAAAAAACAATCTCAAAGAGCTTGGAGAGGTTTACAAGACTCAACAAATGCATATGAGGTCTCAGGAGTCAGTAAAGACAGCAAAGCAACAGGCTGGAACAACAACCAAATCTTGGAAGACAAACCCTAATAGCAAAATAGGCCACTACAGGAACATACACTAGTGTGCAGTGTTACAACCAGCATACATCAGGAGGTGTACACTACTGTTCAGTGCAAGGAGGGGCATACATCATCCAGCAAATGCTATTGTATGTAGGGGAGACCAGCATACATGCCTAAGCAGAGTACAAACAGGCTTTTCAAACCAAAAACTAAGTTGAATCAAGCAAATAGGAAAGATGACACCGATCTACAGGGCCTCTCAGACAATCAAAACTGAAAAAATGGGCTAGAAGAAAACCAAAAATGAGTCTCCTAAAGCAGAACAACTAAGCAGTTACTCCCCAGCGGAGTCGCCAATCTGTTGTTCGGGATTTCTACCCTATAGTGAGGAGATGGGCACTACCAACTGGGCGGGATTGATAGGTAAACACATTGATTATACTGCATATGGTTACTGCAAAAGAAATAGATTGGGGTCGAAGGACATACCTCTTTTCGATGTTTGATCCTAGCTTTCACTTGGTCCTTCACTTGATCTCCCGCTCGAGCTTCTGCTTAACGAACCTGTAATACAAGAGATACCTTCCTCAACGTATCTTGACCATATAACATATGATGAAATTACAAAGTAATCTAACATCAACTATAATCAATAATTAAACCAAATAGACATGCAACCCAATAGATATCATATTTGGGACAAGAAGGGTGTTTCGACCTTTTTCTTGTCAAAGAAACATGAAATCAATACAATATACCTGACGTGTAGAGATGTTTCTGCAACCAGATCCTGGAATCCTACTCTTCACTCTGACTTGGAACTTTCCTCCAGTGTAACAATACTTCAAGCCTTCTCTCAAGATTCTTTCTTGTGTTTTCTAAGTAACCCCTCTCATGGATCCTCCTTGTATTTATGGGACAAGGTAGCCAGTTTAGATCGAGAGGTGGTTGGATTGGGAGGTTGGGGAAGTTGCAGAACCAACTTGAACTAATCCCAATTCGTCAAATTAATATATTTTTTATTTCATCTTAAGATGTACATGGGTTTCATACAACAAGGGCAATGTACATGAAGCAACTTTTAGGCTTTACAACATGTGTTTACAACTTTTTTGGAGGTGTACGTTGGTTTCCCTTAAGAAGAGTAGGGTATAGTATGCAGCTCTTCAATCCTTTGTGTCCTTTTGTGTGATCTACAAGGCAAGGTGATCACGGCACGGAGAAGTGCATATTTGACCTATAACACTAGGGTTACTCCCTTTCCTTCCCCAAGCCTTGGTTAAGTCCACTCATCCTTTGGAAGGGGAAGACAATGCATAAACCAACCTACCTACTGAACTAAGCTAGCTAACATATCAACCATCTGCAAGGTGTATACATACATGTCCTTCATGGAACAGTGAAGTATTCCAACACACATCCCCTCATTCCTTCAATCTTATGCCCATCCTTCTCTCTCTAAAGAGCAATTTCATGAAACCATCCATCCATTAATCTAAGGCATGATGAGTATAACAATGTAGAAAGTGTATGAAGTTAGGTCTAACCGATACATCTACTACATGCATTTTTTATAACGCATTAAAATCATGCAAATGGGTGAGGTATCCAACATGAACTTAGCCTCCTACTTAGGCTTATACATAGTACACCTATTTTTCACATTCATACAAACATTTATTCAACAACTTAAACAAAACATGCATAATATAACACATGAAATAGAAACATTCACTCCACAGAAACACTTATCTTCGGATCTTGAAGTTAACCAAGCAACTGGCTAAGTGAGAGAAACGTTCCACCCAAACTTAGATATATGTCCATCCTGTACACTTTTAGCCGAGAGATCACCCCCGAGCTGGGCTATGTATCCACTAAGGAGGGCTATCAGGTTCTCTCACAGTCAAGGTTACATTCCAATGCTAACCCAATCTGTATTTGGGTTTATCAAGATTCCAGGGAATCTACCCATGCTAAGCCAGCCTATTGTGGGTTTATCAACCATATAAGGATAGAAAAGAGGATTTTGCTAAGCCAGTGAGTTCAATCCACCGAACTACAGGAATCTCAACACTCAGGAGGCGTGGCACCCACATTATCTACCTCATCCAACACAAGGAAGGCCCTCTTCTCTGATACACAGTACCTCGAGGACCCTTCCCTTCCAGTGCTATTCAAGGTGGGAATAAGAAGGTACAACTTCTAGTTCTATGAGATACATCCTTCATTGGGTCTATCAAGCATTCCAATCCTAACTCTGATCTTCTAACTATGTTAAACAAGCCGGGCTCTTCATAGAGTGGCGGATTCAACTTGTCCCGCAACTCGGCTCTCTGCACACCAACTCCTGTCTTCTCGTGGCTTACTCAAGCTATTAACACTCTGTGACTTCTTTCGGGGTTGGCTTACAAGGGGTCTTTCAATAGATAATGCATCTGGACAGGGTTTTCTATGACATTCGACTCTGTAATTTCGGTTTCTACATAGAATTGCATTTCTTCTCTGATTCACAGCTGGGTCCTGTAATTCTTGCCCCATGGATTTCTGGGTAACAATAGCATAGCATAACATGTTTTTTGGGTTATCAGGTGGTCAAATGGATTTTAGGGCGAATGGGGTAGACTAGAACAGAACAAAACCCACCATTTCAGATCTCAAGGCGGTTTGTATTCCCCCCCAACCTCCTCTACGCCAAATTTCCTTCCCCACTCTCTGTAACCGAATTTTGGGTCATTATGGGGAATCAAAATGGTTTATTTTGTACAGGTGGCAGCATGGGTCCCTATCCCATAACCCCCTCGCCTATCCCTAGTGGATACCATAGCCCCTTCTCATTAGCTGCCTCACTTAGCGATCTTCCTTAGTATTTTATTACAATATTAAATATTTACATCAATTACAATATCGCATGGCTTAGTAGCACATGAATAGTTGAAATGTCAAATACTTGCCTATGCAACAAACTTTAAGCATCCACTAGTGGGGATTTGGCCTTGAGTTCCACACTAGCGAAAACACACAGTCCTTATACACAAAATTCATATTGGGGCCAATAATAATTAAGGAAAGGTAGGGGTATTACAAATTCCTCCTCCTTAGAACAACACCATCCTAGGTGTTCTCAAAACTGGAAAAAAATGGGAATGCCTCCCTCATGGCATCCTCCAGCTCTAATGTAGGCTAAATAGAAACGTGGGATATAGTTTTGTAATCTTTTGTTCAAGACGTCAAAGACCCCACACATAATGGTGTCAAAGTGGCATCACTTATTAGTACTTTTAAGTCATAATACCTTCACCGCATCATCAAGTGCAAGCAAGTGTGTCCACCACAATATCCACCCATAACATGCAAGCAAGTGTCCAAGTGTCGTCACATGTGTGTGGGTGCCTTCATCATGCCATCATACAAGAAATGGGCTTCATGACCTTTGCAAGGGAATCAAGGTCTTCATCACGGGATCCAAATCTACATAGGCATCTTCATCATACCAAGGACATGTTCATGGGTTCCAATGTCTCCAATGCCCACATCCACTATCCTTCTTGCCATGTTTCCTATTGCTATTAGCCTTGTCCTTATTGTGTCTTCAAGCCATCCACATCATCATCTTTTCCATTTCTCAAAGCCATGTCAAAATGCCTTTGTCATTAATGTTGTCATCAATGAAAATCCTATTTATCAATCTCCCCCTTTGTCATTTATGGAAACCAACCAACTTCTTCTTCTCCCCCTTTGACATTAATGACAAAGGGCCAAGTAGCCAATAAAGGCTTCACAATACCCAAATAAGTTTATTCTTGAAAATTGATTCTTGACACCATGCTGAAATGTTTGCTTAAACATATATAGGGAGTTAGTCATAACTCAGTCAAAAACCAGTTTAAGTCAATAGCTGCTCCATCAACAAGTCCACAGCAAACTCTTACGTATTACACTTATATCATTTTTAAGTCAAGTTGAACTTATCAATTCACTTATTATTGCTACCACAAATTTGTACTAGGGCATCATATACTTCATATTTTACTATACCACAGAAACATGACTTCTTCAATTTAAAAAAAATATATCTTTATCCAAAATTCTCAAAGATCTTCTAGCAAGCCCGAGCTTGTCTATTATCTTCTTCAACATTATTGCATATCTTGTACTTCAATTAGATTCAAAGTCATATCAGCATCTTTATTTATGAATGTATTGCTAGCTGCTCCTGATGCATCATGTCACAGAAACAAGGATGATGCTGTGTACTACTCCATCTCATTTTTGTTGTCAAAATGCTTCCCCTAACTGATATGCTGTAGTAGTTGCTTAATTTTCTCTTTTTGAACTTCTCAAACACATTCTCCATTTAGAACTTGAAGACACTAAGTTTGTTCGATGATTTTACAACGGTCCTTGTCAAATCTTCTTGCTTGCTTCTACTAGCTGTTGATGCTCTATATGGCATACACCGTCCAATTTTTGTGTTCCATGCTCATAGAAGAGACAAACTTCATGGGTTGTCAAGTAATGCTACAGGACTGCTGATGTTTTGTGTCAAGATGCTCCCAAATTATCTTTTTCTTTCCAAGTTTTCACTTGCATCTTCATTTTCTCATCTGTCTACTCCAAAAAAAAATTCTTCAGCTAGCTAGGGCATTCAGCATGTGCCTTTGTATTCCATCAAGCCAATCACATTCATGTTTCTCAACCCAATGTTTTTGTTGTCAATTATTTCATATGCTGCTGAATTCTTCTTTGTATGAACATGAATGCTCAGAGATCAAGTTTTTATCACACGATGACATCTTCAGCTATCTGAAATTTGAGATTATTTTTTATAACTTCATTTGCTTCCCCGATATAATCAATACCAATAGAATTTCAGTGCTTCTACTCCCCCTATCAATTAGCAAGTGTTATCTTGTCAATTCTTAATACACTTATATGAATGATTAAATTCATAAAAGGTAAGCATGCATCAATATTTTCCAAACATCAATATTCCATATTAAACAACCCATGCTGCTATCTTCTTGTTGTGGCTGCCTAGATAATTTCATAGAGAAGTTAATGGAGATGTCATTGCTTCCAAAAAGGTCTGAAACATCATCACAGAGTTTGCATCAATTTGTACAAGCCAACATCATCCATTATTCATCATTGTTGGCAACATTAGATTTTCATGCATCTATCTCAGTCATCAATTTTCTTCATCTCAGTGTAGTGTTTTCATACCACATGGAATTGTATCCATCATAGTTACATCATCCTCATACTCCACCCTACACATACATATCATGATTTATACTTATACCACGATCCTTGGATGTTTGATACCAATTGATGATGTATAGCAGACTGATCCTAGAACCTGTTTGTTCTTGGAGGACCAATTTTGTCCATTTTAGTTCATTCTCCAATGATGAACTCATGTCATACTCAAAGTCTTTGTAAGACTTCAGATATGGCTTGCCATATGGCAGCCACCGTCACCTCCTTTTGTGCAATGATCCTCGACTTCATTTAGATCTAGAAAAATGTTTTCCTTCACCCATACCTTGGAGTGTCTGTGATCTTGATTATTTATCCTTGGATCTTCAATTCTTTTTGCACTCTTTCCTTTCCATGAATCACTGAATCTTCTTGCTGATGTGTATGAAGAACTTCTCATGAAATGTCTTCTTGGACTTCCACATTCCTTGGATTTATGGCCAACACCACCACAATTGAAGCATCTTAATGTGTGACAATTTGCAGTCACATGTCCCAGATAATTGCATGTCCAACATCTCACTTTGTCATTAGGGCTTCCAGCCCTTCTTCTTTCATGGGATCTACAATTCAAAGCCTCATGACCATAATTAGAACAAGAAAAGAAATAACCATTGAACTTGTTTGCATACCTTGGAATTTGATTCCAACATGGAGTTGTCTCTTTGCTTTGAGGATTGGGCCTATCTCCTTGATGTGTCCTTGAACAACCAACATCTTTGTCATGAGATGCATCCTTGGTCATTGATGGATCAACTTCTGGAGTCTTTGGAGACCACTTGTCTTCTTCTAGACTGTCTTCTACCTTTTTATACCCAAGGCGAGTTTTTTCATGGGGAGACCTTTGGCAATCCAATAATTTATCCAACATGACCGAGTTGTTGTTGAACTTCTCATTGAAATTTGATTTTTCAATTTTCTTCTTGAGTCCAACAAATTCCATCTTGAGCTCTTCATTTTTCTTCTCCTTTTCATCCAACTGACTCCTCAATACTTCTTCTCTTCTTTTAGCTTCCTCCAATTGAATTTTTAAATCAAGGTTAACCCATCTTGTCTCTTCAAGTTCTCTAGGATCCACATCAGTCTTTTCTTGTTCATTTCCTAGTTGATCCTTCAACCTTTTGACCTCAATATTTTTGTCTTCCAACTCACCTTGCAAATCATTGTTCTTGAGTTTTAACTTCAAGAACAAGTCCTTTGTCTCCTTTTGGAATTTTTCAAAAGCTCCCATGATCTTCTTTTTAAGCCTTATATTGGATTTGACATCTTTATCCAATAGAGTACTAGCAATTGCCACGTTGATCTTCAATAGGTCATCTTCTTCATCCTTTACAAGAGCAACTTCATCATCATTACCAATAGAAGAGTTCTTACCTTCATTGGTGCTTGATGCTTGAAACTCCTTCACTTCTTGTTCTTCATTTTAAGATGTCTTGACTTCCTTTTCTTTGTCCATGTCTTGAATTTTCCTTTTGTGCTCACTTTAAAGTGTACTCCAAAGATCTCTGGCTGAGGTGTACTTTCCAACATTTAGTCTTTCCTTCTTTGACTGAGACAAGGCCATCATGATTAAGCTTAGTTCCTTTTCATTGCGTCCAAGTGGCTTCTTAGCTTCTCCTCCTTCAATTGATTTCTAGATATCATATTCTCGTGCCTATATGTTATACTTCATTCTGATGCTCCAAGACTCATAACTTGATTCATCGAGCAATGGGACTTCATCCTCCGAATAAACCTCCATGAATTTCTTTCACTTGTGTCTACTTATTTCCTTCAAGCTTGTTAGGATTATGCTGAAGGCCTACTCTGATACCAATTGTTAGACACAATGCTCACTGAGAGGGGGGGTGAATCAGTGAGCTAAGGCTAAATTCAATTTTCAATTTTTTTTTACCAATCTTGTATAATCATTTCACATTCACTTCAGCATCATATTTATCAATGAATTATATATCAACTAAGCACATCTCATTCATCAACAAAAAGACATCATCATCATCAACACATTGCACAAAAGATGCAGGATATGGTTTTGTAATCTTTTGTTCAGGATGTCAAAGACCCCACACATAATGGTGTCAAAGTGGCACCACTTCTTAGGATTTGTAAGTCACAATACCTTCACCCCATCATCAAGTGCAAGCAAGTGTGTCCACCACAATATCAACCCATAATGTGCAAGCAAGTGTCCAAGTGTCATCACATGTGTGTGGGTGCCTTCATCATGCCATCATGCAAGCAATGGGATTTATGACCTTTGCAAGGGCATCAAGGTCTTCATGACGGGCTCCAAATATACATAGGAATCTTCATCATACCAAGTACATGTTCATGGGTTCCAATGGTTCCAATGCCCACATCCACTGTCCTTCTTGCCATATTTCCTATTCTTATTAGCCTTGTCCTTATTGTGTCTTCAAGCCATCCACATCATCATCTTTGCCATTTCTCAAAGCCATGTCAAAATGCATTTGTCATTAATGTTGTCATCAATCACTTCCCACTTCCATTCTGGAATGGGGAATGGATGCAACAATCCTGCTAGATGTTGATGCTCTACCTTGAATTGTTGACACTTTTGACACCTAGCAATGAACTCACCTATGTATTTATTCATACCATGCCAAAAGTACTGCTTCCATGCTGATATTATAGTCTTCTGATATCCCGGGTGGCAAGAATATGGCTTTTGGTGTATCTCATCCAAAACAAGCTTCTTCAGATCTGCACTATCTAGAATGTACAGTCTAGTATCTTGATACATAAGAAAATTACCTTCTCCAATCTGATATCCTGCATACTTGTCATCCATATTACCTTGCTGCAACTTCTTTTTGATTTGGAGGTAAGCTTCATCATTAGCTTGAACTTCAAGGATCCTTTCCTTCAAATCTGATTTACAAACACTCATTGCTGCAATATGAAATTTTTTGTTGAGTGCATCAACAACCTTATTCTCTTTACCTTTGACATGCTTAATCTCCAAATCAAAATCACAAAGAAAATCCATCCATCTAGTTTGTCTAGCATTCAGGTTTGTCTGGTCAAATAAATATTTTAAGCTCATGTGATTAGTCATGAGTTCAAATATTCTCCCCAAAAGGTAATGCCTCCACTTATTGAGAGCATGCATTATGGCTACTAGTTCCAAGTCATGTGTGGCATAGTTCCTTTCATGCTCTTTCAAATTCTCATAGATAATTAAAAACCCTTCTTGCATTAGCACTCCCTCGAGCCCTTCGATGCAAGCATCAATGCACACTACAAAATCTTTACCTAGATGCCGCAAATAATTATTTGCTTCAAACAAATAACTTTACCAGAAGATATGGTATATACGATAAGCAATAAATATGGAGTAAAATAGATATATATTAGATAATGGATAATTAATAATTACAATGAGGCTCGCTTTTATAGGCTTGAGCATGTATATGTTATAGGTCAAACTTGCACCTCTTCGTCCGTGATCACCCTGAGCTGCTGATCACACAAAAGGACAACTTGGATGGAGGAGCATGTTGACCTTGGATGATATGACAACTCATTCCATTTTCCTGACATTATTGGAAAACCCCAAAAAATATCATTTTGAGAAATGAGCGCTACTCTACTCAAAGAGACTAGCGCCCATATGCTACTCCACTGTATAATAGTAGCGCCCATATCCAAGTATATGCTACTCCTTCTTAGCATAGTAGCACTCACAATGTAAAATCGATTGAGCGCTAGTTGTTAAGCATTAGGGTAGTGCCCTATACGCTACTCCACTGAACAAGAGTCGTGGACATCTTAAAAGATGATTAAAAAATAAATTAATTTCTCGAGGAGGATTAGTTGATGGTAGTTTCCTAACTTCCCCAACTTCCTCCATAACTACATATTGACTTGAACTGCTTCTTTAATCCTATAAATACCAAGAAGGTTAAAGAAGAAGGGTTAGAAATTGGATATAGTAAGATTGATTAATGGAAAAACTTTGAAGAAGCTTGCATTGGAGGAGTTGATGCTGAAGACATCCAAGCCAGAGAAGAGCCAGAACCCAGAATCTAGTTGCAGGAGCCTGTTTCATGATCAGGTATACTTGTACATCATTCTATTTTTGACTAATAAAGGTTGAAGTGTCTTTCTTGTTCCAATTTGAATGTGTTATGAAATGGCATCTTAAGTTGGATCTATTTTGGTCAATGCTGAATGTTAAACATTGTTTTTGTTTCTTTCAAGCTTTATATATTGCCCAAAATGTTTTGAGAAAGGTATTGTTATTGCAGGTTTGCTGAAGGAAAGGTGGATTTGGAAGTTGAACATGAGATCAAGTCAAGGCTAGGATCAGACTTCGATTTAAAGGTATGTTCCCAAGATATACAACTTCTTTCTTTTTGTAAATGTCTCTGTAATAGCATCAATACACTTACCTGTCACCCCAACCAAGTTGATAGCATTAGTTTCCTTGCTATAGGGTATATTTTTCCGCCAATAGACTGGCGACTCCACTAGGGAAATAGAATTTTTGGCTTTAGGAAACCTTGTTCTTGTGTGTCTTCTCAGATTGTTTTGACTTCTTTGATGTGTCAAGAAACTTTATAGGTATCCCTTGTCTGTTTCTTGCATGCTTTCATCAGTTTTTGATTCCTTCCAAAGTCAGTTTTCAAGCCTTTGAGATATGAGCGCTACTCTGCTATATATACAGTAGCGCCCATACGCTACTGTTCTATATATACAATAGCGCCCGTTTCAGTAGGGGCGTGAGTTGCTCTACTACACAGTAGAGTACACTTTCTGAATCATTCCTTTTTGGTTTGCTGATGTTTTAAACCTTTTGGTGATTTGCTGACTGTGCTGTAGGATACCTTTGATGGTTGCATGAGGTTTTTAACCTTTGATCAAGTCATAGAACCTTTCCTTAAAGTTTTTTCCATTTTTTGAACCGCTTGTTGACCGTGGGAATTTTTGAACCGTTTATTGACTTTTTGGAAGACTAGGGAGTGTTTGGTGTTGAGCATTTCCACTTTTTTAGACCCTGACTACCTGTTGCTAGCTTACAAACCTGCATACCCTTGTATCTGTTGTTTGTGGTGACGTTTGTCTGCTCTCTACTAATCACATCCTTTGTTTTAGGGTTTGGTCCTTGGTAGAGCCTCTAGGGTGTCTTCTATTTTGGTCAAGTGTCATTCTTCCGGGACTTCTTGTCTTTTTGCTGGTTGCAAGTGCTTTTAAACAGCTGTAGGCTAGTTCATTTCTCAGTTTCTTTGTGTTAGTAAGGAAGCTTGCTTGTCTAGTTGTGCTTGGCATAGTGGTCTTCCTAGGGATAGATACTTTAGGTCAATCCTTTTGTGTCTTTCTCCTTGTTTTCTTCCACTTTGTTCTCAAGTTCATAGGCTTTTTCTTTGTAAAAAACCTGTAGATCAAATCTTTTTCGAGCTAGAGTTTCGACAACTATAAGCCTAAGAACTTTTAGCCATACTTACACACATTGCATATAAAGTTTTATTTTTCTTTCCATTTTTATATAGTTCTTTTTCGTTTATTGAAAAAGCAAAAAAATTGGTATTTTAAGTAAATAGAACTTGTTTTTGTTATTACAAGATAACTTAGTGTATTTTGTATAATTTCAAAAAACAAAACAAATTTTTTTTAAGTAGGTTTGCTTAGATTTTGAGTTTTGGAAAGAAGTAATTGAAAAATGAAAAGAGCTTTGTTGTAGAAAGTTTTGGTATTATTGCACTTTTGTTTTCTTGTCATAACCACGCCACACAAAAGCACTACCCTTTTTGAGTAATAAAAGTCCTAAAATTTGTTAATAAAATGAACTAGAAACTTTTTCTTTTTTAGGGTACACTACACCAACTAGTTTTGGTTAGGGTCTTGGGTTTAAATCACTTTAAACCACCCAAGATCATACATTGCGCAAAAATCGTAGTGAGACTATCATAGGTAAACCCACCTCACTCAAAATTTGGCTGGGATCTATGCAATAGGTCATTGCGAGATCAGCTTGTGGGAATACTCCTCCTACTTGCTGTTCAAGCATACGCCAGGATCGGATTGCGTATTGGGGACTCTTTCGATTTTCGGGCTTAGCTACCTTGCCCACGCTTTCTAATTCGACCGGTGACTGTTCCCCCAGGAATTTTCGGTGTTGTGGTATCCATAGTATCTGACTCTAGGTTTATACACAGGTGACAACAGAGGGTATATCTGCTATACCTAAGACAGACGTGGGAGGAAACCCCTTGCAGGTCATTGGGAGGGCAGTTGGGTGATTCCAGCGCTTGCACCCTTAGTCATTGTATTATGCACCCCGGGTAACTGTCTTTCTTCCTTCGTTGATCTGTTCTGGGCCCTAATCATCCCAGACTCTTCTCTGGAAGGCACCTTTGTTTGCCTGGTTTGTATACTTAGGACTTTTTTAGTTGGCATGCTGTTTGCCCCCTAGTTGCAGTGGCCACTAGGTTCTAGTATTTTATTTTATATTTATAATCACGGAGAATAAACAACCCCGTAGATAGAGAAGGATTCAAAACCTTCCACCAGTTAGAACAGAACCTATACAGCCAGCTAGATGACAGCGGGTAAACCCCGGTATTTTTTCAGAAGTTACTCCTGAAACTGAATTACCTGAAGAAATACTTGTAACAGAAAACCTTGAAATTGAGGTTCCTCAGGAACCACTACCAGGTACCACAGATCAGCAACACTTTAGTACAGTTGAGGTGGAATATCTTACTTCCACAGAGTATAGCACTCTTTTCAATCCTCCTTTAACTAATACTAGAATTCCGCTTCTGTCACCTGTTGGCTTCTAGCAGCCCCTTTTCAGTGCAGATCTTTCCTTTCCTGGACATCTGATGTCTAACTTAGGAGGTGAACAGGGGGTTCCCCAAACTCCCACTTTAGGTATGAACACCAACACAGTTAACCCTTCTTTTACTGCTACACCTAGTCAGGCAAAAACTACATCTGTGCCTACTCCATCTTTCAGTTTCAACACTAGTACATTAGGTATGCCTAGTTTTACAACGATGGAATCTATTCCTACATCTACTGTTGGGCCTAACAGTATGGCCAACTGTGCAAAACCTTCTACTTCCTAACCGTTATATCAGATTCCTAGTACTTGGGTTTCCACACCTGCGGTAGGACCAAGTGCTTCTGCAAACATGCTAGTCATGGGTACCATGACTGCACCGTCCACATCAGCTTCTGCTGGTTTCAATACCTTTGTAGGCCCTAACATGAATCAAGGTAACATGCCTATAGGTAATACCCCTTTTTCCTTATTCTCAGGGGGAGGGGGCAATATCTTTAACCAGCAATATGGCGGGGCTAACACCCAGCCACAGTGGACGAATCCGCAAAGCACTAATCCACTTTCGTATGGGTGGGGAAATTTTAATAACTCTTTCGTACAACAACAAAAAATAGCTGGGGGCAACCCCTACCAACAGTTAACTGGGGGAAACACCTATCAACAGTTGGTAGGTGGCAACTCCTATCAGCACATGGCTGGAGGCAACCCTTATCACCAGATGGTTGGGGGAAACCCCTACCAACATTTCATGGGTCAAACGATGGGTGGTTCCCCTTATCAAGCAGCATCTTACCGGCCTCGTCTACCATTTCTGGCAACTTTAAATTTTCCAGACCTTTCTAAACTGACAAATGATCCTGCTGATCAAACAAAAGGACAACTTGGATGGAGGAGCATGTTGAACTTGGATGATATGACAACTCATTCCATTTTTCTGACATTATTGGAAAACCCCAAAAAAATATCATTTTGACATATGAGCGCTACTCTACTCAAAGAGACTAGCACCCATACACTACTCCACTGTATAATAGTAGCACCCATATCCAAGTATACGCTACTCCTTCTCAGCATAGTAGCGCTCGCAATGTAAAATCAATTGAGCGCTTGTTGTTAAGCATTAGGGTAGCGCCCTATACGCTACTCCACTGAACAAGAGTCGCAGACATCTTAAAAGATGATTAAAAAATAAATTAATTTCTCAAGGAGGATTAGTTGATGGTAGTTTCCTAACTTTCCATCTTCCTCTATAACTACATATCGACCTGAACTGCTTCATTAATCCTATAAATACTAAGAAGTTTAAAGAAGAAGGGTTAGAAATTGGAGATAGTAAGATTGATTAATGGAAAAACTTTGAAGAAGCATGCATTGGAGGAGTTGATGCTGAAGACATCCAAGCCAGAGAAGAGCCAGAACCCAGAATCTAGTTGCAGGAGCCTGTTTCATGATCAGGTATACTTGTACATCATTCTATTTTTGACTAATAAAGGTTGAAGTGTCTTTCTTGTTCCAATTTGAATGTGTTATGAAATGGCATCTTAAGTTGGATCTATTTTGGTCAATGCTGAATGTTAAACATTGTTTTTGTTTCTTTCAAGCTTTATATATTGCCCAAAATGTTTTGGGAAAGGTATTGTTATTGCAGGTTTGCTGAAGGAAAGGTGGATTTGGAAGTTGAACACGAGATCAAGTCAAGGCTAGGATCAAACTTTGATTTAAAGGTATGTTCCCAAGATCTACAACTTCTTTCTTTTTGTAAATGTCTTTGTAATAGCATCAATACACTTACCTATCACCCCAACCAAGTTGATAGCATTAGTTTCCTTTCTATAGGGTAGATTTTCCCACCAACAGACTGGCGACTCCGCTGGGGAAATAGAGTTTTTGGATTTAGGAAACCTTGTTCTTGTGTGTCTTCTCAGATTGTTTTGACTTCTTTGATGTGTCAAGAAACTTTATAGGTATCCCTTGTCTGTTTCTTGCATGCTTTCATCAATTTTTGATTTCTTCCAAAGTCAGTTTTCAAGCCTTTGAGATATGAGTGCTACTTTGCTATATATACAGTAGCGCCCATATGCTACTATGCTATATATACAGTAGTGCCTGTTTCACTAGCGGCGCGAGTTGCTCTACTACACAGTAGAGTACACTTTCTGAAGCATTCCTTTTTGGTTTGCTTATGTTTTAAACCTTTTGGTGATTTGCTGACTGTGCTGTAGGATCCCTTTGATGGTTGCATGAGGTTTTTAACCTTTGATCAAGTCATAGAACCTTTCCTTAAATTATTTTCCATTTTTTGAATTGCTTGTTGACCGTGGGAATTTTTGAACCGTTTATTGACTTTTTGGAAGACTCGGGAGTGTTTGGTGTTGAGTATTTCCACTTTTTTAGACCCTAACTACCTGTTGCTAGCTTACAAACCTGCATACGCTTGTATCTGCTGTTTGTGGTGACGTTTGTCTGCTCTCTACTACTCACATCCTTTGTTTTAGCGTTTGGTCCTAGGTAGAGCCTCTAGGGTGTCTTCTATTTTGGTCAAGTTTCATTCTTCTGGGACTTCTTCTCTTTTAGATGGTTGCAAGTGCCTTTAAATAGTTGTAGGCTAGTTCATTTCTCAGTTTCTTTGTGTTAGTAACGCAGCTTGCTTGTCTACTTGTGCTTGGCATAGTGGTCTTCCTAGGGCTAGATACTTTAGGTCAATCCTTTTGTGTCTTTCTCCTTGTTTTCTTCCACTTTGTTCTCAAGTTCATAGGCTTTTTCTTTGTAAAAAACCTGTAGATCAAGTCTTTTTCGAGCTAGGGTTTCGATAGCTATAGGCCTAAGAACTTTTAGCCATACTTACACACATTGCATATAAAGTTTTATTTTGCTTTCCATTTTTATATAGTTCTTTTTCGTTTATTGAAAAAGAAAAAAAATTGGTATTTTAAGTAAATAGAACTTGTTTTTGTTATTACAAGATAACTTAGTGTATTTTGTATAATTTCAAAAAAGAAAACAAATCTTTTTTAAGTAGGTTTGCTTAGATTTTCAGTTTTGGAAAGAAGTAATTGAAAAATGAAAAGAGCTTTAATGTAGAAAGTTTTGATATTATTGCACTTTTGTTTTCTTGTCATAACCACGCCACACAAAAGCACTACCCTTTTTGAGTAATAAAAGCCCTAAAATTTGCTAATAAAATGAACTAGAAACTTTTTTCTTTTTTAGGGTACACTACACCAACTAGTTTTGGTTAGGGTCTTGGGTTTAAATCACTTTAAACCACCCAAGATCATACATTGCGCAAAAATCATAGTGAGACTATCATAGGTAAACCCACCTCACTCAAAATTTTCCTGGGATCTATGCAGTAGGTCATTGCGAGATCAGTTTGTGGGAATACTCCTCCTACTTGATGTTCGAGCATACGCCAGGATCGGATTGCGTATTGGGGACTCTTTCAAGTTTCAGGCTTAGCTACCCTGCCCACGCTTTCGGATTCGACCGGTGATTGTTCCCCCAGGAATTTTCGGTGTTGTGGTATCCATAGTATCTGACTCTAGCTTCATACATAGGTGACAGCAGAGGGTATATCTGCTATAGCTAAGACAGACGTGGGAGGAAACCCCTTGCAGGTCTTTGGGAGGGCAGTTGGGTGATTCCAGCGCTTGCACCCTTAGTCATTGTATTGTGGACCCCGGGTAACTATCTTTCTTCCTTCGTTGATCTGTTCTGGGCCCTAATCATCCCAAACTCTTCTCCGGAAGGCACCTTTGTTTGCCTGGTTTGTATACTTAGGACTTTTTTAGTTGGTGTGTTGTTTGCCCCCTAGTTGTAGTGGCCACTAGGTTCTAGTCTGTTATTTTATATTTATAATCATGGAGAATCAACAACCCCGCAGATCAAGAAGGATTCAAAACCTTCCACCAGTTAGAACAGAACCTATACAGCCAGCTAGATGACAGCGGGTAAACCCCGGTATTTTTTCAGAAGTTACTCCTGAAACTGAATTACCTGAAGAAATACTTGTAACAGAAAACCTTGAAATTGAGGTTCCTCAGGAACCACTACCAGGTACCACAGATCAGCAACACTTTAGTACAGTTGAGGTGGAAGATATTACTTCCACAGAGTATAGCACTCTTTTCAATCCTCCTTTAACTAATACTAGAATTCCGCTTCTGTCACCTGTTCGTTTCCAGCAGCCCCTTTTCAGTGTAAATCTTTCCTTTCCTGGACATTTGATGTCTAACTCAGGAGGTGAACAGGGGGTTCCCCAAACTCCCACTTTAGGTATGAACACCAACACAATTAACCCTTCTTTTACTGCTACACCTAGTCAGGCACAAACTACATATGTGCCTACTCCATCTTTTAGTTTCAACACTAGTACATTAGGTATGCCTAGTTTTACAACGATGGCATCTATTCCTACATCTACTGTTGGGCCTAACAGTATGGCCAACTGTGCAACACCTTCTACATCCCAACCGTTATATCAGATTCCTAGTACTTGGGTTTCCACACCTGTGGTAGGACCAAGTGCTTCTGCAAACATGCCAGTCATGGGTACCATGACTGCACTGTCCACATCAGCTTCTGTTGGTTTCAATACCTTTGTAGGCCCTAACATGAATCAAGGTAACATGCCTACAGGTAATACCCCTTTTTCCTTATTCTTAGGGGGAGGGAGCAATATCTTTAACCAACAATATGGCGGGGCTAACTCCCAGCCATAGTGGACGAATCCGCAAAGCACTATTCCACTTTCATATGGGTGGGGAAATTTTAATAACTCTTTCGTACAACAACAACAAATAGTTGGGGGAAACCCCTACCAACAGTTAACTGGGGGCAACCCCTATCAACAGTTGGTAGGTGGCAACTCCTATAAGCACATGGCCGGGGGCAACCCTTATCACCAGATGGCTGGGGGCAACCCCTACCAACATTTCATGGGTCAAATGATGGGTGGTTCCCCTTATCAAGCAGCATCTTACCGGCCTCGTCTACCATTTCTAGCAACTTTAAATTTGCCAAACCTTTCAAAACTGACAAATGATCCTGCTCATCACACAAAAGAACAACTTGGATGGAGGAGCATGTTGACCTTGGATGATATGACAACTCATTCCATTTTCCTGACATTATTGAAAAAAACCAAAAAATATCATTTTGAGATATGAGCGCTACTCTACTCAAAGAGACTAGCACCCATACGCTACTCCATTGTATAATAGTAGCACCCATATCCAAGTATACGCTACTCCTTCTCAGCATAGTAGCGCTCGCAATGTAAAATCAATTGAGCGCTAGTTGTTAAGCATTAGGGTAGCGCCCTATACGCTACTCCACTGAACAAGAGTCGTGGACATCTTAAAAGATGATTAAAAAATAAATTAATTTCTCGAGGAGGATTAGTTGATGGTAGTTTCCTAACTTCCCCAACTTCCTCCATAACTACATATCGACCTGAACTGCTTCTTTAATCCTATAAATACTAAGAAGGTTAAAGAAAAGGGTTAGAAATTGGAGATAGTAAGATTGATTAATGGAAAAACTTTGAAGAAGCTTGCATTGGAGGAGTTGATGCTGAAGACATCCAAGCCAGAGAAGAGCTAGAACCCAGAATCTAGTTGCAGGAGCCTGTTTCATGATCAGGTATACTTGTACATCATTCTATTTTTGACTAATAAAGCTTGAAGTGTCTTTCTTGTTCCAATTTGAATGTGTTATGAAATGGCATCTTAAGTTGGATCTATTTTGGTCAATGCTGAATGTTAAACATTGTTTTTGTTTCTTTCAAGCTTTATATATTGCCCAAAATGTTTTGAGAAAGGTATTGTTATTGCAGGTTTGCTGAAGGAAAGGTGGATTTGGAAGTTGAACACGAGATCAAGTCAAGGCTAGGATTAGACTTCGATTTAAAGGTATGTTCCCAAGATCTACAACTTCTTTCTTTTTGAAAATGTCTCTGTAATAGCATCAATACACTTACCTGTCACCCCAACCAAGTTGATAGCATTAGTTTCCTTGCTATAGGGTAGATTTTCCTGCAAACAGTATAGTGAAGGGTTACACCCTTTCACTTAATAATTAATAACTTTAATTAACATACATATAATATTCATAGCATTGCCACTCTCTTAGAAAGGCTTTGTCCTCAAATCCTTATAATTTTGTCGCATTGTTCTTTGCGATGTCATGGCTGATGAAACATGTCGATACAAACTGCTAAGTGTAGAGCATAACTTCCGATACGTCGACGGATCAATCCATCCCAAATTGATTTGTTGTGGACTAATGGGATTCCCTACTGATGTGTCGTCAGGAGATTTGATCATATTAGTACCATTATCTTTCGACTTTTCCCACTTTTTCAAATATCGGTTTTTATGGTTGGGGTGTCGATAAGGAACTTTCACGATGTCATTTTCGTTTACGAATGTCACCTTTAGAGCATTGATCTGAGTTGGAAGTTGTATTTTCGTCTCTTGAGGATTTAAGTTTTTGTTCTGTATCTTTTCCAACTTGTTTTCTAACTGCCTATTATCATTTTGAAACTTCTTAATCAATTCGACTTGCGATTTCCTGTCATCTTCAGATGTCTTAAGTTGTTCCTTAAGATCTTCATTATGACTTCTGATACAACTATTTTCTTCCTGCTTGTCTAGAAGTTTCCCTTCAATGTCGTCCAGATATTGTTCTATCTTTCGGCTATTTTTCAACTTCTTAATTTTTGTGACTAGTATCTTGTTAAGATTTCTTAGTCTAAAAATTTCTTCAGCATTGTTAGATAATGCTTTATTACTCTTCGCGATCTCTGACTTATGTGTATTTTTAGAGTTGTCATTTTGTTGTTGAAGAACTTTTATCTGTTGTCGACATTGGTCGACCTCTGATTCTTGATTTTCTAATTTATGTCGTAACTGCATTAGTTCTTCATCTTTGTCGCTAACGATTTTATTCAAGCGTATTATTTCTGCTTCATAATTGTTTATCTCTTTATTTATATCTTGATTTTTCAACCTCTTATTGAAATCACTTTCATCTTTTAATTCCTTGATTTGAACACATAATTTTTCTATGTGATTTTTCTGGTCGGACATTGTTTGTTCATTGAACCGTTCTTGTATCTTATGTAGTTCAATCCTTACTGCTGATTGTGTATTAATGTCTCGTAATTCTTCATTGTCTTTTCGATAGCACTTTAACTTGGCTTCTAATTTCTCTCGCAAATCGGCTTCCATGGTTTCTGTCTTCTTCAATGGTGGAATGATTTTCTTTGATTCCTTTGGTGAGTCTTTCTTAAACTTGGTTGTCCTTGTCGTTAACGCGTCTCGACTTCTTGATAAGCCTTCCTTTACTTTGACTTCTTCAACGATAAATGATTGTCCTTGATTTGATTTCTTCGATGATAAGTGTTCTTCGACTTCTTTGATAATAAGGAATCTTGCTTGGACTTTGTCTTTAATGTCTTCTTTGACTTGAATTTGCTTTGTTTCTTCAATCAATTCTTATTTCAAAAGAATTGATTTTTGTTTTCTTTGATAATAATAATTATTATTAAAATTTAATAATAATATTATATATATATATTCCTTTTTTTTTCTTATTCACCCAAAAATGGTTTTTTTTTTTTTTTGGTTAATATAATAATTGTAATAGTTACAATTATTATCAACAATAACCATATAAATATTTTCTTTTCTTTTGTGAAGGGAAAATAATAATATGTATTATTAAATAATAATACAATTTTATAAATTTATTTTCTGAAGTGGACGATATATATATTATAAAAATAATATTATATATATTTGAATTTGGAAGATTAGGGTTTTGATAGGAGGAGATAGGAGTGGGTGATGGCGGTCTGCGTCGTGAAGAAGGTAGGAAATTATGAGGTTGAAGGGTGAGGCGATGATGGTGGAAGGTGCAGGAGTTGAAGAGGGGGGCATGAGCAGCAGCGAGGGAGAGGCGAGTGGACATGGAGTTGGCACAGAGGATGGAGTAGCTTCGGTGATGCTTGGGCGTTGGGTGGATGGGTGTGCAGTAGGAGTTATGAGGGATCGTGGTAGATGAGGGGAGGAGAGTGTGCAGGTGGAAGGGAAACGCGTGAGGGAGAGGGCAGCAGGATGGTCGAGGGCGCGGTGGACTTGGGCATGGGCATGGGTGCGTGAGGGCACAGCAATAGGGCGGAGAGCTTGTAGCGACCAGGAGGATGTATAATGGAGTAGGAGCTTGGGTGTAGTAGGGATATGGTGGAGGGAGTGTGCAGGTCGTGGAAGAGAGGAGGCGGAGTGGGGACTGGACGCAGTAGTGGAGGAGGTCGTGGTGGCGGCGATGGTGGAGGAAAAGACGGGGTGAATGAGGATAGGAGAGGAATCGTTGTGGGTAGTGTTTATAATTTTATGGTCAATGACCACCATTCAGGGAAACCCTGGAATAATGGCTAAAAGCCGATAAAATGGCCAAAGGCCGGAATCTAGCCAACGAGGCTCTGATACCAAATGCCGCAAATAATTATTTGCTTCACACAAATAACTTTACCAGAAGATCTGGTATATACGATAAGCCATAAATATGGAGTAAAATAGATATATATTAGATAATGGATGATTAATAATTACAATGAGGCTCGCTTTTATAGGCTTGAGCATGTATAGTGAAGGGTTACACCCTTTCACTTAATAATTAATAACTTTAATTAACATACATATAATATTCATAGCACTAGATCTGCAATATTCAATATAGGTGAACCAGTAAGTAATTCTTTTAACTGTTGAAAGCTTCTCTCACATTTTTCAGACCAGAAGAATTTGACTTCCTTCCTTTGTAATGATGTAATTGGGTGAGCTATCTTGGAGAAGCCTCCAATGAACCTTTTGTAGTAACCTGCAAGGCCCATAAAAGATATAACGTCTGTAACATTCTTTGGAGTAGGCCAATACATTATGGCCTCAACCTTCTTTGGATCCACTGCAATACCTTCTGCTGAAATAATATGACCCAAGTATTGTACTATCTTCTTGTAGAATTCACACTTACTCAGCTTTGCATACAACTGGTGCTCTCTAAGGACTTGCAATACCATTCTCAAATGCTCATTAGGATACTCTTCATTCCTCGAATACACCAGAATTTCATCCAAGAATACAATCATGAACTTATCCAAGTATATGCTAGAGATGTTGTTCATAAGACACATGAAAGTAGCAGGTGCATTGGTGAGGCCAAATGGCACCATAGTGAACTCATAATGTCCATATCTAGTTCTGAAAGTTGTTTTGTGAATGTCTTCATCCTTTATACTCACTTGATGGTAGCCAGAACTCAAGTCAATACTGGAAAATACTTTAGTTTCCTTCATCTGATCGAACAAGTCATCAATTCTTGGAAATGGATACTTATTCTTGATTGTTACCTTGTTTAGCTTCCTGTAGTCTATACATAGCCTTAAAGTCCCATCCTTCTTCTTAACAAACAACATAGGTGCACCCCAAGGAGATGCACTTGGTCTGATATATTCTTTTTCCACTAATTCTTGTAGTTGCATCTCTTAGGTGTGCTCATTCTATAAGGGGCTTTGGAACTTGGTGCTTCCCCTCGAACAAGATTAATGGAGAAGTCAATTTCTCTCTTGGGTGGTAGTCTTGGTACTTCATCTGGAAATACATCCTGGAACTCCTTTAATAGCTAAAAGTCTTCTAACTTGGGTCCTTTACCTTCTGTCGAATCTAATATATGCACAACATATAGTTGGAAGCGCATTTTATAGAAATTTCTCAGTTGCAAGGCAGAAATATGCCTTATTGAAACTTGCTTCAGAATCCCTTTAATCAACCTTGGTGTTCCTTCATCATCAATGCATTCAAGAACCTTCTTATAGCAGTCAAGCTTTGTTCTATGTCTTTCCAACTAGTCCATACCTATCAAGGAATCATAAGATCCTAAGGGTAGGACATTCAGGTTTACCTTGGTGAGGATTCCATTCAGCTCTATGGGGCACTCCACCACTTCTTCACTCACCTTCCTCTTAGTCCCATTGCATAGCTAAACTAACCAAGGTTTACTATGCCTCACGTTTCTAAGAGACCAACTTTCAACCACCTTACGGGACACATAATTATGAGTAGATCTTGGTTCAACTAAAACATAAATAGATTGCTTAGCAATATTACCTTCAACTTCTACCACTGTTGATTGGTGGTTCGCTCGGTGATCATCCAGTGTTGCATAGATTCGAGGTTTTTTTCTGGCCATATCTTCTATTGTGGTTGCTCCTCTTTGGTGGCGAAAGCTTTGGTTGTTCTCCCTTCGGTGTGGGAAATCTCTAAGCATGTGGTTGTCTCCACATACCCAGCACTGAAGTGGTCCCTTTGATGTTTTCTCTTCTTCCACAGTTGGTTTGAATCCACTTCTTGCTTGTTGTCCTTGTGGAAAATTTTTGTATTGACTTCTGAATGGTGGCTTGAAGGCACTTTTCCTTATTTCAAACTTTCCTTTGGGATTCCCTTTCCATGCTGGTTGAGTTTCTGAATTTCCTTTATTTTTCTTGTAACAATGCATGGTCATCCTAATGGCTTCATCCAAACTTAGTGGATGGACAAACTCAATCCTATCCCTGAAATTATGTGGTAGGATACCAAGGAAACATTGAATCTTTACTCTTTCATCCTTAATGTAGTTCACATACCTCAATAATTCCAAGAATTTATGAACATGATCCTCCATGGAATTTTCCCCCCACCTGAGTTCATTGAACGCCTTTCTCTTGTTGTCATAATACCTAGATGATAGGTATTTTTCCTTGAAGCATCTCTTAAACCACTCCCAATTGATCCTCCTTTCACTAGTTCTCTTCACTTTCATGAGGTGTTCCCACCAAATGGAAGCTCTACCATTCAAATTATAAATGGAAACCCTAGATTTCTCACTTTCTAAATAATCATGCATTTTGAAGTACCTTTTCATTCCAAGTATCCATGCCTCTTCCTCTTGGCCTGTCTTTCTTTCTCCATCAAAGTTAGGAGGTCTTGCTTTCCTAAATTATCCTTGTGGGATCCCTCTGTACTTCCTTCTTCTCTCAGACCTGTTGTAAGTGTGCCTTGGACTCCTTTGAGAGTCTCTGGAGTGTCCTAACCTACTGGAAGGAGATCCCGAAGAGGATGTTATGTGCCTTCTACTCACAAAACCCCTTCTATGGCTTGGATTCCTCTTCCCGAAACGAAATCTAGAGTGACTAATTTTATTCCTTTCTTCTCTTCCCATACTACTTGGATTGGACCCCATATTTACCCTCTCATGCATGTTGGTGAGGCTTTGAAAAATGGCTACATTAAGCTGGTGCTGCTCTTCCTGAGCCTTTATCAGCCTCTCATTAAAACTTACCATGGTCTCAACCAAGTTCTGAGGAGTCACCTGCTCCCTTCTTCCATTAGACGTTGTTTTAGCATGCTCTTCCTACACGTTCTCCCCTATCATCTCTTCTTCAGGTTCTTAGGGGTCCTGTGCATCATTAACGGTCACCATTCTTTCTTTCCTACGCATGGCCTTACTATACGATTCAACTTTAACCTATTGCAACCAATGTGCATGGTATAAATGTTTATTAGACAAAATAGAACTTGAAACATCCATACAATCTGGAAATTATTCATTAGACAGTTAATAATTAAGAGTTCTTTTAGGTTAAAATAGTAGTGTGGGCATTCCCTTGCATGCAGTTTCTTCCACGGTTAGGCCCTAACAACCCCAGTGTTGTAACTGAAGCTCTGATACCACTTTGTAATGTGACCTGACCTCCCTACTGGTCTTCAGAGGTCATGGAACCCCTTCTATCGTTTACTATACATTTTTTTTTCTTTGATTTCTTCCAATTCCACACACAACCGCAATAGCCTCGGATCCGCAATCCGCATTCCACAATTGCGATCTACAATCCGCAATTCGCAATTGCGATCTGCAATATGCATTCCGCAATTCGCAATTGCGAGGTTCGGAATGTAGAATACTCAAAATGGTCCTTCCGATGATTCCTCTTTCTACATTCCGCAATCCACATTGTGGATGCGGAAATGCAGAAATCCCTATTCCATATCTGGAACGACTTTTTCTTCCGCAATCCACAATTTGCATTGCGGATGTATACATGCATAAATCCACACCGGCGAATTCACCTTTCGCAATCCACATTGCAGATGTGGACATGCGTAAATCTACATCGATGAATTTTACCTTCCACAATTTGCAATCCGCATTGCAGATGTGGAAATGTCCTTGTGGATGTGTAAAGGTCAGGACCACTGACCCTCACTCCCGCAAGCTCCTAAGGCAACTTCAAAGGGTGATAAATTCCTCATTCTTGGTCCAAATTGGGCAAGTCTAGTATCGTTGGAAATCTCTTGAATATATCTATCCAATGGTGCACGTACCCACCCCATCTGAGCACTCCAACCATGCCAAATTTTCCAACTAATTTTCTCTTCATAAACCCACCATGGTGACTTGGATTTTTGCAAGGTTTCTGCCTCCTTCCTGTCATACTTCATCCTCCACCTGACCTACAAAGGGGTCTTGAAACACACTAGGGTTACCCCATTTCCTTCCCCGATACTAGGTGAAGTCCAGTCATCCTTTGGAAGGGGAAGACAATGCATAAACCAGCATATCTACTGAACTAAGCTAGCTAACATATGAACCATTTGCAGGGTTTATCCATACATGTCCTTCATGGAACAATGAAGTATTCCAAAATACATACCCTCATTCCTTCAATTCCATTCCCATTCTTCTCTCTCTAAAGAGCATGTTCATGAAACCATCCATCCATTAATCTAAGGCATGACGAGTATAACAATGCAGAAAGTGTATGAAGTTAGGTCTAACCGATACATCTACTACATGCAGGTTTTATAACGCATTAAACTCATGCAAATGGGTGAGGTATCCAACATGAACTCATCCTCCTACTTATTATTATACATAGTACACCTATTTTTCACATTCATACAAACATTTATTCAACAACTTGAACAAAACATGCATAATATAACACATGAAATAGCAACATTCACTCCACAGAAACATTTATCTTTGGATCTTGAAGTTAACCAAGAAACTGGCTAAGTGAGAGCAATGTTCTACCCAACCTTAGATCTTTGTCCATCCTGTACTCATTCACCTGAGAGATCACCCCTGAGATGGGCTGTGTATCCACTAAGGAGGGCTATCAGGTTTTCTCACATTCAAGGTTCCATTCCAATGCTAGTCCAATCCGTAGTTGGGTTTATCAAGCATTCCAGGGCATCTATCCATGCTAAGACAACCTACAGTGGGTTTATCAAGCATATAAGGATACCAGGGAGGATATTTCTAAGCCAGTGAGTTCAATCCACCGAACTACAATCAATTCAACACTCAGCAGGCATGGAACCCACATTATCTACCTTACCCAACACAAGGAAGGCCCTCTTCTCTGATACACATTCCCTCAAGACCCCTTCCCTTCCAATTCTATTTTGGGTGAGCATAATAAGGTCCAACTACTATTTCTATGAGATTACATCCTTCACTGGGTTTATCAAGCATTCCAACCCTAACTCTGAACTTCTAACTCTGTTAAACAAGCTAGGCTCTTCACAAGGTGGCAGATTCAACTTCATCCCGCAACTCGGCTCTTTGCACACCGAATCCTATCTTCTTGTTGCTTCCTCAAGCTGTTAACACTCCGTGAATTCTTTCGTGGTTGGCTTACAAGGGGTCTTTCAATAGATAATGCATATGGACAGGGTTTTCTATGACATTCGACTCTGTAATTTTGGTTTCTACAAAGAATCATGTTTCTTCTCTAATTCACGACTGGGTCCTGTAATTCTTTCCCCATGGAGTTCTGAGTAACAATAGCATAGCATAATAGGGTTTTTGGGTTCTCGGGTGGTTGAATGGATTTCAAGGAGAATGTGGCAGACTAAAAAAGAACAAACCCACCCATTTCAGATCTGAGGGAGGTTTTTACTCCCCCCCAACCTCCTATGTGTCGACTTTCCTTCCCCACTCTCTGTAGCTGAATTCTAGGTCATGCTAGGGAATCAAAATGGTTTCTCTTGTACATGTGGAAACATGGTTCCCTATCCCATAACCCCCTCGTCTCTCCTTAGTGGATACCATAGCCCCTTCTCATTAGCTACCTCACTTAGCCAGCTTCCTTAGTATTTCATTGCAATATTAAATATTTACATCAATTACAATATCTCATGGCTTAGTAGCACATGAATAGTTCAAATGTCAAATACTTTCCTATGCAACAAACTTTAAGCAACCACTAGTG
Source organism: Larix kaempferi (assembly GCA_027924585.1). Taxonomy (NCBI): domain Eukaryota; kingdom Viridiplantae; phylum Streptophyta; class Pinopsida; order Pinales; family Pinaceae; genus Larix; species Larix kaempferi. The sequence continues at coordinate 21,122,286 of BSBM01000858.1, forward strand.
GGGCTTTGGCCTTGAGCTCCACACTAAGGAAAACACACATTCCTTGTACACAATATTCATATTGGGGCCAATAATTCTTAAGGAAAGGTAGGGGTATTACAGGAGGCGGTAATATCCATTGGGTAAAATCCTTGTCGTTCCACCTTGGTTGTAGCGTAGAGGAGAGTGGTATTAGATCCAAATGAAGACGGTTTAGGGAAACTACTTTTCAGATCCTAAAGAGCTAAGGAGCTGACATGTAGATTGGGTGGTTTTTTAACGGTCGTGTAGAGCGATTTAAAGGTCGAGTGGTTATGGGATCCTGAAAAGTTCCTGACCATATTTATCCACCATCATCATATCGGGATCGGCTCCGAACTTGAAGAATTACCAAATCGATGTCCCATTTGTCTAACTCATTTGTTAGGAGGTGAGATCATTTAAGTTCCTACCAATATTTGATATAAGCAGTTTCAAAGACGCATTAAGGTGGTTTATTAAGACGAATTTTGGGTCCCTGAATCCACATCATGCAAACACGTATCCAAGTGGTTTTGAGTTCAGGATCCTCAGAAGATATTATCTTTCGAGCACATTGAGGGACCCGAAGGCTTATGAACTATTGATTTAGAAAGAGGCTGAATCTCGAGGTCTTGTGAATGATGAGCATCTTCATGGCATATGATGGGCTAGTCTTTCACCTTGAAATTGGAAACCTCCAGTTGCCCGAGTATGTTACTTTATTTATGAGCTCATAGGGCGGTTTTAGGGATCTACAAAAGCAGTATTGGAAGACTGCTTTTTGGGCCCTGAATAAACCTGAGACTTCCACGTGGATAAGCAGTTTCACTTTCAAGCTTCGGGCTTGCAGATTATTCAGCCCTGAATGGATCTTCACCGTATATATTCCTCCGCTTTCACTTTTCTGATGATGGTACGACTCTTACATCACAAACATTTCTCTTTGTACTATGGTACCCACTCATTTATCGTTTTTGGGTTATGCATGAGGTCGCATGACAAGAGTGTTCTGCTTCATTTGTGATCTTCTATACTGCTTTTCATCAGATGCAAATTCTGGTACTAACATTTCCTTCAATGGGGACAACATTTTTCTCTGTAAGAGGATGAGTACTGTATACTATTGCCTATAATTCCATTAAGCTATGGAGCAATATCAATATTTTATTGCATAAAATTAGAAAAAAGATTAATCTTGAAATGATTATATCGGAAAACATAAAAGAAAACATGGAAAAGAAAAGGAAATATGTTACATATTGATACATTAGAGGAGGATAGAGAGAAGAATTAGTACTGGAAGAACCGCTTCAGGAACCTACCATTTCCAAGACTCCCAAGTGCCTCATCATCCAAGTGTGCTAATTCATAAGTGTTTTTATCTTGGACAGAAACAACTTTAATCGAGCCAAGTGATAGGTTATCAAATTTTTCGTGTTTGGATATTTCTTCTCTTCTAGCATCGCATTTTAGAACTAGATCTCCAGGCTGAAAATCTCTGATTATTTCCCTCCTATCAAAAGTTGCTTTCATTTTTTCATGATTAATTGATGAATTCTTCTTTCCATGTCATTGTGTCATCATGCTTTGGATGTAATAACTTCATTATTGGAAAACCCAGCTGAATGGGAAGAACTTCCTCTTTACCGTAAACGAGTTGGAAAGGAGAAGTACCAATAGCTCTCTTAACACTCATTTTATCTACCCATAATGAAAATTTCAAGTGAGAGTCCCATGATTTTTTGTTGATGTCCAACATATTTTTAATGATATTCACTAAAATCTTATTATAGGACTCTTTCAGGCCATTTCCTTTAGGATAATAGGTTGTTGAATGAACCAATTCGATAGTGTAGCATTGAAAAAAAATCATCATTTAATTGGACTTGAAAGCTTGATCATTATCTGTAATTACCCTCCTTGGATAACCGAATATTGCTAGATTACTTTCTTCCAAGGATTTAATGATCATGGTATCATTGGCATTTCTTGTTGGTATTGCTTCTACCCATTTTGTGAAGTAGTCAATAGCAGTATTAATCCACTTATGTTGACCATTGGATTGTGGATTTATTTCTCCTATAAAGTCTAAACCCCAATATTGGAAAGGTGCTTCAACCTTGATTGGTTTGAGAGGCAGTGGTTTAAGCTTATGCTTTCCTACGAACGTTTGACACTCAACAAAGGCTCTAACAATTTTGTTAGCGTTAGTAAACAAAGTTGTCCAATAATAACCATCTCAAAGGATTTTAGACGCAGTGGCTCTCCCTACATGATGTCCTCCAAATACACCTTTATGAAATTCTGTTATTATACCCTCAGTTTCCTCTTCTATTACACAATTTAGTAGAACTACAAGAGGATATTTACAGAACAACCATAAAAAATGCAATATTTAACAGCTTTGAGTTTGAGGGACCTCATTTTAGCCTTATCAAGGTCAAGAGGATAGGTTAAATGTTGAAGAAAGTAGACAATATCTTTATACCATTCAGAGTATCTAAAATTTTCAAAAATATTAAGAGGGAGATTTTGCTGAATACCTTCTTCTTCCTAGTTTGGGATTTGGTCTATCAAATTTATCTCTAGGGATTGATAATTTGATTCAACCAAAATTTTAGCTATTCCTTGTCCTTTTGCAAGCTTGGTAGGATTTGTTTCTAGATCATATTCTTGGATTTTGGAAATCCACTCTCCTCTCTTTCTTTCACTGTCTTGCTGACAAAGGATATCCTTGATGGTACTCCCTGGGAGAAAAAGAAATGATTTTCGAATGCAATATATAATTTATGAATGACTTAATAGCTTTCACTAATGCATATGCCTTCTTTTCCATAGTACTGTATTTCAAGTCAGCATCTCTCAATGCTCTATTGAAAAAGGAAATGGGTTGTTCATGTCCTGCATGATTTTTCTGTAAAAGGACGACTGCAATGGTAACCTCAGAGGAGAAAGAAAATACAATGAATTCTTTAGTATAGTCATGAGTAATTAAGACAAGTGATTCCCCTAAAGCATATTTTATTTGTTTAAAATGATTTCTCGTGTCTGTAATCCATTTGATCTCACCATAATTTATTAACATATCCATGATCTCTTTCATTATTTCAGTGAAATTAAGAATGAATCTTCGGAGAAATTTTATTTTGCCAATAAAAGACTGTACTTCTTTCTTATTCCTTGGGAGATAAATCGGTTTTATAGCATCCACCCTTTCAGGATCTATTTTCACTCTATCTTTGGAGACAATATGACCCAATAATTTCCCCTCCGTCATTACAAAGAAAGATTTTGTAGGATTCAAAGACAAGCCAAATTTCCTACATTTTCTAAAGGTTTGTTTAAGGTGTTGCAGGTGATCTTCATCTGATTTTGAGAACACCGTCATATCATCTAGTTATATAACAATACATTTTTCTTTTTTTCCTATGAATGCTATATCCATGGCTCTTTGGAGTGTTTCCGCAACATTGATGAGACCAAAGGGCATCTTATCTTACATAAATGTTTTCCACGGTGTAGTAAAATATTTTTTTTATCTGTCATCAAGATGCATGGTGATTTGATTATAACGAAAAAATATGTCCATCATAGAGACTCTGGTTGAACCAACCACTTTCTGAAGAATATGATCCATTTTGGGAAAAGGATTGTTGTCTTTCAAGGAACACTTGTTCAGATTTCTAAAATCCACACACAACCGAATTTCCCCTTTCTTTTTCCTTGTTGGCACCAAGTTAGCTACCCACTTTGAGTATCTGAGGGGAATAATGATTTTAGCATCAAGTAAGTTTGTTACTTATTTTTCAATTATGGGGAGTAAAATAGGATTTACTTTCCTTAACTTTTGTTTTACTAGTTTAGCATCTGGTTTTAAAGGGATTCAATGTTGTATAACAGAAGTGTCATAAGTTTTCAAATCTTCATACTTCCAGGAAAAAAAATCCATGTACTCTTTGAATAAATATACATACCTATGATTATGGTTTGTTGTCAATAATTTTGAAAGATTGATGAATTTCAGTTCTTCATGGGTACCGAGATTAACTTCTTGTACAACTTTTGTAGTGGGATGAACTGTTGGTTTAACAAGAACCTCATTTTTGTTAAACAACTGTTCTAGGAGTACTAAACCTTTAAGAATGGAATTGTTCTTAAACTAGAGAATCTTGTGTCCAGCGACCTGCTGCATTAATTCAAGGTTTGTTGCATGTTCTTCCTACATGACATGACATTCTCCATCTCATGCTCTTCACTAGTGTCTATGTTGGTGCTTGAAAATTCATCCATTAGCCGAAGGAAGCATTTGATATGTAGATAATATTCAAAGAATTTCCAGTGTATAATGTTGTTGGGGATGGAAGGGTGGTATCAAAACTCCACTTCCTATTTTAACTTTGGCCTTTTGGGAGGTTTGAAAGTACTGGCTGCCAATTCCAATGAATTAGCCTATTGATTCATCTATCTTAGAACAAAGGTTATATTAAAGGAATCAAAGAAATTATCCATAAGGTCCCAGACAAGATTTTTGTATGTCTTAAGCCTTGGATGCTTTGTTTGATAGATACCTTTGATTTGATTTACTACCAACTCTAAATATCCAAATAATTCCAACTTAGTGATATTCAGATCTTTAGCCGCATGGAGGCCTGAGATAAGGGATCCATATTTGGCCACATTATTGGTAGTCTCGAACTCCAATTTATAAGATATCTCCTGCAGGGTAAAAAATTAGTGCGCAAGGTCCTAATTCATCTTTTGTTGAGGCTCCATCAAAATATAATTTCGATACTTGATTTATTTGATCTTTGACAGTAGTCTTGATCGTCGGATATTATAAAAATTCTTCTTCAAAGGATTCATTGATAGATAGAATATAGCAGTCCATATCCTCATCAGTGGCATATACATGATATTTGATAGGGATATTCTAATCACCTATAACGTATGCAAACATAGCCTCTCTATATACACCTCTAGTTTCTCTAGCAAACATCGGTATAGTGGCATATTTCATATCCATTTGCATGGTACCTCCCAATTTTTTATCCCAACTCCTTGATAGTAGCATCCTGTATTTTGCAAGTACATCAGCTACTACCACATCCATCATTATACTTTTGGTTGGTAATTGTGCAAGAGTCAGTAACAAATCCTATAACATACCAACACACTTTACCTTTCTGGAGTAAAAACTGTAAAGATCATGATATGGCCTTGTGATCTTAAGTCCAAGATACTCCATGATGATTTTTGGCACTAAGTTGTGTGAAGATATAGAGTCCAACGTACAATTATGAAGCAACTTATCATGCACATTAAGCGCCACGTAAAAAGGAGTAGTAGGTTATTCTTTATCATCAATGTTAGGGCCACATTGGACAGCTGAGGATTCATCATTCAAATTTATGGTATCCTATTGGTCTATGATTTCCCCTATATGAAGCATCTTGTTAATATGTTTTTGATATATAGGATTTCTTACCAGCTCAGATAATGGAACTGGTATTTTTAGATTACTCAACGCGTATTCGATATTGAAGTGTGGTTTTTCTCAGAGTATATAAGATCCTGGTCAGATTTCTTGGGGAGACTTGAACTTGGTTCCTTATAGTTAGGGGAGCATGACACTTTATTGGCTTTGTCCTTTGATAGGTCCTTATATTTGATCTCGGTGAATACTGGTGGGTCTTTTTCTGAGACTTGTTTACCAGGAGAGACTTTTGGGGATGGGTTGGTTGGCTGATGAGCATAAACATGCCCAAGTCTAAGATCATACTTCCTTTGAAATTCATCTTGTAAGTTATCTGAAAGCATTCTATATTGAGCAGATGTTTGATCTATCTATTGACCATATTCCTGATAATTATCAATTTGATGAGCGGGGAGTGAATTTTCATAATCATCTCTTGTAATATGTATAGTGTACGACTCGTCTTCCATCCAGTTGATATGTTCATCAGCTTGCTCATATATTTCTTCCTCCAGTACTTTGATAATATTATTGTCACTCTCTCTGAAAGGTGGTATTATAGGATTTTCATCAATTCTCTTTTCCCTATACATCATTTGTGGATTGTAGGGCCTCCTAAATTGAGGGGGAGGACGAGCAAGAGACTATCTATTAGGACTATTGTTCTCTAACTCCATCCTGGTCACCTTATTGGACAAATTCTTAATGATGACAGACATTTCTTCAATTCTGGCTTCTTGAGAGTCTTTAAACCCAGAAGATGAATTTATCTCTTCTTTGGATTTTCCCTTATCTTTTTGTTGTGAATCATTAACCATTTTGATTTAACCTCCAACTCTCATATTTCCTTCGACACCTATCATGTTGTCTTGCATTATGGTGAGGGAAGGACACCTTCTTTTTCTTAGCATGATGGGAAAGTCTAAGGGAAATTCACTTGCATATGTGGTGCGAGCGGCCACTTCAATAGGACGGATATCCTCAGGGATTTTATAGTATATTTTGTTAAATATTGAATTAAAATCAATGGTCATTTCAGAGTTGTTCTTCTTTAGGATAGAAAAATCGGTCAAGTAATAAAGGCTATCTCATTTCACTCCCCACTTCTTGATGAAGGTATTTTCCAAATGTTCCATAGTTCCAATTGAATCATTAGGCAATGATTTGAGCCACTTTCAAGCCTCACCCTCCAATGATTGAGAGAAGAATCTCATGTATACATCATCGTGATCAATAAACATATTGTCAGTAAAATCTTGAAATCCATCCACATGATCTTCTGCGGAAGTACCGTTACTGCCATCATATTTAGGTAGTAACTTAAGATAGTGGGTAGGCATATCATTCAGGATCATAGGAAATCTCAGAGGCCCCTGGTGACTATATACCCATCAAGTTGTTCTGGGTGGGGGTGGTGGCGGTGTTCCTCTGCTGCCACCACCTCCTCCTCCAGCTCCTAACATGAGGTTTTTTGTAATTAGAATTTTAGCTTAAGGTGTGATGAAGGATTTGGGTCGATTCTTCTGAGTAGAGGATTCTCCGTTTTTGGTAAAACAATTGGGGGATCAGGTAGGCCAAATGGAGTATTGGGATTTTGGATAGGAGAATCACGCCTAGGGGTTTAAAAAATGAACTCATATTCAAAAAATTGTGGGCCAGATAGAGTAGGAGAAAATCTCCTTTGGTGATGAAGAGGTGACGTAGATTGATACTTTCCACATCTGTATCTCCAAGAAAAAGGATCTTGAAGGGCTACAAATTCTTCGTATATAGGGTTCTGGTGAGTGTGTCTGCGTCTAGATGCCAAATTTTCCTTTGTGGAGTCGCCAAGTGGATGTTATAGCTAGTAGCCTGATTTCACCCACTATGGAATCGATGTGTAAAATTACCATTGTCCCAGGGAAGATCAATATTCTTTCTCTTTTCTCCCCGACAACGGAGCCAAAAATATGTTAGTCCCAGAGGCATTCTAAGGATTTATTTAGAACTGTGTCTAGGCATTAGTAGTCTTGTTTCCTTGAAATTTATTTTTTAGCCAAGACTTTAAACCAGAATCATGTAAATTAAAAGGGAAACCATAATTGTGTAAGAGTGTGTCCAACACTTCTGATACATTCAACAAATTTTTTTCGACAAATAAATGAATGAAATGACATGAGAAAAGGTACTGTAAAAGAAAATATTTATCCCATGTTTGTAGAAAACATACTGAGCATAATGAATTCAATAGTTATAATAGAATAATGACAAAGTAAACCCAATCCTTACAGGAATAACCCAATCATATCCAATCAAGATATCATGAATACTTCACAACATATAATGAGAGATATAGCCACAACCACATATGAATGAAATATCAGTGGAAGATGATCCCATTAGGGTATGTATTAACTTTGTCAATTATAGAAAATTTGAAAGAGCTGAAAATACAAAAGAAAAAAATACTAACTGCACATATCAGAGCTTAGAATCCACACAAATCCATGACAGATCTTGAACATTCTCTTCCCATTACTTGATCAGAAAAAAATATTCATAAGTTACACTTCTTACAAAAAGATTCGAACTTATCTATTGCTTGTTTTGGTCTATTTATATCCTCTTAGGATTTACAAAATTTACAACAAAATTTTATTTTGAAATAACATCTTTAAGTTTTGTTAATGTTTTAAACAAAATATTGTTACAAAATGACCATCTGGTAAACTGTTGTTCATTGGCCGATGGTGGCACTTGAGGTCCTCCATGCTGATTTGGAGGAGGGTGCTGCAATGGGAGGTAGGAGAGCTTGAGGTAGAGAAGCAGAACAATACCTCGGGAAATTTGAATAAATCACATATATAGCGGGAATTTGAAAAAGAGGCATTTAAGTGAGTTGGCCACATGGTGCCATGGTATTGGCCCTTTAGGTGAGGGGTGCGGGGGTTTTAATGCGCGGGGACCATTATCGATAGAGTGGCAGCAGAAATATTTGTTGGGTAAAACCCTGGTGGGTCCACATTGGTTGTAGCATAGAGGAGAGTGGTTTCAAGGCCGGAAGAAGATAGTTTAGGGAAACTTCTTTTGAGAGACTGAAGAGTTATGGAGCTGACACCTGGTGTGGGTGGTTTTTATTCAAGGTCATGTAGAGTGCTTTAAAGGTCGATTATTGATAAGAGCCTGAAATATTCCTGGCCGTAGATATCCACCATCAACATATAGGGTTCGACACCAGATTTGAAGAATTACCAAGTCGATGGCCCACTTGTCTATCTCATTTGTGAGGAGGTGACATTCTTTAAGTTACCACCAATATTTAATATAATTAGTTTCAGGGTCGCACTGAGGTGGTTTATTAAGACCACTTTTGGGGCCCTAAATGCTAGTATGCAAACACGTTCCCAGGTGGTTTTGGATTCATGCTCCTTAGAATATATTATCTTTCAAGCAGATTGATGAGCATGAAGGCCTGTGAACCATTGATTTAAAAAGAGGCCGAATCTCGAGGTATTGTGAATGAAAAGCATCTTTATGGTGTGTGATGGGCCAGTCTTTCATCTTTAAATTGGAAACCTATAGTCGCCCTAGTATGTTAATTTATTTATGATATCATAGGGTGGTTTCAGGGCTCTACGAAAGCAGTATTAGAAGACTGCTTTTCAGGCCCTAAATAAACCGAAGATTGCCACATGGATAAGTGGTTTCGCTTTCAGACTTCGGGCTTGCAGATAACTATCACACATCTCTGAGCCCTGAATGGATCTTCTCCATAGATCTTCCTCTGCTTTCACTTTTCTGATGATCCCCTGACTCTTACATCGCAAATATTTCTCTTTGTACTATGGTACCCACTCGTTTACCCTTTTTGGTTTATGCATGAGGCCACACGAAAAGAGTGTTCTACTTCATTTGCGATCTGCTATACTTCTTGTCGTTAGATGCAAACTCTAGTACTAATAGATTGGTTATTTAATTGTCTCTTGAACTGTATTGTATTCATCCATAAAAAAAATCCTTCCATGGCCTATAGATGGCCTCTCAGGTTGCTTCTCAACTATTGTTGCATCTAGCTCTGGATGATTTTTTGCTTATACTACATGGGCATCTGCTTGAGCAGTTTTTTTAGCTACCATAATAGTGTTTTGTGATTTCAGAGAGGTTAATTGCAGTTGAAGCTCATTTATTCTGCGTTCCCTTTCTTCTACCATCTTCTTGTATTGTACCGTACTAGAATATATATGCTCATTTTCTACTTCCACTTATTTTCATTTAGCAGTATGCATTGGCTCTGTGGTAGGAATCTTCAATTGCTTCCTTAAAATAGGTATCTCATTGTCCTTCTTTTGAACTAATTATTTAATTTGAGTTCCATCTAAGGGATTTATCCCCAGGGATATGACCTTTTCTCTGGCTCATTAATTGTAACTTCCTAAGCTCAAGTGGTCCACTTCTCAACCTTCCATAGTTGTTCGAACTTATTTAAGGCTTCTCTTAACTCTCTCCTCCTTGACTGATTTTACAACTTCAGTGAAAATCATGTCACTTTCCTGCTTATAAAAATTCAGTTTATCAAGATTCCCAAATTATTTGAAATCCACTGTGTGTTCATCAACCCTCCATTCACTTAGATTTGAGGGATTTGGTACTGTTGGTTCTACTATAGAAAATTTGAAGGTATCTTTTCAGTGGTCAGCTACTGTACTAATGAGTCTTTTTTCAGCTGCAGGGACATGTTGTCTGATGTCATTTATCAATCTTATGCTTCTTTCCTTGATCCCTTTGTATCCTACCTACAAATCTGTTTTGATGGGTATAAGACCTCCTGAAGGTGATGCTTGCAATCCTTGTGGATTTTTAAATTCTAGGGAGGGATAATGGGTATGTATTATGGGTTTCCCTCCTATTCTAACTGATGGTTTTTCTATCAATTCTGCTAGCTCCCTTGGGATCTCATTAGATTCTTACCCTTTGACCAATGCTTGGCTTGTCTCTTGAGCTTCTATTCTAGCTTTCTTAGACTATGGTCCTTGCTCAGGATCACCAATGTCCATATCTGTTTTGAAATATTATGCTCCCCTTTCTTGGCCTACTAACTGCTCTGAAGTAACTTGCTCTTCTAATCTCTTTAATATCTCTTGAACTTCCTCCCAAATTTCCCTATTAGAAATCTTTTCCCAAACCGGTCTTCAATTACATATGTAAGCAGGGTTCTTATTTGATAACATATGATTTTATATCACTTTATGAGGGTCATAGGCTTCCCTTTTTGCCTCTTCAAAGTTCAATTGGATAAAAAATCCTTGCATATGATATAATGCATTCAAGCTAAAAAATCCTTGCATATGATATAATGCATTCAAGCCTCTAACTTGAAAAGGCCCCACGTTTTTAGGCAAAAATGAATGTTCTTTGTTGTCTAAAGTGCCTCAATTGCACTTCATCTAATATAAATATTTGCCTTATGTACTCCATTTCAAATATTCTAGGACTAAGGAAAATTGGCAACTTATAAGTTTCTTCTTCAAATCCATATACCTTGATCACTATATAATATTCATACAAGAACCAATATCCAACACTCATGTCTAGAGTGAACTATAGATTCTCCTGGTTCTCTAGAAACATTCTAGGATGTGAAGCTCCAAAAATAAACTTGTAAGTGATGCTCATTGCCTTATTTGCAAACTCTGCAAATTTTGAATTTTCTGGTCTTCTAAATACTAACTCCATCCATTCATATACTGGGGACTGCATTCCATGCTCATCTACTATCTTTAGGTCCAGGTGTTTGTAGTGTTCATAGTTCTAGTATAAAAACATATAAAACAGGAAGGAAGGATACCTGAACCATTCTTTAGATGGAAGCTCCTCTAATTTTTCATGGATAGCTTCTTCCAGGAAACTACATAGGTCAAACTTAGGAGGGTTAAACCCATGGTATTTGGTCAGGCTGAGTAGGCTAGTACCTAAAATCACATCATCTACTGTATTGTCATCTTGAAGGCCTATGATGGTGCATATGATTGAGATTGAATTCTTGGTATTTTCAGAGAATACTACTATATTGTAAAGAGGTGGAATTGTGGGAACAACCATGCCTTCTTCAATATGTTTGGACAAAAAATGATGTCTATAAAAAGTTTGTATGGATTGGTAGAAAGTGGAGATGCCTTTTTCATTAAAGGGTTGAAGGGATAAGAAATCAGGGATGTAGAACATATTTTGCAAGGTTTCAACATTAATAAAGAACAGGGTCTTAGACCGGTCTGAGGACATGATGACCCTTTTACTCAAAGAATAATGCATAGAACACCAGGTCACAAAATCTGGAAACTAGACAGTTTTAGGGAAGACAATCTTGGAAAAATTTGAGTTCCATAGGTTACAAGTGTTGAAATTTGGTTGAGATTTGATATTTAATTATTTTGGATGCAGAGACTTGAAGCAATGAGACAATTCAATCCATGAAATTCATACAACCATAACACAAGATATACCCTGGGAAAAATCCTCAAAATTATGAGAATTAAAACCCCAACAATTCTTCTCAATATAATATAATGGATAGCAGAGAATGGTTTCTTTTACAACATAGCAGATTTCTTTCGGAAGATATGAGATCACCAAACTTCTTGGTAAATATACAGGATAAATAAAGAAGAGAGATCAATCTGATGTGTTCCCAACACAACAATAACAAGAACGAACAATACCCTCCACAAAGAGAAGCTCCTTTCCTTCAATGGAGAAGAGAATTCACTTCACACCAGATTCAACAATCCTGTATATCATATTTATAGATTCTTCTCTTCTATTTTTAACTTCTAACTTCAGGATAAACTCGCCCTCAAACTGGATGTATTAATCTTGCATGGAGTGGTGCACCCCAATTCTCATGTAGTGCTTCATCTCACTAAGCTATCACTTAGGATGAACTTGCCTCTTAACTGAAAGCTTTCTCACTTAGTTAGGTGGCTAACTTAAGTGTCGACATGCAAGTGTCACAACTCATGTGTCATCTTTTAGTTTAACATAAGTGTCGTCATACAATAACACTTAGTTAGCTAGATCTTCTCTTTAACTAAAGTGTCGTCTTTTAGTTTAACTAAAGTGTAAATACTTTTGTTAACTAGTACCTTGTATTTAACACTTAGTTAACTTAAATAATGTTGATTTATTTACTTGAAGTGACCACTGTGAGTTCTTTAGTTAACTGAGACATATCTTTAACTAATGCTTTAATGGAAGCATTGATACTTAACTGAAGCTTTAATAATTCGAGTTCTCTTTAATTAGTTGAAGTGTCTTCACGGGAAATTTCAAATTCTCTTGATATCTATGCTTTATATTTTATTTCTTTATCTCTTACTGCATGGTCAATATGTGCTAAATTTAATTATCCATTACATTACATTATACTAAGAAGAATTATTGGATGTTGTGATCATATTATATTATTCCGGACCAAATGATCATATGTTAAGTAATTCACTTTAGAGGTGATCAATCTGTAAAGGAGAATTAATATCAATCTGGTGATCATAGTTAATAATATATCACACAACATTAAATTATTTTAACAAGTAAAGCATGACCTTTATACAAAAGGTTCACCTCTATACGGCAGGTCCATCTCATGGATACCTTTATACATAAGGTTCACCTCTATACGGGAGGTCCATATCATGGATACCTTTATACGAAAGGTTCACATGATAATCATGACTTCATACACACAAGTTCGGAGCCTTGTCGAACAAGGATTTACAACATCATTACTTTGATCAGTTACCTCTATACCAGAGTAATAACCTTTACACGGAAGGCAATCAAATTGCTCACCTCTATACAGGAAGATCAATATTGGCTACACAAGATTGGTTTGGAGAATGTCTCTCGATGTTGTATTTTTAACACTCCCTCTTAGCGAGGGAGGAATTCTCTCCCATACCAAGCTTGTCTCAGAAGTAGTTGAAATTCATCACTAATAGAGGATTTGTTAACACATCCGAAATATTCTCATCAGTAGCAATGTACTAAAGTTTCATTGTACCTTTCCAGACCATGTCTCAGATGAAGTGATACTTCATTTTAATGTGCTTCGACTTGTCATGAAACAATGGGTTTTTAGAAAGCTTGATGCAACTCTGATTGTCACACCTAATAACTGTAGGCTCAAGATTTTCACCGAACAACCGTACAAGTAGCTTTATGAGCCATACTGCTTCTCAACATGAAAGACTAGTAGCTATATATTCTGCTTTGGTAGTGCTTTGGAATACAGAGCCCTGCTTCCTGCTCGACCAAGATATCAGATCCGATCCTAGGCTATAATAGTATTCATATGTGCTCTTACAATCCACAATGCTTCCTCCCCAGTCTTAGTTTGTATAACCAAGTAACATGACTCCTCCACTCTAGGCATATCTGTGTCCATATGAAATTGTACCTCGAAGGTACCTAAGCACATGCTTAGCAGTTGTCCAGTTTTTGTGTCTCGGCTCAGACATAAATTCACTTAGAATACTCACAGCATAACATATATTAGGCCTTGAATGTATCAAGTACATTAGCGAACCTATAAGTTGTCTATACAAAGTGGTATCTACTGGATCTAATCCATATCCTGACTCATGAAGTTTCCTCAAATTGGAAACCATCGGTGTAGTCATAAATTTGCAATGTATCATGCCATACCTGCACAATATATCCACACTGTACTTCCCTTGAGATAGAAAAATTTCATCTTTTCTTTGCCATATCTCAAGGCCAAGAAAGTAGTGCATTAGACCTAAGTCTTTCATCTCGAACTCTGAGATGAGCTCCCTCTTGCACCAAGCAATCACATGTTCCTCTCCAGAGAAACAAATCATCAACATACAAAACCAATATCAATGGTTGGTTCTTCACTAATTTGAAGTACAAATTTGGATTAGCTTCACTCTTACAGAAACCCAATTTATGAAGGTATCTATCAATTGTGGAGTACCAATCCCTGGGGTCTTCCTTAATCCCATATAGAGATTTATTTAGCTTGCAAACATGGGACTCCTTCCCATACACCAAAAATCCTTCAGGTTGTTGAAAATAAACCTCTTCCTCAACCTCACCATTGAGGAAGGCTGTATTCACATCCATCTTGCGAAGATTCCATCCTAGAACAGATGCAAGTGCAATCATTGCTCGGATTGTGTTGTACCTTGCCACAGGGCAAAGGTCTCATCATAATCGATTCCTTCTTTATGAGAGAAACCTGTGGAAATGAATATGGATTTATACTTCTCAATGCTACCATCTGCAGCATGCTTTATCTTGTAAAGCCATCTAGAAGTCACAATGGACTTCCCATCAAGTTTTGGAACAACCTCCCAAACATCATTCTTCATTATAGAGTTGTACTCTTCTGTAATTGCATCTTTCCAAACTTGATTCTTTGCGGCTTCTTCATATGAGGATGGTTCTAAATCACTGATGTGACTCATCAGTGCAACATTCCCTGAATATCTATCAGGCTGCTTGCACTCTTTGGATGAACTTGTTGGTGCTCCATGTTTCTCTACATTTTGTAAGATGTCTTGGCACCAAGGATATATTCTTTTAGCGGTTGGATCATCAGGTGACCTCTCAACCAGTTCTACTGGTTCTTAAGGAGATAGCGAATATGAGGAATCTTCTGGTTTCTACCTCTCTAACTCTGAAGGGAAATAATCAAACTCGGGATCCTCCATCTCTGAATCAAATTGAATCTCTTTCTCTCTTTTGAAAGAATATTCATCGTGGAAGGTAACATCTTGGCTGACTTCAATGTGTCTCTCACTAGATACATATATTCGGTATGCTTTGGATGACTCGCTATAACCCACAAAGGTGTCGTTCTTTCCAGAAGGCTCAATCTTTGTTCTCTTTTCTTTCGGGTCATGAATGCATACTGTGCTCCCGAAGATCCTCAAGTGTGAGATGTTTGGATTCGCACTGTTAAACACTTCTTTTGGTGTCTTCTCATCTAGAATGGCATGTGGGCTTCTATTTTGGATGTATACAGCTATACGGGTGGCTTCTTCCCATAATGAGGTAGACATATCTTGATCATGCATCATGGCTTTTGTAGCATCACATATGGTTCTATTCTTTCTTTCGGCAACCCCATTTTGCTGAGGGTTGTATGGTACTATTAATTGTCTCTATATTCCTGCATCACTACATAGCTCATTAAATGCATATGAATCAAATTCACCTCCATTATCAGACCTTAATGCAAAGATGTGACTTTCTTTCTGATTTTCAACTAGGGTTTTAAAGTCTTTAAATTTTCTAAGAGTTTCACTTTTACCCTTAATGAAATAAATCCATGACTTCCTACAAAAATCATCTATGAAAAATACATAATATAAGAAGCCACTCATGGAGGGGGGTTACATGAGACCACATACATCAAAATGTATTAAATCTAAAATCCCTTTAGATCTAGTCAAACTGCTAGAAACAAATTTCTTAACATTCTTCCCAAGTGCACAACCCTGACATACACTATCATGCTCAAAATAAAATATGGGCATAGCTTTCACCATCTTTTGAAGTCCTGGTAGCGCTTTGTAGTGTATGTGTCCAAGCCTTTGGGTCCATACCTTGCATGGAATGATACTGTGGTGAATCATAGCTTGAATGTACTTCCTGGGTACCTTGTAGAGTCCTCCCTCTCAAACTCCAATCACAGCAGCAAATTCTAGGCTTTTGTTTTTCGGCCATAAAAGTGCTTTGTTATCCATGAAGATAAATCGGAAGCCTTTGTCTTAAAGAACCAAAAATGAGAGGAGATTCTTCTTCAAGCTTGGAACATATAGAATGTCCTCCACATGTAGAATATCACTAGTGATCATTTGGAATGAGGTGGATCCAACTCCTTGGATCGAATAAGTTGAGTTGTCCCCTAACTCTACCATGCATGTGAATTATTTCTCTTTTAGATCGGTGATGTTACTCTTCTAACCAGTCATATGTTTGGATTCACCATTGTCAATCAACCATGTGTCTTCATTTTTTATGATGGATCCCGAAAGGGATGAGACAAGATAATAATCCCTTATTGTCTCCTTTTCTTTGGATGCATTCTTTTGAGTGATTTCATCTTCTATGGAGGTAGAAGCATGAAACATTCCTTTTTGCTTTGCTCTGAAATCTCTTGATAAATGGCCTTTATTGTTGCAATTGAAGCATCTAGATTTTGACTTGTCAAATCCTTTGTTGAAATCATTCTTCTTTGAATGAGAGAACTTCTTTTGGAAGAATATTTTCTTTCCTTTCTTCATTCTTTCCATGAGAGCAAGATTTTCTTCTTTGAAGCACACTGAATTGCTCTAGATTCGCCCCTCCTCTTGGAGGAAGTCATGCCATAACCTTTCAAACTTAGTTTGTACCTATCAGACATTTACCACAGCCAAGAATGTTTCCCATGAGAATGGGAGACCATCAATAGCGGTTTGGATAAGATCATCTTCATCCACCACTACTCCAATACTAGCAAACTGATCTCTTACCTGAGAGATCTTGGAGAAGAAGGAGGCCATTGTCTCATCCACACCCATATTTAAGTTATGAAGCTTATTCTTCAATACCCTCTTTTGAATCGGGGCCTTCTTCTCATATAGATTATTCAATGTATCATAACATTCTTTCGTGGTATTCAATGGTTTGATCACAACCACCAAGTTATATTTTACCAAATCATAGATGAATCGTTTATCCTTAGCTTGATTCTTCTTGAAGTTGATGCGCCCTACATTAGATGTAGGCTCCTCCACCATCGTGGATACATAGCCATCGAAGTCATGTTCCTCTAGGATGTTGAGAATCCTATCCTTCCAAGTATTGAAGTTTGAGGTTCTCTCAAGACGATCTTTCGGTCGTACAGAGACTGATGCCATAGTCTTCAAATCTTGTGCTCAACTTATGAGGATCTAGGTTCCCTCTAGCTGGCATGAAAAACTGAGCTCCTTCACGCCCTGAGCTCTGATACCATGTTGAAATTTGGTTGAGATTTGATATTTAATTCTTTTAGATGTAGAGGATTGAAGCAATGAGACAATTCAATGCATGAAATTCATACAACCATAACAAAATATATACCCTGGGGAAAATCCTCAAAATTGTGAGAACAAAAACCCCGGCAATTATTCTTAGTATGATATAATGGATAGAAGAGAATGCTTTCTTTTACAACATATCATATTGCATTCATAATAAAAGAGATCACCAAAATTCTTGGTGAAGATATAGAAGCAATAGAGAAGAGAGATCAATCGGATGTGTTCCCAACACAACAATAACACGCACAAACAATACCCTACACAAAGAGAAGCGCCTTTCCTTCAATGGAGAAGAGAATTCACTTCACATTGGATTCAAAAATCCTGTATAACATATTTATACATTATTCTCTTCTATTTTTAACTTCTAACTTTAGGATAAACTCATTAGTTGAAGTGTCTTCACGAGAAATTTCAAATTCTCTTGATATCTATGCTTTATATTTTATTTCTTTATCTCTTATTGCATGGTCAATATGTGCTAAATTTAATTATCCATCACATTACATTATACTAAGAAGAATTGTCGGATGCTGTGATCATATTATATTATTCCAGACCAAATGATCATATGCTAAAGTAATTCACTTTAGAGGCGATCAATATCTAAAGGAGACTTAATAGAAATATGGTGATCATGGTTAATAATATATCACACAACATTAAATTCTTTTAACAAGTAAAGCACGACCTTTATACAGAAGGTCCACCTCTATACGGGAGGTCCATATCATGGATACCTTTATACGAAAGGTTCACTTCTATACGAGAGGTCCATCTCATGGATACCTTTATACGAAAGGTTCACATGATAATCATGACTTGATACACACAATTTCAGAGCCTTTTCCATCAAGACTTTACAACATCATTATTTTGATCAATTACCTTTATACGGGAGGAATAACCTTTACACGGAAGGAAATCAAAGTTCTCACCTCTATATGGGAGGATCAATCTTGGCTACATAATATTGGTTTGGAGAATGTCTCTTGATGTTGTATATTTAACAACAAGTGTCCTAGTTTTCCATAGCCAGGGCTTTGCAATATCTAATGGTATAATTTAAGTCCGAATTGCTAACAATGGTGTTAAGTATATCATCTTGGTGGTCGTAAACATGTTTGTCACAAAAAACATTGCGCTTGGGTAATTTATCCTTTATTTTAGGAAACATATTAGAAAGTTTTACCAGAATGTTCAACTTAAAATATTTGCAGGGTAATTTAGGGTAAATTAGGGCACATAATCTCATTGTTTTATACAACAGTATAAGCACAAATTACTTGGATTGGTAAATAGTAAATTACTCGGATGATAAGTAGGTTGTGGATTTAGACTGTTGTTTTCTGAGATGGGCTAGTTCAATACTCTCAATGTTGGGTGCTAGAGATTTACTTTGGTAAAAAATAGCTTTGAAAATGAGGCTTTACCACTTTAACAATTAAATTATTTTCAAAATTGACACATGGAGAATTTTCATTTGATAATCAAATAAGGAGGCATCACATAAGTGGGGTCCTCCATGACATGTGTCTACATGGGAAAGGTTTATGTGGAGTCGTGGTGGTCCTCCTTTGCATATGCCTACACTTTATTTTTTTACCCTTTGGGAAGAAACCACCTTGGTTTCCCTTATCGGTAATGCTCAATGCAAGAACAAGTGGTATTGAAAAAAGGTACTTTGGAAGCATGGTCAATTAGATGAAAGTATGTGTCCTTGGCAGTTTTGCGGACAAATTTCCCTTAGGATAAATTTATCCAGGGTAAAATTTATCGGCGTGGGATTAATCCTAACCATCGATCTGTCGCTATATTTCCTGGATCAACTCATTAGTGTTTACCTTTATATTCCCTGCACTTTATAGGAGCACCTTCCATCCCAACCGTAGATATGATGATATCTAATGATTCCCCACTCTTTTCAATAACACTCTTTACTTTAGCTCCTAGTCGTCTAACCAAGGTCACTCTACCACCACGCTCATTTCAAAATATTGTGCTTTAGCTCTTCGGGGATAAACCAACATATGTTAAACTTAGGGATATCAAATTCCCTTCCAAATGTTATGAAATTTTTGTAGTAATAGTCCCATATTGACATTTTGACCAGTTAAATGTCGAGACTTGTCTAAATTTTGATCCACAATATGATTAACATATTCACATATTGTAACTGTATTCAATCTAGAATTTTGTAATCCACTATTGGCATTCATAGTCCTCAAATCACCATTTATAAATAATTTTTTATAGCTATAAAATGTACTCCTTTTTATTCCATAACATTTATACCATGCAATTTGATAGACATCTAATGTGTCAAATTTTGTTGTAAAAAGAGTTCTCTTCCTTTTTTCTCCATGTATGGAAATAAGAGCATTCGATGCCAAAATAATGCAATACAAAATATCTTTTTGAATTTTCATTCATAGATTCACATTTTTATAGCTTTCAACCATTGACTGGAAATGAATCTTTGAAATACATTGATTTTTCCAACAACATGCAATTCTCATTTAAACAGAGAACCCACATTTATCAAATGTTTCTTCAAAGATTATGGTTAGCTTCCTTTCAAATGATTGTTTCCCAGTTTGGTGTTTCACCTAATTATATGGCCTTGTTGTAACAATTTTTTATTGACAAAGGCCTCATTATCCAAAGGTGGATATACCATTTGAAGAGGATAAGCTTCGATTGTTTTCCAAAAGTTGATTGTAATTTACTGTGTAGTTTGTTCTAATGTCACATCTAAAGGAGCACCATTAAGTTCATGCATGCATCTTGCAGGCCATCTTCGGACAAAGCCTTTTGATAAGCAACATTTCCCACAATGTATGAAGACCTCCTAAATAAAACTCCAAATTCCTTACCATCCAATGGTTCAAAATGAACCACATCTCCTTTTGAAACATTTGAAATCATCCCTCTGGCTACATAACATGATTATGAAGAAAAATAATGCACTAAATTCACATTTTCTCCCATGAACTTAATGTTGCAATTTTGGTTTATTCTTGCATTTGAGTATTCAAATTGCTTATCCATTTCAGCATCTAGAAATAAACCGGTATTGAAATTGAGTATCCCTTTTATTGACCAAGATACAATCCTCCCAATGTGTATATCTGACAAACAAATCTCACAAGGAAAGAATAGATCCTTCACCAGCATAGAAAATGAGAAACATCCCAAAAGTTCTCCTTCAAACATGTCATTCTCATCTATGTTTATCACTAGTCCTATGGAAATGCAATTTCCATGATCTAAACATCTATGCAACAATTTAACTTTTGTTAGAAGAAATTACAATCTAGACTTATGAAAAATATCATTATCCTAGACATTATAGGAATTGAGATACGGTCTCTCCTTCAACCCTTCAGCTTGTAGAGAAGGGTCAATGTGGATAATCATATCCTATGAATTCCATTCGATATACGCATATTTTTCTTTTGAAAATTTGTGTATGCTAGCTTATGCATGTGGCAATGGAATATCTCCATTTAAAACTTTAGTGACATTTACAACAACACATCCATGTTTGACGTCATTGTTGTGCAACTTCTTTCTATTTGGAAATGTTATACCTTCAGCAAATTTTATTCCATTGAGAAGAAGGTTTATATAGTGTTTAGAGCACAAAAGTAATTTAGCAAACATCTTTAAGAATCTACATTGACAAAAAAAAACATTAGTCAAAATAAATGTTAAAGAAAATTGCAAAAATCTATTTTATAGAAAGAATTTAAATACAACAACTGTACCATGGTATATAATTCTTGGACAAGGTAACCATAAATTTTGTTTTGTAGCTCATTTGAAAGCAATATCCTGTTGGAAGAATGGAAGCAATATCAATAGCAAAGAACATAAAATATTTTCTAAAAAAGTGTCATACTGATGTTTTTCATTAAATGCATCGGTATGTGCACTGTATGTATGGGTGGGGAACCATCTACTAAATAAACAAGAAAGGATCGGTCGATCCTTATTTAAAATGGCAGTTTCGTGGGGATATTATACATTATATCCCCAATAATGTACACTAAAAGTATGGGTGTGGAGACTGTTGTCACCCTCGTGGTGCCTACAAATCGCCTTCCGTTTCTTCCTCTATGAGAAATAAAATTAAAATTTGAGCAGCAAGGAAATTAGGCTCTAATGGTCAATGGTCACAATTAGTTATTAAAAATTACCCCAAAAGGATTTGAGCACTTCACATGGAATAAACAAGAAGGATAATTACAAGTGATTTCTCCCCATTGACAGTTTAGATTTGATAGCACATATTTCCCAGGAAAATCTAGACTACTAGAGGCCTTGGAATATGCATCAGAGATAAAAGGAAGATATTCCCACCGATATTCCAGATGCAATAGTTCACCTTCCCAAAATAGATCGAGACCGGTGGAGGAATTAGCACAAGCAATAAATATAAGCAAAGTCCCTCCCCACCAATGGTCTAGATGAAATCTTGCACCTCATCAGAATCGATCTAGATCATTGAAGGAAATATGCCATGCATTAAAGACATAAAAAGGAGTGTCTTGTCCCATGGCCAAGATTAAATTTTATAACATGCCAAAGGAAATCCCAATCGTTGGCGGTGTAAGGAATGTGTCGTGAAGATAAAGGTATACATACTGCTAACATTTTAGATCACATATCATATATTTTCAAAATATCCTAATTGTCAAAGCCATTTTGATGATGGATCTGGTTCATTCACGCAAGAGTATCTTTCTTCCATCCCATGATAGCATAATTGGTTCGAGCGATCAAAAGGGTGACTACCCATGTGAAGTCGCAACCACTCTGAATCAAGTGGTGCATAAATCTTAAGCTAATCTACATGTTCAATGTCGCACCATATGTACATTCTAATCATCCCATTCATATGATCTCCTGCTCATCACTGCCCTCTACTTACACATATAATTCCCAGCTTCATGTTACAGCCACACATGCAAAGTGTCACCATGGAAATCCTGACCTAGCCATCAAATCTCTGGTTCACCTCCTCATGATTAACCCATAGCATGTGAATGGCTTCCTCAATGTTTCTCCACAGCTATATATGAATGTGTATCCTCCTTGGTTATCCTCAATTCATTACCATCATCCACCTCACTAATAATTGTCCCTTGTCCTTCTCCTCTATAATCATGTAGATCCTACCCCAAGGGTTTTACCATTGTTTTTATATGAGACGTTGTCGATTGGAAATATTGGTTTCACCTTCCTCGATGCAAGGAGCTCATCAATCGATCTAAAACACTACTTGCTTTGAGTGTGCTTTGCAAAGTTGACCTAGTGGCGGTAGATTCCAAGTGCACTCTAAGAGAAACTTGAGATGAAATGCAATGTTCCTCTAGAAAATGTGGCTTATAATTCTCATGCCACATCCCACTCTCTCATGCCCTTAATTCTATTACTACATCTGATGGGCATATCAGAGAGTGATTATTAGCAGGTTTGGACAAATCTGCTGAAGATCGGGCTTCTTTTGTCAAGCCTATTACAAACTATACTGTAATGAGGCGATACGCAGCCCTACCTACAAGTTTTATTTTGAATCCCTGCCTACTTTCTCGTTGAGATGCATTTCATGATGCTATTCTTCTTCTCAATAATTAGGTTATGATTAAGGTTCCCTAGCTTCCCTAGAATTATCTATTTTCCCCTAATAGAGAAACACGAAGATGATGGAGAGATGAATATTATGAATCAAAGGGGAAGTGTTGGGCAACCGTTTTATCCGATTGAACTATAGAAGACAACACACATTCTAGAAATGCATGTAATGTCCTCTCTGATTTCTTCAACATAAATTATAGAAAATGGATAGAAAATAAAATAAGAGTTGCATGTGAATTCTTTGTTTTCTCTCCAATTAGAGAACTAAAAGGATGCCAAAGAGATGAATATTATAGATGTGAAAGAAAGTATTGGCCAACCCTTTTATCAGATTCAAATGCAAAAGAAGACATACACTCTTGAATTGCATGTAAAGTTATATCTGAATCTTAAAGTGTAAATTATAGTAACTAATTAGTAAATAAAATAAGTGTCTCACCTACATTCTTTGTTTTCTCCCTAGTGAGGGAGCTACGAAAGGTGATGGAGAAATGAATTTTACGGATTTGAAGGAGTGTCGACCGATGCTTTTATCAGATTCAACTATAGAATAAGACACACGTTCCATAATTTTATGTAAATTTCTCATTGATTCCTTCAACATAAAATTAAATAATTGAATAGAAAATCAAATAAGTGTCTTACCTAGATTCTCCATTTTCTCTCCGATAAGAGATCTAAGGAGGTGATATATAGATAAATATTATGGATGCGGAGGAAAGTATCGAATGGATCTTTTATTGAATTCAACTATATGTTATACCTCAAATTGCCACACCATGTGTAAGTGAGGATATACATGTTTCACCACCATGGAAAACATGATGTTTATGCCTCCTAAGGGTGTTAGGACCCTTCATTCTAATGTTGATCCCTTCCCTAGTCACATTTGGAAGCAAATACAACAAGTAAGAGGTCGAAACCCACCTTAGCCACCTCCAAAAATTAGCCTTCTGAAATTTTTGCGCCCTGCATGCCTATGGGGGAGTGACAATTTCAAATTTTTGCGCCCTGCATGCCTATGGGGGAGTGACAATTTCAAATTTTTGCGCCCTGCATGCCTATGGGGGAGCGAAAATTTCAATATTTTTGTGCTTTGCTTAGTTATAGGGGAGCGAAAATTTTGGTTGAGGCTTATCCCTTTGATTTTGGATCTTGGATCTCATGGATATTTTCTTGCGATGAGGTACCCCTTCGAATCCCATCTCACATTCCCTCCTTGGCATGGTTTAGATCCTTTATCCACATATTCCTCACTTAGATCCATCATTTTCTCTTAGTGGTTGGCCTCCCAAATCCTACAAGAAGAGATCCATCCATGAGCTATAGGAGGGTGATCTTGGAAACACCAAACTTATGATCATATGAGTCTTGCAAGGGTGATGTTTGAGAGCTTGGAAGGAGTTGTTGCTACTTCGGACACCAAGGTATAACATTGTAATCAACTTCTTTTGGCTTTCTTATCATTAATATAACTTAGCCTATTCCTCTCATTTTCATGTCTTTAATGATGAATGCATGAAATTTTCTATGTTTTTATAGTTAGATCTTTGTTTATACATATATTGCTTTGGAGAAGGTGTTGTCTTTCCTTTGTGAACAAGTCCATAAGTCCATAATCAAAGGCTGGAGTTGGAGCAACTTAAGAGCAGCGAGGAGAACCATCAAAGTAAGGTACGTCATCTACTTGCTTTGTATTTCCCTATATTGTTAGCTGATGTGTGAACTAGATCTAGGAGGACTATATTTTCTATTTGTTTCCTCTCTGTCTTGGGTAGGCAACTAGGAGCCTTTTCTAATCCCAAGGAGATATCTACCTTCCGCAGGGAGATTTTTCCCTAGTTTCACCTTTGCTTTCTTGTTTGGATCATCAAATCCTATTCTAAGTGTTGTTTCTCATCACCTTATATCCTCTTTGATCATCATTGAGGACCATTTTAAACTCTGGAGCTTATCGTTGCTCGGATCTAGGCCAACTTTTCACTTTTTCAATCCTACAGGAGAATTTTCACTCCCTCAAAACAGGTTACAGAGAAAAATTTCCAAATTTTCACTCCTTGATAGTGGGCTAGGGCACGAAAATTTGCAAATTTTCACTCCCCTACAGTGTTCTATAGGGCGAAATTGTCAAATTTTCGCTTTGTATTGGTCTGTGCAGGGGCAAAAACTCCTTGTTTTGGTCATTTTTCAGCTTGTTTGGAGGGGTTCCCTGGGGTTTTTTGGTCCCAAACTTTTGGGGTGCTTCCATATGATCAATTGGCTTCTTTTTTACACCTTTTTGAATAAATTTGAGTCCTTTTCATCCACATTTTGTCTCTAATCCTTCATTGGTAGCTTTAAGGCAATTTGGTCAATTCTAAGTCCTCTAAGCCATTTATCAGTTCTTGGAGTCAAGTGTAACTTCCGAGTCACCTTAGGATCTCTATAAAATAAGTTTGAACCCTTCCAAACCTCATTTGGGAGAATTTGGACCCCTTTTTCTTTGTTTGGAAGAATAGGTTCTACCTTGGAAAATTGAAATCCCCGTGGGTTAACTTGATCCCTTGTGTACATTTTCAATTTTCCTGAATTAGAGTCTATTGATCAGTGATTTTGTGGCCATTGCATGACTGATTTGGACTAATACAAATCATATTTGCCTTTTTTTGGAAACTCTTGGCATGGTTTGGAAGTTCAAAGCCTTTGTTTGGTCTCTTGAGTCAAACTAGTGCTTTGTTTGCTTGTTGGGTAGAATTGTTGTTCTTTTCAAGTCCCAATAGCTTGAATTTATTTTTAAACTTCTTATTTCCATTGGATTGGATTCAATTTTTATAGATCTCTTTAGTGTGATATTCCAAAGGTTTGTTTGGTTTGGCGTGGTTTGGTTTGGTTATTAGGGTTTGAAAGGATTGGGACATTCTTATCTTTTGAAGTCATATTTCTTGGGTTTTGCACTTTGTTTCCTTTGCATATTCATCTATTTATTGGTTATTGGAGTAGATCGATTCTTTGTTTCCATATTTGTTCAAATAAGAGCTTCTTTTTGTCTCTCTTTGTTAGATTTACAAGCTTGAAAAACATAAAACTCCTTCTTGTATTGGTTTGATCATTTGACATTCTTGGTCTTACATTCATGAGAAGAAGAAAATAATGTTTCATGTTCTTGTGCATTTGAGTTACAAAAATATATTGGATGTTTTTGTTTGCATTGCATTTGATTGGAAACGTGTACTGAATCTTTCTTTCCCATAACTTAGATGTGTATTTTTTAAGTGTAAAAAGATAGGAAACAAATTAGAATTTTTGGATTTGTTATTGATAGAAAGATATCTTCTTGTCACTTTAGGATAGTTTAGGTATGGTTTTACATGAGTGGTTATCATTCATTAAAAAGATTAAAGTGCATTATCATTGGGTTGTTCATTTGTGAAAAAGAACCTCTTACTCTTTCTTTAGCTAGCTTTCATTGAAAAATGTAGGATTTACATTTCATTAAGATTAGTGGTGAATTTTGTTTACTTTACAACTCTACACGTCATGCATCCACTTAACCGCATAAGATAAAATCAAGCGCTAGTCAAAGATAAAAAAATTTAGCAACTTGTGTGATAGGTTAGAGACGTGTTCCAGTGTCTTATAGCGTAGGAGCTGTCGTTATTTTCCTGCACTGCATTCCAGGGTCTGTGTGGTTCTTCCACGTACTTGTTGGTATATTGAACGGCCTTTCACGTTCCTTTGGGTATATAGAAAGTTACTTCAGGTACTCAACGATATATCGGAAGTCCCCTTTCGTACAGTTGTGCATTAGACAACACTACTATGGATTTGAGCTCCCACGTACCTTGCATATATCAGGAGACCCCTTTAGCATCCTGGAACTATCCCAGTAAACCTATTGGTCGTCTTATTGTTGCAATACACCGAGAACAGCACTCAGGGAGATTACTATGCACGTACTGCTAGGTAGTCTGGTTATATGGTCAGGGTACGGTCCCAATCCTCCCTAGTTAGTGCTCTAAAATATTGGGCCAAGTATAACTGTTGGACGCTACAATATATCGCGAGTTGTGACAATTTGATAATCCTGTGAGAATCTGGCTTATTTATCCACTCCTTTCACAGAATTCTTGTTTCTTTTAGATTTGAGTAGTGTTTGATTTGTGTGGTAATTTAGAGGTTCTTAGAGATTTTAGACATGGAAAACTCTTATGGGACTACCAATCGAGAGACCCATTTTCAAGGGGTACCTTTTGCTTTCCCTCCATTTGGAGATATTGGTTCTCCCTTTATTGCTAAGTTGAATCTTCCTGGATTGTCTATAGGGTCACCGGTATGGTTATTCTCCAATCCGGTGATCCTAAATGCACCTAATGCTTCAAGTGTTAACTCTCCATCACGAGAGCATCAATCCCAAATTAATCCTTCGTCTTCTTCGACAGATGTATCTCCTTCCATTTCTTCTTCCTTTCCTAATAAAAGCAGTAGTGCCGGTAATCATGAGGATAAGAAGAAGAAGAAAATGAAGGTTAAGAAGAAGAAGAATTAGAAAGAGACCATGCATCAAACGGTTGCTCCTAATGATGCTATTTCTAGTCCAACACCTCGTAAACCCAAGTTCCCTTATAGGCTTTGCAAGGGGGATCACCTTCTTAAAGATTGTCCTGGTCTTTCCAGAGTATTAGAAGAGTGGTCTAAAGCCTCCAAACCACCTATATCTCCAGCCTCTGGACATCATACTGATGATACCCCATCAACCAGTGACCCTATGGTTAAGGGTCAGAAAGGTAAAATCAAGAATCCTTGTTTGTTATGCAAGGGCATGCACCTTACTTACCTTTGTCCACACATGGATGAAGCTTCACAATTGTTGGATGAGATTATTGTATCTCGTAATTTGTCCCTTGACCCTCCATTGGTTGGTGAAGTGTTCGATCCAGCCCCATCCTTGGTCGATCCCACTCTTTTTTTAAAGAGTGAAGTTGAAGTGGTCGAGTTGATATCACCTCCACTTGATCCCACTCTTTTATTGGAGAATGCCCAGACTGAAGTAGTCACCATGATAAAGTCTTCATCGCATTATACTCTTCCAGTTGAGTGTGAATTGAAAACCACTGATGTTTTCCTGGTCAATTCAGATTTTTCTGGACAAGGGGGCATTTCTCCCATTTCAACGAAGCCCCCCAAGTACTGAGGTCATTTCCTTTGATTGGAATGATCTAACAGAATCTCATCTTCCTTCGAGTGTTCCTTTCCAGATATCTGTAGAAGTTACCGGTAGGAATATACTTCGCACTATTGTTGATGAAGGAGCTTCTGTTAGTATTTTATCCTCAACTGCTTGGAAAGCTATGGGTTCTCCTCAGCTTATGCCAGTCACTGACCAGATATTGGATTTCAATAGAAGGCCTACTACAACTTTAGGGATCCTTCCTCAATTACCTATCACTTTAGGAGGGAAAACTATCTGTATTGATGTTATGGTAGTCCAAGGTCCCTTAGATTTTAATATGCTCCTTGGACGTGATTATGTCTATGCTATGAAAGCTGTAGTGTCCACACTCTTTCGAGTGATGTATTTTTCCCATCATGGGAATATGGTGACCATTGATCAACTTTATTTTGTGACACCCACTCATCGCATGAATCCTAGTCATCAAAATTCCCTAAATGTTCCACATGTTTTAGTGGTTTCTTCCCCCTAGGGATGGGGGGCATGTCTCCAGCCTCTGGACATCATGCTGGAGTTTATCCCCCTAGCTTC
Source organism: Larix kaempferi (assembly GCA_027924585.1). NCBI lineage: Eukaryota > Viridiplantae > Streptophyta > Pinopsida > Pinales > Pinaceae > Larix > Larix kaempferi. Next base: position 21,151,207 of record BSBM01000858.1, read on the forward strand.
TTATGCTGGGGGGCACACTACCAACCTCTAGAAATCATGTTGGATAGGACCCGTACAAGCACAATTTACCTTTGGTTTCGAGCTTGTGTAAAAATGAAACCAATCCCAAGCATAGTTTATCTTTGGTCTCAAGATTGCATAAAAATAAAACAATACCCGACGATCATGGTTCTATTCATGTGTCAAGCTCGTTCAAAAATTAAACAGTACTCCACAAGCATAGTTTACCTTTGGTTTCGAGCTTGTGTAAAAATGAAACCATTCCCAAACACAGTATACCTTTGGTTTCAAGATTGCGTAAAAAATGAAACCAACCTCATGAGCATGGTTCTATTCCTATGTCAAGCTCATTAAAAAATGAAACAGTACCCTACGAGCATAGTTTTATTCCATTTTAATCTCTTTAAAAAATGAAGTAGATCCCCTCCCCTTGGGTCGAGTCTTTAGCCATATTTAATATCTGAACCTTCATTTCATTCACCTATGCTATCTAATCCTATTTTTTTTGTCCTCCCATGGTGAACATATTCCTATTTGTAACCATGAGTTTTATTGGATGAAGAAAAAGAGTAGGAAAATGAAACAAAGCTTGGGGGGCATATCTCCAGCCTTTAGACATCATACTGGAGGTTATCCATCAGCTTCTTATGCTGGGGGAAAAATTTACAACCTCTGGACGTCATGTTGGGGAGTAACCCATCAATGGACCTCATTCTAAGCATAGTTTAGTTTCAACTTCAAGCTCGCTAAAAAATGAAACCATTGTCTTGAGCATAGTTCATTTTCTATTGCAAGCTCGTTAAAAAGTGAAGCAAATACCATGAGCATTCTTCCAACCCTTCTTCGAGCTTGTTAAAAACAGTAAGATGGTGTCGAGCTTACTTTTCACTTTTTTGTGCTCTAGTTAAAAATATGAAAAGTGGTTTGAGCTTACTTTTTACTTTTTCGTGCTCTGGTTCAAACATGAAAAATATTCCGAGTGCTTTTGATACCATTGTCGTGCTCGTTAAAAAATGAGTAAAAAGGTGTGTCTAACGAGTATAGGTTTATCACTTTATCTAGCCTCGCTAGACTATTTACGAAAAAGGAACTGTGCCGAGTTTACTTTTCCTTTGTCGTACTTGGTCACCAACCATGACAAAGTTGTACATGGAGTCCTCTTTAAGCTCTTTTCAGGCTCTCAAAATAGGAAAACATTACCAAGTGCACTTGTCTCTTTCACACTTGTAAAAGTATTCGAAAGGTCATCTATCCGGTGGTAGGTTATCCCTTTTTCGGACCGCTTAGACTATTTACTAGAAAGTGTTATAGATAAAACTTCCTATGGCTTGGGGTAGACCACAACATACAGCTGACTGCCAGAAAATAACTCAATTCCCAATGCAATGCTAAGATAATGGAGAAAAGACCAACCTTCAACCGGATGTTCAAAGTAGATCCCCGTTGAGCTTTCAACTTCTACACTTGAACCTGTATATTAGTCTCAACAACAAATACAGGCAAGTGCATATAATATGTGAAAGGCATTAGCATAATCAATAGCACGATCCATGATATTATAAGCAAATATAACCCAATGTAATTTAACAATATTCACAACATCAATTGGATGAGAAAATGAGTATTTCCATTAATGAATAACAAGAAGTACAATATACGACCTCTTGTCAGCAACCAATTTGAACCAAGAACTGGGTCTCTCCACTTGTGCCTCCACCACTTCAATCCCCCATGAAATGGCAAACTCAAACTATGAAAGGAGTTTGGTAGGTTAACATAAGGAGTTCACAACAACAAGGATCAATGAGTGTAGACTCAAGTCACAACAAAAATCCACTAGAGATATCTTGCTCTCTCTTTCTCCTCCCTTCCATACACCATAAGAGCTCAATATATAGCCTTCCAAAGGTAAGTGAAAGGACACATCGAGTCGTTTCGGGGCATATGGAGGGCCAAAGGTCACCCTAAGACCGCGTTTTGGGAGTAAAAAGTAACTTTCTAATGACTATTACCATTTTAATTGGTATGCGCGGGCTATAGTGGAACAACCTTCGTGTACGCTGGCTATAGTGGAACAACTAGCATACAAGAACAAAACTAGGGAATTATGTGTTCCTGGAGGACAAGATGATTAATCTGAGTCAATGAAATGGATCTTGAAGGCCAATTAATGCTAATGCTCGCTAAGTGAAAAATTACGCTATAACAGATGCCCCCTAATGTGTGAGGTCAGAGAAGGTACTACGATGGCCGAAATACATTATAAATCTCAGAAGTGGAGTGATGGAGACATAATTGGAGAGAGTAGCTCACTCGTCATAATACAATAATGTCTCTGAAAACATATCGGTATAATACAACAATCTGATACAATGGCCATGATAGGCAGTATATAGTGAATACATGTCATAGGTTATCATAGCCATGATCCATACAGAAACAACTGGTGCAATACTAAAGGTACAAACTGCTGATGTATGAGAATAAGCTCTCATGAGTACAGTCACGATCAAGAGAAGCATACTGAATGCTATGAATATCTGGGCTCTTCTACACAAATCATCTACGGTGCAAGTCCCATCAAGTGAATAAAGGTGTTGCGGTCGAACCTGATGTGACATCATCTGATTACCGGTCAATGATGTATATTGTTAACAGATGTGAGATAACCCACCAATTATGAAAATGGGCATCAAGGCACAAAGTACAATCATCAAAGTGTGAATAGATGTGTTGAAGTCGAACACTAAGATGAATCCATCATCCAGGGGACATTGATGTATTCCCAAAACTGTCGATGGCGAGAGAACCTAGCACTAATGAATGCAAGCCTCAAGGTACTCATAGACTCTAAGTCTCAATTCTAGAATAAATGGGTTGAAGTCGATGGAAAGAAACTCGCTAGAGGGAGGGCATTAAGGCATCCCCCATCAACCAGCACGAGGTAACAACTACGCTGAAATATTTGGAAGAACTCGGACGAACAGACTGACTCAATAAGGATGGCCGACATGCAATAGTCAAGAGATCTGAGGAGTGGCCGACTCTGGTTTCAGGACTTCCTTTGAACAAGAGCATGAGCAGATGGATAGACTCAGGTAGCATAGAATCGAATAATCGCACTATGCGATGCAGGAGGCATCAGCAAAAAGGGCTCCATAGTGACTAGAAGCTTAACCAATCGGTGGATTAAACTCTAAGAAACGACTACAGCTCCTAGGGTCCTACTATAGTATTGACTCGTGATGAATGGAGTGGAATGAATGCTTTGTTCAAAGGTGACACAACAACTGCCAACAAAAAAGAATTAAATATTCTCCCGTACGAATTTTTGGAATATTTGATCTGTTTTGGTCTTTTTCATATTTGGGAAGCTTGAAAAAGAATAAAATTGATTATAGTACAACAATTGAGGGAACAAGTGTCAAATAGCGAGCAGACTATTCCCAAGCAGTGGAACATACCTATGATCAATGCAAGGAAGCATGTGTAGGATGTGGACACTCGGGGGGGTGTTCCCTCAGGGTCAAAAGGTCATCAAATTATGAAAGGAAAATGAAATCTCGGGGCTCGACAAGAAAAGTGCTCAGGCACGAGGCTGACAATTGAGTGAGTGGGAGCCGGCATGAGGCTCAAGCAGCAAGTAGGATGATGCAATGCAATCACAACTCGATATACAAATGTGGAAGTCCTTATGGGAGATGGCCAGCATAAGACAAAGTAGAGTATGAGTCTTTATCGCGACATCATCGAATAACTACGAAGGACTCCCGATCTTAAGGAAAAACAATAGCATGGGCGCCATAAGGAAAAACAGATTCTAACTAAGGAACCCATATTCGGACAAGCTCTACCGCTAAATAACGACACTTCTATAACAATGTGAAGGTTCCGTCTCGGTTACAAAGCGGGGTCGCACCTATGGTTGATGATAAATGGTCAAAGATCAAATACACAATGTAGGTGAAAATGACATCTAACCTATATGACGGGTGTGAAATATACCTTCCGTAGGCACGAAATGGTCAAAACAACAACTCTCGTCGAAGAAATATGTTCAAAATAGTACTCCAAGACGACATTTTAGTCAAAACAACTTAAAATGATGAAAACTATAGGAAAGTGGGTTTTGAAAACTATAAATAGTAATAAAAAATTACAATTTACAATTCATTTTCACTTTTTACCCAAATTGGAGTTTTTGGTTAGTTTTCACCTTGGATTTCAATTGCTGATTCCGAGAGCTACGGGAATCCGTTTGTCAAACCATCTGGAGAAGGTTAGTCATCTCATCCCCCTCTTTCATTTAGTAGCTTTTATTTCAGTTTTCTGTGGTCCAAAATTTTTATTGGGGAAGCCCTACTTCTCCACAGCGCTATACGCGAGCTATAACTATACAGGTCATGGGTAGGGCCTTCTAGATGCGGTCAATGCTTGCGTTGACCGCGGGTAGATGCCTCTATTTTCTCAATAGCTCATGGGTATGGCCTTGAAGTTTATTTTTTAAATGTTAAAAGCTAAACCACTGGGGTTTCTTCTTCCAGGATGATTCTAGAGTGGAGGGAAAGAGAGCATGATCTTGTGGATGAGACTGTCCGCCAAGATTTTCCTGCGCAATAAGAATTACAAGCATGTGGGATTTTCAAATTCTGGAGGATTGGGGTTTGAGGGCCCAAAACCAATTGTTCCATTGGTTGATAGACTACTGGGATGTAGACGCACAGAACTTCAACATGGATGGTCAAACACTCTCCTTAGAGGTGGATGACATATATTTCATTACAAGATTATCCCACCGAGGGGAGGTGGCTAGTCTTCGATCTTGCATTATAGGTGGTCGGATCACCATTCCCAACTACATAGAGTGGTACTGTCTTCCCAACACCTGGAAGGTGGGGAGTCGGGTACCCATTAGATCCATAGTCAGTTTGAGCATGAATACCATAGTGTCCACTCTCGTCAGGATTACAGGTTCAACAACTCTACACCAGGCTTCAAGGCTGGTGATGTTCTATGCCACAGAGTGCATGCAGCCCATGATATATGACTGGTGCACAATGTTACTGGTGTCTATGAAGACCTAGTTAATGGAGTGCAAGCGTGGGGAGGAAAAAAAATTCAGGTATGGCAGTATACTATGCAGCTTTTTCTTCGAGAGAGTTCTGGGGCTTAATCGGAGGGTTGAAGTTCCTCCTCATAGTATTCATGACCCATCCCTGACCCGGTGGGCAGAGGTATTGAAGTGACAGGGTGGTGACCAACAAGCATCACCATATACATATGAGTTCTTTCACCGGTGGGACCGACAGGTCATAGCCATTGACGATTACCCCTATGCAGGGATAGACTTCCGTGGTGATCGCGACATGCCGCTTCCTCTAGGAGCCGCATTCAGAGACATCAGTATGTTACTCTTTTTATGTTTTGTATATTCAATTTTTTGGGATTTTTTATTATATATGAAAATGCAAAAATCTTTTTGGTGTAGTATCACATATTGACATTCCATTGTTTGCTCGTAGATACGGGTCCGCAAAGACTAGATGGTTTCCTGAGACATTGTCGACGGGGTAGGGGTAGAGAAGTAGTTGGTGTTGTAGTAGAGCGCACCTTAGAGACCGTGCAGGTCAACTTGACCTGTATGACAAATAGGGTACCCGTGATAGAGGTGGAGCATCTGCCATAGGCGATGCAACGACACATTGTGGGAGTACTAGGCACTTGGGTGCGGCTACTGCGACGTATAGCCCAAGCAGTACACTATTACTATCAGACACATCCTGTCGAGGAAGCTAGGCCTCCTCATGGGGTTTAGATATCTCAAAGTCCCATATTTTGTATCGATTATGTATATTTCTGAGAGCTACGGGCTCCAGTTTTGTACTGTGACACTACCTTTTTGGACATGTTATTTATAAAAACTACGATTCTACGGTTCTACTATATGTGTATGTACAAATGTATGAATGAATGTTTATTTGCGTGCTTCTTTATTGATGTGATAAATGCCAATCTAGGACATAATTAGCATATGCATCAGATACATGATTAAAACATCTTGGAACATGAATGTATGTAATGGAAACGAAATGACGCTCCGAGATTCTTACCCTTAAGAACCTTCGTAGTAATGTAGGATCCCCTACGCGATACCGGCCATTCAATTGAGACACAACCAGGTGTGAATCCAGGCGGACTTCTAAAGACTGGATCCATGCAAAATGGCATCTCAAAGTAGTTCAAATACGGCGTTGTACTCAGCCACATTGTTGGATGTAGGACTGAGATAGGCACCTCCTGAAGACACAATCTGATGGTCCGGTGAATAAATAACCCATGCAACAAAAGTGAGTTGCTGCGTATGATGGCTAGCACCATCCATGAAACCCAAGAACACAGGAGATTCCACTGTCATCTGTCAATCAAATAGAAGCGAATCAACAAATCCGAAAAACCAAAAGAAATCTAACCTATGTACAAAAGCAACTATACAATAGTATACAAGAGTATTAGCTCGAGCTAGAAGCTCAAGTGTAATACCGCTTGAGGTAGAGCCCATTCCTAGGCTCCTTCAAGGCATTCCCCTTGTAATCTTCCAATTCATAGGCTCCTTTCTCAAGGACACATCTCACTATGTAAGGACCATGCCACATGTGGTTAAACTTGCCTACCCCTAGGGGTTCCTTAGCTTGGTCATATAAGAGGACCAATTCACCTTCAACATACTTCTGGGGATGGACAAACCTATCATATTGAACCTTGACATGATGCTTTTTGGCATCTATAGCCATAATGGCATCTCGACGCTGCTCATCGAGTTGCTCAAGGTGGATCAAACGTTTCTCAACATCTGACGTATCAGGTAGGATCTCTATGGCTAGTTTTAACGAAGGGATTTCGCATTCAATCAGTAAAATAGACTCCACACCATGTACTAGCTGAAATGGTGAGAAACCGGTGGCAGTCTTTGTTAGTTTTTCAGAATTTAATTCATTATGATCTAGGATCTTAACTAAAAGAACAACATGTACAACATATCAAGCATAAGAGACAAGAGACAAGAGACACAAAACATTTCACCGGGGGAAACCAAGAAGGTGAAAAACCCCACAACTTCCTCAGAGATAGAATAAGCATCAATACAAGGATCACGATGATCAAACCCAAGAGATAGACATCCTCGGCAGCATGCTACTCCTCCACTTGTGCACACTCCTCCCCTCTCTCACTAATACAAAGTGAGTGAACAATAGAAAACGTGTAAAATGAGAGAGACGCACTCTCTATTTATACACTAAGTTGACTTGATCTTTACTCAACTAGGTCGGCCTCAACTTAACCACTTAACATAATGCTGACTGGGCCGACCCCCACTAGGGTGTTCTAATAACCCTTTGACCCACATGACTCATACAGGACCGACCCCATCAAGGTGGTCTAGTAACCCATCAAGTATAAGTTATGACACTTACAATATAACTGATGACACTTCCAATCGGAGGAATAATACATCTTTGTTGGGGATACAATAAAGTACAAATACAATATACAATTGAATATCTTCCGAAGTTACAAATACATCAACACTCCCTGTTAACTAGGAAGGTATTCTCTTGACACAAGTCATCAATACATATAGGCACAAGTCTTTAATTCTGGAGTTGGATCATCGTCATTGGATCATGGAGCATGATCATCATCATTGCTGCTGTACTCGTCATCTCGATCACTGGGCTATCTCTGAATTATTCTAGTCATAGGAAGTTCTACAGAGCCAGCCCTTTTTCATGCTGGATGTAGGCCCACCACCTACAAGTCTTCATCATCACTGGCCATACTGTGGAATCCTCAGGACTTATTACGTGCATCACAAAACCTCGAAAGAGTATCCCAAGATCCTTTATGTGCCTAAGCATGACCGACAAGATCTCCCAGGGTGCTTTTACATGTGACCCCACCACAAAACCTCGAAAGAGAATCCCAAGACTGATTACGGGCACACAGCCCAACCTATCGGATCTCCCAGGATGCTATTATATTTGGTCACCACAAAACCTCGCAAGAGCATCCCAGGACTGATTACGGGCACACAGCCCAACCTATCGGATCTCCCAGGGTGATATTATATGTGGTCATGGCAAAACCTCAAAAGAGCATCCCAGGACTGATTACGAGCACACAGCTCAACCTATCGAATCTCCCAGGATCTTTTACATGCAACTGCACAACCTATCCACAGCCACAGAGTATCATCCTGATACTCATGATCATACTGATCATGTCATCTCATCGTCCACGAAGCACAACCCAGATGCACATCACACAGGACTTACATTCACCGGCATGGGAAGACACACTTCAAAAATCCATGAAAGGCTTAGCCCTTATATATACACCATGGGAATACACACTTGAACCATGCGAGAATGGCATCACACTTATATCCATAGCCATGGGAAGACACACTTCAACCATGCTAGGAATGGCACAACACTTATATCACAGCCATGGGAAGACACACTTCAACCATGATCGAATGGAAAAACACTTATATCGCAGCCATGGGAAGACACACTTCAACCATGCTCGAATGGCACAACACTTATATTGCATCCATGGGAAGACACACTTCAACCATGCTCGAATGGTACATATCTTACATCAACGACCATGGGAAGACACACTTCAACCATGTCGGAATGGCCCCATCCCTTATATCTGCACCATGGGAGGACACACCTACCACCATGTGAGAATGGCTCATGTGCATCTGTGTCTTCGGAACTCATCACACATGATCCAACTAATCATGCAATGCATCCACCTGATACAGATCATCACATATGATCATCCTAATCATCATCATAGCATCGTCCTGATGCATATCATCCAGAGCATCATCCTGATACTCATCACATGATCATCCCGATCATCATCACTGCATCATCCTAATACTCATCACACATGATCATCCTAATCATCGTCCTGATGCATATCATCCAAAGCATCATCTTGATACTCATCACACATGATCATCTTGATCATTGTCACTGCATCATCCTGATGCATGTCATCATACATGATCCAACTGATCATACAAAGCATCCAACTGATGCATATCCAATGCAGTAATTGGAACATCGTCTTGATGCTCATCACACGGCACTTACATCCACAACCATGGGAAGGATCCTCCTCTCACCAGGCTTGGAATGGCTCTTGCAAATGTGTCCATCACTTCTTCCTTAGAGTATCTTCAATCCGAAGAACACCAAGCCTCTCTCTGAAGTACTCAAACTTCACTCTGGCTAGTGGTTTTGTCAACACATCCGCAACCTGCTCATCTGTCGCAATATACAGGAGCTTCACTTCTCCTCTCTTGACCATATCCCTGGTAAAGTGATATTTGATCTCAATGTGCTTCGACCTATCATGGAACACCAGGTTCTCAGACAGCTTTACACAACTTTGGTTGTCACAAAAGATACCAGTAGCCTCCAACGAGATATCAAATAACTCAGACAGTAGCTTCTGGAGCCATACTGCCTCACAATTAGCCAAACAAGCTGCAACATACTCTGCTTCAGCTGTACTAAGTGCTACACAGGACTGCTTCCTGCTAAACCGAGATATCACACCTGATCCCATACTGAAGTAGCACCCATAAGTGCTCTTCCTATCTGCGGCACTGCCTACCCAATCTGAATCAACATAACCCTGCAAGTTAAACTTTTGATTCGCATCATACTTGAGCCCATAATCAATTGTACCCTTCAGGTACCTCAGAATGTGCTTTACAACAACTAGGTGAACACCTCTGGTATCCGTCAGGAACTGGCTCAATGTGTTCACAACAAAGCAAATATCTGGTCTCATGTTCGTCAGGTACATCAAGGACCTAATCATTTGACGATACACAATGACATCAACCGGATCAGATGAAGCATCACATAGAAGCTTCAGGTTCGATTCCATAGGTGTGGCCATGGCCTTGTAGTGCATCATCCCAAACCTCTACAGGATCTCTACTGCATACTTTCCTTGTCCAAGGAAGATTCCATCTACACTCTGCCACACCTCCATGCCTAGAAAGTAGTGCATCATCCCAAGTCCTTCATCTTGAACTCGACAGCAAGCTTGATCTTATAAAGTCACAACATACTTCCCTTCTGGTCTCGGGACCACACCTTAGACATCATTCTTCATGATCGACTGGTACTCCTCGATCATGGCATTCTTCCATTACTGCATCCCGGATCCTGGGAACTTCAGATTCTTCAATATCTTCAATAGATAGTGAACTTCAATGTTGGAACAAATGTTGTTGTCCTTTTTGTAGGTGATGGTACACGGTCTCTCCTACAAGACAAGTCCAATTGCATGATTAGAAACTTCTCATAGTTTTTCAAAAACACATTCTTATGCATAAAGAAATATGTCATACAGTCATGCAATTATCTTGGCCAATGTTTCAATACAACATTTATCCATATTCCGTAACTTTCTAGATGCCTTCCATCTCTACCAGAACATTGTTAAGAGTGTGCACAACTCCCAACATGTCAGCAAAGAGGTTTCATTCTAGATAAGTAGCAATGGAATGTTGTACAGTACCATAGGCCACTTATCCATTATTTGCATATTTAGTAGTATCTTGTTCAGTAATACAACTTTTATAATATGCATGATACATATCCTAAATCTAGGAACTGTTATACCTCTATATTTCACAGTCAAAACCTTTGACAAAACTTCCCCAACTACTTAAAACACCCAGAAGGGAAAAGTTATGAATGACCCATAAAGACAAACTTGTCATGTCAGGACGCAACCCAACTAAGACCTCATCTACCAACACTACCGTGTGCAGCATTCTTACTGCTGCGCGGTAGTCCCCACTACCGCGCTATGCCCTTTCCCTACTGCACAGTACTACCATGTTATGCTCAGCTTAAGGGGCACGATAGTCCTTTTTTTGCCCTTTTTCCATGACTTGTGGGATCTTGATCTTCGAGAGATTTTTGAGGATTGACATCTCTGATTCGATCCTAACTCACCTTCTCAGATTAGTGGGTCTGATCCACTAAACACTCCCAAGATCCATTCTTCTCTCTTGTTGGTTAACCCTTCTACACACTATAAGAGAGAGGCCTTCCATGAGCAAAGGGGAGGACTCTTTGAGATATCAAACCTATGGTCTTAGATCTTTGTGGAGATATATAGAGGAGAAAGCACTTGGAGCTGGGAGTTGGCTTGGACATCAAGCAACTATTGTAAGTAACTTCAAGTTTGCAAATAAAATATAACTTGTCTTGTTTCCCAAATTGTGTGTGTTGATGTTGTTTCAATTACATGATTTGTTTCTATGATAGATTTAGATTCTAACATATATTTCAAGTTGCTAGAAAGATTGTATGTGCTTGTACTTTGATTCATCCCAACAGGTTCATTCGCGAGGACTTGAGGATTGGAGCAATAACTAGGACGAGCAATTAAATCAAAGGTCAGTTTAAACCTCTTCCATTTCTTTCAGCAGTATAATCTTGATGCATTTGTCTGAATCTAGGAATTCAAGGTAGCATTTGTTATCTTTTTGTCTTAGTTTAAATTCAGTCAAGTCTACTTTAACCTAAGAGAGTTTCTACCTATCCGTAGGGAGAAATATCTACAACAAAAACTGGCGACTCCGCTGGGGACATTTTCTTCCCTGGTTTCACCTTTGCTTGCTTGATTGGATCATAAAACCCTCTTCTAAGTGTTGCTTCTCATCACCTTAGATCCTCTTTGATCATCATTGAGGACCATTTTAAACTCACGACCTTATCCTTGCTTGGATCTTGGCCAACTTTTCATTTTTTTTCAATCCTACAAGAAACTACTGCTCCCTTATAGTGTTCTAGGGCCCGGTACTGTCCAACTACTGCTCCCCCATAGTGGACTAGAGCGCGGTACCACCACTCCCCCATAGTGTTCTAGGGTGCAGTACTGTCCAACTACTGCTCTGTATTGGTCTGTGCAGGGGCGGCACTGTCCTGTTTTGGTCATTTTTAAGCATATTTGGAGGGGTTCCCTTGGGTTTTCTGCTCCCAAACTTTTGGGGTGCCTCCATATGGTCCATTGGCTTCTTTTTGACACATGTTTGAAGATATTTGGGTCTCTTTTGAGTCCTTTTCATCCACATTTTGTCTCTAGTCCTTCATTGGCATCTTTGAGGCCATTTGGTCAATTTTGAGTCCTCTGAGCCACTTTTGAGTTCTGGGAGTCAAGTGTACCTTCCTAGTCACTTTAGGATCTCTATAACATAACTTTGAACCCTTCCAAACGTCATTTTGGAGAATTTGTGCCCCTTTTTCTTTGTTTGGAAGACTAGGTTCTATCTTGGAAAGTTGAAATCCCCTTGGGTTAACTTGATCCCTTGTGTACGTTTTCGATTTTTTTGATTTAGAGTCTCTTGATCAATGATTTTTTAACAGTTACATGATTGATTTGGACTGATACAATTCATTTTTGGCTTGTTTTAGAAACTCTTGGCATCCTTTGGAAGTTCAAAGCCTTTGTTTGGTTTCTTGAGTCAAACTAGTGCTTTGTTTGCTTGTTGGGTAGAATTGTCATTCTTTTCAAGCCCCAATAGCTTGCATTTGTTTTTAAACTTCTTCTCGCCATCGGATTGTGATTGGATTAAATTTTTTTGTAGAGATCTCTTTAGTGTGATATTCCAAAGTTTTGTTTGGTTTGGCATCATTCGGATTGTTTAAATTGGCTTCAAAAAACTTGGGACATCCTTGTCTTTTGAAGTCATTTTCTTGGGTTTTGCGCTTTGTTTCCTTTGTATCTTTAGCTATTTATTGGTTGTTGGAATAGATCGATCCCTTGTTTCTATTTTTTGTTCAAAGGAAAGCTTTATTTTGTCACTCTTTTTCTATATTCATGAAATTAGAAAACATAAACATTCTTCTTGCTTTAATTCAATCATTTAACATTCTTGGTCTTACATTCATGAGAAGAAGAAATGCTTGTTTCATATTTATGTACATTTGAGTTAGACGATATTATTAGGTTCTTTTCTTTGTCTTCCATCTAATTGGAAGCGTTTGTGGAATCCTTCTTTCCATAGATTGGATGTGTCTTTTTCAAGTGTAAAAAGGTAGGAAATAGATTATAATTATTGCATTTGGTGTTCGTAAAAAGATCTCCTTTTTATTGCTTTGGGATAGTTTTGGGTACATCTTTTACTTCTTTCTATCATTTTGAAATGAAATAAAATTGAATTTGCATTGGGTTGTACATATTGGGAACAAAAAGAATTCTCCCTTTTCTCTAGCTAGATTTCATCAAATAGAAAGGCTCATTTTGATTCATTCTCATTTGCATGGTTTGAGTCGTCACAACATCACAAGTTTCACTTCCATTTACCCGATTGAGTAATACAACCACCAAAATTTACTCTCCCTAACTAAACCAACATTAACCTCACTTTAGGAAATCAAAAGAATTTGTAGTCAGGTAAGACACCAGGGATAGGCATCCAAATAATTCCCCCTTGTCGTTATCATCTGAGACATAGTCGTTGTCCTCTAGGGTACTAAAATCCTCTTGTATTTGTTGACATGGTCATCGACCAGTTTGTGGAAGAAGGCCCCCCGTTGTTTCGGGAGCAAGTCGCGAGGATAGGTTCCAGATGGACTTTGTGGAATGCCGCACTCCACTTAGCACCTAAGGACATCTATCCATTGTCTTCCTTGTATTATCCGGCCTCCATACTAGAAGTATGAGGGTTATAAGACAGAAGTGCCACTTCCTTCTCCAACGTGTCATGAATGAGGTAGCTTAGTGACTTTTCTTCTAGGGCTCTTTACCCAGGATCCTTTTCGGTAGAGGGATATCCTTCCATTATTGGTCTCTCATTTTGTATTGTTCAATTTGTATTTCATCTCTTTGCGAAGGATACAATTTGTTGAGGTCTCCAGCTCTTAGTTAGGAGGTTTTGCTTGCTATCTTGTAGAGGGTCTTTTTCTTTGTAGCGCTGCTTGTTGGCATTCTGGCCATTTTGTTGTACAGCTCGCTTACTGTGGCAGTAGCCTCAATATAGTTTTTTGAGCTTGCTCTTTTGGCCTGTGAGCCTTATCTTTTCCTAGCTCCCCTTTCGCACGCTCGATTTCCTGAGGGCTTTTGAGTTCTTTTTAACAAGACTTCGTCCACATCACTTAGTTTTGTTCCATGGAGAATCCACCTCCATGCACCCATGCTCCTTCTGGGACTACCAATCCGGAGACCCTTTCAAGGGGTACTTATTACTTTTCCTCCAGTTGGACATATTGGTCCTCCCTTTATTGCCATGTTAAATCTTCCTGGATTAACCATAGGATTACCGGTATGGTTATTCAATCTGGTGATTCCGGTTGTACCCAATGTTTCAAACGTTAACTCTCCACCACGAGAGAGTCAATCCCAAACTAATCCTTCCCCTTCTTCGTCGGATGAATCTTCTTCCGTTCCTTCTTCCTCGCCTAGTCAAAGCAATAGTGTTAGTAATCAGGTGGATATGAAGAAGAAGAAAAGGAAAGTCGAGAAGAAGAAGGATAAGGAAGAGACCAAGCGTAAACTAGTTGCCTCTAATGGCACTCATTCTATGAAAACACCGCGTAATCCCAAGTTCCCTTGCAAAATTTGCAAGGGTGATCACCTTCTCAAGGATTGCCCCGGTCTTTACCGTGTGTCAGAAGTGTGGTCTAAAAACCCCAAACCAATTGTATCGTCAACCTCTGACCATCATGTTGATAACACTCCCTCAACTAGTGACCCCTTGGTGAAGGGTCGAAAGGGTAAAGTCCTATATCCCTGTTTGATATGCAAGGGTATGCACCGTACTTTCCTTTGTCCAAGCATGGATGAAGCTTCGCAGTGGTTGGAAGATATTACTAGTTCTCAACCAGTGCTTCCAACAAATGATAGTAAGCTGTCCCTTGACCCCCCGTTGGTTGACCAAGTGATCAATTCAGTTTAATATGCAATTGATCCCACTCTCCCTTCTGAGAGTGAATTGATCGAGTCGTTGTCATATCCGCTCACTCCTGCTCACTCCCGCTCTTCTATCAGAGAGCGTTCCAACTACAAATGTCACCTTGACACAGTCTTCATCTCATCCTACTCTCCCCAATGAGAGTGGATTGATAACCATTGATGTTTTTCTAGTCAGTTCCGATCATGGTGGGCAAGAGCCCGTTTCCGCGGGACCCCCTCCAAGTACTAAGGTCATTTCATTTGATTGGAATGGGTTGATAGAATTGCGTCTTCCTTCGAGTATCCCTTTTCAAATATCTGTAGGAGTTTCTGATAAAGAAATTTTTCGTACGATAGTTGATGAGGGAGCTTCTGTTAGTATTTTATCCTCAACTACTTGGAAAGCCTTAGGTTCTCCTTAGCTTATACCTGTAACTGACCAGATATTGGCTTTTAACCGAAGGCCTAATCGACCTTTAGGAATCCTTCCTCAGTTACCTATCACTTTGGGAGGGAAAACTATCTACATTGATGTTATGGTAGTCCAAGGTCCCTTAGATTTTAATCTACTCCTTGGACGTGATTACGTCTATGCAATGAAGGCTGTAGTGTCCTCACTCTTTCGAGTGATGTATTTTCCCCATCATGGGAATGTTGTGACTATCGATCAGCTTTCCTTTGTGACGCTCACTCATTGCATGACTCCTAGTCACCAGACTTCCCTAAATGTTCCACATGTTTTAGTGGTTTCTTCCCCCTAAGGGGGGGGTGGAGCAAAGTTCTTTTTCCGATGTCAAGCTCATTAAAAAATGAAACCATTTTCTCAAGCATAGTTTACTTTTGGTTTTAAGCTTGTGTAAAAATGAAACCAACCATCATTTCAAGCATAGTTTACTTTTGGTTTTAAGCTTGTGTAAAAATGAAACCAACCATCATTTCGAGCAGAGTTCCCTTTATGTGTCAAGCTCGTTAAAAAATGAAACAGGTCACTATGAGCATAGTTCCCTTTCTATGTCAAGCTCGTTAAAAAATGAAATAGATTCCTACGAGCATAGTTTATTCTCTATTTCAAGCTCGTTAAAAAATGAAATTGACCCTCAAGCACAGTTTACCATTGGTGTGTAAAAATGAAACTAATCCCAAGCATAGTTTACTTGTGGTTTCAAGCTTGGGTAAAAATGAAACTACCTTCGAGCATAATTTCTTTCTGTTTTAAGCTTGTTAAAAAATAAAACAGGCCCCTACAAGCATAGTTTACTTTCAATTTCAAGCTTGTGTAAAAATGAAACCCATCATGAGCATAGTTCCCTTTCTATGTCAAGCTCGTTAAAAAATGAAATAGGTTCCTATGAGCATAGTTTATTCTTCGTTTCAAGCTCATTAAAAAATGAAACCGACCCTCAAGCATAGTTTACCATTGGTTTTGAGCTTGTGTAAAAATGAAACCAATCCCAAGCATAGTTTACTTTCGGTTTCAAGATTGCGTAAAAATGAAACTACCTTCGAGCATAATTTCTTTCCATTTTAAGCTCGTTAAAAAATAAAAAGGACCCTTTCAAGCATTGTTATTATCTATTTCAAGCTTGTGTAAAAATGAAATAGATATCCCTTCCATTTGTTCGAGTCTCTCTCTAGAGTTAGGATTTGAACCTTCATTTCATCTGCCTAGGTCACTTGGTCCTGGTTCTCCCTACCCCCCTAGTGAACACATTCAGATTAGTAGCCAGGATTTTTGGGTAAGGAAGAAGACTAGTCAGACGAAACGAAGCTTGGGGGGCATGTTTAGCCATTAGCAATCATGCTGGGGGCATTTACCAACCTCTGGTCATCATGTTGGGAAGGAACCCATCAATGGGCCTTAACATTGAGCAGAGTTCTATTCCTATGTGTTGATGTATATGTAACTTCGGAATGTATTTCACATATATGTATATTGTATTCCTATAGAAATGTTATTATTCCTCTATACGGAAGTGTCGTCATTTATATTGTAAGTGTCGTAACTTATACTTGATGGGTTATTAGACCACTTTGTTGGGGTCGGCCCTGTAGAAGTCATGTGGGTCAAAGGGTTATTAGACCACCCTAGTGGGGGTCGGCCCAGTCAGCATTATGTTAAGTGGTTAAGTTAAGGCCGACCTAGTTGAGTAAAGGTCAAGTCAAGTTAGTGTATAAATATAGAGTGTGTCTCTCTCATTTTATACATTCTATTCACTCACACACACTTGGGAGAGTGGCGCACTTGTGGAAGAGGAGGCTCTGCTGCTAGGAGAAGACTATCTCTTGTATTCTGGTTGTATCATTGCTCTATCTATCTCTGAGGAAGTTATTGGGGTTTTTCACCTTTATGGTTTTCCCCAAGTAAACTCTGTGTCTCTTGTGTGCTTGCATTATTGTGTCCAAGATTGATATGCTGTAGATTTTTCATACATGTTGTTCTCTTAGTTAAGATCCTAGATCAGATTGAAGTAAATTCTGAAAATTTAACATGGAATCAGAGCTAGCCTGAAAGAAGGCATGATATGGCATGTATGACACTTGTTGCACTTACGATGCTAGGGCTTGATATAGAAAAAACCAGTCATCGTAGGACTTTCGCTATAAATCCGTTTTGGAGAAGTTTTTGGATCTGAAAATTTTATAGGTCGAATATCAGATCCCCATGTACCTTGTGTCCAAAGGAAAACCTCTAATTCGTTGTACTTTGTGATTTATGATCTATAACATATAGGGTTTCTGCCTCTTCAAGATCTAAGTCAAAAGTAGGTGACCTTCGGAAAAAGGTCATAACTTGTGCTAGGAAGCTCCAAATGAAATTTAGTAAAATGTGAAAGGTAGTGCACAGACTTTAATATCTCAGAAAACATTTTTCAGAGGCCAGCGTTTAACCAGTGACACGTTGCATGCCGTACAAGTTCGCTCTCCTGTATTATCCCATAAACAGGTCACGTTGCAACGCTTGGCATAACTCTCTCTCAGAGAATCCAATTGAGGTTAGACCTATCAAGATGGAAAGATAACATGTCTGGCTATCTCAAAAAAAAATTTCAGACCCTGTGGATCGAAAAGTTCGGATTTACACTAGAAATAATCAAGTACATATTTCTGTCAAAACAAAATTATTTTTGAGCACCTTCATTCATGGCTTCCAGAATTTAGGGCTTCGAAGAAAGTTGGAAGTTTTGTAATCGGAGACCACGGCTGGATGCTACTCATCAAAATAGAAATTTAGAGACCAATATCAGATTTTTTGGTTGGGCAGAAGGCCAGGCTTGATCAAACCCCAGTTCGGGACTTTGATCGAAAAGATGGAAAATTAGGGCTTCTACAAAATTTGGAATTTTGGAAATCTATGACCACGGCTGGAAGCTCCTCAAAAAAATCGAAGCTTAGATATTTGAATCAAATATTTTGGTTGGGTGAAGCTCCGGGAAACTGAAACCCTAATTCGGGGTCCTCCCAGTGAATCCAGAAATCTAAAAGGCAATTTCGAGGGGTGAAACTTTGCAGTTTTCAAATTATGAATATACCAACTTGATCAGCTCATCGAGGCGCATATTTCTATCCTTTCGGAAGTTTGAAATTAAATGTTTGAATTTTTGGGGTTTCTTTGACAAACCCTAATGCATCTCCAGGTCCAGTTCTTGCAAATCAAGTGGATTGGGTTAATCCTAGAAGAAGATGGATTGGTCACTTGCATAAGTGAAGAAGTTCCTGTCTTAGAGGGAGATGAGGCTAAGGCCTTCCATAAGAAGATTACAAGCAATCTTGACAGGTATGGCTTACAGGTATGTTTCATGGTTAATTTTATCATATCTTTGTCTTCATATCATTACAGTACAATCTTGATTAATTACTAGACTTGTCGTATCACCTTAATAGAAGATATTCATTGATTAAGGTTTTGACACTTATGATTGTACTAATGCATTGTGATGTTGTATGAGGTTTATGTTGTTTGCTAACACAAAAGGTACACCAAGAAAGTCAAATCATGTTCTACTTCAAGAACATATGGTCATGGTGACATGAATGTTAAATTTTCAGAATTTACTTCAATCTGATCTAGGATCTTAACTGAGAGAAAAACATGTAAAGCATATCTACAGCATATCAATCATGGACACAATAATGCAAGCACAAGAGACACAAAGATTTACTTGGGGAAAACCATAAAGGTGAAAAACCCCAATAACTTCCTCAGAGATAGATAGAGCAATGATACAAACCAAACATAAGAGATAGACATATCCTAGCAGCAGATCCTCCTCCTCCATAAGTGCACCACTCCTCCTTGAGTGCATGAGTGAGAAGTGAGTGATCAAATAGAGTGCCTCCCGCACTCTATTTATAATTGACTTGACTTTCCTTTTACATAAATCATGTAGGCTCGAACTTAACCACATAACATAATGCTGACTGGGCCGACCCCCAATAGGGTGGTCTAATAACCCTTCGACCCACATGACTTATACAGGGTCGACCCCAACAAGGTGGTCTAATAACCCATCAAGTATAAGTTACGACATTTATAATATAAATGACAACACTTCCGTATAGAGGAATAATACCATCTCTATAGGAGTACATACAACATACATATATGAAATACATTCCGAAGTTACATATACATCAACACTCCCTCTTAACTAGGAAGGTATTTCTCAGCACAGGTATTCTAGCACAAGTCTTCTTCTCTGGATCATCGTCATTGGATAATCGTCATCGAGTCATCATCATTGTCACTACTGCTGCTATCTCAATCAATCTTTGAATCTACTCGTCATAGGAAGTTCTACAGAGCCAGTCCTTTTTCATACTGGATGTAGGCCCACCACCTGCAGGTCTTAATCATCACTGGCCATACTGTGGAATCCTCAGGACTTATTACGTGCGTCACAAAACCTCGAAAGAGCATCTGCTAGATATCCCAGGGCAACGAATTACATGCCATAGGCAAAACCTCGAAAGACTATCTGCAGATCTCCCAGGGCCATATTATATGTGACCTCACCACAAAACCTTGCAAGAGCATCCCAGGCTGTTACGAGCACACAGATCTACCTATAGGATCTCCCAGGGCACGAATTACATGTGGTCACCACAAAACCTCGCAAGAGCATCCCAGGCTGTTACGAGCACACAGCTCTACCTATAGGATCTCCCAGGGCAGGAATTACATGTGGTCATGGAAAAACCTTGCAAGAGCATCCCAGGACTGATTACGGGCACACAACCCAAACTATCGGATGTCCCAGGGACACGAATTATATGCCATAGGACAAAACCTCGAAAGAGCATCTGCCAGATATCCCAGGGCAACGAATTACATGCCATAGGAAAAACCTCATAAGACTATCTGCAGATCTCCCAGGGAAACGAATTATATGTCCTCCCAGAGCAAAACCTCGAAAGAGCATTTGCCAGATATCCCAGGGCACCGAATTACATGCCATAGGAAAAACCTCGAAAGACTATCTGCAAATCTCCCAGGGCAACGAATTATATGCTCATCTACACAACCTGATCCACGGCCTGATACTCACCATACATCATCCTGATGTACAAATGATCATCCTGATCATCATCACTGCAACATCCTGCTGCATGTCATCTGGAGCAACATCCTGAAGCTCGTCATCCATGATCATCCTAACCATACAATGCATCTAACTGATGCATACCAAGTATCTACCTAATACATATCATCATATATGATCCACCTGATCATACAATGTATCCACCTGATACAAATACAAATACATGATACATATCACCATACATGATCCACTTGATACATATACAGATACATGGTCCAAGCATCCAACATGATGCATACATACATAAATGATCCAACTGATCATATCCAGCATCCAACATGATGCATACATACATATAAATGATCCAATTGATCATATCCAACATCCAACATGATGCATACATACATACATAAAAATGATCCAACTGATCATATCCAGCAGAAACGAGAACATCATCCCGATACTCATCATCCAGCACTTACATCCACAGCCATGTGAAGGATCCTCCTTCCAACATGCTTGGAATGGCTTCAGCAGGTGTGCCCATCACTTCTTCCTCGAAGTGTCCTCTATCTGAAGAATGCCAAGCCTCTCTCTGAAGTACTCGAACTTCACCCTGGCTAGTGGCTTCGTCAACACATTTGCAATCTGCTCGTCTGTCGCAACATACAGGAGCTTCATAGCTCCTCTCTGCACCATATCCCTGATATAGTGATATTTGATCTCTATGTGTTTCGACCTGTCATGAAACACTGGGTTCTCGGACAGCTTCACACAACTCTGGTTATCATAGAAGATACCAATAGCATCCAAAGGGAGATCAAATAACTCAGACAGTAGCTTCCATAGCCATACTGCCTCACAACTAGCTGAACAGGATGCAACATACTCTGCCTCAGCTGTACTCAGTGCTACGCAGGACTGCTTCCTGCTAAACCAAGAGATCACACATGATCCCATACTGAAGCAGCACCCAGATGTGCTCTTCCTATCTGCAACACTGCCATCCCAATCAACATAATCCTACAGGTTAAACTTTTGATTCGCTTCATACTTGATCCCATAATCCACTATACCCTTCAGGTACTTCAGAACATGCTTTACAGCAACCACGTGAACACTCCTCGGATTCGTCAAGAACTGGCTCAATCTGTTCACAGCAAAGCAAATGTCCGGTCTCATGTTCATCAAGTACATCAAGGACCCAATCATCTGACAATACATAGTGATATCAACTGGTTCATATGAAGCATCACACAAAAGCTTCAGGTTTGATTCCATAGCCTCGCAGTACATCATCCCAAACCTCTTCAGGATCTCTACTGCATACTTCTCTTGTCCAAGGAAGATTCCATCTGCACTCTACCACACCTCCATACCTAGAAATTGGTGCATCATACCCAAGTTTTGCACATATATGACTCCCTGTCATGTGTCTCAAAACCAAGTGGCTGCTCCACATACACTTCTTCTTCAACTACACCATTTAAGAAAGATGTCTTGAATCCATCTGGTGTATCTTCTATTTCATCACTTTTATATTTCTCTATGATGCCATCTGCAACATGCTTGATCTTGATAGATCCATATGGAATTCATAACAAACTTCCCTTCAGGTCTTGGGGCTACATCCCAAACATCATTCTTCATGATCGACGGATCATGGCATTCCATTTCTTCATCCCAGATCCTGGGAACTTCAATATTTTCAATAGATATCTTTCTTGCTGGAACAAATGTTGTAGTCCTTTTGTAGGTGAATATATATGGTCTTTCCTACAAAACAGGTTAAATTGCATGATTAGAAACATCTCATAATTTTCAGAACAAATTCTTACACATAAAGAAATATGTCATACAGTCATGCAATTATCTTAGCCAATGCTTCAATACAACATTTATCTATATCCCGTAACTTTCTAGATGCCTTCCAATCTCTACCAGAACATTGTTAAGAGTGTGCACAACTCCCAACATGTTAGCAAAGAGGTTTCATTCTAGATAAGTAGCAATGGAATGTTGTACAGTGCCATAGGCCACTTACCCATGCATATTAGTAGTATACTGTTCATCAATGCAATTATTCTAATATGCATAATACACAACCTAATTCTAGGAACCTCAGTATATACATTATTGAACAGTATTATTTAAGAAATGACAATTCAAATACTTATCTTTGTTTGTTCGTTGGGTGGACTCCCTCTGAGTCTTCGCTTCCTTGCAGGAGCTACTGGAGTCCTAATCTGAAGTAGCTTCTTCTACACCTTTCTGTTGTGGAATGTAGAGAGATGGTCAACTCCCTCTGAATATCTGCATCCTTGCAGAAACCACTGGAGTGTACTCCCTCTTGATCTTTGCTTCCTGGATTACTTGTCCTTGAACTTATATTCATTCTCGATCCCTATGCATGCTTGTTAGTATCATCATTGTGTTATCCTCTAGGTCTCATACATAATTCATTAGTATAATCTTAATATTATCAAGACACAATAATCTCAAGCATGTATAGTTAGGATCTATTCAAACACAGATAATAAACATTAGTATTCAAGGTTTCAAGGAAGTCTTCTTTTATTCATACATATTCTTATTTAATCATAGGGATCTTCTAGTTAGTTAAATCATCAATCAAGAGAAGAGATATAATATGCATAAAACCCGTGATTATTCAAAACTATACTTTCATGATTCTTCTGGTTAGTTATATCATCAATTATGGTACGAAACATAATATTCATACCACCATGATTATTCAAACCTATGACTTCATGAATAATCATTATCAACAACACAATAGTATAAGATCCTAACACAAGGTAGGATTCTAGCTTGATATAGGAAAACATACCTGGATTAGCATGCTAGCTAGTTATGTCTAATATACCCGCATAATGTCTTCTGGTTCTCTTCAGTGACTTGTGCTAGTAACCTGCATGTCTCATAAGTTAACCATTGTAGAAACAAGTTATACATACCTCGTAAGTAGATTTTCTAAGTGATCCAAAGCTCTAATCTTCTATTTTTCTGAGGAGCTTCCAGCCGTGGTCACAGATTTCAAAAATTCCCATTTTTACAGAAGCCCTAATTTTCTACTTTTCTGATCAAAGTCCCGAACTAGGGTCTGATCAAGACCGGCCTTCTTCCCGACCAAAAATTCTGATCTTGGTCTCTAAATTTTGATTTTGATGAGTAGCATCCTTCCGTGGTATCTGATTACAAAAATTCCAACTTTCTCTGAAGCCCTAAATTTCGAAAGCCATGAATGAAGGTACTCAAAAATAATTATGTTTTGACAGAAATATGTACCTGATTGTTTCTGGTGTACCTCTGAACTTTTCGATCCACGGGGTCTGAAAAAGTTTGTTGTGATAGCCCGATCTATTGTATTTCCATCCTGACAGGTCTGACCTCAATTGGATTCTCTGAGAGAGAGTTATGCCAAGTGTCGCAACGTGACCTGTTTATGGGATAATACAGGAGATCGAACTTGTACGGCGTGCCACATGTCACTGTTTCAACGTCGGCCTTTGAAAAATTTTTCTGAGATAGCCCGACTTGTTATATTTCCATCTTGACAAGTCTGACCTCAATTGGATTCTCTGAGAGAGAGTTATGCCAAGTGTCGCAACGTGACCTGTTTATGGGATAATATAGGAGAGCGAACTTGTATGGCGTGCCACGTGTCACTGTTTCAACTTCGGCCTCTGAAAATTTTTCCTAAGATAGTAAATTCTATGTACTACCTGTCCCTTTTTATGAAATTTCATTTGGAGTTTCCTAGCCCAAGTTATGACCTTTTTCCCAAGGTCTCATGATTTTGACTAGGATCTGGAAGAGGCAGAAACCCTATATTGTACAGATCATAAATCACAAAGTACAATGAATTAGAGGTTGTCCTTTGGACACAAGGTACATGGGGATTTAATATTCGACTTGTAAAGGTTTTAGATCCGAAACCTTTGCCAAAATGGATGTATAGCGAAATTTCTACGACAACTGGTTTTTGCTATATCAAGCCCTAGCATCATAAGTGCAATAAGTGTCATACATGCCATATCATGCCTTCTTTCAGGCTAGCTCTGATACCATGTTAAATTTTCAGAATTTACTTCAATCTGATCTAGGATCTTAACTGAGAGAACAACATGTACAGCATATCTACAGCATATCAATCATGGAGACAATAATGCAAGCACAAGAGACACAAAGATTTACTTGGGGAAAACCATAAAGGTGAAAAACCCCAATAACTTCCTCAGAGATAGATAGAGCAATGATACAAACCAAACATAAGAGATAGACATATCCTAGCAGCAGATCCTCCTCCTCCATAAGTGTGCCACTCCTCCTTGAGTGCATGAGTGAGAAGTGAGTGATCAAATAGAGTGCCTCCCGCACTCTATTTATACTTGACTTGACTTGCCTTTTACATAAATCATGTAGGCTCAAACTTAACCACATAACATAATGCTGACTGGGTCGACCCCCAATAGGGTGGTCTAATAAAACTTCGACCCACATGACTTATATAGGGTCGACCCCAACAAGGTGGTCTAATAACCCATCATGTATAAGTTACGACATTTACAATATAAATGACGACACTTCCATATAGAGGAATAATACCATCTCTATAGGAGTACATACAACATACATATATGAAATACATTCTGAAGTTACATATACATCAACAATGAATACAAAGATTCATCCATTTTCATGGATCAAATAGAAGATCTACTTTCAAGGTACGTATAACATGGTTCTACAATGGTTAACTTATGAGACATGCAGGTTACTAGCACAAATCACTGAAGAGAACCAGAGGACATTATGCGGGTATGTTAGACATAACTAGCTAGCATGCTAATCCAAGTATGTTTTTCCTATATCAAGCTAGAATCCTACCTTGTGTTAGGATCTTATACTATTGTGTTGTTGATAATGATTATTCATGAAGTCATAAGTTTGAATAATCATGGTTGTATGCATATTATGTTTCTTACCATAATTGATGATATGACTAACCAGAAGAATCATGAAGGTATAGATTTGAATAATCACGGGTTTTATGCATATTATATCTCTTATCTTGATTGATGATTCAACTAACCAGAAGAGTCCTATGATCAAATAAGAATGTGTATGAGTAAAAGAAGACTTCCCTGAAACCTTGAATACTAATGCTTATTATCTGTGAATGATCATGAATATACATGTTTAAGATTATTGTGTTTTGATAGTATTAAGATTATACTAATAAATGTGTGATTATGTATGAGACCTCAGGGATAACACAATGATGATACTAATAAGCATGCATAGCGATTAAGGATGGAAGTAAGTTCAAGGACAGGTAATCCAGGAAGCAAAGATCAAGAGGGAGCAAACTCCAGTTGTTCCTGCAAGAAAGCAAAGGAGCACACTTCAGTAGTTTCTGCAAGGATGCAGATATTCAGAGGGAGTTGACCACTTCTCACAATCCACATAAGAATGGAGTTGCATAAAAGAAGCAAAGACTGAGAGGGATTCAACCCAACAAACAAACAAAGATAAGTATTTGAATTGTCATTACTTGCATATTTTATTGTTTAAATAATACTGTTCAATAATGTATATATTGATGTTCCTAGAATTAGGTTGTGTATTATGCATATTAGAATAGTTACATTGATGAACAGTATACTAGTAATATGCATGCGTAAGTGGTCTATGGCACTGTACAACATTCCATTTCTACTTATCTAGAATGAAACCTCTTTGCTGACTTGTTGGGAGTTGTGCACACTCTTAACAATGTTTTGGTAGAGATTGGAAGGCATCTAGAAACTTACGGGATATGGATAAATGTTGTATTGAAGCATTGGCTAAGATAATTGCATGACTATATGACATATTTCTTTATGTGTAAGAATTTGTTCTAAAAACTATGAGATGTTTTCTAATCATGCAATTTAACTTGTTGTGTAGGAAAGATCGTATGCCATCACCTACAAAAGAAGAACTACAACATTTGTCAGCAACAAAATTATCTATTGAAGATATTGAAGTTCCCAGGATATGGGAAGAATGCCATGATCCGTCGATCATGAAGAATGATGTTTGGGATGTAGTCCCAAGACCTGAAGGGAAGTTTGTTATGACTTTCTTATGGATCTATCAAGATCAAGCATGATGTAGATGGTAGCATAGAGAAATATAAAAGTGATGAAATAGAAGATACACCAGATGGATTTCAAGACAACTTTCTTAAATGGTGTAGTTGAAGAAGAAGTATATGTGGAGCAGCCACTTGATTCTGAGACACATGACAGGGAGTCATATATGTGCAGAACTTGGGTATGATCCACCACTTTCTAGGTGTGGAGGTGTGGCAGAGTGCAGATGGAATCTTCCTTGGACAAGGGAAGTATGCAGTAGAGATCCTGAAGAGGTTCGGGATGATGGACTGCGAGGCTATGGCATCTAACCTAAAGCTTCTGTTTGATGCTTCATCTGAACCAGTTGATGTCACTATGTATCGTCAGATGATTGGGTCCTTGATGTACCTGACGAACATGAGACCAGATATTTTCTTTGTGGTGAACACATTGAGCCAGTTCCTGACAAATCCGAGGAGTGTTCACCTGGTTGTTGTAAAGCATATTCTGAGGTACCTGAAAGGTATAGTGGATTATGGGATCAAGTATGAAGCGAATCAAAAGTTTAACCTGCAAGGTTATGATGATTCAGATTGGGCAGGCAGTGATGCAGATAGGAAGAGCACATCTGGGTGCTGCTTCAGTATGGGATCAGGTGTGATCTCTTGGTTCAGTAGGAAGCAGTCCTGCGTAGCACTGAGTACAGCTGACGCAGAGTATGTTGCAGCCTGTTCAGCTAGTTGTGATGCAATATGGCTATGTAAGCTACTGTCTGAGTTATTTGATCTCCCGTTGGATGCTACTGGTATCTTTTGTGATAACCAAATTTGTGTGAAGCTGTCCAAGAACCTAGTGTTTCATGACAGGTCAAAACACATAGAGGTCAAATATCACTATATCAGGGATATCGTGTAGAGAGGAGCTGTGAAGCTCCTGTACATTGTGACGGACGAGCAGATTGCAGATGTGCTGACAAAGCCACTAGCCAGGGTGAAGTCTAAGTACTTCAGGGAGAGGCTTGGTGTTCTTCAGATTGATGACACTTCAAGGAAGAAGTGATGGACACATTTACAAAAGCCATTCCAAGCATGTTGGAAGGAGGATCCTTCACATGGATGTGGATGTAAGTGCTGGATGATGAGCATCAGGACGATGCTCCAATTACTACTCTGTATACGCATCATGTTGGATGTTGGATATGATTAGTTTGATCATTTATATATGTACGCATCATGTTGGATGTTGGATATGATCAGTTGGATCATTTATATGTATATGTATGTACGCATCATGTTGGATGCTGGATATGATCGGTTGGATCATTTGTATATATTTTGTATATGCATCATGTTGGATGCTTGGACCATGTATCTGTATATGTATCAGGTGGATTATGTATGGTGATATGTATCATGTATTTGTATTTGTATCAGGTGGATACACTGTATGATCAGGTGGATCATGTATGATGATATGTATCAGGTAGATACTTGGTATGCATAAGGTAGATGCATTGTATGATCAGGTGGATCATGTATGGTGATATGTATCATGTATTTGTATTTGTATCAGGTGGATACACTGTATGATTAGGTGGATCATGTATGATGATATGTATCAGGTAGATACTTGGTATGCATCAAGTAGATGCATTGTATGATCAGGACGATCATGGATGACGATCTTCAGGATGTTGCTCCAGATGACATGCAGCAGGATGTTGCAGTGATGATGATCAAGATGATCATGTGTACATCAGGATGATGCATGGTGAGTATCAGGTTGATACTCTGTGGCCATGGAATAGGTTGTGTAGATAAGCATGTAATTTGTGCCCTGGGAGATTTGCAGATAGTCTTTCGAGGTTTTTCCTATGGCATGTAATTTGTACCCTAGGATATCTGGCAAATGCTCTTTCGAGGTTTTGCTTGGGAGGACATATAATTTGTGCCATGGGAGATCTGCAGATAGTCTTTCGAGGTTTTTCCTATGGCATGTAATTTGTGCCCTGGGATATCCGATAGGTTGAGCCATGTGCTTGTAATCAGTCCTGAGATGCTCTTTCGAGGTTTTTCCATGACCACATGTAATTTGTGCCCTAGGAGATCCGATAGGTTGATCCTTATGCTCGTAATCATTCCAGGGATTCTCTTTCGAGGTTTTGTGGTGACCACATGTAATTTGTGCCCTGGGAGATCCGATAGGTTGAGCCTTGTGCTCGCAATTAGTCCTGGGATGCTCTTTCGAGGTTTTGTGGTGGGGTCACATGTAATAAGTCCTGGAGATCTGGACAGGATGAAAAAGGCCTCAGATGCTCTTTAGGGTTCTTGCTAGTCAAGAGACTCTTTTAAGGTTTTGTGATGCACGTAATAAGTCCTGAGATTTCCACAGTATGGCCAGTGATGATGAAGACCTGCAGGTGGTGGGCCTACATCCAGTATGAACAAGGACTGTCTCTGTAGAAATTCCTGTGACGAGTAGATTCAGAGATTGATTGAGATAGCAGCAGCAGTGACGATGATCCAGAGAAGATGACTTGTGCTAGAAGACCTATGTCGAGAAATACCTTCCTAGTTAAGAGGGAGTGTTGATGTATATGTAACTTCAGAATGTATTTCACATATATGTATATTGTATTCCTATAGAGATGTTAGTATTCCTCTATACGGAAGTGTCGTCATTTATATTGTAAGTGTCATAACTTATACTTGATGGGTTATTAGACCACCCTAGTGGGGGTCATCCTAGTCAGCATTATGTTAAGTGGTTAAGTTGAGGCCGACCTAGTTGAGTAAAGGTCAAGTCAAGTTAGTGTATAAATAGAGAGTGTGTCTCTCTCATTTTATACATTCCATTCACTCACACAAACTTGGGAGAGTGGTGCACTTGTGGAGGAGGAGGCTCTACTGATAGGAGAAGACTATCTCTTGTATTCTGGTTGTATCATTGCTCTATCTATCTCTGAGGAAGTTATTGGGGTTTTTCACCTTTATGGTTTTCCCCAAGTAAACTCTGTGTCTCTTGTGTGCTTGCATTATTGTGTCCATGATTGATATGCTATAGATTTGTTGTACATGTTTGTCTCTCAATTAAGATCCTAGATCAGATTGATGTAAATTCTGAAAATTTAACACTATGTCAAGCTCGTTAAAAAATGAAACATATCCTTTCCCTTTGAGTCGCGTCTCTTAGTAGACTTAGTACCTGAATATTCTTTTCACCCGCCTATACCTTAGGAGAACCAAATGAAGCTTGGGGGCATGTATTCAACCTTTGGAAGTATCTTGGAAGTCAACTTGATCACCTCTCCACACCACGTTGGAGCTAAGTCACTTACTTCAAGCAATCATGCTGGGGTCATGTACCAACCCTGGGATTTCATGAAGGGAATAAGTTCACCATTGGGAACATTTTTTAGCATACTTTCTGGAGCGATTTATTATTTGCTTCACATAATTAACTTCACCAATGAACCTGGTATATTCGATAAGCCATCAATCTGGGTAAAATAGATAATATATTTGATAAAGGATGAATAGATTACAATAATGGTCCCCTTTAAATAAGGCTTGGACATTTTACATGAAGAGTCATGCCTTTTCATTTGACATGAAAAGTCATGTCTTTAGTTAATTTTATTTATTTAATTATACTTTAATTATATTCATTACATTGCCTTCCCCTTAAGGGAAGCTTTGTCCTCAAAGCTTATTTGACGATAATGATTACGTCTGATTTTTTGCTTGTAATGTTATTTCTTGATCTTTAGTCTTTGCAACTTTTGATGAAACGAGGTGATACGAATTACGAATTCCAAGGGAGAACTGTCGCATCGTCTCTGATGTGGTCCATCCGAGATCTATTTTTATCGGAGCTATTTGATCGCTTTGTGGGACGTAACTTTTTGTTTGATGCTTAGTGTATTGATTCGATGTTCTTGCTTGTTTGACATCGTAATTCCTCTGTGTGTGTTCATTTTGACCCTGTCATTGGTCAAAATGACGTTTATAATTTGGGTGACGATAAGGAGATCTTATTGTCTGTTCTTTTGTTTCGTTGCTCTGAACTGGAAGTTGTATTTTCATCTCTTGAGGCTTTAAGGTTTCGTTCTGTATCTTTTCCAACTTGCTTTCCAACTGCATGTTATCATTTTGAAACTTCTTAATCACTTATACTTGTGATTTTCTGTCATCTTCATACTTCTTAAGTTGTTCCTTAAGATCTTCGTTATGACTTCTGATGTAGCTATTTTCTTTCTGTGTGTCTAGAAGTTTGATGCGGTCAAGTACTGATACCAAATGGAGCGATTTATTATTCGCTTCACACAATTAACTTCACCAATGAACCTGGTATATTCGAGAAGCCATCAATCTGGGTAAAATAGATAATATATTTGATAAAGGATGAATAGATTACAATAATGGTCCCCTTTAAATAAGGCTTGGACATTTTACATAAAGACTCATGCCTTTTCATTTGACATGAAAAGTCATGTCTTTAGTTAATTTTATTTATTTAATTATACTTTAATTATATTCGTTACACTTTCCTTTTTAGTTTTCGAGCTCATTAAACCATGAAAATTATCCTAAGCATAGTTCATTTTCTGTTACAAGCTCATTAAAAAATGAAGTAGACATCATGAGCATTCTTCCAACCTATCTTCGAGCTTGTTAAAAACAGTAAGATGGTGTTTGAGCTTACTTTTCACTTTTTTCGTCCTCTGGTTAAAACATGAAAAGTGGTATGAGCTTAGTTTTTACTTTTTCGTGCTCTGGTTCAAATATGAAAAAGATTTCGAGTGCTTTTGATACCATTATCGTGCTCGTTAAACAATTGGAGTAAAAAGGTGTGTCTAACGAGTATAGGTTTATCACTTTATCCGGTCTCGCTAGACTATTTACGGAAAAGGAACCGTGCCGAGTTTACTTTTCCTTTGTCGTACTCGATCATCAACCATGACAAAGTTTTACATGGAGTCCTCTTTAAAGCTCTTTTCAGAATCCCTAAATAGGAAAATATTGCCAAGCGAACTTGATGCTTTCACGCTTGTAAAAGCATTTGAATGATCATCTTTCTGGTGATAGTTTACCCCTTTTTCGGACTAGGAAGTACTATTTATGAAAAAGGAATACTCCAGCCAATCATGACTGGAAGAGTCCTCTGCCGTGTGGTTTTACCCTTTTTTGGGCGATGAGGCTAACTTTATGAAAAAGGACCGTTGGAGTCTTCTTTAGTTCTTTTCAGACTCTCTAAACATGAAATGACGACCGAGTTTTCCTTCCTTGGACTCGTTAAAATTTGACATCGAAGGACCCACCTTGGGACGAACCCCTCCTTTCTCAGGTTCGTAAAACATGTGAGATCGGACTCATCTATGAGATGAGATATACCAAGCATCTTTTATCCTCTTCAAGCTCATAAAACAACAAAGAGGTACTCGTCCATCATGTCGGGGGAAAATGGGAAACAAGTCGAGTTTATTTTGTTGGCAGCTTGTCAGTCGTTACCTTTGAACATGGCATGCATCTGTCCCTTGTCTATTTTTGGGTATCTAGTCTTGCTGAGTTATGGTCATCATCCCGAGTCGTCTCTCTGGCCACAAGCCTACTCGTTCGGTGTCTATCCTCTGTTATCAATAATCCCTGCTGCCAGGTCCTGCTTCATGCCGTTATATGTTCAAAGGGTTGCATTGTTCAGAGTCATTCATTGTGTCAAACTTCCGTTGTGTCAGTACATGTCCTATTGTTTCATAGTTCTATACTATCTTTCATTTTGGTTTCGTGTTGATGATGTGGGAATCATTATGGCCCACCTTCGACGAGTCTACTCTTGTCGATGCCAAATCCCTATCCAGGAATCAGACTAGTACCTTAGTACCTGCATGCCTCAATGGAAGGTTTCCTCATGTTCGACAGTAGGTTTACATCATTGACCTCTGATCAAATGATCTCTCGGATGCTCGACATCAACTCATTTATTCTTATTTCGTTGAGATGTACTACAGATACCTTGGGGATCATTGTCATTATTGGTGATTTCCCTCGCATTTGTTAACGATTCACGTCATTGACTGGTAATCAAATGGTTTCTACCATGTTCGAATTCAATACCTTGTAATCACATGGCTAGATTCGTATCATTTGTGATTGAGTAGAAGACCCTGGATGCACCTTTGTACTTTGATTGCGTCCAGGTTGTGATGGAGATGTCCTCTGTATTGTCACACAGATCCACTTATGTATTGGTCATGGCTGTGTCATTTCTGTCTCATGGATCTACGCTTGTTCATAGTAGCCATGATTTGTCTACAGTCTATATCATCTCAGTACTCATGGATCTGCAATGTATTGGTCAATAGCCATGCTTTGAGTCAATTGTTTCCGAGCATGGGGAAGCCCGCCTCAGTGGTATATCTGACATTTTGTTTCTGTTTCAGCTCCTCGATGCTATCTCCACACAATATTTGTAAATTCTTTCAGCCATCAATCTCTTCTGGCCTCACACTTTAGGGGGCATCTATTATACCTCTATATTTCACAATCAAAACCTTTGATTACACTTCCCCAACTACTTAAAACACCCAAAAGGGAAAAGTGATGAATGACCCATAAAGAAAAACCTGTCATGTCAGGAAGCAACCCAACTAAGACCTCATCTACCAACACTACCGCGTGTTTCATTCCTACTGCTGCGCGGTAGTCCCCACTACCGTGCTATGCCCTTTCCCTGCTGCACAGTACTACCGCATTATGCTCAGCTTAAGGTGTGCAGTAGTCCTTTTTTATCCCTTTTGCCATGACTTGTGGGATCTTGATCTTCGAGATATTTTTGAGGATTGACATCGCTGATTCGATCCTAGCTCACCTTCTCAGATTAGTGGGTCTAATCCACTAAACACTCCCAAGATCCATTCTTCTCTCTTGTTGGTTAACCCTTCTACACACTATAAGAGAGAGGCCTTCCATGAGCAAAGGGGAGGACTCTTTGAGATATCAAACCTATGGTCTTAGATCTTTGTGGAGATACCTAGAGGAGAAAGCACTTGGAGCTGGGAGTTGTCTTGGACATCAAGCAACTGTTGTAAGTAACTTCAAGTTTGCAAATAAAATATAACTTGTCTTGTTTCCCAAATTGTGTGTGTTGATGTTGTTTCAATTACAGGATTTGTTTCTATGATAGATTTAGATTCTAACATATATTTCAAGTCGCTAGAAAGATTATATGTGCTTGTACTTTGATTCATCCCAACAAGTTCATTCGTGAGGACTTGAGGATTGGAGCAATAACTAGGACGAGTAATTAAATCAAAGGCCAGTTTAAACCTCTTCCATTTTTTTCAGCAGTATAATCTTGAAGCATTTGTTTGAATCTAGGAATTCAAGGTAGCATTTGTTATCTTTTTGTTTATGTATATGTAACTTCGGAATGTATTTCACATATATGTATATTGTATTCCTATAGAGACATTATTATTCCTCTATACGGAAGTGTTTGTATTCCTATAGAGATGTTATTATTCCTCTATATGGAAGTGTCGTCATTTATATTGTAAGTGTCGTAACTTATACTCGATGGGTTATTAGACCACCTTGTTGGGGTCGGCCTTGTATAAGTCATGTCGGTCGAAAGGTTATTAGACCACCCTATTAGGGGTCGGCCATGTGGGTCAAAGGGTTATTAGATGAACCTATTGGGTGTCGGCCCAGTCAACATTATGTTAAGTGGTTAAGTTGAGGCCGACCTAATTGAGTAAAGGTCAAGTCAAGTTAGTCTATAAATAGAGAGTGTGTCTCTCTCATTTTACACATTCTATTCTTTCACTCACACTTTGGATAGTGGCGCACTTGTGGAGGAGGAGGCTCTGCTGCTAGGAGAAGACTATCTCTTGTATTCTAGTCGTATCATTGCTCTATCTATCTCTAAGGAAGTTATTGGGGTTTTTCACCTTTATGGTTTTCCCCAAGTAAACTCTGCGTCTCTTTTGTGCTTGCATTATTGTGTCCATGATTGATATGCTGTAGATTTGCTGTACATGTTGTTCTTTCAGTTAAGATCCTAGATCATATTGAAGTAAATTCTGAAAATTTAACATTGTATCAAAGCTATCCTGAAAGAAGGCATGATATGGCATGTATGACACTTGTTGCACTTGCGATGCTAGGGCTTGATATAGAAAAAACCAGTCATCGTAGCACTTTCGCTATAAATCCATTTTGGCGAAGTTTTCGGATCTGAAACTTTTACAGGGCGAAGATCAGACCCTCATGTATCTTGTATACAAAGGAAAACTTCTAATTCGTTGTACTGTGTGATTTATGATCTGTCCAATATAGGATTTCTGCCTATTCCAGATCTCAGTCAAAAGCAGGTGACCTTGGGAAAAAGGTCATAACTTGGGGTAGGAAGCTCCAAATGAAATTGCGTAAAAAGTGACAGGTAGTAAACAGACTGCACTATCTCAGAGAAACGTTTCAAAGGCCGAAGTTGAACTAGTGACACGTGGCGCGCTGTACAAGTTTTCTCTCCTGTATTATCCCATAAACAGGTCACGTTGCGACACTTGGAATAACTCTCTTGCAGAGAATCCAATTGAGTTCAAACCTATTGGTAAGGAAAGATAATAGGTTGGGATATCTCAGAAAACATTTTCAGAGGCTGAAGTTGAACCAGTGACATGTGGCACGCCGTACAAGTTCGCTCTCTTGTATTATCCCATAAACAAGTCACATTGCAACACTTGGCATAAATCTCTCTCAAAGAATCCAATTGAAGTCAGACCTATTGGGATGGAAAGATAACAGGTCGAGCTATCTCAAGAAAAATTTTCAGACACTATGGATCGAAAAGTTCGGAGTTACACCAGAAACAATCAGGTACATATTTTTGTCAAAACATAATTATTTTTTAGCACCTTCATTCATGGCTTCCAGAATTTAGGGCTTCGGAGAAAGTTGGAATTTTTGTAATCGGAGACCATGGCTGGATGCTACTCATCAAAATCGAAATTTAGAGACCAAGATCAGATTTTTTCATTGGGCAGAAGGCCGGGCTTGATCAAACCCCAGTTCGGGACTTTGATCGAAAAGATGGAAAATTAGGGCTTCTGCAAAAATTGGAATTTTGGAAATCTGTGACCACGGCTGGAAGCTCCTCATAAAAATCGAATCTTAGAGCTTTGAATCAAATCTTTTGGTTGGGTGAAGCTCCGGGAAACTCAAACCCTAATTCAAGGTCCTCCCTAGTGAATCTGGAAATCTAAAAGGCAATTTCTAGCTGTGAAACTTTGTAGTTTTCAAATTCTGAATATACCAATTTTATCAGCTCATCGAGGTGCATATTTCTATCCTTTCGGAAGTTTGAAATTCAAAGTTTGAATTTTTGGGGTTTCTCTGACAAACCCTAATCCAGCTCCAGGTCCAGTTCTTGCAAATCAAGTGGAATGGGTTAATCCTAGAATAAGATGGATTGGTCACCTGCATAAGTGAAGAAGTTCCTGTTTCAGAGAGAGATGAGGCTAAGGCCTTCCATAAGAAGATTAAAATCAATCTTGACAGGTATGGCTTATGGGTATGTTTCGAATTTTGTTCATGATTAATTTTATGATATGTTTGTCTTCATATCATTACAGTACAATCTTGATTAATTACTAGACTTGTCGTATTACCTTAATAGAAGATATTCATTGATTAAGGTTTTGACACTTATGATTGTACTAATGCATTGTGATGTTGTATGAGGTTTATGTTGTCTGCTAACATGAAAGGTACACCAAGAAAGACATATCATGTTCTAGTTCAAGAACATATGATCATGATGACATGAAGACAAATATTTATCCATTGTCATGGATCACTTAGAAAATCTACTTACGAGGTATGTATAACTTGGTTCTACAATGGATAACTTATGAGACATGCAGGTTACTAGCACAAGTCATTGAAGAGAACCAGACGACATTATGCGGGTATGTTAGACATAACTAGCTAGCATGCTAATCCAGGTATGTTTTTCCTATATCAAGCTAGAATCCTACCTTGTGTTGGGATCTTATACTGTTGTGTTGTTGATAATGATTATTCCTGAAGTCATAGGTTTGAATAGTCATGGATATGTGCATATTATGCTTCTTACCATAATTGATGACAGGACTAACCAGAAGAATCATGAAGTTATAGGTTTGAGTAATCACGGGTTTAGGCATATTATGTTTCGTACTTTAATTTATGATATGACTAACCATAAGAGTCCTATATAAACCTTGAAATGCTTATTATTTCTATTTGAAATGATCATGACTATACATGCTTAAGATTATTGTGTTTTGATAGTATTAAGAATATACTAATGAATGTATGATTATGTATGAGACCTCAATGATAACACAATGATGATACTAATAAGCATGCATAGTGATTAAAGATGGATATAAGTTCAAGGACAGAAAATCCAGGAACCAAAGATCAAGAGGTGTAATACCCCAATTTTGAACCCTTAGGAAATATTGGCTCTAATGTAAATATTGTATACACACGTTGTATGTTTTCCCTAGCGTGGAGCTCAAGGCCAAGGCCCCGCTAGTTTATGCTCGGATTTTATTTAAATTAGACACGCTTGATATTTTGTTACCCACGTGCTATTAAGCCATGGGATATTGTAAATTTGATGTAAATATTTAACATTGAAATAAAATACCAAAAACTGGCTATGGAGGCAACGAATGAGAAGGGGCCATGTGTATCCACTAGGGAGTGGTGAGGGGGCTATGGGATTAAACCCTAGGCTGCCATTTGTCATTATGAGAACCCATTGACTTTCCAAGGTGACATTAAAGCCTGCTGTAAGAAGGTGGTTGAGTTTTCAGCCCATGGCTTCAATGGAGCATGGGCAGCCCTGAAATTCGTATGGGTGGGCATGGGCTCTGATTGCTTGGGCAAGAAGTCACTCAACCTCATGGGAGGTTGCTTCATTCTCACCCCAGTCCATTTGTGAAACTATCTAGCATCATTCCCATCCAAAAACGAGTGCCAGCAGTGAGGAAAAACCAGAAATCGCGACCTTGAAAGAACCCAGTTTTTGAAAGACCAAAAACGTCCAGATTTGGCATGGGACAGGGAAATCCAAGGGGGGATCCATTAGCATGAACCTTGGGGCGAATTTGGGAGCATTAGCTACCCCGAAATCAATGGAAAAACCCAGTTTTTGCAGCTCATAAAACGAGTGACGGATTTGAGTATTTGGTGAGCAGAATGGTGAGGAATCAAGAGAGGATTGACTAAGCAGAGGTTGGGTGTGCTTGGTAAACCCAGTGAAGGCTAGGATCTCAAGGATCAGCAGCTGGACCTTTCTATGCCCATCCTGAAGAGCACTGGAGGGAAGAGTTGCCTGAGGGACTGTGTAACAGAGAAGGGGATCTTCCTTGTGTTGGATGTGGTAGGTAATGTGGGTGCCTAACTGTTGAGCTCACTTGAGATGCCTGTAGCTCTGTGGTTGAGCTCACTGGCTTAGCATTACCCTCCTCTATCTTCTTGGATGCTTGACCAGAACCATGGCTGTGAGTGAACCCAGCTAGTCCTCCTTAGTGGATACACAGCCCAGCTCGGGGGTGACCTCTCAGCTAAAAGAACACAAGCTGGACAGAGGTCTATGGTTGGGAGGAACGTTGCTCTTCCATAGCCAGTCGTTTGGACCGTTACAATTCAAGATGAGTAATCTGTGATTTAATTTATATACAGTATGTGTTTTGCAATGCATACATGATTAATGGAACGAAATGCGTCATGTTTATGCAATAGGATAATTAATGACTGTTGTTTATCTGTTGAATGCGTGAGGAAACTATGTGTATATGTGAAGTTTAATTCCGCTGTGTAGTTATTGAGTTTATGTCTGCACCCATAAGTTTTAAATTGCATGCGTTATGAGTTAAATTATTGGGACTAAGCCTGCCTTAAGCCTGTGTGTTGTTAACGTTTCCTTCCTTGCATTTGATGATGGAAGGGGGCGTTACAAGAGGGAGGACACTCTAGTTGTCCCTGCAAGGAAGCAAAGATCAAGAAGGAGCACACTTCAGTAGTTTCTGCAAGGATGCAAATATTCAGAGGGAGTTGACCACTTCTCACAATCCACATTAGAATGCAGTTGCAGAAAAGAAGCAAAGACTGAGAGGGAGTCAACCCAAC
Organism: Larix kaempferi; assembly: GCA_027924585.1. NCBI lineage: Eukaryota > Viridiplantae > Streptophyta > Pinopsida > Pinales > Pinaceae > Larix > Larix kaempferi. The sequence continues at coordinate 21,190,072 of BSBM01000858.1, forward strand.
AAAAAAACAAAGATAAGTATTTGAATTGTCATTACTTGCATATTTTATTGTTTAAATAATAATGTTCAATAATGTATATATACTGATGTTCCTAGAATTAGGTTGTGTATTATGCATATTAGAATAGTTGCATTGATGAACAATATACTACTAATATACATGGGTAAGTGGCCTATGGCACTGTACAACATTCCATTGCTACTTATCTAGAATGAAACCTCTTTGCTGACATGTTGGGAGTTGTGCACACTCTTAACAATGTTCTGGTAGAGATTGGAAGGCATCTAGAAAGTTACGGGATATGGATAAATGTTTTATTGAAGCATTGGCTAAGATAATTGCATGACTGTATGACATATTTCTTTATGTGTAAGAATTTGTTCTGAAAACTATGAGATGTTTTCTAATCATGCAATTTAACTTGTTGTGTAGGAAAGATCGTATACCATCACCTACAAAAGAAGGACTACAACATTTGTTCAGCAACAAAGTTATCTATTGAAAATATTGAAGATATTGAAGTTCCCAGGATCTGGGAAGAATGCCATGATCGAGGAGTACCAGTCGATCATGAAGATGTTTGGGATGTAGTCCCAAGACCTGAAGGGGAGTCTGTAGTGACTTCCAAGAGGATCTACAAGATCAAGCATGCTGCAGGTGGTAGCATAGAGACTTTTGCTCCTATAGCCAGATACACTTCCATTAGATCAGTACTTGCTCTGGCTGCAGTGATGAAGTGGAAGATACACCAAATGGATTTCAAGATAGCTTTCTTGAATGGTGTAGTTGAAGAAGAAGTGTATGTGGAGCAGCCACTTAGTTCTGAGACACATGACAGGGAGTCATATATGTGCAGAACTTGGTATGGTAGGATAGATAGCTTTCTATCCAATTTGGGCTTTACCAAGAGTAAAGCGGATTCCAACCTTTACTACAAGGTTGAGGAAGGCAATCCAGTGATACTACTATGTGGATGACCTGTTTGTAACAGGTGAGGATAGATTGATTTTCGACATGTAGCGGAAGCTTGCTGCCGAGTTCAAGTTGAAGAACTTGGGGATGATGCACTATTTGTTTTTGGCATGGAGGTGTGGCAGAGTGCAGATGGAATCTTCCTTGGACAAGGGAAGTATGCAGTAGAATGGGATGATTCCTGTGGGGCTCGGAGGCCATTGACGGGGGGCATGAAAGAACCAGTGAAGACCCCGAGCCCATTACACTCCAATTTGACAGAAAAAGGGGAATAGTGACTTTCGAAGGACAGAGTCCCGAGGCTTGACAGAAGGTCGGATTGAGCTGAAATTGATCAGGTGCGGCCATGAAGCAGGCACAATGTTAAGTTCCGAATCTTGGAACCAAACTCCAAAGGATGTGGAGTTGGGGTGAGCAAGAAGGCCAAAAAGCACTGTTCCGGGCCACTTTTTCGGGATTTTGAAAAGCTTGGGGGTAGTAAAAGTGACCCTAGATGTGGGAGTCAGAAATTTTACTGAACTAGACATTTCATATTCTCATTAAGACGGACAATTTCCGTTAAACGAAGATTTCCCAGAAATGCACCGTTTGGGAGATAGCCATTTTTGGCCTAGAATTTGGAATTTTGGAAAAATGTGAAAAGTAAGTAGTAAAACCCAGAAATTCATAAAAGATGAACGGTACATCAGAATTGAAATCAGTGAATTGCTGAGTGTTCCTTGTTATATGGACTAACTTTTCCTGATAGATAAGTTTTTGTGATTCCTCATAGATTTTCTTCCACGGGTGGCTGAAGTTGGCCTTCGGGACCAAAATACAATTGGGTAAATGTGCAGAATTATTGGTAAAAGTTGTCATTTTTGAGACAACGTTGTTTCCACACCCGATGTCGGAATGGAGCACGGGGACAGGCATTGGAAAGCTTGTCTAGAAAGGAATAATGGAGTATGACCGGAATTTGAATTGGGCTATCAGACATTATAGATAATCAGGGCAGAAAAGTGCCGGTGACTGTTTTGTCAAATTAATGACAATATGGGCAATTTTCAGAATTGCATGAATGGGCAAAAGAATTGAATAAGTAACAGCTATGTGAATTATTCCATGAGTTCTATTATGTTAAATATTGATTGTTGTATATTCCTAGATGCATTTTTATGAGGTCTAACAAATATCATAATAATGCACAGTGTTTGCAGCTCATAAAGTTTATAATTGTAGCAGAGGTAAGATGGTGACCATTAATGATGCTCAAGATCCTTATGAACACGAAGAAGACGTTCTAGGAGAAAATGTGCATGAAGGGAATGCGGAGACTGAATCCAATGGGAGAAGGGAGCAGGTGACTCCTCAAAATTTGGTTGAAACCATGGTGAGCTTCAATGAAAGATTGATGAAGGCTCAAGAAGAACAACACCAACTCAATGCTGCTATTTTGCAAAGCCTCACTGATATGCAGCATAAGATAAACCTTGGGTCCAACCCAAGCAATATGGGTGAAGAAGGAAGAGATGCAGGGAGTCATTCTAGAGGCCGTTCGAGGAGGAGGACTCCAAGCCCAAGGAAGAGTTCGGTGAGCAGAAAACATAAAACATCTTCATCAAGATCTTCTTCCAGCAGGTCGGGTGACTCCAAATGTTCTAGGAGAAGTCCCGGACATGCACCTAAGAGGTTGGATGGAAGAAAGAAGTTCAAGGGCATCCCACAGGGAGAATTCAGGAAGGCAAGACCTCCCACATTTGATGGGGAAGGAATGACAGGTCAAGAGGCAGAAGCATGGCTTCTGTGAATGAAGAAATACTTCAGAATTCAAGACTACTCAGGAAATGAAAAAGCCAGAATTGCCATTTACAACTTAAATGGCAGAGCTTCCATTTGGTGGGACAATCTCTTGCAAGTGAAAGGGATCAATGAAAGAAGGATCAGTTGGGAAAGATTTAAGAGGTACTTCAAGGAGAAATACCTTTCTGCTAGGTATTATGACGGTAAGAGAAAAGAGTTTAATGAACTCAGGTTGGGACAAAAATCTATGGAAGAGCATGTCCACAAATTCTTGGAATTACTGAGGTATGTTGACTATATCAAATATGAGAGAGTAAAAATACAATGCTTTCTTGGGGGTCTACCTCAGAGTTTCAGAGATCGTATTGAGTTTGTTAATCCACCAAGTTTGGATGAAGCCATTAGGATGGCAATGCACTGCTATGAGCAAAATAGGGGAAAAACAGAGGCTAACCCAACATGGAAAGGAAAGCCAAGAGGGAAGTTTGACCAGAAGAAGGATGGCTTCAAGCCACCATTCAGAGGTCAGCCTAGGACCTTTCCACAGGGGCAACAAGCAAGGAGTGGATTCAAACCAGCAGTGGCAATAGACAAAGCATCAAAGGGACCACTTCAGTGTTGGGGATGTGGAGAAAACCACATGTTGAAGGATTGTCCACATCGGAAAAACAATGCTCGAAAGTTGAACAACCTGAAGGGAGTAGCTACGGTAGAGGACATGTCAAGGGCAGCACCTCGGATTTATGCAGCGTTGGATAATCACCAAGCAGACCATGAGTCATCAGTGGTGGAAGTCGAAGGTAAGATTGCTACGCAATCTATTTCTGTTTTGATTGATCCAGGATCTACTCATAGTTATGTTTCTCCAAAAGTGGTTGAAGGTTGTTCTCTTAGAAAAATAAAGCATAATAAGTCTTGGCTAGTGCAACTAGCCACGGGAACCAAGAGAAAAGTAAGTGAGGTAGTGATGGAGTGTCCCATAGAATTGAATGGACTCCACACATATGCTGAATTAAATGTGCTACCATTAGGATCCTATGATGCATTAATTGGCATGGATTGGTTAGAAAAACATAGAGCCAAATTGGACTGTTATGAGAAAGCACTTGAGTGCATTGATGAAAAGGGAAGGCCAACATTGGTAAAAGGGATTCCCAAGCAAGTTTCAATAAGACAGATTTCAGCACTGCAGTTGAAAAAGTTTTATAAGAAGGGTTGTCAATTATATGCAGTCCATATGCCAGATTCATTAGAGGACAAAGGGCCAAGACTAGAAGACTTCAGGATATTGCAAGAGTTCCAAGATGTGTTTCCGGATGAGGTACCAGGGTTGCCACCGATGAGAGATATTGATTTTACCATCGATCTTGTTCCAGGGGCAGCGCCGAATTCCAAAGCTCCTTATAGAATGAGTACACCGGAGTTGGTGGAATTGAAGATACAGCTGCAAGAATTAATAGATAAAGGGTATATCAGGCCTAGTGTGTCTCCTTGGGGAGCACCGGTGTTATTTGTCAAGAAGAAAGATGGGACTTTAAGGCTGTGTATTGATTACAGGCAGCTCAATAAAGTGACAGTTAAGAACAAGTATCCATTACCAAGAATTGATGACTTGTTTGATCAAATGAAGGAAGCCAAGTTATTTTCAAAGATTGACTTGAGGTCTGGCTACCATCAAGTGAGGATTAAAGAAGAAGACATTCACAAGACGGCTTTCAGAACTAGATATGGTCATTATGAGTTCACTGTGGTTCCATTCGGCCTTACCAACGCACCTGCCACATTCATGTGTCTCATGAATAGTGTATTCAGCAAATATTTGGACAAGTTCGTGATTGTGTTTTTAGATGACATTCTTGTCTATTCAAGAAATGAAGAAGAACACGAGGAGCATCTAAGAATGGTGTTGCAAGTTCTTAGAGAACATCAGCTGTATGCCAAGTTAAGCAAGTGTGAATTCTATCAAAAGAGGATCCAATATTTGGGTCACGTCATTTCAGAAGAAGGAATTGCAGTGGATCCAGAGAAGATTAATTCCATCATGGATTGGCCAACTCCAAGAAATGTTTCAGATGTTAGATCTTTTATGGGCCTTGCTGGTTACTACAGAAGGTTTATTGAAGGATTCTCCAGGATAGCGCATCCGATCACTTCATTGCAAAGGAAGAACATCAAATTTGTATGGTCTGAAAAATGTGAGAAAAGTTTTCAGAAATTAAAGGAGTTACTTACCAGCGCTCCTGTTTTGAAGATAGCAGATCCAGGGAAGGATTTTGTAGTGTGCACAGATGCTTGCATTGAAGGACTAGGTGGGGTTCTCATGCAAGAAGGAATTGTGATTTGCTATGAATCCAGGAAATTAAAAGAGCATGAAAAGAATTATGCCACACATGATTTAGAATTAGCAGCCATAGTGCATGCTCTTAAAATGTGGAGACATTACTTGATGGGAAGAAGATTCGAGCTTAGAACAGACCACATGAGCCTGAAGTATTTATTTGAGCAGCCAAACTTGAATGCTAGGCAAGCTAGATGGATGGAATTTCTTTGTGAATTTGATTTTGAAATTAAACATGTAAAAGGGAAGGAGAATAAGGTTGCAGATGCTCTTAGCAGAAAATTTCATGTTTCAGCAGTAAGTATGTGCAAATCAGATTTGAAGACAAGAGTTCGTGAAGCCCAAAACGGTGATGAAACTTGCCTTCAAATGAAAGAGAAGTTGCAGCACGGTAATGTGGATGAAAAGTGTGCAGAATATCAGCTGGGTGAAGACAGTATCCTCATCTACAAAGATAGGTTGTACATTCCAAATAATGCAGATTTAAAGAAACTAGTGATGGATGAAATACACCAAATGTCGTACTCTGGACACCCAGGATATCAGAAGACTATAACAGCGGCAAGAAAGCAATACTTTTGGAATGGCATGAAGAAGGACATAGCTGAGTACATTGCTAGGTGTCAGAAGTGCCAACAAGTCGAGGCAGAACACCAACATCCAGCAGGGTTATTGCAGCCCTTACCCATTCCAGAATGGAAGTGGGAAGTGATCTCCATGGATTTTATAACAGGTCTGCCCATGACAGTAAAGAAGCATGATTCAATCATGGTTGTGGTGGATAAGCTATCAAAGGTAGCTCACTTTATTCCAGTGAAGTCCACTCACAAGGCTAGTGACATTGCGAACATCTTCATGAGAGAGATATTCAGATTACATGGATTGCCTAAGGCAATAATTTCTGATCGTGATACAAAGTTCACCTGCAATTTCTGGAAGGGATTATTTCAGGAATTGGGAACTAAATTGAATTTCAGTACAGCTTACCATCCTCAAACGGACGGCCAAACCAAGAGGGTGAACCAGGTTCTTGAAGATATGCTGAGAATGTATGTGATGGAAAAACCATCCAAGTGGGAAGATTATTTACACTTGGTTGAATTTGCATACAATAATGGACACCATGCATCCTTGGGAATGAGTCCATTTGAAGCATTGTATGGCAGGGGATGCAGGACGCCAGTGAATTGGGATGGCCCAGTGAACAGGGTGGTGCTTGGACCAGAAATGATCAAGGAAATGGAACAGGAAATTGTCAAGATCAGGCAGAATTTAAAGGCAGCTCAGGACAGGCAAAAGAGTTATGCAGATTTGAAAAGAGTACATAAGGAGTTTCAGATTGGGGATCATGTTTATTTGAGAGTGAAACCAAGGAAGAGTTCCCTCAAGTTGGGAAGTTGTGCCAAGTTGTCACCAAGATATTGTGGTCCATTTGAAGTCCTTGATAGGATAGGGCCAGTTGCATATAGAATTGCATTGCCTGCTAGCATAAGAGCTCATAATGTTTTCCATGTATCTTTGCTTAAGAAGTATGTACATGATCCTAATCATATGATTGATTGGAATGTGATACAGGTGGAACCCGAGGGAGAGTTCCAAGTAGAACCTATGCGCATCCTCGACAAGAAGGTCACATTGCTCCGGAACAGAGCCATCGGGCAGGTAAAGGTCCAATGGGAGCACCTTAGTCCCGACGAGGCTACATGGGAGCTGGAGGATGCCATGAGGGAGGCATTTCCATTTTTGTTCAGTTTTGAGAACACCGAGGACGGTGTTGTTCTAAGGGGGAGGGGAATGTAATACCCCAATTTTGAACCCTTAGGAAATATTGGCTCTAATGTAAATATTGTATACACACGTTGTATGTTTTCCCTAGCGTGGAGCTCAAGGCCAAGGCCCCGCTAGTTTATGCTCGGATTTTATTTAAATTAGACACGCTTGATATTTTGTTACCCACGTGCTATTAAGCCATGGGATATTGTAAATTTGATGTAAATATTTAACATTGAAATAAAATACCAAAAACTGGCTATGGAGGCAACGAATGAGAAGGGGCCATGTGTATCCACTAGGGAGTGGTGAGGGGGCTATGGGATTAAATCCTAGGCTGCCATTTGTCATTATGAGAACCCATTGACTTTCCAAGGTGACATTAAAGCCTGCTGTAAGAAGGTGGTTGAGTTTTCAGCCCATGGCTTCAATGGAGCATGGGCAGCCCTGAAATTCGTATGGGTGGGCATGGGCTCTGATTGCTTGGGCAAGAAGTCACTCAACCTCATGGGAGGTTGCTTCATTCTCACCCCAGTCCATTTGTGAAACTATCTAGCATCATTCCCATCCAAAAACGAGTGCCAGCAGTGAGGAAAAACCAGAAATCGCGACCTTGAGAGAACCCAGTTTTTGAAAGACCAAAAACGTCCAGATTTGGCATGGGACAGGGAAATCCAAGGGGGGATCCATTAGCATGAACCTTGGGGCGAATTTGGGAGCATTAGCTACCCCGAAATCAATGGAAAAACCCAGTTTTTGCAGCTCATAAAACGAGTGACGGATTTGAGTATTTGGTGAGCAGAATGGTGAGGAATCAAGAGAGGATTGACTAAGCAGAGGTTGGGTGTGCTTGGTAAACCCAGTGAAGGCTAGGATCTCAAGGATCAGCAGCTGGACCTTTCTATGCCCATCCTGAAGAGCACTGGAGGGAAGAGTTTCCTGAGGGACTGTGTAACAGAGAAGGGGATCTTCCTTGTGTTGGATGTGGTAGGTAATGTGGGTGCCTAACTGTTGAGCTCACTTGAGATGCCTGTAGCTCTGTGGTTGAGCTCACTGGCTTAGCATTACCCTCCTCTATCTTCTTGGATGCTTGACCAGAACCATGGCTGTGAGTGAACCCAGCTAGTCCTCCTTAGTGGATACACAGCCCAGCTCGGGGGTGACCTCTCAGCTAAAAGAACACAAGCTGGACAGAGGTCTATGGTTGGGAGGAACGTTGCTCTTCCATAGCCAGTCGTTTGGACCGTTACAATTCAAGATGAGTAATCTGTGATTTAATTTATATACAGTATGTGTTTTGCAATGCATACATGATTAATGGAACGAAATGCGTCATGTTTATGCAATAGGATAATTAATGACTGTTGTTTATCTATTGAATGCGTGAGGAAACTATGTGTATATGTGAAGTTTAATTCCGCTGTGTAGTTATTGAGTTTATGTCTGCACCCATAAGTTTTAAATTGCATGCGTTATGAGTTAAATTATTGGGACTAAGCCTGCCTTAAGCCTGTGTGTTGTTAACGTTTCCTTCCTTGCATTTGATGATGGAAGGGGGCGTTACAAGAGGGAGGACACTCTAGTTGTCCCTGCAAGGAAGCAAAGATCAAGAAGGAGCACACTTCAGTATTTTCTGCAAGGATGCAAATATTCAGAGGGAGTTGACCACTTCTCACAATCCACATTAGAATGCAGTTGCAGAAAAGAAGCAAAGACTGAGAGGGAGTCAACCCAACAAAAAAACAAAGATAAGTATTTGAATTGTCATTACTTGCATATTTTATTGTTTAAATAATAATGTTCAATAATGTATATATACTGATGTTCCTAGAATTAGGTTGTGTATTATGCATATTAGAATAGTTGCATTGATGAACAATATACTACTAATATACATGGGTAAGTGGCCTATGGCACTGTACAACATTCCATTGCTACTTATCTAGAATGAAACCTCTTTGCTGACATGTTGGGAGTTGTGCACACTCTTAACAATGTTCTGGTAGAGATTGGAAGGCATCTAGAAAGTTACGGGATATGGATAAATGTTTTATTGAAGCATTGGCTAAGATAATTGCATGACTGTATGACATATTTCTTTATGTGTAAGAATTTGTTCTGAAAACTATGAGATGTTTTCTAATCATGCAATTTAACTTGTTGTGTAGGAAAGATCGTATACCATCACCTACAAAAGAAGGACTACAACATTTGTTCAGCAACAAAGTTATCTATTGAAAATATTGAAGATATTGAAGTTCCCAGGATCTGGGAAGAATGCCATGATCGAGGAGTACCAGTCGATCATGAAGATGTTTGGGATGTAGTCCCAAGACCTGAAGGGGAGTCTGTAGTGACTTCCAAGAGGATCTACAAGATCAAGCATGCTGCAGGTGGTAGCATAGAGACTTTTGCTCCTATAGCCAGATACACTTCCATTAGATCAGTACTTGCTCTGGCTGCAGTGATGAAGTGGAAGATACACCAAATGGATTTCAAGATAGCTTTCTTGAATGGTGTAGTTGAAGAAGAAGTGTATGTGGAGCAGCCACTTAGTTCTGAGACACATGACAGGGAGTCATATATGTGCAGAACTTGGTATGGTAGGATAGACAGCTTTCTATCCAATTTGGGCTTTACCAAGAGTAAAGCGGATTCCAACCTTTACTACAAGGTTGAGGAAGGCAATCCAGTGATACTACTATGTGGATGACCTGTTTGTAACAGGTGAGGATAGATTGATTTTCGACATGTAGCGGAAGCTTGCTGCCGAGTTCAAGTTGAAGAACTTGGGGATGATGCACTATTTGTTTTTGGCATGGAGGTGTGGCAGAGTGCAGATGGAATCTTCCTTGGACAAGGGAAGTATGCAGTAGAGATCTTGAAGAGGTTCGGGATGATGGACTGCAAGGCTATGGCCACACCTATGGCATCGAACCTGAAGCTTCTGTGTTATGCTTCATCTGAGCCGGTTGATATCACTATGTATCGTCAGATGATTGGGTCCTTGATGTACCTGATGAACACGAGACCAGATATTTGCTTTGCGGTGAGCACATTGAGCCAGTTCTTGACGGATACGAGGAGTGTTCACCTGGTTGTTGTAAAGCATATTCTGAGGTACCTGAAGGGTACAATTGATTATTGGCTCAAGTATGATGCGAATCAAAATTTTAACCTGCAGGGTTATGTTGCAGATAGGGATCAGGTGTGATCTCTTGGTTTAGCAAGAAGCAGTCCTGCGTACAGCCAAAGCAGAGTATGTTGTGACGTATGAGCAGGTTGCAGATGTGTTGACCAAGCCGTTGGCTAGAATGCAGTTTGAGTACTTCAGAGAGAGCCTTGGTGCACTTCAGATCGAGGTTCCTTCCAAAGGGAAGTGATGAGTCCGGAAGATGCAGATGCACATGAGATTTTTTGACATGGTTGATGTGTTCTCCCTTGGTCGTGATGTAATTGCTGAGCCATTTTTCACATGGTGGTAGATGTGTTCCTCCATGGTAAAAAATTAAGGGCTGGAGCCTTCCCCGAATGGTGGTAGATGTGTTCTCCCATGTCGGTGGTGTAAGTGTTGGATGATGTGCATCTGGGCTGTGCTTCGTGGACGATGAGATGATCTGAAGAGGACGATGCTATGATGATCAGGAGGATCATGGATGATGAGCATCAGGATGATGCTCCAGTTACTACTCTGTATATGTATATGCATCATGTTGGATGCTTGTTATGATTAGTTGGATCATTGCATCATGTTGGATGTTGGATATGATCAGTTGAATAATTTATGTATGTATGCATCATGTTGGATGCTTGGACCATGTATCTGTATATGTATCAGGTGGATACTGAGATCATGAATGTTGATATGTATCAGGTGGATACATTGTGTGGATCATGTATCTGTGTATGTCTCAGGTGGATACATTGTATGGTCAGGTAGATCATGTATGATGATATGTATCAGGTAGATACTTGGTATGCATCAGGTGAATGCATTGTATGATCAGGATGATTGTGGATGACGAGCTTCTCTAGATGACATGTAGCAGGATGTTGTAGTGATGATGATCAGGATGATCATGTGTACATTAGGATGATGTATGGTGAGTATCAGGATAATACTTTGTGGCCATGGATCAGGTTGTGCAGATGAGCATGTCTGGGAGATCCTATAGGTCAGAGTTGTGTACTCGTAACAGCCTGGGATGCTCTTTCGAGACATTGCTCTGGGAGGACATATAATTTGTGCCCTGGGACATCTTCAGGTCGGAGTTGTGTACCCGTAACATCCTAAGATGCTCTTGCGAGGTTTTGTCCTATGGCATGTAATTTGCTCCTGGGAGATCTGGACAGGATGAAAAAGGCCTCAAATGATTCATCCAGGTTTTGCCATGACCACATGTAATTTGCTCCTGGGAGATCTGGACAAGATGAAAAATGCCTCAGATGCTTCAGCCAGGTTTTGTGGTGGACCACATGTAATGTGCTCCTGGGAGATCTGACAGGTAGAGCTGTGTGCTCGTAACAGCCTGGGATGCTTCATCCAGGTTTTGTGGTGAGATCATATGTAATGTGCTCTTGGGAGATTCGACAGGTAGAGTTGTGTGCTCGTAACAACCTGGGATGCTTCAACCAGGTTTTGTGATGGGTCACATGTAATGTGATTCTGGGAGATCCGACAGGTAGAGCTGTGTGCTCATAATAGTCTGGGATGTTGCAGCCAGGTTTTGTGACGCACGTAATAATTCCTGAGGATTCCACAGTATGGTCAGTGATGGCGAAGACTTGCAGGTGGTGGGCCTACATCTAATATGAAAAAGGATTGGCTCTTTAGAACATCCTATGACAAGTAGATTCAGAGATTGATTGAGATAGCAGCAGTAGTGACGATGACGATTATCCAGTGACGATGATCCAGAGAAGAAGACTTGTGCTAGAAGACCCGTGTCGAGAAATACCTTCCTAGTTAAGAGGGAGTGTTGATGTATATGTAACTTCGGAATGTATTTCACATATATGTATATTGTATTCCTATTGAGACGTTATTATTCCTCTATACGAAAGTGTTTGTATTCCTATAGAGATGTTATTATTCCTCTATATGGAAGTGTCGTCATTTATATTGTAAGTGTCGTAACTTATACTCGATGGGTTATTAGACCACCTTATTGGGGTCGGCCTTGTATAAGTCATGTGGGTCGAAGGGTTATTAGACCACCCTATTGGGGGTCGGCCATGTGGGTCAAAGGGTTATTAGACGACCCTATTGGGTGTCGGCCCAGTCAGCATTATGTTAAGTGGTTAAGTTGAGGCCGACCTAGTTGAGTAAAGGTCAAGTCAAGTTAGTGTATAAATAGAGAGTGTGTCTCTCTCATTTTACACATTCTATTCTCTCACTCACACTTTGGAGAGTGCCGCACTTGTGGAGGAGGAGGCTCTGCTACTAGGAGAAGACTATCTCTCGTATTCTATTTGTATCATTGCTCTATCTATCTCTGAGGAAGTTATTGGGGTTTTTCACCTTTATGGTTTTCCCCAAGTAAAATCTGTGTCTCTTGTGTGCTTGCATTGTTGTGTCCATGATTGATATGCTGTAGATTTGTTGTACATGTTGTTCTCTCAGTTAAGATCCTAGATCATATTGAAGTAAATTCTGAAAATTTAACACTTTTTGGCTTAGTTTAAAGTCAGTCAAATCTAGTTTAACCTAAGAGAGTTTCTACCTATCCATAGGGAGAAATATCTACAACAAGAACATAAGTATGTATATGACTGGACAACATCATTTAAGTAATCATGTATACAGGAATTGACAGTTCAAATACTTATCTTTGTTTGGTTGTAGGGTGGACTCCTTCTTGATCTTTGCTTCCTGAAGTGCTCCCTCTTGATCTTTGCTTCTTTGCAGGAACTTTTGGAGTGTGCTCCCTCTTTATCTTTGCTACCTGGATTACCTGTCCTTGAACTTATATCCATCTGGACCACTATGCATGCTTAAGTGTGCACTAGTGTCATCATTGTGTCATCCTCAAGATCTCGTACACAATCATACATTCATTAGTATAATCTCAATACTATAAATCTTAAACATGTATAGTCGTGATCATTTCATACATAGGCAATAAGTGTTAATATTCAAGGTTTCAAGTAAGACTTCTTTTACTCATGCATATTCTTATTTGACCATAGGACTCTTCTGGTTAGTCATATCATCAATCAAAGTAAAAAAATATAATATGCATAAACCCTTGATTACTAAAACTTCTAACTTTCAAGAATAATCATTATCATTCATACAAAAGTATAAGATCCTAACACAATGTAGGATTCTAACTTGATATAGGAAAAACATACCTGGTTATCATGTTTGCTAGTTATGACTAACATACCCAAACAATGTCTTCTTGTTCTCTTTAATGACTTGTGCTTAGTAACCTGCATAACTCATAAGTTAACCATTGTAGAACCATATTATACATACCTCGTAAGTAGAGCTTCTATGTGATCCATGAGTCTTTGTCTTCATGTCACCATGTTCATATGTTCTCGATCTAGAACTTGATTTGTACCTTTCATGTTAGCGGACAACATCATCCTCATACAATACCACAGTGCATTAGTACAATCATAAGTGTCATAACCCTAATCAATGAATGTCTTCTATCATTCACATGCATTCATAGTTTTACTAGGGTGATAAGACAAGTATAAAATTAATCAATATTGTACTAACCTCAATAATATGAAGACAAACATATCATAACCTTAATCATGAACATATTTCGAAAACATACCTATATCTCCTCAAGTCATGCCTATCGAGATTGCTTGTAGTCTTCTTTATGTAAGGCCTTAGCCTCATCTCCCTTTGGAACTGGAATCTCTTCATTTATGCAGGTGACCAAATCATCTTCTTCTAGGATTAAACCAATCCACTTTGATTTGCTGAGACTCAATCTGGAGTTGGATTAGGGTTTGTCAGAGAAACCCTAAAAATTCAAACTTTGAGTTTAAAACTTCTGAATGGATGGAAATATGTGGCTTGCTAAGCTGATCAAGCCGGTATACTTCAATTTTGAAAACTGCAAAATTTGACCCCTCAAAATTGCCTTTGAAACTTATGGATTCACTAGACATGATCTCGAACTAGGGTTTGATAAATCCTGGTCTTCTTCCCATCCAAAAGGTTCGATCTTGTGTTCTAAACTTTGATTTTTCTGAGGATCTTCCATCCGTGGTCACATATTTCAAAAATTCCAACTTTTGCAAAAGCCCTAATTTTCCATCTTTCCGATCAAAATCCTGAACTAGGGTTTGATCAAGCCCGTTCTTCTTCCTAACCAAAAAATTAGATCTTGGTCTCCAAATTTTGATTTTAATGAGGAGAATCCAGCCATGGTCTTCGATTCCAAGAATTTCAACTTTCTCTGAAACCCTAATTTCCCACAGCACTGACGATCCAAGAATGAAGGTGCTCAAAATCCAAATCTGTTTTGACAGAAATATGCACCTTATTGTTCCTAGTGTAAATTAGAAATTATGAATCCACAGGGTCTGAAACATCATCCTGTGGTAGCTTGACCTGTCATCTTTCCAACCCCACAGGTATGAGCTCAATTGGATTTTCTGGGAGAGAGTTATGCCAAGTGTCGCAATGTGACCTATTTATGGGATAAAACAGGAGAGCGAAATTGTACGGAATGCCACATGTCACTGGTTCAGTTTAGGCATCTAAAAACCTTACCTGAGAAAGTATAGTTTGTTCCCTACCTGTCACTTTTTACGAAATTGTATTTGGAGCTTCCTAGCCCAAGTTGTGATCTTTTTTCCTAGGTCACCTATTTGTGACTAAGATGTGGAAGAGGCAGAAACCCTAGATTGTACTGATCATAAATCACAAAGTACAGCGAATTGGAAGTTGCGCTTTGGAAAAAAGGTACATGGGGATGTTATCTACGACTTGTAAAGGTTTCAGATCCTGAACCTTTTCCAAAATGTATTTATAGTGAAATTTCTATGATGACTGGTTTTTTCTATATCAAGCCCTAGCTTCCGATTTGTCGCAAGTGCAACAAGTCTCATAAATGCCATATCATGCCTTCCTTCAGGATAGCTCTGATACATGTTAGTTTTCAGAATTTAATTCATTCTTATATAGGATCTTAATAGAAAGAACAACATGTACAACATATCAAGCATAAGAGACAAGAGACAAGAGACACAAAACATTTCACCGGGGAAAACCAAGAAGGTGAAAAACCCCGCAACTTCCTCAGAGATAGAATAAGCATCAATACAAGGATCACCATGATCAAACCCAAGAGATAGACATATTCAGCAACATGATCCTCCTCCACTTGTGCACACTTCTCCTCTCTCTCACTAATACGAAGTGAGTGAACAATAGAAAATGTGTAAAATGAGAGACACACAATCTCTATTTATACACTAACTTGACTTGACCTTTACTCAACTAGGTCGGCATCAACTTAACCACTTAACATAATGCTAACTGGGCCGACCCCCACTAGGGTGGTCTAATAAACCTTTGACCCACATGACTCATACAGGGCCGACCCCATCAAGGTGGTCTAATAACCCATCAAGTATAAGTTATGACACTTACAATATAACTGACGACACTTCCAATCGGAGGAATAATACATCTCCATTGGGGATACAATAAAGTAAAAATACAATATACAAGTGAATATCTTCCGAAGTTACAAATACATCAACAGTCATAACTACGATTCAATATGCCCACAAAGTAGGATATAACATAATATGCCATTTGCTCTTGCTTTGCTGGATGGTACATTGGAGAATGGTCTTTAAGGACTTATTCACTGCTTCAACTTGATCATTCGCTTAAGGGTAGTAAGAAGATGAATGTTCTTGACGAAACCCAAGTTTGATTGACAAATCCTCCATCATCTTGTTCTGGAAGTGACTGCCATGGTTAGTGACAATCTCTTTCGGAATACCGAACCGAGCAATAATCTGATTAAATACGAAATGGGTTGTTGTAGCACCATGGGCTTTTACGATAGGCATGGCCTCATCCCGTTTGTAAAAGTAGTCCAAGGCCACAATGATATGGTGATTCCCCCCAGCCGAAGTTGGTTTTTAATCCATGAAATCCACCCCCCACTTAGTGAAGGGACCGACAGTGATGACCGGATGGAGGGGCGCTAGATGTGAGTGTATATTCCGAGAAAACACCTGGCAAGGGTGACATCTCTTCACGGTGTTCATACAATTTTTAGAGATCGATGGCCAGAAGTAACCAGCTCACATAATACGTTGGATTGTCACAAGCCGAGATAAGTGACCACCACATGCCCCGCTATGGCAGTCATTCATCACATGCTCCGCTTCTTCATGAGTCAAACAACAACGGAGGATAGAGTCTTTTCCTCGATGATACAAAGTGTCGCTGACGATGACATAATATTTATCTTGGTGGCTCACACGCCATCGTTCATCCCATGAATAGTGCGAAGGGAACTTCAAAGTTTGAATATATACTATGATATCCCCATACCAAGGGTCCATCGAGGAGATAAGAAATAAGTGCTCATCCACAAAGGAATCTTCATGGACAATGTCCTCATCAAGTCGTGGAAAATCTGACATGAACTCAGCGAAAACCAAATATTTCACCGACTTCACCGAAGCAAAATCGAGATCAAATTCTTGAAGAATAACAATCCATTTATTGTACTTCCCCCATATAAGACGTCGTGATAACATGAACTAAAATGGATTGATATGTGCTATAACCGTGGTTTTCCTAAGCATGATGTAGTGTCGTAAACGTTGGACTACATGAAAAGTCGCAAGTTCCAACTTCTCCACATGAGTGTATCTCAGCTCAGTGTCTACTAAATTTTGACTAAGATAATAGATAACATGCTCTTGGAGCGCATCATCTACCAGAACTAAGACCATGCCAATCGTCTCGAGAGACGCGACCACATAAAGAAAGAAATCTCTAACAAAGTCGGGTGGACTAAGCAGAGGGGCTGATACCAAATCTTTCTTCAAATTGTTGAAAGACTGTTGAGCTTGCTCATCCTAGATAAACAGTGTGTCTTTCTTCAACAGACGCACAAAACCTTTGGTAAGACTAGCATAATTCACTACAAAGCATCGTAGAAAAGTGGCTCTCCCTTGGAGGCTCTAAAGTTGAACTAGGTTACGTGGGGGAGGCAACGGAAGTATTGCCTCAACCTTAAGAGGATCGACTCTTATACCCTCTTGTGAAACTATGAACCCTAAAAGGAGACCCGTTCTCACGACAAAGATGCATTTATTGGGATTCAAACGAATCTTGTAACATCAACATCTTTCGAAAATAAGATGAAGGTACTTGGGGTGGTCCACTCTCTTACGAGAATGGCTGGCAAGATCATCCAAGTATGCCTCCACTATGCGCTTAAGGTTGTGAAAAGCATAGGTCATAGCATGCTGAAATGTAGCTCCGACGTTTTTAAGGCCGAAGGGAATCTTCCGATATGCAAATGTACCCCAAGGACAAATGAAAGCAGTTTTATGTTGGTCCTCATGTTTTATCTGGATATGATTATATCCGGAGAAACCATCCATAAACGAAAAAACTTCGCTTCCCGCACACGCATCCAGGATTTGAACTATGAATGGTGTGGGAAAGTTGTCTTTCAGACATGCGCGGTTCAGATCTCTAAAGTCTGTGCATACACGGATGGTTCCTTGCTTCTTATCTATAGGGATAGCATTGGACACCCATTCAGTAAGGGGAACCAGGTAGATGAAACCAACTTTAAGTAGTTTCTCCACCTCTTCCTTGATCGCGGTTGCCTTCCTAGGATTCATAGCACATAGTCGTTTCCAAAATGGCTTGGCATTGGGATATGTCTTAATCTCATGCTCGACAAAACTAGGGTCTATTCCTGGCATCTCCTCATATTACCAGGTGAAAATATCCTGAAATTCTTTGAACAGTTCGGTGTACAGCTGAATCTCCTCGGGAGAACAGTCAGCACCGATATAATCGTTCTCTACCTTTCCGAGTGTACAAGAGATGTTGATCGGTATGGTCGGGGAAATACTAGCCATATTCCCCTCCGCGTAAATCCCATGTGAATCCAAAAGAGCCACAGGGTGACCAACCTTCTCAGCAAAAGTCGTCCTAAACTCTTCCTCCTCAACGAGATCGAGGTTGGGAAGAAAATAAGAGCGATGATGCAAATATCTCCAAGGTCTCTCACTACCACACATGGCCTCAACGATGGCTTCGTCCGAAGGGAAAACACCATCGAGACAATCGTGCGAGAAAGATGAGTCGGCTGCCCATGCCGGCAGCATAATGGGATCTTCCTCCTTTGTCCGTGAAGAGGATGGATCCGGATTCGGAGTGGCTTATTGAATTTCACGGTAAGCAAGCTCAGTTGTGGATTACGGCATAGCCATTTCGATGTGTGAAATGTCTTCAAACAAAGCACTCATGGATGGTAAGGTCCATGAGTCATTAAAATACGAGGTCTAGAATGGTACATTATTCAACGAGGAGGACGCACTATCAAAAACAGTTCCAATAAAATAAATTGGTGCAACAAAGTCGAAGGTTCCCAACAAGGATGGATACAATACTACACCAATGTTCCCAGTTTTCGGTTGAGAATCTTTGATCTGGGGAACAATAGTTCCTGGCGATGCTACGGAATCAGAACTAGGGAAGTCTAGCT
The DNA here is from genome assembly GCA_027924585.1 of Larix kaempferi. Classification (NCBI taxonomy): domain Eukaryota; kingdom Viridiplantae; phylum Streptophyta; class Pinopsida; order Pinales; family Pinaceae; genus Larix; species Larix kaempferi. Next base: position 21,208,663 of record BSBM01000858.1, read on the forward strand.
GATTGACCGTCGTGATTCTACCTTCATGAGGAAAGTAGATAACTCTAAATACAGAGGATACGATCACTTTCATTGTGTAGATCCAATTCCTTCCTAGAAGAAAGTTGTAGTTGATGGGCGCATCAACCACCTCGACTTCAATTGGCACAGATTTCCCACCCAAGTGGACTTCAAGGGAATGGATAATACCATGCAGCCTAAATGACCGACCATCGAATGCAGTAAGCATAGTCATATATTTAGATAAGGGAGGAGAGCCAAGAGCTTTCCAAAAATCCAATGACATTAACGAGGTGGAAGCACCTTCATCAAATACCGTGCATTTAACAAACTTATCCAAGAACCTTACATGGATTTGAAAAGCAACATGGTAAGGTAAGCGAGGCTCGACGTCAGTAGTGTCAAATTTAATGATGTTAGGGTTGTTCCCATCCTGAACTCCCAAAGCAAATAAAAGGGTGTGTCGTTGTGAAGGACATGTCTGTAACACCTCAAGAGCCGACGTGGCACATAGAGTTTGACAAAAATATTCTACAATAGAGTAGTTATGGGCAGCTCGAGCATTGGGATTGTGCACCGAGCACTTAAGAACACCTTTCGGTATCTACGACATAGTAATGGGCTTCTCAATATGCAGTGAAGTGTCAGGAGGAGGAGGAGGCTCATTCACCATATTCAGTTTTGGTGCACCATAATCGCGTTGATGAGTAGAAACACTAACCTGAGATTGGACCATGTTTACGCATCCGTAGCCATCGACATGAGAAGAAGACGTAGTAGTTTCATTAGTCCCATAGCCAGTATCGAGAGCATTCGAAGACATATTTTGATGATGTGGAAGGGGATATTTCAACACAACTAGGCTCTATGCAAGATGCTTCAATGCTTATTCAATTCGAGGACACAAGTGAGTTAGGTGATCCTCCCCACAAAGTTTGCAAGGGAATTTCACTTTACGTCTCGGATTACTGTCCCCACCAGCATTTCCGCCATCCCGAGGACAGTTGGTGTTTTCTTTCCTAGGAGTGTTTCTATTAATTCCATTGTTTGAATTATTCCCACTCTTACGGTTGTTTCTCCCCTTCTTCTTTCCACCAAGTTGCTGGTTACCTGATGGGTTTTCCGTCTGTATAGAATGGACATCAGATGACTGGATAGGAGAGGACGACGCACAAGCCTATCCGAGTGTGGATTGGCCAATAGATAAATTTTTCATTTGGTTGGTGACCAAATCCATGGGTCGAGTACTTGTAGATCCAACAATGCCATCGGCATGTGGTCCAGGAACTGGTTTGGGCTCGTGTCGTGACCGCAGTGCGTCAGGAATAATATCATTTAAAATGCCAGACTGAGCGTAGACTACGTCTAGCTGCTGGACTTTAAGTATAGCTTGTTCCTCAGTCGTAATGCCAGATATGGAAACATGTTTTTAAATATATGGAAGCAAAGACTTAAGAAACCATTCCAACAGAAAATATGGAGGAATGTTGGCTTTCACCATCCTCTTCCGTCAACGCCACTCTTGAACGTGGTCAGATATGTGCATTGCCTTGTCTTGGCGGAAGGTAGACAAAATCTTGGTGCCAGTATCGTAGTGAACCAACAACTGAAAGTGGTCTAGGAAAATCAAAGCTATCTCATTGAAACCTCTATAAGTGCCCCTAGGAAACTCGACATACCACTTCGCGGATGCCCCCATGAGGGTGCATTGAAATAGTCTCTGACAAATAGAATCGTGATTTAATGAATTCGAGGAGCACCAAAGGTGAAAAGTCGTAACGTGATCACCCGAATCCTCACCATTCTTCCCTTCAAATTTAAAAATGTCAGAAGGGAGTTTGGTAGGAACTGGAGGCCAAGAAGGATCGTGACACATTGGATCATTCATAAGCTTCGAAAGATCGGGTAGGTTCAGGAGAGCAAGAAACGGGAGCGGTGGTTTTGAAGCTAGCTTAAAGGCTCCCAAAAGAGGATGACCTTGTGGACCATAGGGATGATATGAACCATGACCATAACCATAAGGCTGGTAACCGCCCCCACCTTGACCTATATAAGGGTACAAAGGCATATATGTATCGTGAGTACCATGTTGAGGAGGATTGTAATAAGGGCCATAGCTAACTGCATTATAAGGAGGATTACCACCATATTGATGGGGCATATACGTGCTAGTTGTAGTAGGAGAAATTGAGTAATGACTGTAATTATAGGGTACGTTTCCACCCCCATTGTTAGGAATGTGTCCACCCCCAGTGTTGGGAATGTTCCCACCTCCATTTTTGGGAATGTACCCACCCACAGTGTTGGGAATGTGTCCACCCCTAGTGTAAGGTATGTGCCCTCCTCCCGCGTTGGGAATGTGCCCACCCCTAGGTTTGGGAATGTGCCCACCCCCAGAATGAGGAATGTGCCCACCCCCAGGGTTGGGAATGTGCCCACCCCCAGCATGAGGAATGTGCCCACTCCCAGCATTAGGAGGGACATGATGGTTAGCAGTCGTGATCATAGTCATAGGTATATGTGTAGAAACATGTGCATTAGGTTGTGTAACATGAGCCATGTTATGTGAAGTGTTCCCACTAAAATGAGGGGCAGTCCTAGGACGTGGTCCTCCACCAACAGCCGTAGAAGCTGAAGGGGCATGACCAAACGTAAATTGAAAAGGAGGAGTAAAGGTCGTGCCACCTCCGGAAGGAGCGGAAGTAGGTGTTCCACCCCCAGAGGGAGCGAAAGAAGTTATGCTGCCCTCAAAGGGATCAGAATGGGTGGCACCGCCCCCGGAAGGGACAGTGCCCATAGCTCCAAGGCTAGTATTAGTGTGACTACCTGACAAAGTGGACGTAATAGTCGAATTAAGTTTAGGCATACCAAGTGAAGAAGGATTAGTGGTCGAAGGGTTCTTGTTGTTATTAAGATCTGGCATCCCATATCGGAATCCTTGTGGGTAAGTATAAGATGGATTTGTCTACGCGGGTGGATATGGCCCAAAATTTGCAAAAGTGACGTGTGGGGTTGAACCTTCCCCTCCCAGATCTCTAGGAGTGGCAGGAACGGGCTATCCATCGACATCCACCGATGGAGTCACGAGAATTCCTCCCAGTGTACCAGATGCAGAAGTCATAAGGTAGTTGTAAAGTTCTTAGTCATTATCACAAGTATCAGAGGGGATCCTCCGGTGTCTCTTATGAAAAGGATGTGCTACCTCGTCAGTTGGAAGACCATCTAAATGACGAGATCGGCGGACAGGTGGATCTCGCTCCACGATAACGCCAAATAAACAGAACGCCTCCTAACGACCAACTATCTATCAAAGAGCACACACCTAAGAAAACCACAACCAAATGCACACAAACATGACTGGCTCAAGGGACCTCCCGACACTACAGTCGGTATGTCTCTCCTAGGAGAGGCTTGAGACTCCCAAACTATAACCAGAGGTAACAAAATCAGTTATTATGGTTCCCATACTTCACTGCGTGCACAGGGTCAAATCCCTATACAACAAGAAACTGTGTTGTCCAACCCCTATCTGACTCAGGATACATACAGTGTAACCACTGCAAGCACCCTATACGATGCCTAGGTAAAGAAACTAAGGTCACCACAATATAACCAATGCTCAGGGGGATAGTCACATATGGGATCTGTTGTATGGGTAGGGTAGCTAAGCCCGAAACTCAAGAGGTATAGATCCCTCAAGAGTCCCCGTACACGAACAAATCCTGGAAATATATCCCACGTTCAGTTAGTATTGGAGGGCTATCTCCGCAACCAACCTCCCGTGACCTCGTGCTTAACTCTGGTTTGAGTAGAGCTTCCTGATAACACTGATGTATATCATGGTTTTCACCATTCCTTGGTTAGACACATAATGTTGGTTCAATAGTCTTGGATTGTTAACTCACAATTATCTATTCCAAGACTATAAACCTAAGCTAGTTGGTGCACCCTATAAAATAAAAATCATTTCTAATCAATTTTAAGATTAAACGTTGATTTTAATGGCTGTGATTACTCAAAGGATATGGTCATGAAACAGATGATGTATAAGACTCAATGGTATGCACAACCAAAAAACACTAGACTCATCTAATCAATAAAAAAGCATGCCACTAATATGACAATCAATCCAATGATTTGAAATAAAATGCAATCTCTTTAACGTTTCAATGCACAAGCAAGTCCTAGATGAAATCACAAGCACTCAGATGCAAAATGCAATACATAAATCAAATATTTTTGTATTTTCTCTTATAAATGCAAGGAAAATGCAAAACAATGTTTTTGTATTTTTTTAAATATAATGAAATGAAGAAAAAAAATGCAAGCGAAATCTAACTCTTCAATAAAGGAATGCAGAGTACATCAAATAGACAACCCAGTAAGACCCAAATAGTGAGATTCAGCCAAGCTAATGAGCTAGAAAACAAGAAATTGTGAAAAATTTCAAAGCTCAAAAACTAAGAGAAAGAAGAGTTTATGGTCGTGAACAGGGCATGGAATAGTCAGGAAATAAGCCAACTATGACTCAGGAACACTCACAATCAACCTAGCAAACACCCAAGGTCAAAAATCAAACAATCCCAGAGTTGTATGCAACTATTCAAAGAAACGTTGTGGGTAGACGTGGGCTATAGTTCAGACAGAGGCAGGTAGACGCGGCCAAAACAAGGTTGACCCGCATACAGGGAAAAGAAAATGAGCCATAAAAAGGTCAAATGGCCCAGAAAAAGCTATTTTTCTGCTGTGGATCCCAACGGCCAATCAATAACACAGAAGCTTGACAAACAACAACTCAAAATAAGGACAAATGCCTAAAAATCCCCAAAAATGGATGTTCTCCCCAGTGGAGTTGCCATTTTTGTTACGGAAAAAGCTTCCTATGGCTTGGGGTAGACCACAACAAACAGCTAACTACCAGACAATAACTCAAATCCCACTGCAATGCTATATAAATGACAATGCTAAGATAATGCAGAAAAGACTAGCCTTCAACTGGATGTTCGAAGTAGATCCCCATTGAGCTTTCCACTTCTACACTTGAACCTGCAGATTAGTCTCAACAACAAATACAAGCAAGTGCATATAATGTGTGAAAGGAATTAGGGTAATCAATAGCATGATCCATGATATTATAAGAAATATAACCCAATGTAATTTAACAATATTCACAACATCAATTGGAAGAGAAAATGAGTATTTTCATTAATGAATAACAAGAAGCACAATATACGACCTCTTGCCAGCAACCAATCTGAACCAAGAATTGGGTCTCTCCACTTGTGCCTCCACCACTTCAATCTCCCATGCAATGGAAAACTTAAACTATGAAAGGAGTTTGGTAGGTGAACATAAGGAGTTCACAACAATAAGGATCAATGAGTGTAGACTCAATTCACAGCAAAAATCCACTAGAGTTATCTTTCTCTCTCTTTCTCCTCCCTTCCATCCACCATAAGAGATCAATATACAGCCTTCCAAAGGTAAGTGAAAGGACACATTGAGTCGTTTAGGGGCATATGGAGGGCCAAAGGTCACCCTAAGACCGCTTGTTGGGAGTAAAAAGTATTTTTCTAATGACTTTTACCATTTTACTTTGTACCTGTGGGCTATAGTGGAACAGCCTGCGTGTACACTAGCTATAGTGGAACAACTAGCGTACAGGAACACAAATAGGGAATTATGTGTTCCTGGAGGACAAAATGATGAATCTGAGTCAATGAAATGGATTCTGAAGGCCAATTAATGCTGATGATCACAAGGTGGAAAATTATGCTATAACATAAAGGTATACCTCAGTCAATCCTTGATTGGGAGAGTTCTTCCAGATATTGTTTTATACTTTTTCGAGTCTGGGGACTAAACTTTGTGAAAAAAGTAAAACCGTGGAGTCTTCTTTAGATTATTTTCGACTCTCTAAACATGAAAAATCATCGAGTTTCCCTTCCTTGGACTCGTAAAATCAAACATAGAAGGACCCTTTTGGGACCGAACCCCTCCTTTCTCAGGTTCATAAAACATGTGAGATTGGAATCGTCTAAAGTATGAGCTATACCGAGCATCTGTTATCCTCCTCAAGCTCGTTACAAAACAAAGAGGTACTGATCAAGCATGACGGGGGTTGGGGAGAAATAAGCTAAGCTTGCTTTAGAAATATTTATGGCAGCTTGTGTCACCATTGAACATGGCACCTGTTTGCGTCTTGTCATATAGTTGGGTAATTTTCCTGTCTCTGATTCATGCCAATTCCATTAGTCGTCCCACTCCTTCAAGTCACCTAAAGAATTCCTAAGTCATCATTGCATTATGTCTTGGTATCTGCCTCGTTGAGTCAATGCTTCCAAGTCATTATTGTCGTGCCATTCAATGTTCAAGGGAAGTTTACCTTAGTCAACCTATGCAATATTGTCAGCCTTTGCATCCTTGTGTCAGCCCATACTCATATGTTTCATTACTTCACATCACTTTCCTATGACGGTTTCACGTCATTGATGTGGGATTCACCATGGCCCTCCTTTGACAAGTCTATTCCTGTCGACTTCAACTCATTATCCAGGAATTAGGCTTAGAAACCAACTTTAGTACCTTGGTACCTACATGACTCAATGGCAAGTTTCCTCGTATTCTATAGTAGGTTTTCATAATTGACCTATGATCGAATGATCTCACGAATGTTCGATGTCAACTCATCTATTCACATGTCGTCAAGATGTACTATGATACCTTGGGAGTCATTGTCATCATTGGTGATTGCCCTCTCACTTGTTAATGGTTCACATCATTGATCGGTAATCAAGTGGTTTCTACCATGTTCGACTTCAACACCTTGTAATCACATGGCTAGATTCGTATTGATTTGGGATCGAGTAGAAGACCCTGGATGGTTCTGAAGTCAATATATTTAGCACATCCAGGTTGTGATGATGATTTTTGAGTAGGTTCCCACATATATATTATGTTGGTGACCTCATTTATGTACTGTCACACAGATCCACTCTTGTATTGGCCGTGGCTGTGTCATTGTCTTATCATGGATCTAGGCTTGTAATCTAGTAGCCATGATTTGTCTTCAATCATTGTTAAGTCAGTACTATCATGGATCTGCAATGTATTGGTCGGAATCCATGCTTTGAGTCATTTGTTCTGAGCATGGTTATTCCCTCCTCGGGGTCGTTAGACATATTGTCAATATTTGCTTGCAGCTCTTCTCCAGTTTTCCTTCAGATATCCTTGCAGACCTATTATTGGTAAAGTGTTTCGGCCATCAGATTCCTTCTGACCTCACACTTTAGGGGGCATTTGTTATACCTCAAATTTCCACACCATGTGTAAGTGAGGATATACAAGTTTCACCACCATGGAAAACATGATGTTTATGCCTCCTAAGGGTGTTAGGACCCTTCATTCTAATGTTGATCCCTTCCCTAGTCACATTTGGAAGCAAATCCAACAAGGGGTTGAAACCCACCTTAACCACCTCCAAAAATTAGCCTTCTGGAATTTTCGCGCCCTGCATGCCTATGGGGGAGCAACAATTTCAAATTTTCGCGCCCTGCATGCCTATGGGGGAGCGAAATATTTCCGCGCTTTACTTAGTTATAGGGCAGTGAAAATTTTGGTTGAGGCTTATCCCTTTGATTTTGGATCTTGGATCTCATGGAGATTTTCTTGGGATGAGGTACCCCTTTGAATCCCATCTCACATTCCCTCCTTGGCATGGTTTAGATCCTTGATCCACATCTTCCTCACTTAGATCCATCATTTTCTCTTAGTGGTTAGCCTCCCAAATCCTATAAGAAGAGAGCCATCCATGAGCTATGTGGGGGTGATCTTAGAAGCACCAAACTTATGATCCTATGAGTCTTACAAGGGTGGTTTTGGAGAGCTTGGAAGGAGATGTTGCTACTTTGGACACCAAGGTATAACATTGTAATCAACTTCTTTTGGCTTTCTTATCATTAATATAACTTAGCCTATTCCTCTCATTTTCATGTCTTTAATGATGAATGCATGAAATTGTCTATGTTTTTATAGTTAGATATTTGTTTATACATATATTTCTTTGGAGAAGGTGGTGTCTTTCCTTTGCGAACAGGTCCATAAGTCCATAATCAAAGGCTAGAGCTAGAGCAACTTAGGAGCAGCGAGGACAACCATCAAAGTAAGGTACGCCATCTACTTGCTTTGTATTTCCCTAGCTTGTTAGATGATGTGTGATCTAGATCTAGGAGGACTATAGTGTCTATTTGTTTCCTCTCTTCCTTGGGTAGGAAACTAGAGGCCTTTTCTAATCCCAAGGAGATATCTACCTATACGTAGGGAGATTTTCTCACCACACTATAGAGGAAGACATACATTGTTGAATTGCATGTAAAGTTCTATCTAATTCGTACAATGAAAAATTATAGTAATTGATTAGAAAATAAAATAAGTTTTAGACCCACATTCTTTGTCTTCTCCCATATTGAAAACTACGAAGGAAGATAGAGAAATGGATATTGTGGCTGTGAAGGGAAGTATAATCCCACCCTATCATCACATTCAACTATAGAAAAATACATATGTTCTAGAATTCCACATAATGTTCTCTTTAATTCTTATAACATAAAATTATAGTAGTTGAATATGAAGTAAAATAAGTGTCTGACATAGATTTTCCATTTTCTCCTTGAAGAGTGAGCTATGAGGGATGATGTAGAGATGAATATTATGGATTTGAAGGGAAGCATATGTCGATGATTTTATTGGATTGACTATAAAGGAATCCCTTTTATGATTGAGGGACACCGTAAAAATTTAAACCCAAGTAGAAATTGAAGTTCAAAAGCCTTTGCTCTACAACTTCAAAGAACTTAAATTAGATATCCAATGTTCAAGTGAAGGGCTAGGGTTGAACTCAAATCCCCACTATTTAATAAATAATATTTCATGTTAAAGGTATTAAGGCATCCTAAAGGTACTAAGGAGGCAAGATTGATAGTTAATATCCATAGTAATAAAATGATTCATATGATTCACAAAGGATGGATGGTGACCAACATTCAAATTTGAACCCATCTTAGAGGGTTCTGGCCTATCCCGGAAGTGCTAAGTTAAAATTTCCCTTAAAAAAATTAAAATCCTATTTTTTCCCGTCCTAGTAAGAAGGGAATAAATTAGAGCATCATTTGAAATGAATAAAAAATTATTAACTTAGTAAATATTAATTTCTTTTTATGAACAGTTGGACAGTAGGGAATTGGGATTTGCGAGTAAGAATGCATTCTCTTTAGTTAAAATTTCCTTTGGAATGGTCTATCCCATTCCAAAATAATGAAATATTATGTCCTACTTCGATTATTGTGAAGTATGTAAGCAATTATAGAAATATATCAATCTAGATGATCTGGTGTCCAATTAATTTCATGCTCAGGGGATTCCCTCTATGAACCTATGACATTTATATGTTAACCTCAACAAAATCAGTAAATGATTTATTGACCCAGTTAGGATTTCTTACCCTTGTTAATTGACTGCTAAAGTCCAGATGTGGACCTAGGCAATAGGGGGAAGCACCTCTAGTTACTCACTAATAATTTCCAACTGTAGACCTAGGTGATAGGGGAGCATGTGAGATATTTGTTGGTTAAAACCTTTAGGGGGGTTGGTGATTACTCCAAGTCAATTTTAAAGGGGGTATTGGTAGATTAACCTCGACTCAATAAATGAATCATTGAGTTAAATGAATCACTAAGTATTGTTAGGGTATTATTCCCATGGGACTACATGTAATGAAGCCTATAAAAAGGATTGACATACTCCATTGTAAGAGGTCCCGGAGGTGAGTGGTGAGGGATCACCTCATCATATTGGCTATGTTTGGTCAAAGAAAAAAGATACATTTTCCCGGTTTTCTTTGCAAGGGTTTCCCAAGCTAAACCATGAGTAAAATTGTGTATGCATGATTTATAATTTACTATTGTTCCCATGGTTTATTCCTAAAAATTATTATTTCTCTATTGCATGATAAAATTTATGCTCATTTAATCCTAAAAGACATAGCTTGTTGGACCATGGGATATTAACTAAATTATACACCTAATTTCACTACATATTAAGGTGCAATGCCTCCAAAATTCCTTTTGTTGAATACCCTTCCTATGGTGACATGGCATAAATATTAAACCACTAATATAACTTTAGACATAGTCATATTTAGACCCGTTAATTCAAACATAAAGTACCAGTTCAAATCTCCCAATACACAATTCAATCCCCTAGATACATAACTATAAACTCGGACCCCCTAGTAATATCTATATGTTTTTAGTGTACTAAAAATAGTTTCCCCTTGACCATTATATACTAGGAAATATATTGCTTCATTTTTTTATATTATTGAATCCCCTAATATGAACACACATGTTGTAATGTTTCCAACCTGGTGCCTTGTCCACAATTTCATGATATGAATCCACGACAGGAGGAATCTATGAGAGTTAAATAACATAACTGGGAAGTCCTTACCATCTACCAACACCATTTATGGCTTGAATAGGTATATTAAGTGCATTCCACACATGCCTTTAACGGATGAATTATATGAGTCTGCATATAGAAAAAAAACAACTGCAAAATAGTTGAGAGTTCATCAAAGCTAATAATACGGATTATTGGCAAAGGTATATAAGGAGGTATGATCTTTTACATAGCCCATTTTACTCAATTTTAGTTGATGGAAGCATTAATCGAACTATGGAGCACTTGTTTTTATTATTTATATATTATTTACATATCATTCTAAATTAAATGACAAATGAACTAGATCATGACAATTAGAAGTCAAACTAGAACAATGTGTAAAAACATTCATACACTTGCTTCAAATAAAATATGGAACAACTCAATCTATGTATGATGCAATGGTTACTCCTCTAATAGAGATGGGTCTATCTTGGGTAAAATTAGTTGGCTTTGGCTCTAATGGGGCATCTTCCGTGAGCAGTCTAATTCATGAACATTACTTTATCTTCTAAATTATGCCAAGATGCTACTCATTTATTACATATCCATTGCATAGATCATAGAGAATCATTAGCAAAAAATGATGCTTTATCTCCTTTTCCAAATTTGTAGTAAATTTGTCAATTTCCAAACAAAGTTTATTCATGGCTTGGGAAATCTACTAAAATGCATGGATAACTTAATTACCACCCAACTCAACCAACTTAAAACATCACCCACCAAATGGAAATGAATGGTGGATTAGTCCATGCACTAATCAATAGCACATTGCATTGTTTCAACAAGATGAAAGGTGCCCTCAAAGTAGAAATGAACCATAACAAGTTAGTACTTCTAAATGGGAAATTATTCCTCCCTGAGTCATTCATCGGAATAGCATGCTCTTTCTATTTCTATATTATTACTAAGTTACTTTCGATGCATGATAAAATTCTAGTTATTCAAATGAGTGGAGTCATTCTTGATTTGGGATATCAATATTATATCATATTAATAATTCAAGTTGTTGTGATCAACTATTTTTTCTCTCTTAATTAATGTAACACAAAAATATTTATTTTTGATGATCCGAGACACACATGGTTAATATGTTACAATAACAAAATTGGTTATGTGAAGATGAAAAACAGACATCCTTTGAATGTCCGCAAATCAATGTTGTGAGGAAAGATATAGTGAAAGCTTAGTTATTGCAAGTAGAGGTCTGAGTTTTAGGATAGATGAAAATTGAACACAAAATTAAAAGACCCTAAATAGTATTGAATCCCTAATGGTTTACAAACATGCCATGATTTCGCAATGGGAAACACACTCGATAGAGTGAGATGAATGCTTCTTCAAATGAATCCTGGAGGTATGACAATTGACTAGACGGGTTCCCACACCTTGGCAAGAGCATTGAATGTTGGGAACACCGGCATACAGAGGATCCCCCAGTGGAAACACCAAAGTAAAGCATCCAAGGAGCTTGTAGGTCAGACCGAGGTGTAACCCTTGGGCGCACCTCATTACACGACCTGGGAGAATTTAAAGGAACGGATGTGTTGGAGCTTAAGGAGATTTGTTTATGCAAGAAGTGGATGTGTGAAATCAAAGCAGACAAGTGATATGGGTCACTACGCACATAGAATTGAGCACAGGTTAGGAAAACTCGGAAGTCTAGGTGCAATTCAGCTACATGGTGGTCTGAGGGAGAGAACAATCAGGTTCCTTAGTAGGTGGACCTGCGTGATCTATAGGGGAAGCTACAAATAGGATCCGGTCACCAAGATGTGGTTGGGAAAATTCTCGAGGATTATTGTTTAAGAGGAGTTTCTAACGTTTTGGGCACACTCCTATAGAAGTGACCCTGTTACCATGTTCAAGAGGATTATATTAAAAATATTTTCCCTTTGACCATGATTCCAAATTAGCCTTTATAAAGCCCAAAAATAGTCTTCCTAAAGTGCAATTTTCAATTCCAAAAGTGTGACCGTGACATTTCCAAATCAACCTTTCCAAATCCCAAAAATAGTCTTCCTAAAGTACAATTTTCGATTCTGAAAGTGTAATTTTTTTATTCAAATGATTTTGGGCTTTAGAAACCTATTTTGGGTCTTTCTCCAAATAAAAATAGACTTGAATTAGTCCATATTTAATGAAATTAGTGTGACTATTGTAAATTGATATTTTAGGCACACCCCATTGAGGTGTCATCGAGAACATCTGTTGTTCTTGTTTTGGTGTTATTTTGGCTAAATGTGAAGTGTACTAAGTTAACCAATGTCAAGAATTAGAAATAGTAAGTATAACAAGTAAACAATTATAGGTGACAATATATGTTAAGCGTAGTCTCTTATTGAACACATCTGGGCTATTTTGGCCACCTGCGAGTGTGTCCTGGAAATGTCACATGCACAAGGAAGGGTACATGACTTCAATCCTGGATCAGATAGTTATTTTTGTGACATAGGGTCATATGGGATATCCATTAATGGCTTCTACTAGGACATATAAAGTGTAGTACATATACAAACCAATTGGATGTTGTAGGAGAATAATTTTTTAATTTCTTTTTCTATATAATTTCTATGAAAATATGATGATGTAGCAAGTGTAAACCCCATACTTAATAATATTCATGGTTAATTGTACATCAACCAAAATAAAAAAGCAAGTATTATGCCAATGGCCTAGATGGAATCATACATCTTGCTAGAGTAAACATACACCCTTAGGGATGTCTGAACGAGCGTTCAGGAAAAAAATCATGTTTTCCCCATAGATAGCTTAGAAGGGATCGTTAAACTCATCGGGGCATATCCCAACCATTGGAGGCATTGTAACATGCATTGAAGATAAAAAAGGGATATTTCATCTAACGACCTAGATTAAACCATGTTTCCTTCTCAAATAAACATGGATCATTAATGGTGTCAAGGCACAAGCCAAGGATAAAAAGGCATTCTTCTATTCAATGAAAAAGATTAAATAATGTATCTTTTCAAAATGAATTAAGATCGCCAGTGGGGTTACAGTGCAAGACATGAATAAAAAATATTTTTCTCCATAAGTGTTTATGATTGAAGCATGTTGATCTTCTAATGATGGATTGGGCCCATTCATGAAATATGGTCTTTTTTCCACCCTGTGACAGTATAATTGATTCGAGCGACCAAGGGATGGTCATTTGTGTGAAACCGTAGCCACCCCAAATCAAGTGGTGTGTCAATCTTCAAAAATATGCCAGTTCAACTTTAGAACATATTCACAACCAATTCATCCCTCCATTTGATCCATTTCATACCTCATTCATAATTCCTCAACTTATACATTTAATTCCCAACTTGTGTATGCGAGTTGTCATCATGAAAATCCTAACTCATCTACCATATCCCTGACTCATCATTTCACGTCTAATGCATGAGATGAAAATGACCATCTCACTATCACTCTACATCTATATATGGGCATGTACCCTTATTGTCCATCTATAGTTCATTGCTTTTCTCACTGCATTGATCACTGTCTCATGTCTAACCCCTCGATGGTCATGAAAATAGTCCTGCTAGCCCCTAGGGTTTGTCCCTTGTTGTTGTATGATATGTTCTACCACGTACGACTAGTTATGGTTTAGTCTATGGAGAATAACTCATTGATCTCCCTGAACCACTGCTTGCATTGAATGAACATTGCAAAGTTCGGATCTTAGCTGAAGTTTCAAAGTCCACGTTGACTGAAAATTACAAGGAATTAGGATGTTCATTCAGCGAAGGAGGCATTTGATGTGCCTGGAACATTTCACTCTCTCACACCCCTTTCTGTTATTGCTACATTTGATGGGAACTTGCTAGAGTGATCATTTGCAAACTTGGACAAGCTTGCCGAAATGATTGACATCAACGCACTTGCTTCATCTTCATTTCTTAGTCTCCTTGATGTTTGGAAGAATACTTCAGAGGGTTTGGTCACTCATCATGCACATAGAATAAATTATTCCAACTCCATTGTAGTACTCAGGTGGGAAGGTGCTGAAGACTAGGCCTCATTTTTTGAGTTTGTTTCATACTACACCATTACAAGGCGAGATGTAGTCCTTTTTGCAGATGAACTTTTACAGCACAACATTGGGTAGTTTCATTTGGTGTAATACTGAAAAATTTACTCACCAATTTTGTTCAGTACTAGACAAGGTACACTTACATTGTTCAATACCATAATTGGCTTCATCCATCAAAGGATTGATAGCGAGAGGTGAATAAAAAATAAGTTCATTGGATAACACATACTCATGGGTGCACTATCCATGAAATCAGTTACGCCACCTCAATGGAAAGATGCATATTCTGGAAGCAATATAACACCTTGTAGCAACGCTTGGAAGGCATATCCAGCATCAAAGATCATATTTAAAATCAACAAGAAGAATCACACAAGGAGGTTTATTCATTTCTCATAAGTCCAAAAGCTAGAAAAGTTGTTGGGATCTACAACATTAGCCCTTTCTTTTTCTACTTGTCTCTTTCTTCATAGTATAGGATTAGAGAAATTTTACTGTTAAGAAAAAAGACAATGGGACCAGGGAAAATGTGAATTAATCCCCCTATTGTACTTATGAAATAAAGATGTTGGGAAGTTGGAACCAGGACCAAGGTATTCTGGCACTGGTGTTTGAATTAAAAGTGTCTTATATGATGTTGAATGTACTTTTGAAAACGTATGAAATTCCTTTATCTGTTTGCTTGAATCATATGGATCTGAACTTTACTATGCATGTATGATTTTCATAGTTTCTTGAATGTGTATTCATAGAAGGATGTCAATGCTTTATTGTTGAATGTGTTTAATGATTCTATTTATCCCTTCAAAGAATTCGGTTATGATTAAGGAACTCTGGTTGTTCTTGTTTTAAGTCTTTTTGTCTTATGGATTACTTATACCTCCCCCTTAAATTCAACAATCATAGTCATTTTCATAGCTGAGATCTGCCTCATGCACCTCAGACTTTAGCCATAAATCAAATCAATTTTTTTGCAAAGCATACCTTCAAGGTGCCTAGGGTGACAGACTAGTATTCATACCTTCCATCTCTTCCTTGGTCATATGATTGGCTTACTGACCTAAAGTGGTGCAATAGTGGCACTACTTCCACAGGCCTCCCTAGTATTTGTTTCTTGACTAAAGCCCTTGTTTATGTTATTTGAAGTTATAGCTAGCATGACAAATCATTGATAATACCAGAGTCATCATATACATCCTTATAATAGCTCACAATCTATTAAAGTATCCCCTTTGGAGTCCCTTGCCTTAGTTGGTCATGGCAGCCTAAATTACTAACCTCTCTATTCTTCTTTTAAAAATAGAATACGAAATATTCAAAGAAATATCTAATCGAGTTGAGGTACAACAAGATGTTTTATTATGAAATCAAAGTGGATTTATTTAGTTATTAATAGATAAATGACATACTTAATATTACTCAGTAAAGTTTAGTTAGTAATAGAGAAATGACATACTTAATATTGCTCACTAAAGTTTAGTGAGTAATAGAGTAAATTATGGTTTTACCAATTTACATATTATAACAAGATTTTTCGCTAATAAATAAAATTATAGAGTATATACCAAGTATCATTAGTGAACAAGCTTAAGGATGAAGTTATCGTTCGATATATCAAACTCTGGATGGTGAAAATTATAATTTTTAAAATGTTTTTGAATGGGAAAAGTCACGCGCTCTCGTGACAGTGAAAGAAATTTTAGCTCTGCACACTCTCATGAGAGTGGAAGGAAATGTTTATTGTGCATGCTCGTCAAAGGAATCCCTAGTTTTTCTCATTCATTGTTACTATCGAAGGAAGTTGTGTGCTCATGGAAGGAAGGAGGCCCTAGTTAGGAGCTCGCAGTCAATAAGAGAAAGATCAGGTTTGAATATTTCCTTCATTTTTCCATTTTCCATTTTTCATTGTTTGACCAATACATTATGGAATGCATAATACACTATAATCTTCAATTGTGGACCTCTCAAATTTTCCTCCACACCTTCATTTCTCCTATAAATATGCGTTATCATTTATGTGCATGAATTTGGGCATGACCAATAATTCCCTAGCATGATTTTTTTGCACAATTACAATTTTTTTTGGGCTCCCGTAACAAAAACCCTAGCTGGATTTCCTTGAAATTTCCTGGAGTGGTGATGCACATGTCTATTTAGGTAATTTCTGTGCATGATTTCTGAATGCACATTTTTCCTAAAATCAATTTACTCTCCTAATGGGAGTTTACTATAACTATCTGTACGAATCTTTGGGAGAGGAAGAATTAGTTATGGTTGAGGAATGGAATTCCTCAAGTAAATCCCACACACAAGTGGTTGTCTTGGTTCTTGTGTTGAGGGTATGCACAACCTATGATTTGACCACCAAATCTAGAACATGTCATATATTGTCTCTTACGTTATTAGAACATGTCAATAAGGGTTTATAAGTCAGAGAGAGCTTGTTTATTAGTGTTTGTAGGGGGAAGGGCCCTTTGTATTTTGTCATTTGAGTCATGTTTTCCAGTAAACGTTAGGTTAAAGTGATATTTATTGCACAAACATTGTAAAAGTCTATTACAATAATTGCAATAATTGATGTCAATGTCCATACAAAACTAGATTCCCTGGGAACATGGTTTGGTGCAATCCCTATCCATTCATGTCTTCAAAGAGTTGTATGGCCTTTGTGCCACACCCATGTTGTGCATAACCAGTCATCATCACATTCCATGACACAATATTTCACTCAAGAATCCTCTCAAGTACTTTGTATGAATCCTTTATGGAACCACATTTAGCATACACTATAAAAACAACATTTCCAACCTAAGTGTGTAATTCATACTCTATATATTGTAAAAACTACAAACACGTACCTTTATGCCCTGTGAAAGGGATGGTATGGAAGCACATGCACCAAGGAAAGTGAGAAATATGTATTAGTCAAGCTTCATTCCCCCTAACTGCATCTTTCAAAATAGTTCGAGAGATTCTTGACAACATCCATTTTGAGCATATCATACAAATATTGATTTTACCGAGAAAATATTTCACTCAGGAAACTTATTTAACATATTTGGTACAATGCCCCCTATGCTCCAACATTTGGAATACATATGAATAAGATAAATACCTTCAAATACATCTAGAAACTCTAATCCAGTTTTGACAACACAGGAATGTACCTGTCTAACTTATTCTAAATCCCCTAAAGTAGCATTGGCCTTGAGAATACTTGAGAAGGTGAAACCAGTTTCTTTCCTTTCGTGCATGCTAGTTTCATTTTTCAAATGAGGCAGAAAACTTCAATATAACACCTTTTTTGTATATGTTGCAAACATTCCACAACATAACGGAGCATTGTATAGGAAATATTATCAAACACTTTCCCCGCATCATCTATGCTACCACACACAACATACATCTCAACAAGGACAATCCACATAAAGAAATCAATCTCAAAGTCACTTTTTCATATGTAGCCTTGGATCCATTTTCTTTATCTATTTTTTTTTTCATACTTGCGCATTGATAACATAAATGTGAATTGGTTAGGTTTTATACTTTCAAGTAGAATTTCCTAAAAGAAAATTAAGGGCCTCACTACCTTGTCCTTTTTTTATCACATATGTTGTTTCCCATATGACCATATTTTTGTCAACCATTTTGTTGTACAATTTATAAGCAATTATTCCATGTTGCCACAGTCTATGTACATGGTAAAAAGGGAGTTATCGACAACAACTATGACTGGATAGGCCACCAAATTATCACTAGTTGAAGCTCTAATACCACTAAATATAGGGAAAAAACTAGAAATACAACAAACATAAGAAAATAAGAACTTTATAAATCAGATGATTTTACCAAGAAATAGTACTTGGAGTCGTATACCCTCAAATTAATTGGGACAATCTTTTCCATAGATCTTAATTTCATTGAGTAAGTTCTTACAATTCAAATGCCAAAGGAATGCATATTAACCACGTAAGTAGGGAACTTGGTCCATCTTCAATATTATCCGTTACTTATTATTATTCTTAACATATTATTCTTTGGAACTATGCCCATAGATTATCTTGCACCAGTAATACAAAACTACAACCAATAGATAAATGCTTGTATTGTAGAGAGATTGGAACATTTAATAGCCTATGTATCATTGATTTAATTGAATGCATTCAAGTTCTTTGAGGCACCAATAAGTATGTCTTATAGATTTATTATTGATCTTTTTTATTGAGATTTATCTTAATTTATCTATTATGTACAATGTTCTAAGCCTAATATATACACAATTAGGAAATTTTGTATAGACTGCTGCATTCACAAGTTATGGGAAATGAGCTATAGCTAAATTAAGTTCAAGTTAAGTTATTTAAAATACCTTAAGTTGTTACATGAGGCGATGATAGAAACCTACACAATTTAATCAAATTTACTTGATCCCAATCTCAAGAGAAGGTATTAATAGATTGTTGTGAGAAATGGAGAAATTATGATAGGAAGCTCATCTTAATTTGTTATTCATTTGAAATGGCTCTCAAGAAATGACATTTATTAGTTATACTAATTGAATATCTCATACATAATTGATATGATGAGTAGGTGATTTGAAACCATCCATGGGCATTGTATTTGTATGAAAAGTAGCTAATAGAAATGGGGCAATTGTCAAATGAAGAAATTCATGCTTTGCACAATAAGGCCAGTGCAATTTTGAATAAGGAGTTCATCAAAAACAATGAGTATGTCCCAAACCAATGAGATTGGATTGCAACATATTGGGCTAGTTTCAAGTCACCAGATAAAGTCTAACGTATATGTAATGCATGGTATTAGCTCCTTGATTCAATTAGTTTCATGTCATTCCTTCATGATATAAGGAGATTCCCTATTATTGGGGATTTTGATTATTTGTGCTTTATTTATGTAGGTTCAAACTGAAGATATTGAAAAATGTGGGAGAGCAATACATTCTCTACCAGAAACATTCAAGCGTCATAATGATGTAAAGAGGGTCTTTGACCAACGTGCACAAATGATTGAAATAGATGAAGGTGTTGATTGGATTTTTGGTGAAGCAATTGCATTTGCAACTATGCTAGTGGAGGGTAACCATGTGAGTTTGAGTGGCTAGGATGTTGTGAGAGGTACTTTCAGTCATCAACATTTAGTTCTTCATGACCAAGAAATAGGAGAAAAATATTTCCCACTTGAACATGTCATCATAAATCAACCTAACTAGATATTTACTATAAGCAATATGTATGTGCTGAGTTGCATCCTGAACTTGATTGATTAGTACTAGACTATATAATTGGCTCCCTCTCTTTGCACCTTTCAATGCATTTTCTTGTTTGTACCATTTACTATCTATGATATAAAGTATTGGAAAACAAGAGGTTGATTGTTTGTTGTAGTATTTACAACATGGATATTTAGAGAGGAGTTGACTTTTTATATAGAAAGTAAATTCGCATGGTTGTTAAATCCATTGGGAAGATGATAACTTTGCTTCTTTTTTCTAATTAAACTTTACCACCCATGATCCTCTTTTAGATGTCAATAAATAGACCAAGTGATGTCATTTCTTTTATCCATTTTAGTCAGAAAAAATGCTTACACTTCATTCCATATCATCTCATCAATATCGCTAGGATACTTTATAACTTAGGAGTATAATTACTATTATTATAAGTGCCTATTTTATTAGTATATATGCTAACAACTTGTTTTGAACTAGTTGTTCACTTCATGGTTTCTTGATTGGTTAAGTTCTAAGCTACAATAATGTATATCGAGGATTTATATTAATTTCATATGGTGGTTGTATCATTCTTTTTAGCTTCATTGTATGTTCATAGTTGCGTGATTGACTTTGTTGTGTCCTAGTAAATTTTAGAATACCCAGTATGTAGGGATTTTCTGAAAATTCAAAATGGAAGAGGAGTTGTAGTGTTATTTTCTAAATTAAGATGAATTTGTGATGTAGTAAATCTTATTCTTTATATAGCCATTCTCTTATGTTGTGCAAGCTTAGCCTCCAAGTTTCCATTTTCTAAAAATTCATACACATTGTTAGCTTGTGATGCCATATAATTATACAAACCTAGATGTTATATTGGTCAATAAGACCATTAGGTACTATCTTTTATAGCTCAAAATAGCATGTGTGAATAAATACCAAAAGAAAAATGGTAGAACAACCACAATTAGAGGTGTTACCCATTGTTGCCTAAATAAATTTTTTTCTAGGTAATTAGAGGTGCAAAACTTTGACTCTTTTTCCTCCTCGACTTATTGCCAATTATGAGTCTAGACTTATGCTAGACCCAATTGACCCTGTAACCTCAATGACTAACTCTCTACACTTTAGGTTGGCTCTTCTCCAACTCAATTGGGGGTTCCCTAGGATAGGATTTCTAGGCTATGGAAATGAAGTTTAAAGGTTAGTTCTAGAGATAGCTTAACAAAACAAGTTTATTGTTATAGTATACAAACTAAAAAGGGTGATGAGAGAACCATGAATAGTAGTGCTAATCCCTAGGTAAAAATGAGTCAAAGGAGGATAATCCAACAAAGGGGTGAGTTCATAAGGTTTAGGGAGCTTAGGGATGCATACACATACCATAAATAAATTCTAACATGTTGAAAAATGGAGGTAGGAATTCACTACAACGACCCAAGAATTATGCCACATCCAAACATTGATAACTAGGGTGTGTCTCATACAATGAGGTATTACAAGTAACTAATCTAGAAAGATGATTACAGCAATGTAATGTAATCATGCACAAGACATCAGAGGGAAATAGAGAAACTAATTCTCACATAAAAACCCTTCCAGTGAAGTAGATTACCCTTGTGATTGGCCCTAAATAACAAGTTCTAGTTATTCTACAATCGGTTAGCAACATTTAAAAATAGGAACAAGGATTCCACTTTTTGAATGGAGAAGAAAACCATATTGTGGAAGAAAGTACTCAAGCACATGGACCACCTCATAATACCACTCAAGAACAAATAGATGAAGAACTTGTTGAAGAAGGCATTGAAGTGTCCATTTATTCTCTTGATGTTGATGAGGATTTGGTAAGCTTCAATTCTCCTAAAAAATATTAATTTTATGGTTTATCGTGCTATGATTTTGAGGAGGGAATTATTGTAGACAAACCTTTATTTCAAAATGAGGAATATAGTGCATGTATATCCCCTTTTCATGATGATTAGATGCAAGATTTCAGATTTTTTTTATCATGGTAAGGACATGGATTCCAAAGAAAATTTTGGGGATACCATATGTGATACTTGTAGTTATGCATGTAATGATAAAATTGTAGATTTGGAAGATTTGGAACATCTTTTTGAAGGGGATGCATAATCCTTCTTAATAATTTATGATTTTAGCATTTTTCAAATGTGATTTCTTCTCTTCCATTCCAAAATCCCTTTCCTATTGATTAGCCTCAAACCTATTCACTTGTACCTAGACATATCTAATAGTCTTATTAAGAACAATATATTAATCAAGCTAGTGCCTCATTTTAATTTCCTATGGATTCAAGTACACCTAGATTATTGACAAATTATGAATCATTATAAGCTAAAATTACAAATGATGAAATATGGGTATTAATATTGCTCATCTCCCCAATTCATAAAGGGTGCTAGCTCAATGGAAGAGAACCTACCTTACATCCAAGAGGTTGGTGGTTTGATTTCTCCATGCACCACAATAAATTAGTAGATGATATTGAAATATATATTCTAAATACACTACTAAATGATAGAAATTAGTGAATAAAACCGATTAAATATACCACCAATCAACGAAAAATTAGATAATTAAAATGACTAAATATACTACTAGTTGGCGACAATTAATGATTAAAATGACTAAATATACTACTTGTTGATGACAATCAATGACTATAACTACTAAATAAACAACCACTTAATAGCAATCAATGACTAAAAAGACTATTAAATATACTACGAAGTCGACGAATCATAATAACCAATAAATTACTAAAAAAATTTAGTCATAAATTTAGTCACGCTATAAATGATTGAAAACAAAACACCATTATTTTCCTGATGAGAATTAGTCATTTATATACATAATTTAGTATTTTTTTATTCATAATTTAACCCTTTTTTCTACTAGTGTACGCACCTTTCAACATTCTAGCACGCGTATGACTTTATGCATATGAATTTTGAAATAAAAGGAGCCACATCCATGAGTAGACATGACTACATGCATAATATATACATCCAAACACACTATTGTATATGTACTGAGGAGGCCAAGACATTCATTTCCATATTTCAGAAAAGTACGAGAACATGAATATCGTAAAAACAAAAACCACAAAATACACCCTAAACTAACCCAAAAAAGGAGACATCCCTAGTTTGGTCGTTAATTCTTTTTCAGGGAGTCCCCTATTGGATTTGGGTTATCACCATCATAGACAAATACCCTAAAGATAACACTCAATCCTGAAAAAAAATCAATCACAAAGTTATAACCAACATGTAACTGAATTAAGTGAACAAGAAACCTACCTATGGTCCAATGTTTGATGAAGTTCCACTTCTTGAATCTCTTTCTCCCAATGCTCCTCGGTCACCTATAAACAAGAAAGAAACGGAAGCAAAATAATAGATGGCTACAAATATAAAAGTAATTGATTGCAAATATTCAAAGTAACGAATTAAGAAACTAGGGTTTAATGATCCAAGAATATAAATTTAACACAATAATTTTGGATGCAAAAGAGAGATATTTATCAAATGTAACAACACATCCAAGAATGATTTCACATGTAACATGTTGTGGCACTATTAAAAAACTAGAGTGTGTGTTCCTCCACATGGGGCATACACTTGTAACTCTTCTCCATTCTTCACTCAGGGCAAGTCCAAGAAAGTAAGAGAATGACTTTTTGGATAGATAAATAATGATGGCTTGGTGGAAATGCATATTTCCAGATAGGGGAAAATCTTGTAGACACATATTAGTGTTGTGGATTCTATAAGAAAAATGACAACATAATGATGCTTTAGGTAATTTCTCCTCCTTTTGTTCTCTTTATACTCTTTTATACATTTAGATAGGCAGTTAGAGAATTTAGGGTAGTTACTCACGGGAAAAAGGATGTTAGAACTAGTGAAAACAATACACTTTTCCCAAGAAATAACTAAAAATATATCTTTTTAACCACCAAATAGATGCATATGTGGGATAGACACTAATAGGGAGTGTATACATGGGATACCAATGTATAAGGCATGTATTACTTGCAAAATGGGGCATTTTATGGATTTTTTAGAAGGGATAAAGGGTGAAGTAATCCACAAGAGGACAAGGGAGTATGGAAGAGAGGAAAGATCATAAAATAGGACAAAGTATGCATCTCTACAAATGATGTGGAAAAAGATGCTATAACCGATGCCCCCTAATTTGTGAGGTGAGAAGAGAAATTGATGGCCGATATAAATTATAAATATTTAAAAGTGAGTGCAAGGTAGACCCCAGTAGAATTCAACAAACACTAAGAATAGGAAGAACCTACCATATAACAAGTAATAAATCTCTCTTCCCAAGGCGGGCATACCCATTATCAGGAGTAACAAAAAGCATGGCCTCCAAATAAAGTACACTAAGGATCCATGAGATATATAAATAGTGATCATGGCCATTAAAAATGAATACCTTAATGATATCCACTAGCTGATCAACAATGCTTTCTCCTAAAAACAAAGGTTGGTAGGCATCGAACCATGAAAACAAGAAAACAATGTCATAAAATAATTTGCATGTAATAAATTATTAATAGGTTTCACTGCAATGTAAGACAATAATTTGATGCTTAATCCTAATAACTACAAAAGAAAATAAAAATGATTTCCAATGCATATTGAAATTAAAAAATCTTGGAAGAAATACTCTCAACTATAATTTAGGGAAGGTAAACAACAAGTGCAACAACAAGAAAAAGTAAAAGTATTGGTAAATACTGATAAATAAAAAAATATTTGACCTTGAACTACATACATATAAACTTGAATACAAAAATGTTTTAGTCATATGTCAACCATTTTCCAATAAATAATTCATCAATTCATTTGCATCCATAATACCAAAGAGAAAATGTCCCGAGAAAATGGCTATCTGGTTAAGACTCAAGAAACATTGTTATATTAGTAAATATTTAGGTTCCATTTTCATGGGTATATCATGTTCATATAGGTTGTGCACAATATGGATGTTAGTAGGATATTGTTACTAGAAGCACTTGTAATTGTTAAAATGGAAGGAATGAGTCAAGGGAGGGAGAAGAAAGAAATATTTCTAAATACAAAGAATGCTTAGAGCACTTTCTTATGCTTCTCATAGCATGCTCTAAAATGCTTTTTCATCATAATATATTACTTGTTGAAATTTACAGATAAGAAAGCATCCAAATTGGTAAACGATCATGAAAGAATGCCATTTGACCAACCCCAAGTGTTTAGCATGAATTTTGCTCCAATCCGCAATGGGTTCTCAAGATGAATAGAAAGATGATTGACCAACCATACTTTCTATTGTATCCCTAAACACAACAATTCTGTTATGTAAAAATGAAACCATGCGTCAATGAGCTATACTTATTCTAAGATCATTATTTATACTTATTCTAAGATCATTATTTTTGTAGGATAAGGTCACATGTCATGGTGCTAGGTGTCGATGATGGTTTATTATAATATTCCTTTTAATTGTGTACAATACAATTTATGTCAAATAAGATCTACAATAGGTAATTAGTGTGTTTACAATCCCAATATTCTAAATGTGGGCATGATTAACCTGTAATGGTAGCTTGGGACAAAATTTATAGCTTTACTATAATTTTGTATATTCACGTATCTATCAATCAATCAAATCATATTACTCTTGAAATAAAAATTTGGAGAAATCCTTCCTCCAACAATCTAGATTTAATGGTACAAAATATATGTATCTCTTCCTTGCACGCAAGGATATGTGATCAAGCTAACCTTGCAAATAAGATTGGTATTTTAGGCCGGATACAACCATCATCCAGCAAGATGGAACATTGGTCCTCACATACCTATACCAAACAATGAGCCACGATTTTATTTTCATTCATTTAATGCTATAAATGTTTAGAAAATATTATTTGGCCTTAAGAATTTAGTCTGCATAATAAAATACAAAATGAAAATTACTACCATCAACCAAAGGCCACATGAATTTTCTCCTAGTTGTATAATGATAGCCTCATTGGTGTTTGGAATAGAAGATAACCCTAATGAACAAGTACTTCTTTATCACAATGCATGATTCTCTAAGTAGCTTTTCTTTGAATAAAATTTAGTTAATATTGATTGTAAGGTTTACTTGAACATTACATGAAATTGGCCTTAGGCTAATTGAACCAACTTTGGTTAATATTGATTGTAAGGTCTACTTGAAATTTACACGAACTCAAATTTAGGCTAATTAACTTGATGTACTATGTATTATAAGATATATTACAATCACTAAAGGAAATAGTCCTCCCTAAATTCCAGTTATTTTACAACATTAAGAAAATAACACACTTGATTGGTTGATTGGTAAAGCAGGGATGTTTTTATTTCCCCCACCAAATTAAACCTCCCCAATAGACATGTTCACCCCTTGTGGGTCAGCTCATGCATGTAAGCAGGTCATTTATTTCAATTGGGACCAAGTGCAAATTCCTGGGTAAATTTGGAAAAATAGATACCCCAAATCACCATTGTTGGGCCTAGTCTTTTTGGAGGTACCAACTCTTAAAGAAAAAATTTTGGTGTGGACAAAGGCAAAGTGGAAGTGGTTGAGTGAAGCGGTCAACTCCGACGAAGCAGCCAAGGAAATAGGAAAAACAATCATATTGATCGAGTCAATGGTCATAGTTGAGTCAGTTAGTTAGGATTGGTCCACATTGTATTAATGAGTTGGTTAATAATTTAGTAGGTTAGTGGGAGCAGGGAAAGTAAAGTGCGCCCTATAAATATGTAATAAGAGGGAAGTTTTGGGGTTGCTATCTGTTGGTTATTGTATTAGGGTTATTATTACTGCTTTTGAGTCTGCAATGACGCGTTATGCTATATATGTAGGAGTTATTTTGGGGATGTCGAGTCGCTGATCTACAGGATGTGTGCAGAGATCCTTTGTAATTCATGAAGAAAACTGTAAGTCATAGCTGGAGTGCTTATTTGGCTGCGACTCATAATAAAAGACAAGTGCTTCCATGGTTTTTCTCAGATGGGTTTCTGTGAAAATGCTCACAGCAGATCTAAGAGTTGATGTATACCTCACAATGAAAGAATTTAGGAATAAGATTAAGAGTGGTCAATGCAGTAAAATGAGCAATAGAATAATAATACAGTAGAACTCGAATAGAAGCAAAATAACTTCACACACACTAATTAATTAATCACAATATGGACAAATAAGTAGTACAATGCATGAGGATTCAAATGCCAAGGTGGAAATTCGAATCAGCCTTCATGGAGTGATCAAAATATCACTGGAGTGTCATCGGAGCAAACCTAGAAGTCTTCATCATCATCAGTGGAGTCATCAATGCTCAAGTAACTGTCAACCATCAGTCAAACTGAGTTTAACTGAGTGTGGTACGTGTAACTAAGTGTAACTGGCACTAACTAAATGAAGGAGGCTCAGTGGAGGGTGCATGAGGATCTAACTGGAGTCAGAATGGGTAGTCTAGTCTCACTGGAGGTCCATCGGAGTGTTACAGTCAGTTGAGAGTCAGTCTTTCCTTAAATCAAGGAAAGAACTAAAGATGACTGAACTAACTGAAGTGGTAGGTGAGAGAGGACGAGTGGCTTCCTTAAATCAAGGAGGAAGGGCGCACTAAGCTCTAGGAGGGATAAAAATGATATGAGAGAATCTCCCGGGGGTTGGCTAACTGAGGCTAGATGTTGGGACTGATGACTGGGATGCATGCAATTTCATGCATGCATGCAGAAATGCATTCAAGACTGAAACTACAAATAATGAAAATGTTGGTAGGACTAGGTTGGAGTATAGGAATATCCTAATAGTTTCCACATTAAACGTGGTGTTTTATGTGTTTTTATGTGTGATGTGATGTGATTTGATATGTGTTTCTTTCCTCTATTGAATACTTATATGAATGCATTATCGACATAAGTGTATGTAATGTGAATTCAATTATAATCTGAGTATATTAATCTGGCTAAGTTAAGAGTTCTATCAAAGTGGTGTATCTGTCAAAGCCATGATTTTGTTGATGTATAGAATAGAATATGTTAATGGATGTGTTGCATGTTGGTATATTCCCCTTCTGCGCTGCAGAAGCCTAGTTCCTACAATTCCCATAGGTACTTTGGGTGAGACTTCATCTGCTTCGAAGATGTTTCCGAAATGGATTCATTCCCTTTCGGGTCGGTATTTATGTGTATGGTGTTTTGTTGGTGTGTTATTGAATGTTGAACCATGGTCAAAGTAGAAGTGCTCCAAAAAATGGTTCTGTTGGCGAGATTGGGATTTGAGTGAAGGGGAATTTTGTAGCATCTGACTAAATCGGATATTTAGGATTGGGTAGATCTACAGCTAGAGGAATTTACAAGGGATCATAATAGGCACCCTAGGTTGGACAATGAAGTTTGGTTAGATAAGTATATTTTTACTAGTATTCATGAGGCATTCTTTGGTGAGTTCCCTGTGATATTGTATGAATGGTTAGAAAGATTGAATGAGCAAAAGACAAATTTCCAAGGAGGCGAACCTAAGAGCTAGACACCTCCATTAATACAGTGACTAAAAGGTGTGAACAAAAACATTTCTCGTCTAGTGGATTACTGGATGGACAATATGCTAGAGGGGTATATTACCGAATTCATTGTTGACACTATCAAGTCCTATAGTGTAGTAGAATGTGAGTTCTTTAAAGGTCCATGTGGTAAGCACCTCAATTCATTGAACATGTCAATCGAGAAGTTACTTTGTGAAAAGCGTGTGATGCAAATGGAACCTGACGAGTAGAACGATTGTGCGTGGTGGGCATGGGTATGGTATGGAGGAAGGGTTGGACGGATAAATGGGATGAGATGAAATGATAAGGGGAGAAGAAATTGAATTATATGAAGAGTGTGTATTTCTGTGGAGTGGAAAATGGTTTCGGTCGAACAAGAGGATGAGAACTGCGACAGGAAAGAAGGGTTGCAGTGCGACCGAAAGAAGAGAATACGAACCAGTACCACAGCTCGACGAGGATTATAGTGACGAGGAAGATGAGTACCAACTCATTTCCAAAGGAGAAGAAGGATCTGCAAAACCGTTCCAAGCCCGAGGCTGTGACATACCCATGACCTCGCATACATCCCAAGAGACTGAGGTAAGACCTAGTAATTCTTCACATTTCTTTCAATCTAGTCAAACTAGCCGCAATAGTCAGAATAATACTTCAACGAGTGGGAATAAAACAAGTATTGGTCCATTAGTAGTGAATCAACCAAGACCCCAGAGGCCCAAAATGGTTGGGAATGACATGAGGTTACCTATTTTTATGGGGAATGGATACGAACATCCAAAACAACACTATTTTTTATGCAATGTAGTATGGATTGTAAAAAAAGTACAAGATGACAACGTTAAGTTGGCACAATTAATTATGACCTTTAGGGGTCATTCCTTAGACTAGTTTATGAAAGTTTCTGAAGTCATTTGTAATCAACCTGCGAAGACCTTGGAAGAAGTTAAGTAAGGACTTAAGAATGAATTCAATAAGTCGGATTCTGAATCTCATTGTATTACTAAGTTGAAGGAGATCAAGCAAGCGTTGAATGAGTCCGTTTGGGACTTCGACCAATGATTTAAAACTTTAATGGCTTGTGCAATATTTCCGATGAATGATATGCAACATAAAGAATGATTCATAGTTGCATTATTTCCCCATATTAGAATTCCTCTCATGCAATAGAAGATCCCTACACAGACAAAAGCCTTAGAGTTAGCTATGAAGTTAGAAGCATCACTTGTTGGAGATACTTGATATGGTATGGCTCAAATCTGGTCATAGTTAGAAAAATTGTCTGTTCAGATCCAAGATATAAAGAAGGGTAAAGAAAAGTGAGAAGATGTTTGGTGCACTAAATGCAAAGAAGATGGAAATTCTAAAGATCAATGTACAACGTTTCATGACTATATCAATGTTGGTAACCTGAGTCCATTAAATCTTGTTGTATGGTGTAGAATTTGTCCAACTAAAGGGCACTAACCATAAGAATGATACTTATTACAGAAGGTGGTAAGTACTCCTCAGAACTTGTGGTGTAAGTTCTATAGCTCTGTTGAACATGACGAGAAACATTTTCGAGCATACCAGTTGCTCACCTACCTCACTACAGATACATTTATTATGAAGGTAGAAGGTCAAACTAAGAGAAATATTGATGTACAGTTTAATCAACCATGAGGTGGATTCAGATGCCATGCATGAGGAGGATTTGGTCGAAGCCGAGGACAACTTATTTGTTATAATTGTGGTACACTTGGACACTATGATAGAGATTGTTCGCATCCTTCCACGACTTGCACGCATTGTAGAGTAGTAGATCATACCATTGAAGACTGTCTGCAGCTTATAGCGAAATGGCAGGAAAAAAAGAACTAGAACCAAAATCAAAATCAAAATGTATAGAAGATCTCCGTGGAACTGAGACCAAACCAGCCTACCCTTGCTGTAGTAACAAGAGGTGGATCTACGACAAGTGGAGACAAGAATGGTTATAATAATCTAAGAGATCTGAGAGTAATTCTAGTAGCTCAGAAGTCACCATAGTTCGATGTTCAAGATGAGAAAGGTATATTATTTGAAGCTCGTGACGAATTTATGAAGGGTGCATCGATACCCTCCCCTCCAAGCGTTGCCACAGAAGGACCTGTATATGACATGCCACCTCTCTTCGACAAGTTTGCACCAAAGAAGAACTTGGGAAAGGTAAATACCATTTATTCTTTCTTAAAAATTTGTTTCGATTTGGTTAAAGATGAGAATGCATTAAGGGAATTAAAAAATTTAATTGGTGAGTCTAATTAAGTAGTGTGATCCGAAAAGGTTTTCAATCATATTTATAAGAGAAAAAAAACTGGTAGGGAACTGCGACTTAACGCGCAAATTGGTGACTATGACATGGATTATGTTATCCTAGATTTGGGTTCAGATGTGAACATGCTGACCAAACATACATGGGAAAATATGGGTAATCTAAAGCTAGTATGGTCACCTATTCAGTTACGGTCGGCCAATCAACGGAAAGTTATACCATTTGGTAGAATGGCAGGGGTCATTGTCGAAGTGGAGGGACTACAAACATTTGCAGACTTTGAAGTGATAGAAATTGTCAATGATACTAATCCATATCCTGCACTATTGGGGATTGATTGGGAAATACAAAATCCGACTGTTATCCATTTTAAGAAGAGAATAGTAACATTTGAAAATTAAGAGATTAGATTTTTCGCACCTTTGGATCCCCTGGAAGGTCAGTGGTATGTTGAACCAGTCAAAGGAGATTATGATGCTCAATATTTAGACAATATCTATAATGTATCCTCCAGGATAAACGATTATATCAATCCTACAACAGATGGTACGCTTAGTTGGAGGAGTGTCAATTCCTATTCAGTTGATTCTGGAAAAGCTCTAGAGAGCTGGTAGAACATGCTACATGAAGCATCAATGCGAAGGTTGTTGATGTAATTGTAACTTCGGAATGTATTTCACCTGTGTATATTGTACTCCTATAGAGATGTTATTATTCCTCTATACGGAAGTGTCGTCATTTATATTGTAAGTGTCGCAACTTATACTTGATGGGTTATTAGACCACCTTGTTGGGGTCGGCCCTATATAATTCATGTGGGTTAAAGGGTTATTAGACCACCCTATTGGGGGTCAGCCCTGTCAGCATTATGTTATGTGGTTAAGTTAAGGCCGACCTAGTAAAGATTATTAGGCAAGTCAAGTCAAGTATAAATAGACTGCAGGAGCCACTCTATTTGATCATTATATTTCTCTCTCACACACTCATTGGAGAGTGGTGCACTAGTGGAGGAGGAGAAGCTGCTGCTAGGAGAGGACTATCTCTTATGCTTGGGTTGTATCATTGCTATATCTATCTCTGAGGAAGTTGCAGGGTTTTTCACCTTCTTGATTTTCCCCGGTGAAATTCTATGTCTCTTGTGTGCTTGCATTATTGTGTCCATGATTGATATGATGTACATGTTAGTCTCTCAGTTAATATCCTAGATCGGATTGAAGTAAATTCTGAAAAAACTAACATGGTATCAGAGCTAGCCTGAAAGAAGGCATGGTATGGCATTTATGACACTTGCTGCACTTGCAAAGCTAGGGCTTGATATAGAAAAAAACCAGTCATCAAAGAAATTTAGCTATAAACACATTTTGGAAAAGGTTCAGGATCTAAAACCTTTACAGGTCGTAGATAACATCCCCATGTATCTTGTGTCATAAGCAAAACTTCTAATTCGCTGTACTTTGTGAGTTATGATCTGTACAATATAGGGTTTCTGTCTCTTCCAGATCTCAGTCATAAACAGGTGACCTAGGAAAAAAGTTCATAACTTGGGCTAGGAATATCCAAAGGAAATTTCGTAAAATGTGACAGGTAGGGCACGGATTTTAATTTCTCAGGTAAATTTTTTAGAGGACGAAATTGAACTAGTGACACGTGGCACTCTGTACAAGTTCGCTCTCCTGTTTTATCCCATAAACATGTCATGTTGTGACACTTGGAATAACTCTCTCTCAGAGAATCCATTTGAGGTCAGACCTATGCGCTTGGAAATATAACAGGTCAAGCTACCACAGGAATAATTTTCAGAACCTGTATATCTGGAATTTTTTACTTACACCAGAAACAATCAGGTGCATATTTCTGTCAAAACAGAATTGGATTTTGAGCACCTTCATTCATGGCTCCGGGGATTTAGGGTTTCAGAGAAAGTTGGAATTTTGTAATCAGAGACAACGGCTAGATTATCCTCATAAAAATAGAAATTTAGAGACCAAGATCAAATTTTTTGGTTGAGCAGAAGGCCGGGCTTGATCAAACCCTAGTTCGGGACTTTGATCGGAAAGGTGAAAAATTTAGGGCTTCTGCAAAAATGGGAATTTTTTAAATATGTGACCATAGCTGGAAGCTCCTTAGAAAAATCAAAGTTTGGAGCTTTGGATCGAGATTTTTGGTTGGGTGAAACTCCGGGAAACTCAAACCCTAATTCAGGGTCCTCCCTAATGAATCTAGGAGATTGAAAGGCATTTCTGAAGGGTGAAAATTTGCAAATTTCAAATTCTGAATATACCATGCCAATCAACTCATCAAGGCGCATCTTTCTATCCTTTCAGAAAGTTGAAATTCACATTTTGAATTTTTAGGGTTTCTCTGACAAACCCTAATCCAGCACTAGATCCAGTTTCTGCAAATTAAGTGGATTGGGTTAATCCTAGAATAGAATGGATTGGACACCTGCATAAGTGAAGAAGTTCTTGTTTCAGTGCAAGATGAGGCTAAGGCCTTACATAAGAAGATTACAAGCAATCTCGACAGGTATGACTTATCCAGGTATGTTTCGAGATCTGTTCATGATTAAGTTTATGATATGTTTGTCTTCATTACGGTTAGTACAATCTTGATTAAATTTTAGATTTGTCGTATCACCTTAATAAAATATGAATGCATGATAGAAGATATTCATTGATTAGGGTTATAACACTTATGATTGTACTAATGCATTGTGGTGTTGTATGAGGTTGATGTTGTCCGCTAACATGAAAGGTACATAAAGAAAGACAAATCATGTTCTAGTTCAAGAACATATGACCATGGTGACATGAAGACAAAGATTCATCCATTGTCATGGATCACATAGAAGATCTACTTACGAGGTATGTATAACTTTTTTCTATAATGGTTAACTTATGAGATATGCAGGTTACTAGCACAAGTCATTGAAGAGAACAAGAAGACATCATGTGGGTATGTTAGACATAACTAGCTAACATATCAATCTAGGTATGTTTTTCCTATATCAAGTTAGAATCCTACCTTGTGTTAGGATCTCTTATATAAGTATATTTGGCATGATTGATTATGATTATTCATGAAGTTATAGGTTTGAGTAATCATGGGTTTATGCATATTATGTTTCTTACATTAATTGATAATATGACTAACTAGAAGAGTCCTATATATAAATCTTGAATACTAATGCTTACTATCTGTGTTTGAAATGATCATGACTATACATGTTTAAGAGTATTTTGTTTTGATAGTATTGAGATTATACTAATGGATATATGATTATGTATGAGATCTCGAGGATAACACAATAATGGTACTAGAAAGCATGCATAGTGATCAAGGATAGATATAAGTTCAAGGACAGGTAATCCAGGAAGCAAAGATCAAGAGGGAGCACACTCCAGTAGTTCCTTCAAGGAAGCAAATATTGAGAGGGAGTCCACCCTACAACCAAACAAAGATAAGTATTTGAATTGTTATTTCTTGCATATTTTTTTGTTTAAATAATATTGTTCAATGATGTATATGCTTATGTTCCTAGAATTAGGGTGTGTATTATGCATACTAGAATAATTGCATTAATGAACAATATACTACTAATATGCATGTGATGGGTAAGTGGCCTATGGCACTGTACAACATTCCATTGCTACTTATCTAGAATGAAACCTCTTTGCTGACATGTTGGGAGTTGTGCACACTCTTAACAATGTTCTGGTAGAGATTGGAAGGCATCTAGAAAGTTACGAGATATGTATAAATGTTGTATTGAAAGCATTGGCTAAAATAATTTCATAACTATATGACATATTTTCTTTGTGTAAGAATTTGTTCTGAAAACTATGAGATGTTTCTAATCATGCAATTTAACTTGCTTTGTAGGAAAGATCGTAATACCATCACTTACAAAACAAGGACTACAACATTTGTTCAGCAACAAAGATATCTATTGAATATATTGAAGTTCCTAGGATTCAGGAAGAATGCCATAATCGAGGAGTATCAGTCGATCATGAAGAATGATGTTTGGGATGCAGTCCCAAGACCTGAAGGGAAGTCTGTTGTGAATTCCAAGTGGATCTATAAGATCAAGCATGTTGCAAATGGTAGCATAGAAAAATGCAAAGCGGGGTTTGTAGCTCGTGGCTTCTCTCAGAAAGAGGGAATAGACTATGAAGAGAATTTTGCACCTGTAGCCAGATACACTTCCATCAGACAAGTACTTGCTCTGGCTGCAGTGATGAAATGGAAGATACACTAGATGGATGTCAAGACAACTTTCTTGAATGGTGTAGTCGAAGAGGAAGTGTATGTGGAGCAGCCACTCGGTTTGAGAAATATGATAGGGATTCATATGTGTGCAGGTTGAAGAAAGCCTTGCATGGCTTGAAGCAAGCTCCTAGGACTTGGTATGGTAGGATAGATAGATTTTTATGCAGTTTGGGCTTTACCAAGAGTAAAGCAAATTCCAACCTTTACTACAAGGTTGAGGAAGGCAATCCTGTGATACTACTATTGTATGTGGGTGACCTATTTGTAACAGGTGAGGATGGATTGATTGCTGATACCAAGAGGAAGCTTGCTGCCGAGTTTGAGATGAAGGAATTGGGGATGATGCACTATTTTTCTAGGCATGGAGGTGTGGCAGAGTTCAGATGGAATCTTCCTTGGACAAGGGAAGTATGCAGTAGAAATCCTGAAGAGGTTCGGGATGATGGACTGCAAGGCCATGGCCACACCTATGGCATCGAACTTGAAGCTTCTATGTGATGCTTCATTTGATCCGGTTGATGTCACGATGTATCGTCAGATGATTGGGTCCTTGATGTACCTGACAAACACTAGACCAGATATTTGCTTTGCGGTGAACACATGGAGCCAGTTCCTAACGGATCCTAGAGGTGTTCACCTGGTTGTTGTAAAGCATATTCTGAGGTACCTAAAGGGTACAATTGATTATGGGCTCAAGTATTATGTGAATCAAAAGTTTAACCTGCAGGGTTATGTTGATTCAGACTGGGTAGGCAATGCTGCAGATAGGAAGAGCACATCTAGGCATTGCTTCAATATGGGATCAGGTGTGATCTCGTGGTTTAACAAGAAGCAGTCCTGCGTAGAACTGAGTACAGCTGAGGCAGAGTATGTTGCAGCTTGTTTAGCTAGTTGTGAGGTAGTATGGCTCCGGAAGCTACTGTCTGAGTTATTTGATCTCCCGTTGGATGCTACTGGTATTTTTTTGTGACAACCAGAGTTGTGTGAAGCTGTCTGAGAACCCAGTGTTCCACGATAGATCGAAACACATTGCGATCAAATATCACTATATCAGGGATATGGTGCAGGGAGGAGCAGTGAAGCTCCTGTATGTTGCGATGGATGAGCAGGTTGCAGATGTGTTGACGAAACCACTAGCTAGAATGAAGTTTGAGTACTTCAGAGAGAGGCTTGGTGTTCTTCAGATTGACGACACTTCGAGGAAGAAGTGATGGACACATTTGCAGGAGCCATTCCAAGCATGGTGAGAGGAGGAACCTTCCCATGGCTGTGGATGTAAGCGTTGGATGATGAGTATTAGGATGATGCTCCAGTTAGTGCTCTGTATATGCATCAGTTGGATGCTTTGATAAGTTTGATCATGCATTTTTATATGCATCATGTTGGATGCTCGATATGATCAATTGGATCATGTATATGTATATGTATCAAGTGGATGCATTGATATGATCAGGAGGATCATGTACTTGTATATGCATCAAGTAGATACATTGATATGATCAGGTAGATCATGTATGACGATATGTATTAGGTAGATACATTGTATGATCAGGTGGATCATGTATTTGCATATGTATTAGGTGGATACTTGTATGATCAAGTAGATCATGTATGATGATATGTATCAGGTAGATAAATTGTATGATCAGGTGGATCATGTATTTGCATATGTATCAGGTGGATACTTGTATGATCAGGTAGATCATGTATGATGATATGTATCAGGTAGATACATTGTATGATCAGGTGGATCATGTATTTGCATATGTATCAGATGGATACTTGTATGATCAGGTAGATCATGTATGTTGATATGTATCAAGTAGATACTTGGTATGCATCAGGTGGATGCATTGTTTGATCAAGATGATCACAGATGATGAGCTTCAGGATGTTACTCCAGATGTTACGCATCAAGTTGATGCTATGATGATGATCAGGATGATCACAGATGATGAGCTTTAGGATGTTGCTCCAGATGATATGCATCAGGTTGATGCTATGATGATGATCAGGTTGATCATGTGATGATGTACATCAGGATGATGTATGGTGAGTATCGAGTTGATACTCTATGGCCGTGGATAGGTTGTGCAGGTAGCATAGAATAGGTCCATTAAAATTTGGACAGGTAGAGCAGTGTGCTCGTAACATCCTGGGATTCTCTATCGATATCCAGATAGGTAGAGCGGTGTGCTCATAACATCCTAGGATGATCTGAGTAGTTTTCTCTACAGTTAGCATAGAAAAGTTCCTGTAAACTCTGGACAGGTAGAGCGGTGTGCTCGTAACATCCTGGGATGCTCTGAGTAGGTTTTGCTACGGTTTCACATAGAAAAGATCCTTTAAAATCTAGATAGGTAGAGCGGTGTGCTCATAACATCTTGGGATGCTCTATTGAGATCCAGACAGGTAGAGCGGTGTGCTTGTAACATCCTGGGATGCTCTGAGTAGGTTTTGAGAAAGTTCACATAGAAAAGATCCTTTAAAATCCGGATAGGTAGAGCGGTGTGCTCGTAACAGCCTGGGATGCTCTATCGATATCCAGACAGGTAGAGCGGTGTGCTCATAATATCCTGGGATGCTCTGAGTAGGTTTTGTGAAGTTCAACATGTAAAACATCCTGGGAGATCCGATAGGTTGAGCAGTAATCTTGTAATCAGTCCTGGGATGCTCTTTCGAGGTTTTGTTGATGCACGTAATCAATTCCACAGTATGGCCAATGATGATGAAGACCTACAGGTGGTGGGCCTACATCCAGCATGAAAAATGACTGGCTCTGTAGAAATTCCTATGACGAGTAGATTGGAGATTGATTGAGATAGCAGCAGCAGTGACGATGACAATGATTCGAGGACGATGATCCAGAGAAGAAGACTTGTGCTAGCAGATCTGTATCGAGAAATACCTTCCTAGTTAAGAGGGAGTGTTGATGTCATTGTAACTTCGGAATGTATTTCACCTATGTATATTGTACTCATATAGAGATGTTATTATTCCTCTATACGGAAGTGTCATCATTTATATTGTAAGTGTCGCAACTTATACTTGATGGGTTATTAGACCACCTTGTTGGGGTCGGCCCTATATAAGTCATGTGGGTTAAAGGGTCATTAGACCACCTTATTGGGGGTCGGCCTTGTCAGCAATATGTTATGTGGTTAAGTTAAGGCCGACCTAGTAAAGGTTATTAGGCAAGTCAAGTCAAGTATAAATAGAGTGCGGGAGGCACTCTATTTGATCATTCTATTTCTCTCTCACACACTCATTAGAGAGTGGCGCACTAGTGGAGGACGAGAAGTTGCTGCTAGGAGAGGAATATCTATTATGCTTGGGTTGTATCATTGCTCTATCTATCTCTGAGGGAGTTGTGGGGCTTTTCACCTTCTTGGTTTTCCCCGGTGAAACTTTGTGTCTCTTATGTGCTTGCATTATTGTGTCCATGATTGATATGTTATAGATATGCTATACATGTTATTCTCTCAGTTAAGATCCTGGATTAGATTGAAGTAAATTCTGAAAAACTAACAAAGGTGTGCTTGTGCGACAAAATCACTGCGATGGGTTGGAACAGAGGTATGTAGTCTTCATACTTATGAAGCTTTACCTAATGTGGGCCAGTTTATTGATGAATTTGAAGGTAAGGTATCTGAGAAACAACGCTTATTAACCTTGGATTTATCCTTAAAAGAAACACCGGTAAGATGCTGGGATACTCATAAGCACTCTGTAACTGGTTGGTCGCAGTGCAAAAGATACTTAGAGATTTAGTTTGGAGAATGAATCCCTTATATTGGAGAAAAATACACAGGGCTTACAAGCCCTACTGATCATTTAGATACCTGTACTACAATATGGTAGAATATACCTAGGCAAGAGTGGGTACATATGTTCATTCATACACTTGACACCATCCCAATAAATTGGTATACATTGTTGTAGCTGCGACAAGGAACTACAGATTATCAAGGATAAAAATTTTGAAGAAATTTCGGGACCAGTGCCTAATTTACCACAGTGGACTGCGATGGTGGATAAAATAACAGAGTGCTACAACATCAATGGAGAACCAGAAGATGGTGACCCAAGAGACATTCATATTTCAGAAAGTGAAGGAAGTTGTGACCTGCAAGGACTAGAAATTTTATCATACAAATACCTGAAGCCACTGAAGATTAAAAAGGTAAATATAGGATCTACTGAAAATCCAAAGTTTGCAAATATAGGTGATTACTGGGATTCTGAAACAGTGGGAAAAATTACTAACCTATTTCATGAGTTTCAAGATCTGTTCCCTACTAATTTTTCAGAAATGAAAGACATTGCTGGCAACTTGGGTGAAATGAATATTCCACCGAAACTAGACGCTAAACCAATTAAGAAAAGACCATATCGATTGAATTTGCGCTACCAGGAAAAAGTTAGAGCAGAGCTCGACAGAATGCTTGATGTAGGAATTGTTGAGCCTGTCGAAGAATCAAAATGGATCATTCCTGTGGTGGTCCAAGACAAGAAGACTAGGGATATTAGGCCCTTTGTGTCGACTTGCGAAAGTTGAATGATGCTTTCCTACATGATCCTTTTCTGACCCCATTTACAGACGAAGTGCTTAACAGTGTTGGGGGCTAGGAATACTATTATTTTACAGATGGATTTTCAAGATATCATCAAATCAAAATTGCCAAGGAGGATCGACATAAGACAACATTTGCGACAGAATGGGTCTGCTTCCAGCACATGGTAATTCCTTTTGGCCTAAAGAATTCCCCTGCAATTTTTTCATGTATAGTTGTGATTGCATTTAAGGAATCCATTCATAAGTTTTTAGAAGTATATTTTGATGGTTAGATGGTATATGGGATGCTCAACAATCATATTGAAAATCTGAGGTTGATGTTAGAATGTTGTAGACAGTATCAAATCTCTTTGAATTTGAAGAAATGCATATTCTGTGCTCTATTTGGCATCTTACTAGGACATGTAGTTTGTAAGCAAGGTTTGTTAGTGGATCCTGCAAAGATTGCTATTATAGTTGACCTGCCTCCGCCTACTACAGTCTGAAAACTATGCACAACTATGGGTCACACAGGATATTACAGAAAATTTATCAAAGGCTATGCTCAAATTACAGCTCCAATGGAAAAATTACTCAAGAAGGATGCAAAGTTTCATTAGAACGAAGACTTCTAGCAGAGTCTCGACCTGTTGAAGGAGAAAATTGTTATGGGACCTATTTTGGTATTCTTTGATTGGAAAAAATATTTTCATGTCCATGTCAATGCTTCATCTATTGCTTTGGGTGTGGCACTTGCTCAACCAGGTAAGGGTTCTGTCAACCATCCTATTGCATTTTCCAACAGGAAACTATCCATTGCAGAAACAAATTATACTACAAGAGAAAGGGAAGGACTTGCTCTAGTTTATGCATTACAAAATTCTAGGCATTATCTGCTAGGTGGACATTTTAAGATGTTTACAGACCACTCTGCTTTGAAATATCTGGTCAACAAGCCATTATTGGGGGGGAAGATCTATCAATGGTTGTTATTGTTTCAAGAATATGACTTTGAGATCATTGTAAATCCCGGGAGGTTGAATGTGGGCCCCGACAATCTGTCGAGGCTAGAAACAGGTGAAGAACCAACTAGTTTAGAGGATAACCTTCCAGATGCACAAATATTTTCAGTAAGAATGGTTGATGACTAATTTCAATATATAGTGACATTTTTATCTATAGGAGCACCACCAGAAGTATATACGACTGCTCAAAAGAAGCAGTTGGTAGTCAAGTCTGCAGTGGCTAAGTATCATGTTGTGGAAAAGTTCAAAGCTAGACCACACCACATGTATGTGCAAGCGAGAAGGGACCCACACCAACAATGGTTAGTAACGGAGTTCAAACTATCTGATGAAGAAGTTGATACGATGATTCAAGAAGGGTCACCGGAGTGGCAAGTACCAATTGACCCTGAGAACATATTTCTAGATCTATCGCAGCAAGAACAATGATATGAAGGAACATCCTGCTAGTGGCAGACAAGTGAGAATAAACAACATACTGAAGGCGACTATTAAGATTTAATATGCTAAGATAGAAAATATCAGTATTACATTCCATTTCAGAACAATAACATATACAGGATCACTGAAAGAACAACAAGCACAACATAAACACAAGAGACACAAATTTATCCTGGGAAACCCTCATGGGGTAGAAAACCCAACAAAGCTTCCTCAATATAGATGACCAGAAAATACAAAGATGTAATCCCCAAACATGAGCTCCTTCTCCTCCATAGCAGATCTCTCTCTCTCCTATGTTCCAATCACAAGTGAGTGAATGTGTGTTAAATGAGGAACATACCTCCTCTATTTATACACAACTCCGACTTGACTTTTACACTAACTAGGTCGGCCCCAACTTAACCACTTAACATAATGTTGACTGGGTCAACCCCACTAGGGTGGTCTAATAACCCTTTAACCCACATGACTCATACAGGGCCGACACCACTAGGGAAGTCTAATAACCCAAGTTACCACATTCTCCACGGAGGAATAAAACATCTCTGGATATACAATAGGGTCTCCATGGAGGAATGAAACATCTCTAGAATAATAAAGTACAAATATAATATTCTTAGAAGTTACAAAATCTCAACACTCCCCCTTAATGAGAAGGATATTATAACAACATATGCAGGAGCAAGGAGTCATCAACTACATGATATATGATACATCTATAAATCATTGGAATCTTTCTTCAATCATCATCAGTAACTCCACCAGTTACTGGAACATAATCAATACTGGAACATCAACATCATCAGTACTGAGTCTTCATCTTCTGCAGCACTTGATCAGCTACATCAGCATCATCATCTGGATCTTCCAATCAACATCATCATCTAGATCTCTCAATCAACAGCCTCATCGTCTGGATCTCCCGATCAATAGCATCATCTGGATCTCTCGATCAACAGCCTCATCATCTATATCTCCCAATCAACAACATCATCTGGATCTCTCGATCAACAACCTCATCATCTGGATATCTCAATCAACAACATCATCTGGATCTCTCGATCAACAACATCATCTAGATCTCTTGATCAACAGCCTCATCGTTTGGATCTCCCGATCAACAGCATCATCATCTGCAACACACATGATCCTTCCTTTCAGAATTACGGGATCAATATCATCACAATCAATATTTAAGACTATCCTTCCTTTCAGAATTATTGGATTTACTATCTAGGGATGATCAATCTCATCACAATCAACATTTAAGACTATCCTTCCTTTCGGAATTACTAGATTTACTGTCTAAGGATGATTAGTCCAGTCAAATCAGCATTTAAGACTATTCTTCCTTTTAGAATTATTGGATTTACTGTCTAAGGATGATTATTCCAATCTTAATCAGCATTTAAGACTATCCTTCCTTTCCGAATTACTGTATTTACTATCTAAGGATGATTAGTCCAATCTCAATCAACATTTAAGACTATCCTTCCTTTCGGAATTACTGTATTTCATGTCTAAGGATGATTAGTCCAATCTCAATCAACATTTAAGACTATCCTTCCTTTCAGAATTACTGGATTTACTATCTAAGGATGATTAGTCCAATCACAATCAGCATTTAAGACTATCTTTC
Organism: Larix kaempferi; assembly: GCA_027924585.1. NCBI lineage: Eukaryota > Viridiplantae > Streptophyta > Pinopsida > Pinales > Pinaceae > Larix > Larix kaempferi. The sequence continues at coordinate 21,251,262 of BSBM01000858.1, forward strand.
CTTTCAGAATTACTAGATTTACTGTCTAAGGATGATTAGTCCAATCTTAATCAACATTTAAGACTATCCTTCCTTTTAGAATTACTAGATTTACTGTCTAAGGATGATTAGTCCAATCTCAATCAGCATTTAAGACTACCCTTCCTTTCAGAATTACTGGATTTACTGTCTAAGGATGATTAGTCCAATCACAATCAGCATTTAAGGCTATCCTTCCTTTTGGAATTACTGGATTTACTGCTTAAGGATGATTAGTCCTCAACCACTTACAGGATGGTTAATCCTGATCTCTTTAGGACATAAAATCCAGGAATGATACAATCCACTCATCCACTTAGACAAAGTCTAAGGACCACACATCGACCTCATCATCGGAACAGGTAGCCTCATCATCGACCTCATCGTCGGAACAAGTAACCTCATCATCAATACAAGTATCCTCATCATCGATACAAGTATCCACATCATCAATACAGGTATCCTCGTCATCTATATAAGTATCATCCTCATCGATACAAGTATCCTCATCATCGACCTTACCGTCGACATAGGCAATCTCATTTATCCACATCGATACCAGTATCCAATATATCATCATCGACCATATCACTCCCCCTTTCGAGGAGGGTTCTTATGAACTACACCAAGCTTGTCTCGGAAATACTCAAACTTTACTTGAGAGAGAGGTTTGGTCAATACATCAGCAACTTGTTCATCAGTTCCCACATACTCAATTTTTATAGCTCATTTCTACACCATATCCTGTATATAGAAATATCGGATCTCTATGTGCTTTGACTTATCATGAAACACTGGATTCTCTGTCATCTTGATACAACTCTGGTTGTCGCATAGGATCATAATGGAGTCCATCTCTAAGTCAAATAATCTTGATAACAACTTCCGAAGCCATATCGCTTCACAACTAGAAGAGCAAGGAGATATGTATTCTGCTTCAGTTGTGCTGAGAGCCACACTAGACTGCTTCCTACTAAACCACGAGATCATAGCAGATCCCAGACAATGACATCTTCGCGATGTGTTATTCCTGTCTGATACACTTCCTTCCCAATCAGCATCTGTGTAGCCATACAATCTAAATTCATGATCTCTAAGACAACATACACCAAAGTCTATCGTACCCTTTAGGTACCTCATCACATGCTTTGAATCTATCAGATGAACACGCCTAGGTTCCACTAGATATTGGCTCAAGGTGTTCACAGCAAAGCATATATCTAGCTTGGTATTCATCAAATACATCAATGACCGAATAACCTGTCTATACAGATTCACATACACTAACTCTGATGAGTCATCGACCAACAGCTTCAACTTGGAATCCATGGGAGTGGTCATGGATTTGCATTCCAACATATCAAATACATTCCCTGGTTGAGAATGATTCCTTCTGGGCCTTGCTATACTTCCAGACTTAGGAAGTAATGCATCAATCCCAGATCTTTCATGTCAAATTCTGTAGCTAGCTTCTTCTTGCTTTCCATGATCTGTTTCTCATTCCCTGTCAGAAAGAGATCATCCACATACAGTAATAGTATGACAGGTTCATCATCCATAACCTTAAGGTAAAGTTTATGATTAGCTTTAATTTTGGTAAATCCCAAGCTTGTAAAGAAGCTATCAATTCTCCCTCTATGACTGAACATCATTCACACTCTGCATTGAGTGATCTTTTGCATATCTATCTGTGTCATCTCTCGTCAGATGGGTCTATTGATGTGAGCCTCAAGATCATTCGAACTCTGTGGTGAGTTCCTTCTTGCATCCATCTAAGAGAAGAATGTCATCTGTATATAGACACCATCTTCAACCTTGTAGCAAAGGTTGAAATCTGCATCACCCATGGTGATCATTAAGCTCATCAAATTACTATCGATCATGGGTACCCGTATAGAGCCTTCTTCAATTACACCATTAAGAGAATGGTCTTATCTATCCACTTGGAGCAAACATCTGGTCATGATCCTCTTCCTCTTTCTAAGAGAATCTTCTAGCCACGAGCCTTCTATAGTATGTTTGATTTGTAAGTCTTCTTGTTGAACATCCATCACTCGTTCTTTGGAACAGGTGTTCATCATCCTTCTTTTGTAGATCATAGCACATGATCTTTTCTACAAATCAAAGTTAATCACAGGATTAGTAATACTTCATAATCATCAAATTATGTTGACATGATAACCTACTATGCATAATAATATGATTCACGTAGTCATGCAACTATCTTGACCAATATTTTGGCACAACACTTTTCCATATCCTGTATGCATACAGTGGCTATCTAGATGCCTTCCATCTCTGCCAGAACATACTGTCAAGAGCGTGCACAGCTCTCAGCATGTCAACAAAGAGGTTTCATTCTAGATGAACAATAATGGAATGTTTGTCAAACTTACCCATCATATGCATATTAGTAGATTATTGTTCAATGCTATATGAATGCTTACACTATGCATGATATATACAAATATGCATATAACTATTATGAGCAATATTATTGACTATTCAGAGATTCAAATAACAACTCAAATACTTATCTTTTATGTTTGTGTGGTTGCCTCCCGCTTGATCTCTATTTTATGATAGCATCATTATATGTCTTTGAACTTCTATCCAGTGTGCACTAGTGTCATCCTCATGATCTCATACATAATCATACATTCATTAGTATAATCTCAATACTATCAAAACATTATGTATGGTCATGATCATTTCATACACAAGTATACTTACCTAAGATCCTAACACAAGGTAGGATTCTAACTTGATATAGGAAAACATACCTCGATTATTATATCCAAACAATATCTTCTTTGTTCTCTTCAATGATTTTAGAGACCTTGTGCTAGAACCTGCATATCTCATAAGTTAAGCATGGTAGAACAAGGTCATACATACCTCGTAAGTAGAGCTTTTATGTGATCAAATACTACATATGAGTCTTTGTCTCCATATCATCATGGTCATAGAACTCGATTTGTCTTTCTTGATGTACCTTTCATGTTAGTAGACAACATCATCCTCATACAACACCACACGTGTATTAGTACAATCATAAGTGTCATAAACATAATCAATGAATCACTCACATGCATTCATTATCAAACAATCATAATTTTACTAACCTCAATAACATGAAGACAAACATATTATGGACTTAATCAAGAATCAGATTTCAAAACATACCTGCTTCTTCTCAAGTCATACCTGTCGAGTAGTCTTCTCTATAAGGGTAAAAACCTAACCATCCAAGGTAGATCACTTGTAAACATCTTATGTATGTTCATGGTGCTAGGATGATAGGATATAAGTTCCATTTAAACCTTCTTCATCGCTTCCATATGAGTCTCCCAACTTTGCTAGGGTTTCTTCTTTCTTGGAAACCCTAATCTTCAATCTTCTTCCTCCCACGACATTTTGATGGAGAATTAATATCTAAGATGAATGGATTCCAATTCCATTATCAAAGCTTCCAATGTTGTATCAGGTGTCTCCAACATTGTATCAGGTCCTTCCAGACCTAAAAACCGAAAACCCTAAGTGAGAGATTCTTCCTCTTCTTCTTAGATTTCCTCCGTTGAGCCAATTCATATGTGTCGTATTGTTTCTAGTGTATCTCTATGATTTCGGATTTGCAGGGTCTGAAACTTCAGCCTTTGGTATCCTGACCTATCCTCTTTCTAAACCCATAGGTATGAGCTTTAATGGATTCTCTAAGAGAGATTTATGCCAAGTGTCGCAACATGACTTGTTTATGGGATGAAACCGCATAGAGAACTTGTATGGAGTGACACATGTCACTGTTTCAACTTCAGCCTCTAAAAAGTGGACCTGTGACACTACTATTCGTGCCCTACCTATCACATTTTACGAAATTTCATTTGGAGCTTCCTATCCTGAGATATGACCTTTTTTCCTAGGTCACTTGTTTAGGACTACATTCTGGAAGGGGCAGAAACCCTAACTTTTACTGATCATATGTCACAAAGTACAACGAATCTGAGGATTTCCTTCAGACACAAGGTACAAGGGGATGTTATATTTGTCCTGTAGAAGTTTCAGATCCTGAACCTTTTCTAAAATGGATTTATAGCGAAAGTGCCACAATGATCGGTGTTTGCTATATAAAACCCTAACTTTCAAATTGTCGCAAGTGAGACAAGTGTCGTAAGTGCCATGCATTTCCTTCCTTCAGGCTAGCTCTGATACCATGTTAAGATTTAATATGGTAAGATAGAAAATATCAGTATTTCATTCCATTTCATAACAATATCATATACAGGATCACTGAAAGAACAACAAGCACAACATAAACACAAGAGACACAGATTTATCCTAGGAAACCCTCATGGGGTAGAAAACCCAGCAAAGCTTCCTTAATATAGATGACCAGAAAATACAAAGATGTAATCCCCAAACATGAGATCCTTCTCCTCCATAGCAGATCTATCTCTCTCCTATGCACCAATCACAAGTAAGTGAATGTGTGTTAAATGAGGAACACACCTCTTCTATTTATACACAACTCCGACTTGACTTTTACACTAACTAGGTCGGCCCCAACTTAACCACTTAACATAATGTTGACTAGGCCGACCCCACTAGGGTGGTATAATAACCCTTTAACCCACATGACTCATGCAGGGACGACCCCACTAGGGAAGTCTAATAACCCAAGTTACCACATTCTCCACGGAGGAATAAAACATCTCCGAATATACAATAGGGTCTCCACAGAGGAATGAAACATCTCCGGAATAATAAAGTACAAATATAATATTCTTAGAAGTTACAATATCTCAATAGTGCCGGTGATGAATAAGAATATCAATAATCAAGTCATACCCCCACTGATCCAGATCTGGGAGACAAGAGGACGGCAGAAACATCTAGACAAGGAGGAATGAAAAAGCAGAAAGCCTAGTGATCTAATAATTCGCAAGTGTTAACAAATGATGATATTAATATCCTGTTCGACAGGATGACAGAGGTTGCACAAGAAAATAGTAAGAAACCAAAGGTCATAATAGTACAACTATTCAGTGGCGTCACTAATGTCTTGGATACATTGTTCCAAGAAGTGAAAAATATCTACATTTTGACTCTGTCGTAGGTCACACCGCCATGGGTCAAAGCTACGCAAGAGGAAGAAATGCAAGACCAAAAAGTTGCACCTCCTTCGATGGAAGGGGTGGTTAAAATATTTCCCATAGCACTATGTTTTGATGAATCGGGCACAAGTGTACAGATTCCACAAAATGGGTATGTGGAATTAAAATTATCTGCATTACCACTTTATGTATTGCATCGGCTGCAAGAAGGCATCGCGAAGGAAGTAAAGTCAAGAGAGAGTTCCCTCTTAGATTTAATGAAGGGTTATACGAATCATGTAGCTATGCTGAAGGACTTGAATGCTAAGCTTCAGCGGTATAAGGACTTGCTGCGAAAGGAAAAGGATAAAGTTCAGAAGGTTATCTAAGTCGCATGTTCTGGTCCTTGAAGTAGATATTATAGAAGAAATGACATCTGAGGGGAAGATACAGTTCCTGGAAGCTATTATCTCGGTATCAATAGAAGGTACATGATTTAGAATCCAAGCTAGTGCCGAGTACCCCACCTGAAGTCATCATGTAGTGACAGGTAGAAGTACAGGTGGTTTTTCAGAACCTTCAACCAGCAAAAGCTCAGTGTTTGAAGATGTATGAGAAATTGTCACACTCGTGGGATGCACCATTTGAATATATTGAGCTATAGGAAGTCACCACTAATATTGGGGTTGCTGAAGTGAAGATGAGCACTTTGTTTGAGCAGCTGAATACTTTTCCAGTAGTCCAGAGAATGAAGAGAGCTTCGGAGAGAAAAGAGCTACAACAAGAAATCAATCAGTTGAGAATGCAACATAGACAATGATCAGAAAGGGTATAGGTGCTTCAGTCTAAAGCTGAATGCATCTCAGAAGTTATTGGGGGTAAGAATTACTCCATCCAGTCAGAAGTCACTCAGGATATCGAGGCAAGCAACACACATCTTACTACATAGTTAGTCGAAAATGTTACACAGAAGAAATATGAAGTCCAGCAGTTGGTCGAAGTGAGCAAGAGTGCATACCAAGAATTTATGTCGAAGCTACATGAACCTGTCTCACAAAACTGAAGTGGCTCGGGATGAGCCACATGTGAGTTTCAGGGGTCTATTGGTTCTAGTATTTTTGGAGGTACTAATTTTTGAAGAAACGGTTTCACTATGGACAAAGACAAAGTGGAAGTGGTTCAGCGAAGCAGTCAACTCCAATGAAGCAACCAAGGAAATAGGAAAAACAATCATGTTGATCGATTCAATGGTCAGAGTTGAGTCAATTAGCTAGGATTGGTCCACATTGTGTTAATGGGTCAGATAATAAGTTAGTAGGTTAGTGGGAGCAGGTAAATATAAGTGCGCCCTATAAATATGTAATAAGAGGGAAGTTTTGGGGTTGCTCTCCATTGGTTATTATTGCTGCTATCTTGTGAGTCTGTAATGATGCATTATGCTATATCTCTTGGATTTATTTTTGGAAATCTAAGTCGTTGATATGCAGGTTGTGTGCGCAGATCCTTTGTAATTCATGAAGAAATCTGTAAGTCATACCTGAAGTGCTTATTTGGCTACGACTCATAATAAAATAAAAGTGCTTCCGTGGTTTTTTCCAGATGGGTTTCGACATTAAACATGGTGTTTTATGTGTTGTGATGTGTGATGTGATGTGATTTGATATGTGTTTCTTTCCTTTATTGAATAATTATATGAATGCATTATGGACATAAGTGTATGTAATGTGAATTCAATTATAATCTGAGTATATTAATCTTGCGAAGTTAAGAGTTCTGTCGAAGTGATGTATGTGTCGAAGCCATGATTATGTCGATGTTCTAGAATAGTATATTTTAATGAATGTGTTGCATGTCGGTCTATTCCCCTTCTGCGTTGTAGAATATTAGTTCCTTTATCCCCCATAGGTACTTTGGGTGATACTTCATCTACTTTGGAGGTGTTTTCGAAAGGGATCCATTCCCTTTCGGGCCAGTATCTGTGTGCGGGGTGTTTTATTGGTGTGTTATTGAATGTTGAACCTTGGTTGAAGTGGAAGTGCGCCAACAAAAACTTATTAGAATAAGGATATCTACCATAATCTTGTGAGACATACTCTGAATCATTGCCATAATTTGTACAAGTTCCTGATTGCTTCTATTGAATAGAACCATCCATCTTAAAAAAATAGAATAGAACATGTTTGTCTACAAAGCAGCTTTGGAGGACTTTCAACATTTAGATTAAAAGAAAATAGCTAGTCATCAAATCCATAACTTTTTTGATGAGGAAACACAAAATATTAAATATTTTGTTGATGTCATTCATCTTAGAGCTTCAGGAAACTTAAAATCCCAGGAGCATGTGTTCCCTTCATAGAGTGACAGATGAAACATGAAGTCCATATACTAAAGTGATTGAGCTCAATATTTTCTTCTCTCAAGCCTATAATTTACACTGTCAATAGATCAACTTGAGTTCCTACTATCGATATTTTGATGTTAGTCAGTGGACAATGGTCAAAACTCTATTGAACTTGTGCTTTTCTTCCCTTGATTATATAATTCGCATTGTCAATAGATCCACTTGAGTTTCTACTATCCATATTTTGGTGTTAGTAAGTGGATAATAGAAAATATATATATATACAATTGTGTACAAAATGAACAATCAATTACATGGGCCACAAAACTTGAGCTTCCTTGTTATATTGTACAAAATGAACCATCAATTACATGGGCCTCAAAACTTGTGCTTCCTTGTATTTATACACTAACCATTTATATGAAAAGACAACAAATTATGTTGTCATTTATCTATGATGATATCATTACACTTACACCATCTCATGAAAGACGAAATTGGAATTACGGTACATGTAGTTTGACTTCAACTAAACCAAATTAGACTAATCTAGTACAACTAAATATTGTTTAATAAGTATCAAGATTCTGTAGCTTATATTTTAAGATTTGAAGTATCCAAGATGTAAAGGTATTCCTACATGAACTTATAACATCTCTGGAGTATTCTTCCCAAAGGACCGAAACTGATATATAGCCCAATTTGACTATTCTAGATTTAACAGCATTCTAGAATCTTAAAATTCAATCCACCTTCAAGTCTTCACAATACAATTCCAAAACACTAGCAATATAATACAGGTGGCTGTGGTAGGTTGTGATACCTACTAATGCACTTGACTTGTTATGAATTCTTCCAAACAAATGTAGTTTTAAATGCTTTTTAAACTCTATTGAAATCCTACAAGTCCAATTCATTAAAGCTCAATTTGTGGGTATGGGATTTTGCACAGAAATGTGTAGACTGCAGCTTAGGTGTGTTTGAAATATTGAAGTTTGAGGGTTTAAAGCACTCACCCTACCCAGAGACCTTCTTGTCATTAAATTGGAGTTGCTAGAGAAATGGGAAACAATCTAGATACTATTGAGTACCAAAATATCATCATACGGAGGCAGGATGAGCACCAATATGTCATCATCAAGAGACGGGATGAGACAGAATAGGGTATCCTTTCAATAAAACACTACCAATAAATTCTAATGGAGACAAGGTAAGTATGTATCTAAGGAACCCAACAATGGAAATGTTTTCCAAAAATACCTTTGACAAGGGAAGTTGACATGCCTTGATTTTTGGGTTATAGTTCAAATATTTTAGTCCTAAATTCTTAGTTTTGTCTTATGAAGCTCTAGGGTTTATTTTTAATATGCAAACTATATTAATACATTTGAGCCATTGCTAAAATCCTGTGTCAATACATCCTTCTTTATTGTGATTAGCATTTTAATTGTACAAGGATATGAGCCCTATATTCTTTGCATGTTAACCATTGTCGGGAACGAAAGGATAAAGAAAACTTCCATACAATAAAGACCAATATGGCCTAATATTGCTACTTGTTGATGTGTTTGTAACTTCGGAAGATATTCACTTGTGTATTGTATGTATTACATTTGTACTTTATTATATCCCCAACAGAGATGTATTATTCCTCTGATTGGAAGTGTCGCCATTTGTATGTGCAAGTGTCGCAAGTATTATTGTAAGTGTCGCAACTTATATTTGATGGGCTATTAGACCACCTTGGTGGGGTCGGCCCTGTATGAGTTGTGTGGGTCAAAGGGCTATTAGACCACCCTAGTTGGGTTGGCCCAATGACATGTGTATGGGTTATTAGGCTTCCTTAGGAAGTCGACCCAGATAGAGTAAAAGGCAAGTCAAGTCATTGTATAAATAGAGAGTGTGTCTCTCTCATTCTATTCATTCTATTCATTCACTCATTCACTCACTTCACATTAGTGAGAGAGAGGAGGAGTGTGCACAAGTGGAGGAGTAGCTATTGCATACATTTATCTCTTGTGGATTCATCTTGGTGATCATTGTATTGGTACTTACTCTATCTCTGAGGAAGTTGTGGGGTTTTACACCTTCGTGGTTTTCCCCGGTGAAATGCTTTATGTCTCTTGTCTCTTGTCTCTTGTCTCTTATGATTGATATGTTGTACATGTTGTTCTCTCAGTTAAGATCCTAGATCAGATTGAATTAAATGTTGAAAAACTAACATGGTATCAGAGCTAGCCTGAAGGAAGGCATTGTATGGCATTTACGACACTTGTTGCACTTGTGACAAATTGGAAGCTAGGGCTTGGTATAGTAAAAACCAGTCATCGTGGAACTTTCGCTATAACTCATTTTTGGAGAAGGTTCGGGATCTGAAACTTTTACAGGTCAAAGATGAAATTTCCATGTACCATGTGTCTGAAGGAAATCCTCAGATTCGTTGTACTTTGTGAGATATGATCCGTACAAGTTAGGTTTTCTGCCTCTTCCATAATGCAGTCCTAAACAGGTGACCTAGGAAAAAAGGTCATATCTCGGGCTAGCAAGATCCAAATGGAATTCCGTAAAAAGTGACAGTTAAAGCACAGACTTTAGTTTCAGAGATCTAGGTTTTAAAGGCCGAAGTTGAAACAGTGACACGTGGAACGCAGTACAAGTTTGCTATACAGTTTCATCCCATAAACAGGTCACGTTGCGACACTTGGCATATATCTTTCTCATAGAATCCATTAAATCTCATATCTATGGGGTTGGAAAGATGACAGGTCAGTCTACCACAGGCCAATGTTTCAAACCCTGAGGATCTGAAATTTCAGAGATACATCAAAAACAATATGGCATATATTTTTGTCCAAACAGAATTGGATTCTGAGCACTTTCATTTTTGGTTTGTCACTGCTGCGGGAAATTAGGGTTTTTGCAAAAGTTGGAATTTTTGGAATCTGAGACCACGGTTGGATGCTCCTCATCAAAATCAAAATTTAGAGACCAAGATCGAAGTTTTTGGTTGGGTAGAACACCGGGCTCTATCAAACCCTAGTTCGGGATTTTGACCAGAAAACTAGAATTTGACAGAAGCTACAGATCCGAAACTTTCAAAGTCAATTTTGAGGGGTCAAATTTTGAAGATTTCAAAATTGAAGTATACCAACTTGATAAGCTCAGCAAGGTGCATCTTTTCATCGAATTAGAAGTTTGAAATTCAAAGTTTGAATTTTTAGGGTTTCTCTAACAAACCCTAATCTAGCTCCAGATCCAGCTTCAACAAATCAAAGTGGATTGGGTTAATCCTAGAAGAGAATAAATTGACACCTACATAAGTGAAGAAGTTCTAGTTCCATGGGGAGATGAGTCTAAGGCCTTACATAAGAAGACTAAAAGCAATCCCGACAGGTATGACTTGAGGAGATACAGGTATGTTTTGAAATTTATCCATGATTAAGTTTATAAAATGTTTGTCTTCATATTATTGAGGTTAGTAACAATCTTGATTAATTCTAGACTTGTCTTATCACCCTATTAAAATTACGAATGCATGTGAATGATAGAAGACATTTATTGATTAGGGTTATGTCGCTTATGATTGTACTAATGCACTGTGGTGTGGTATGAGGATGATGTTGTCCACTAACATAAAAGGTACATCAAGAAAGACAATTCAATATATGACCATGGTGACATGAAGACAAAGACTCATCCATAGTCATGGATCACATAGAAGCTCTACTTATGAGGTATGTATATCTTGGTTCTACAATGATTAACTTATGAGATATGCAGGTTGCTAGCACAAGGTCTCCAAGAGAACAAAGAAGACATTGTTTGGGTATGTTAGACATAACTAGCAAACATGATAATCTAGGTATGTTTTCATATATCAAGTTAGAATCCTACCTTGTGTTAGGATCTCATATAAGTACACTTTTGTATGATTGATAATGATTATTCATGAAGTTATAGGTTTGAGTGATCATGGGTTTATGCATATTATGCCTCTTACTTTGCTTGATGATATGACAAACTAGAAGAGTCCTATGGTAAAATAAGAATATGCATGAGTAAAAGAAGTACTCCCTAAAACCTTGAATACTAACACTTGTGACAAATTACCTGTGTATGAAATGACCATGACCATACATGTTTAATATTATTTAGAATCATAATATTTTGATAGTATTGAGATTATACTAATAACATGTATGATTATGTATAAGATCTTGAGGATGACACAATGATGACACTAGTGCACACTTAAGCATGCATAGTGGTCCAAGATGGATATAAGTTCAAGAACAGATAATCAAGGAAGCAAAGATCAAGAGGGAGCACACTCTAGTAGTTCTTGCAAGGAAGTAAAAAGATTGAGAGGGAGTCCACCCAAAAACCAAACAAAGATATGTATTTGAATTGTCATTTATTGTATATATGATTACTTAAATGATGTTCTCCAGTCATGTACATACTTATGTTCCTAGATTTAGGATGTATATTATGCATAATAGAAAAGTTGCATTAATAAACAAGATACTACTAATATTCAAGTAATGGGTAAGTGGCATATGCTACTGTACAACATTCCATTGCTACTTATCAAGAATGAAACCTCTTTGCTGACATGTTGGGAGTTGTGCACACCCTTAACAATGTTCTGGTAGAGATGGAAGGCATCTAGAAAGTTATGGGATATGGATAAATGTTGTATTGAAGCATTGGCTAAGATAATTGCATGACTGTATGACATATGTCCTTATGTGCAAGATTTTGTTCTGAAAACTATGAGATGTTTCTAATCATGCAATTGAATTTGACTTGTAGGAAAGACCATGTACAATCACCTACAAAAGAAGGAAAACAACATTTGTTCTAGCAACAAAGTTCAAGAAAACTATCTATTGAAGATATTGAAGAATATAAATATCCAAGGATCCAGGATGCAGTAATAGAAGGATGCCATGATCGAGGAGTACCAGTCGATCATGAAAAATGATGTCTGGGATGTGGTCCCGAGACCAGAAGGGAAGTCTATTGTGACTTCCAAGTGGATCTACAAGATCAAGCATACTGCAGATGGCAGGATAGAGAAATAAAAGGCAAGGTTTGTAGCTCATGGCTTCTCCCAGAAAGAAGGGATAAATTATGAAGAAACCTTTGCACTTGTAGCCTGATACACTTCCATTAGAACAGTACTTGCTCTGGCTGCAGTGATGAAGTGGAAGATACACCATATGGATTTCAAGACATCTTTCTTGAATGGTGTAGTCAAAGAGGAAGTGTATGTGGAGCAGCCACTCAGATTTGAGACACGTGACAAGGAGTCACATGTGTGAAAATTGAATAAATCCTTGTACGGTTTGAAACAAGCACCCAGGACATGGTACGGCAGGATAGACAACTTCCTGACAAGTTTTGGCTTTACCTAGAGTAAAGCGGATTCCAACCTTTACTTCAAGGTTGAGGAAAGCAATCCAGTGATACTCCTACTGTATGTGGATGACCTGTTTGTTATAGGTGAGGATGGATTGATTACCAACATGAAGCTGTCTAGTTCGAGATGAAGGACTTGGGTATGATGAATTACTTTCTAGGTATGGAGGTGTGGAAGAGTGCATATGGAATCTTCCTTGGACAAGGGAAGTATGCAGTAGAGATCCTGAAGCGGTTCGGGATGATGGATTGCAAGGCCATGGCCACACCTATGGCATCGAACCTGAAGCTATTGAGTGATGCTTCATCAGATTCGGTTGATGCCACGATGCATTGTCAAAAGATTGGGTCCTTGATGTACCTAACGAACATGAGACCAGATATTTGCTTTGCGGTGAACACATTGAGCCAATTCCTGATGGATCCTAGACATGTTCACTTGATTATTGTAAAGCATATTCTGAGGTACCTGAATGGTACGGTTGATTATGGGCTCAAGTATGATGTGAATCAAAAGTTTAACCTGGAGGGTTATGTTGATTTAGTTTGGGCAGGCACTACTGCAGATAGGAAGAGCACTTCGAGGTGTTGCTTCGGTATGGTATCAGGTGTGATATCTTGGCTTAGCAGGAAGCAGTCCTATGTAGCATTGAGTACAACCGAAGCAGAGTATGTCGCAGCTTGTTCGGCTAGTTGTGAGGCAGTATGGCTTAGGAAGCTACTATCTGATTTATTTGATCTCCAGTTGGATGCTGCTTATATCTTCTGTGACAACCAGCGTTGTGTGTAGTTGTCAAAGAACTCAGTGTTCCATGACAATTCGAAGCATATAGAGATCAAATATCACTATATCAGGGATATGGTGTAGAGAGGAGCACTAAAGCTCCAGTATGTTGCGACAGATGAGCAGATTGCAGAGCTGTTGACCATACCACTAGCCAGAGTGAAGTTCGAGTACTTCCGAAAGAGGCTTGGTGTACCTTCAGATCGAGGTTCCTTCCAAGGGGAAGTGATGAGTCCGGAAGATGCAGATGCACATGGGATTTTTTGACATGGTTGTAGATGTGTTCTCCCATGGTCGTGATGTAATTGCCGAGATTTTTCAACATGGTTGTAGATGTGTTCTCCCATGGTCGTGATGTAATTGCTAAGCCATTCTCACATGGTGGTAGATGTGTTCTCCCATGGTGCAGATGTAAGGGTTGGATCCATTCTCACATGGTGGTATATGTGTTCTCCCATGGTGCATATGTAAGGGCTGGAGCCATTTTACAAATGGTGGTAGATGTGTTCTCCCATGGTGAAAAAGTAAGGATTAGAGACATCCCCGAATGGTGGTAGATGTGTTCTCCCATGTCGGTGGTGTAAGTGTTGTATGATGTGCATCTGGGTTGTGCTCTGTGGATGATGAGATGATCTGAAGAGGATGATCATGAGTTGATGATGATCAGGACGATCATGTGTGGTGAGCATCAGGTCTATGCTCCAGATATTGTACATCAGGATGATGTATTGTATGATGATGAGCAGTACGATCATGAGCATCAGGACGATGCTCCATGAGAGGATTATCAGGTGGATTATGAGTATCAGGTCGATATTGCATGGCCGTGGATAGGTTGTGCAAGTAGCATAGAAAATATCCTGGGAGATCCGATAGGTTGAGCTGTGTGCTATAAAAGTCCTGGGATGCTCTTTCAAGGTTTTGCTACAGAATACATGTAATCAGTCCTGGATATCCAATAAGTTGAGTTGTGTGATTGTAAAAGTCCTGGGATGCTCTTTAGAGATCTTGCAGGTTGCAAGACACTCTTTTAAGGTTTTTCCTGAACACATGTAAAATATCTTGGGAGATCCGATAGCTTGAGCTGTGTGCTCGAAAAATTCATGGGATTCTCTTTTGAGAATTTGTGGTGGTCACATGTAAAAGATCCTAGGAGATCCGATAGGTTGATCAAAAAGCTCGTAAAAGTCCTGGGATTCTCTTTCAAGGTTTTGTTGATGTAGGTAATTAGCTCTGAGGATTCCACAGGATGTCCAGATATGATGAAGACCTACAGGAGGCTAGGCCTACAACCATCACGAAAAAGGGATGGCTCTGTAGAACTTCCTATGACGAGAAGAATTGAGAGATAGCACCAGTGATCGAGATGAAGAGTACAACTGCAGTGACGATGATGCTCCAGTGATCCAGTGATGATGATCCAGCTCCAGTATTGAAGACTTGTGCCTATATGTATTGATGACTTATGTCAAGAGAATATCGTCCTAGTTAAGAAGGAGTGTTGATTTATTTGTAACTTCGGAATATATTCACTTATATATTGTATGTATTACATTTGCACTTTATTGTATCCCCAACAGAGATGTATTATTCCTTCGATTAAAAGTGTCATCATTTGTATTTGCAAGTGTCGTGAGTATTATTTTAAGTGTCACAACTTATATTTGATGGGTTATTAGACCACCTTGGTGGGGTCAGCCTTGTATGAGTTGTGTGAGTCAAAGGGCTATTAGACCACCCTAGTGGGGTCGGCCCAGTGACATGTGGATGGGTTATTAGGATTCCTTAGGAAGTCGGCCCAATTAGAGTAAAAGGCAAGTCAAGTTATTGTATAAATAGAGAGTGTGTCTCTCTCATTCTATTCATTCACTCATTCACTCACTTCGCATTAGTGAGAGAGAGCAGAACTGCGCACAAGTGGAGGAGTATCTCCTACAGACATTTATCTTTTTGGGATTCATATTGGTGATCTTTGTATTAGTGCTTATTCTATCTCTGAGGAACTTGCGGGGTTTTTCACCTTCTTGGTTTTCCCCGGTGAAATGCTTTGTGTCTCTTGTCTCTTGTCTCTTATGCTTGATATGATGTACATGTTTTTCTCTCAATTAAGATCCTAGATCAGATTGAATTAAATGTTGAAAAACTAACACTACTATGAACATAATTGAGATTTGATCAATTGTTGTATAGTTCTTTCAATTTCCAATAGAAAATAGATGCAGTATTGATAGTTCACAGTTTGTGTATTTGCTTTTTGTAATTCCAATGGTATGTGTTTGTGTATTAACATGCTCATAATTTTATGTTTTGGTTGGAAGTTTTCAGTTTTATCTCCCTCGTATTTGGTTATTCTTCTGAGTGTAAAATCTAGTCTAAAAACTTACATGTAAAATCTCGGCATCAACAAACAATAATAATTCCTAATTTATGCTCTCCTTATTAAGATGGGAGGCATGGAAGTATACTTGTAGAAATTCTAAAACAACAAGGAAATGAAAGTTTGTTAAAGCAATGGAGCTGGATATTTTTTGACATAATTGATATGATGCTTAGTTAAAATGTGGTCCAACATATGATTCAAATACAAGGAGAATAACTTATAACATGGGTTATGATAATGAAAATTAGATCAGTGAGAAGGAGATATGAGGAAGAAACAAAATTCAAAATTATTTTATCATACCCAATAGCTAACAAGCAAAAAAATGAAATATACTTGTGAAGATACACAAAGATATGTAAGATATCTTGTGCAAGAACTTTCCATTGCTTTGGTTTGTTCGGAAACTACATTCAATGTATCTCCAGATTCTCATTGTTTAAGAGTGTTTCCAATAGAAGCTATCACCTTCACATTTTGTGAAAGTGCTGAGCCACTTTATCTACAACAAACTAACAATCCATATCCTAAAATCAATATGTTGCAACATAAAACATAATAAAAAACCTGTAATATTCAAATGCATAAAACTTAAGTATTTTGGGCAGCTGAAGAAACATGATATATCCTTAATATAAAATATGTGTTTAAACTTTAATAAGAAAGACATGTCCACTAGATGAAGTTATTAAGTCTCTCCAATCAAAGAAACAAATCTCACAAAAGATTAAGAAAAGTTATCATGGCAATTGCATCTGCATAAATGCATGTGATCTTATTTAACTGCATTGCAAACAATTAATTTATCACTAAAAATTTCCATAGAATGGAATAATAGTTATTGATTAGTCAATATAACTATGTAAATGTGAAATTGAACCTCTTATATCTTCTTTCAATAGAATCCTTCTCTCGGAATGACCAAGAATGACCCACAGAATTCCCAAATTGACTAGCATCTCTACACTGCATTGACAAATAGCATGCATGCAAACAATTAATTCATGGAAATTAGAACAATGTGACAAAGTGGTTCAAGTTCACTAAAACTCAACTATATGAAAAATCAGCTTTGTTGCTTGTATCACCAATAATCCCCACAAGAACATAAACCGTCTTTGAAATGATAGAAGCTATTGACGTCTCCCATAACAATTTGTTGTCCATTGGATTGGGAAATGAATTTGGTGGCAATATGGTAGACACCACAAACATGAATGTTTTTTACGATTCTAATAGGAGTCATTGGAGGTAAGTTGTTTATCCCAAATGCAATTTCCAGCTTCTCACTATGATGAGCAAGAGCGTACTCTTGCTACTCTAACTCCATATCATGCAGTATAGAATTTTTCTCGGGCAAATATTGCATCCCTTTTACATGTCTGATTAATTCATTCAACTTTGCATATATCTTGGTTGTTTGTCGATGTGATATGTCTCCTACACCAAATGCATACACTGTATTTTTTATCTCGATCCAACTTGTTTTCCATCATTTTCTCGACCTTTGTTCATTCATCCCACCTACCAACTGAACCATGTAAATTCGATAGAACAACATATGTTGCAGATTCTTGGGGTTTTAGCTCTAATAAATGTTCTACCACACATTTCCCCGTCTCTGTATTACCATGGATTATGCATGCACCAAGTAAATTTTGTTGAACTAAATGTTTAAATGACATGTTGTTAATGAAATCCTTGGCCTTTTCCAACTGTCCTGCATGTCCAAGAAGATATACAATGTAGGCATAATGCTCCATCCTTGGTGAGATGCCATTCACTCTACTCATTGAATCAAAGTACTAACAACCTTCATGCAGTAAGCCTACATGGATACATGCAAAGAGCACACCAACAAAATTAATGTGTTCTAGTTTCACACTTTCCTATTGAAGATATTCAAACAGCTCCACCGTATCCTTTTCATGACCCTATGAGCACAACCCACAATCATTGAATTCCATGTGCCTAAATCCCATGTAACCATTTAATGAAATGGATGATGGCCTTAGAATTTGAGGGTGGCCCTTCCTACTTTCTCCCATGTTACATATCTATAGCCATTGTTATAGTATTCTTGAGGAAAATGCAAAATGAAAATTTTAATTCACTTGGTTTTGATTCAGATTCATTTTATTGTAAACATAGGCTTAACGTGCAATAATATTGGTAAATGGGAATAGATTGTGAAATGGCATGTTGATAAGGATTTTGA
The DNA here is from genome assembly GCA_027924585.1 of Larix kaempferi. NCBI lineage: Eukaryota > Viridiplantae > Streptophyta > Pinopsida > Pinales > Pinaceae > Larix > Larix kaempferi. The sequence goes on from BSBM01000858.1 coordinate 21,269,517, forward strand.
AACAATATCAAAACATAGGCAGTTGTTGGTTTTATCATATTAGAGATCAAAATGATTTTTCCACAATATTCTTCTCCTACCATAAAAGTATACTTTATTAATGGATTTTCTATAATTGTTTATTAGATCAAAATACTCACCTCCATTGCAGAATAATTTAACATAAATTCCATTTTAAAAAGATGGCAACTATAATTTAAAAAATGGATTTGGAGAGATGTATTTCATTTCCATCTATTGGGAAAGTGTTTCAAATTCCCTTAAGTAGATAGTTATCAATTTGTTTTCTTCCAATGTTGATGTGACAGTGTTTCAAATTCCCTTAAGTATATAGTTATCAATTTGTTTTCTTCCAATATTGATGTGACATGAATAATGACATGCAAAAGATTTGCACAAATCACGGTGAAATATGGCATTATTATTTCTTTGTAGCTAATTTTGACATGTGTTATTGATCTAGGTAATTTGATTTTTTTACAATGTAAAACCTTCAAATTTTGATGGAATAACTCCGTTGAATATCGATCTCAATTTTCAAAATATTCATTTTTTAGAAGTTCATAATGTTGGAAAAATTATTCCAGTTATTCAAGTAAGAAACCTTATCTTTAAAATTCATAAGTATATAATATTTAATATTATTGACACAATTGAGATGATTGCTTGTGCTTATGCTCCAATAGTTAAGACACATTGCAAAATTTGCAGCCCATGCTCTTTTTAGCTTAGTGTGAATACAACTCAAGCTAGAATAAATAATGAAGTGTCTATCCTTCTCAACTTGAGAAATTTATGTTTATACTCTATACATCTAATCATGACTTTATACTTCATGGATGTACAATTTGCTTCAATCAATAGAATCTAGCAAGAAGTATTGATTTTAAAGTTCTAGGTTATAACAAGTTTTGAATTTGCTAAATTTTATTCCAAGTCTCATTAGAGATGTTGCAAATGTAATTCACAACTATATAGAATAACCAAAATTACTAGAATGTTAAAAAAGAAAGTTGCTTTTATCGTGATATGAAATTTCAACGTTTCAAGACTTAATTTCAAAACAATAACCATTAATTATTCTCTTCTCACCAAATAGTTTCAATTTCAATAATAATTAAATCTATACTCATATATTTGTATAATTAAATATATTTTTATAAATGAAACATGGCCAAATAATATTTATACAATTACATATATTTGTATGATTGAAAACATGGCCAAATACTATGAGAAACTTTTCCTCACCCACACCTTTATATTGTTCTACTTAACTTTTTTCCATGTGGTTCATGACATTGGAGATCGGTGCTCGCTACATCCACGGATCCCTCCCCGAAATATGCAAGGGAACATGGGGTGGTCGAGAATTTTGGAACATTGGGGGCTCAACAACAAGAGCATCTTATAGAACCATTTAAGGGGCCATCATGTCACTTACAAGGAGTTGAACCTAGATGGGGAGGATATCAAGCATTCCTCCCAACCACCCAAGCTACATCCAATGGACAATATTGATCAACTTATTATATACATTATTTTTTAATGTAATATCATATGTTTGAGTATGTTTAACGTTTAGTTATAAATATTTAATTGTAATACCCCCAACACTTTTGAATTATTTCATTAAGTATTTTTATTTGAGAATATTATCCAACAATTATTTTGTAAAAGAGTTATAAAACTTTATGAGGCAAAATACTCACACTCATGTGGGTGAATATTATGAACAAGAAATATTATTTTATTATTAATAAAAATAGACACTCGGAACCACCAATTGAAAGATGGGACACCATCATAAGGCAATGATGTCACATACCCAAATTCTAGACATTTTATGTCATGAAGAAAATATTATGTTTTATTTTTATTGTAAATTTGTATGACTATTGACCAAGTGGGGTCAAGGATGACTGTAATTAATTACTTTGAATATTTTATTATTAATAAATAAAAGTGGATACAAATATCCAAAGGAGACTGTTGAATGAGTGTTCACTGACCCACTAGGAGGAATGGACTGGGCTGGAGAGCAAACTGACACTTGGCAGCATCTCAACTCACTTCTAACTGTTGCAGGGGAAAATTCCCTATTTTTATGGCCATGTTCCCCAAGAAAGTAGAACTGAGCAAGTGGCTCATTTACTACATAAAACTGACCAGAATACTTAGGCATGCTATTTATCTACCCATTGAATTCATCAGGAGGTTGTTCAATGTTACCTTGTGATCATTTCTGAGCATAAGATATTCGATAAGGGAAGGTTAGAAGTGATTGAGTGAACTAAGACTGCATTCTAAACTAGTGCAGCCACATTGTTGAGTTCAATATTGCTGAAAGCAGGAAGTACTACTATCAAGTGCTATTGCTGAGTTGCAAAGGAATTTATTCCATTTCTCCACACAGCATCTTCATCCTGGTGGTTTAGTGAATAGGCTCGGGGGTCCTAAGGCAAGTAGCTTGGCTGTCTTCGGGAGTAGGTTGGGTGGAATGGGCTCCTTTGGCTGTTTGTCTCTTCTACAATTATCAAGTTCAATTAGTGTTATCTTATTTACTTTCTGTCAAAGTTATTAAGTAGGATCTGCATGTTATTATGTTATCAGTTTTATATTTCTTCCTAGATATTCTGAACAGTTTCATTTTTGAATTTTATCTCTTCTGAAAAACATACAGTTTTTAGGTCAAATTGATAATTGAGTAGTTAAAGGTTTAGTGATGAATGATAGAATATAAATGCTTCTCTGCATTTTTCCACACATTGTTTCCAATGTCGTACTCTAGTACAGGGAAGATGTAATTAAAGGAGATTTGAATGATTGAGTACCATAAATACATCTAATTTATTTCAGTACCTTAAATGATATCTATTTTTGAGTAAACATCACAGAATCTATCTAAGAAAAATAGATATCTTTTATGCATATGTTTAGCAATAGAATTCTCTGATATACTTCTTAACAGTTTAGTATTCTAAATAGTTATTTTTTTATGTTAAACTATAGCAAATCACTCATTAGGATTAAAGAAATTTATACATAAATACAGAGAACTATTTAATACAAGTTTATTTCATAAACAAAAGTATTAACAGTTCTTATCACTAAAATAATCTTTAAAAAAACAGTATAGCTTCTGTATTACAAAACCCTAATAACATCGAAACAATTTAATATAGGTTCTAATCCTAAAAAACGTGGTTGTAACCATTGTAAGAAATTGGATTGAAATCATACATCTTAATCTTTTGTACAAAACTAGAATTATGGAATAATATTATTTATAAATCAAATATTAACAAACTATTTGAATGACCTTGGGTTAAAACCCTATCCTTTACACTTTTACACACTATTACCATGTTAATATTTCGTTCTTTAGCAAAACAATAGAGAATTGGGAAACCAGAGTTCGACACCCGAAGGCTCTTCCACACAGTCTAAGTGTTATAACTTACATAACGAATCCGGGGTTCAAAACCTGAACAACTTCTTCAATCAAAAACTCATTTTAGATTCATAGTATCAGACTCTGCAAATAACTTTTCAAATTAACACAGTGACGAGAGTTTCCTCTCAGTTTTTAACACTTCAAAAACCTCATTCAATTCAAATACATAATACCTATATTATTATCCTTTGAAATCTCTTACACATAACAGCAGAAATGGAAACAACGCAAGGTTAGAGGGTCAAACATCAACTACAAACTCTAATCAAAATCGGGTTTTAATACCCTAGAAGTTTATCATTGCATTTTATCACAATGCTAAAGGTGTAAACCCTTCTAAGCAAAACTGTATACATAGATATCATTTAAAGATAATTATTGTATGCGTTGAAAAACCAACGAAGAACAGGTCGAGGGTTCAAACCATCCCTTTGTCAAAACTTGCCTCACGGCTTAAAATATTTACAACCACTGTAATGTCTAAAACGAAAACGAAGTCTTGAATAAACCAACACAGATCGGCATTGTGCCAAGCATTCACCCAAAGAGTTTTTCCGAGTACTATGGATGCCATGAGGAAAGCATTGATGCTTACCAGGCTTAAGAGCTCTCCTCCCTAGCGTTCTAACTTAAAAACCCTTGCTGAGGAAGGACCTGTCAAGACATTACGACATGGTGGTTAAAACTTTGATCATAGCTCAAAACGAAAACCCTAGAACACTATTTTAAAAACCATCAACGGAATACAAGTTGGGAATGAGTGACTTTACTTGTAAAATAGTATTTTGTAGCATGCCCGAAAACCCTTGCAACATTAAACTTCCATCATGGTAACCCTGGAGGCATATCGAAACATCACCAGACTCAACACTGTACATCTTGCAACGAAAAAAATTACTTTTTAACTACTATCACCATTGTTACAGTCATAGGTCACGCTATCGAACCCTCGGAAGGTAAACTGCAAGCAGAGTTGCAAAACCCTGAAAAATAGAGAGCCTATTGGCCTCTCCACTCTCACTTAGTGCAAAATGAATGCTCTAGTAAATAGCTTGGTGAGTAGTTCAAATGGAAGCTAGGGTTAGCACTTCAACCAAGGAAAATTCACGTGGATTCATGCCACGAGGGATGCCAACATACATTCCACCATTTTTACATTTAAAGAACCATGAATGCAAAAGCTACCAACTCTTGAGTGCTTTCAATGCATTATCAACTAAGCCGGTTATGTGGTCGTCGTTAGAGTCAAAACATGTCCTTTGGTTTCCATCATAACTCTAAAGTGTCACGTAAAACATTTCAAGGATTCAAATTACATTATAACCTTTAAACATTATGTTTCATGTAGAACCTTTTAGAAGTCATGAATTGTGTAACATGCTTAATGCATGCAAAAAGGTATCAATACTTAGCCATTTGAATCAAATGAGTGCTAGGCATATAATATCTATCATATAGTAATACTATGCAATAAGGTAGAATAGTTATAAGCATTATAACTTTAGCATTTAGTAAATTTGTGTGTGGAAGTATATCATGGTATGCATATAGTGTAACCTTAGGTTACACTTGAAGTTTAGAACCCTTAGAGCTAGGGTTGATGGTACACAAAGGAATATTTAATATCAATTGACGATATTACATAGTTTTGTAAGTTATAGTCGAAATCTTGAACGAAAGTTTAAAAGAAAACCACTTTACAATTTAATTAAAATGGCATAAGTACGATGTTAAATAAGAAGCTAAGCTCAAGAGAAGAAGCACCAATAATTTTTAGTCACAAGTGCTTTGCACGACCACAAACAGGGTAGGTCTTACCCTTACTCAAACTTGTATCCCCATACTTTTTAACTTTGGACACTATGTGTATCTAGTTCTTTTACATGCATCTGTAATGCGTCGAAAAGAAGTATCACGCTTACCTGCGATCTACGACATAAGTTGCAAGAGCGTTAGCTAATTATCCAAGTAAGCCTCGGGTGCACATAGGACCCCTTCATCATCAAGAAAAAAAATTCAAATAGTTAGTACTTCAAATAATTAACAATACTTTTGCATTTATAGAAGTAACCATAGTTTCATGAAAGGACAAGAATGATAGTAAAAACATCCAGCAGTACCTAATAAATATAATTACACGTATTGGGTCTCTATGACATAAATGAAAAATAATTATTTGTATCATGTTTATACCATTGACAACTAAAGTGAAGAAATGTCGTCATCAGATTATCATCTAAAAAGCAAACAGATTAGCTTTAACTGTACTTCCGCATGGCATTGTAGCACTTAATGCTATACAGAAAAATTTTAAATTTTAGTGAAATTTTGGGATGTTACATGTGGTATCAGAGCGCAAGTTCAAATACTAGGCTTGAAGTGGCTCATTCGCGCAAATACAAATTTATGACAAAATTGCAGATTACTAATTTAAATTATTTTGTTTTCAGTTTCAGCATTTTATAAATTTAGTTTGCAGGTATGGAAGGACCGGAAGAGTTGGCTGAGGACAGGTCCCTTAATAACGAACAGAATAATAATGAACAAGGACACATTAATGCAGAAAACTTATTTGTTGAATTGAATGATAATTCATCTGAATTATTAAGAACAGTAAAGGATTTAAAGATTGAGATAAAAACTATTAAGGAATAAAATGAACAAATTTTGAAAGCTCAAGAGGAGTTGAATCAAATCTTACTGAATAATTTTCATAATAATGATAAAGATAAAGAAACAAAAAATAATGTTGAATCTGGAACTATGTCCTACCAACGTAAGGATAAAAAGATAAAATTGACTAATTATGACAGCAACTTATCTTCTGAACTTGATGAAAAAGCACACAGGAAAAAGCACAAGTATTCCAGCGATAGTAGTGAAAGTGACTACTACACTAAAAAGAAGTATCGGCCTTACGAACAAATTTCTGGCGAGTTTAAAAAGATCAAACCACCAACTTTCAATGGAGAAACAGAAAAGAGTGAGACAGTTGAAGCATGGTTGTCCGATATGAACAAGTACTTTCAGATTTACAACTACTCAAGTCATCTAAAAAATAAAATGGCAATTTATAATTTGACTGGAAAACAGACATCTGGTGGCAAGATCTAAAACGAGTAAAAGGTTTAAAAGAGAAAAGTGTAAATTGGAGTAATTTCAAGAAATACTTTAAAAGAAAGTTTATGTCAGAACAATAGTATGAGGAACAAGCTAAAGATTTTTATGAGATAATGTTGGGTTCCATGGATATGAGGAAGTTGTGCAGCAAGTTTTTAAATTTATTAAGGTATGTACCTTATATAATCGAAGAAAAACCTAAGGTACAAAGGTTTTTGAGTTGTTTTCCCTCTCATATAAAGGATAGGATTGAGTATGATGGTCCTCGAACGCTGGAAGAGGCCATGAGGAAAGGAAATATCTGTTATGAACAGAATAAGAAGAGTGAAAGCATGCCAAGATGGAAAACAAAAAGGACTAACAACTTTGAGCAAAGGAAGAAGCAGTTCTCTTTTAATCGAAATTCTGGAAATAATAATTCACGTAATTACTCTAACAAAAAATTTCAAGGAAATAATGCAGCAAGTAATACACACTCCAAATTTATAGCTCCAAGAAACAGTGATCCACCTAAATTTTTTGCTAAAAGTAATGAACGGAAAGAACCTGTTAAATGTTGGGACTGTCAGGGGCATCACTATGCATCAAACTGCCCACTTAGAAAGAGGACTCTCAACAACACACACATAGTACAGGAGGAGGCTACTATTGGTGACTTAGCAAGGGAGATTCCCAGGATAAATGCAGCTTTAGAGAATAGACAAGATGATCATCAAACTTCCATGGGTGAAGTGGAAGGTATGCTGAAAAATAAACCCATTTCTATTTTAATTGATCCAGGAGCAAGTCTTAGCTATGTGTCACCTGATTTAGTTAAATGTTGCAATCTGAAAATAGACAAGTTTGATAAATTATGGTTGGTTCATTTAGCTACTGGAACAAAAAGAAAAGTGACTGATTATGTAAAAGAATGTGAATTACTAATGAATCAGTTTAGGACCCATGTTAAGCTGAATGTGTTACCTTTAGGTTCTTACAATGTTCTGATTGGTATGGACTGGTTAAAGAAGCATAGGGTAGTATTAAATTGCTTTGAAAAGAATTTTACTTGTTTGAATGATGAATGTGAAACTGTAACAGTAAAAGGAATTCCTAGAAAGATATCTGTTAGACAAATTTCTACTTTACAAGTTAAAAAGGTTGTTCATAAAGAGTGTAAGTTGTTTGCTATAAATGTAACTATTGACGAACAATCCACTAAGGAAAATAAGTTAAAGCTGGAAGACATACCCATACTTCAGGAATTTTTTGATGTTTTCCCGAAAGAAATTCCAGGACCACCTCCGAAAAGGGAGTTTGATTTCACCATTGAGTTAGTACCAGGGGCGGTACCAAACTCAAAGGCTCCTTAAAGAATGAACATTCTAGAACTTAATGAACTTAAATCACAGCTTAAAGAATTTATTGATAAAAAATATATAAGGCCCAGTGTGTCTCCATGGGGAGCACCTATAATTCTTGTTAAAAAGAAAGACAGAACTATGCATTTATGCATAGATTACCGTCAGTTAAATAAAATGACTATAAAGAACAGATATACTTTGCCTCGGATTGATGATCTGTTCTATCAACTACGCGATGCAAAGATATTTTCTAAGATAGACTTGAGGTCGGGATACCATCAAGTCAGAATAAAAGATGAGGACATATTTAAGACTACTTTTAGAACCCGTTACGGGCACTACGAGTTCATGGTTATGCCTTTTGGGCTGACCAACGCTCTAGAAGTATTCATGTGTCTTATGAATAATGTTTAACATCAGTACTTAAATAAGTTTGTAATTGTTTTTATTAATGACATTTTGATTTACTCTAAGACTAAAGAGGAACATGACGAACATTTAAAGATAATTTTACAAGTGTTAAGAGAACACCAACTTTACGCTAAGTTCAGCAAGTGTGATTTCTACAAAGATAAAATACAGTACCTAGGGCATGCGATAGCCAAGGATGGAATCACAAAAGACCCGGACAAGATAAAAGCAATAAATGAATGGCCTGCCCCTAAAGACGTAACTGGTGTACGATCCTTTATGGGCATTACAGGTTATTATCGTAAATTTATATAGGGATTCTCCAGAATAGTGAATCCTATAACATCTTTACAAAAGAAGGGTAAGAAATTTGTGTGGGATCAAAAATGTGAAGAAAGTTTTAAGAAACTTAAAGAGTTGTTAACAACAACACCTATTCTAAAAATTGCTGATCCAAACAAGGATTTTATTGTATGCACTGATGCATGCAATGATGGACTTGGTGGGGTCTTAACACAAGATGGTCATGTGATTGCATATGAATCTAGGAAGTTAAAGATTCGTGAGAAAAACTATGGAACTTACGACCTAGAGTTGGCTATCGTAATTCATGCATTAAAAATGTGGCGCCATCACTTAATTGGAAGAAAATTTACTTTAATGACAAATAATAAAGGTTTAAATATTTGTTGGATCAACCGAATCTAAACGCAAGGCAAGCTAGGTGGCTAGCTTTCCTTAGCGAATATGATTTTGAGATTCAACACATTAAAGGAAAGGAAAATAAAGATGATGATGCCTTAAGCAGAAATGCTAGACTACATTTTATTGAGGCAATCAATACTTATACAACTAATCTAGAAAATCAGATTAAGGAAGGAATCAGAATGGATGAAAAATATCATAATTTACTTAGTAAAGTTGCTAGAGATAATGCTGAAAATTTAATAACAGATTTCAGAATTGATGAAAGAGGTTTATTGATGTATAAAAACAAACTTTATGTGCCTAATGTTGTTGGAATTAAGTTGTTGATTTTAAATGAGTTGCATAAAAGTCCATACTCAGGACATCCTGGCTACCAAAAGATGATAACAATGCTGAGAAAAGATTATTTTTGGCCATGCATGAAAAGCAAAGTAGCTGAATATATTTCTAGATGTATAGAGTGTCAACGAGTAAAGGATGAACATCGACACCCAGTTGGATTGTTGCAGCCACTACCTATTCCAGATTGGAACTAGGACATAATTAGCATTGATTTTACTACTCGTTTACCTAAAAATCAGAAACAGAATGATTCTGTAATGGTAGTTGTGGATAAGCTTAGTAAAGAAGCACAATTCATACCTATTAAAAAAACCTACAAGGTTGCTAACATTGCTGAAATTTTTAGAAAACAAATTTTTTGTTTGCATGGGATTCCAAAAGTTATAATTTCTGACAGAGACTCAAAGTTTACAGGAAATTTTTGGAAGTCTTTATTTAAAGGTTTAGATACTACTTTAAATTTCAGTATAGCATTTCATCCACAAACAGATGGGCAGACCGAAAGGGTAAATCATATTCTTGAAGACATGTTAAAAATGTATGTTAGAGATCAGCCAGGTAAATGGGAGGAATATTTACATCTTGTTGATTTTGATTATAATAACCATTACCAAGCTTCAGCAAAACTCAGTTCGTTTGAAATTTTATATGGTAGGAAATGTAATACTCCTATTTCATGGAGTAATCCAATTGACAGGTTAATGTTAGGACCTGAATTATTAAAAGAAATGGAACTAAGTGTGAAACAAGTTCAAGGCAATTTAAAAATTGCACAATATAGAAAGAAAAGTCATGCAAATTTAAAAGGAACTCCAAAAGAGCTTCAGGTTGGTGAGCATGTGTTCCTCAAGGTAAAACCTAAGAAGAGCACCTTAAAATTAGGAAGCTATGCTAAACTAGCACCAAGGTATTGTGGACCTTTTGAAATATTGTCCAGGATAGGAACAGTGGCATACCAGTTGGCCTTGCCACCGAATCTTAAAGTACATAATGTATTTCACATATCTCTTTTGAAAAAGTATGTGCATGATGCTACTCATGTGATTAATTGGAATGATGTACAGGTGGAACCAGAAGGGGATTTTCTAGTGGAACCGGACTGTATCCTCAACAAGAGGGAAATTTTGCTTTGTAATCATACCATTGGACAGGTAAAGGTGCAATGGAAGCACCTTAGTCCGGACGAAGCAACTTGGGAATTTGAAAGTAATATGTGGGTGGCATATCCAATGCTATTCCAGGAGGAACAAGAGGATGATGAATAAAGTAACATCGAGGACGATGTTGAACTTAAGAGGGGGTGTTTGTCACATACCCAAATTCTAGACATTTTATGTCATGAAGAAAACATTATGTTTTATTTTCATTGTAAAGTTTTATGACTATTGACCAAGTGGGGTCAAGGATGACTGTAATTAATTACTTTGAATATTTTATTATTAATAAATAAAAGTGGAGAAAAATATCCAAAGGAGACTATTGAATGAGTGTTCACTGACCCACTAGGAGGAATGGATTGAGGTGAAGAGAAAACTGACACTTGGCAGCATCCTTGTAATGTCCCCATTCAAATAATTTCATATGGAGGATGTGGGACCCACACTAGCTTGATTTTTCATAATATATGGTATCTCTCTCTTACAAATTCGAATTAATGGGAAGGTGAACACTCTTGGGTGAGTTGGTAAGTCATAACACATGTCATTGACCATCTTAGGTCAAATTGGGAAGGATTGGTAGCCTCCATGGAAGATAAAGAGTCAAATTGGAAGTTTGTGGACACTTGGGCTAGATTCCCTAGCCCCTATGACACCAATGATGGAGCATCTATGACAACTATGACAAATTGCAGACCTGACCTCTGACATCTGACCACTATGACATGTCAGCCCCAAAAATAGGCTCAAGGAAGGCGCTCATGGGAATTGGAGAAGCCAAAGAGACTCAAAATCGAATTTGGGAGAAGATGGAAGGTTGGAACTAGGAGACAAGTGGCAAATGTGGAATATTTCCTAATGGAAATCTATTGAATCTATTGAGAGGATTTCAACCCTTAGAAGGCTAATGTTGGTTATAAAATGTAGAAATGAAGTATGAGAATGGATTTTGATGATTTGAGAAAAATTGCATTTGTGAAGAGAGAACTAGTGGATGACTAGTTTCTTGCCTTAGCTAATTTCGAGGGTGAAAGATCCCCATCCAAGTTGGTGTTTGGAGAGGCCACTCAGGTCTTTCATGGTGCTTTAATGGAGTTTTATTTTCGGGTAGCAGCTACAGGAAGTTTCATGGTTTGTTTTAGTGCAGCACTTTCTCTCCACCATTTCCAATTTTGAAGGCATATTCGGGCTCCTTGAGGGATTGCGCTTTGGGTGAGATCTTGCACTCATTGGGAGAGCTTAATATGATATTTTTCTGATTGTAATAGCTTCATATCCTCTTTTCTTCATATTCAGAAACTCTCAAGTCGAAATACCCATTGAATGTATGCAAAATTATTGATTAATGAGCAAACAATGTCCATTTCCCCAATGCTTTGATGTATGACACTATAAGGTTGATTATTTCGAATGGATGGATGATTCTTTGTTATATTTGTAATTCATATACTTCCATGGATATATTCTACAAGTTTCATGTACTTTACTTGAGCATTTGAAGCATTTTTACTCAGTTTGTTTGTATTGAGAGGTGAAATAGTGCCATTGCCCCAAGGGTCGAATTGGGGTTTTTTGCTGTTGAATGTGAGAGAGTTAGAATAGTAGTAAAAATCAATTAATGATGCATATGAGACCTTAATCACATACTTAACACATTACATACCTCTGTTCATAAATTCGTGGGATTTTGGAGGCATTTGGAAGGCCATTTGCAGTGTTACCCCGGGGGGATTTGATGCACAAATTACTAGTCAAAATTACATATATTGATCAGAATACAAATCAAGTTTGCAGCAGTATTTGGAGGGCCATAAAGCATCCTTGAACCTAATATTCAAGTCTAAATACCATTGATACACTCCTACAGAATATTTGGGAGCATTTGGGTTGATTTGGAGGTCAAAACAGTAAAACTAGTCAAAGGTCGAAATTGGGGAAAAAGTGGAAAAATTGGCTTTTTAATAAAATTTTGAAAAAGGGTCATTACAATCCTCAACTCACTTCTAACTGTTGCAGGGGGCAACTTCTCTACTTGTATGGTCATGTTCCCCAAGAAAGTGGAATTGAGCAAGTGGCTCATTTACTAAATAAAACTGACCATAAGACCTAGGCATGCTATTTATCTACCTATTGAATTCAGTAGGAGGCTGTTCAATGTTACCTTGTGATAATTTCTAAGCACAAGAGATTCGATAAGGGAAGGTTAGAAGTGATTGAGTGAACTAAGACTGCATTCTGAACTAGTGCAACCACTTTCTTGAGTTCAATATTGCTAAAAGCAAGAAGTACTACTATCAAGTGCTACTGCTGAGTTGCAAAGGAATTTATTCCATTTCTCCACACAGCATATTCATCCTGGTGGTTCAGTGAACAGGCTCAGGGGTACTAAGGCAAGTATCTTGGTTGTCTTCAAGACTAGGTTGGGTGGAACGGGCTCCTTTGGTTGTTTGTCTCTTCTACAATTATCAAGTTCAATTAGAGTTATCTTATTTACTTTCTGTCAAAGTTATTAAGTAGGATCTGCATGTTATTATGTTATCAGTTTTATATTTCTTCCTATATATTCTGAACAATTTCATTTCTGAATTTTATCTATTCTGAAAAACATACAGTTTTTAGGTCAAATTGATAATTGAGTAGTTAAAGGTTTAGTCATGAATGATAGAATAGAAATGCTTCCCTGCATTTTTCCACACACTGTTTCCAGTGTTGTACTCTAGTACAAGAAAGATGTATTTAAAGGAGATTCGAATGATTGAGTACCATAAATACATCTAATTTATTTCAGTACCTTAAATGCTATCTATTTTTGAGTAAACATCACAGAATCTATCTAAGAAAAATAGATATCTTTTATGCATATGTTTAGCAATAGAATTCTCTGATATACTTCTTAACAGTTTAGTATTCTAAATAGTTTTTTTTTATGTTAAACTATAGCAATGCACTCATTAGAATTAAATAAATTTATACATAAATACATAGAACTATTTAATACAAGTTTATTTCATAAACATAAGTATTAACAGTTCTTATCATTAAAATAATCTTTAAAAAAATAGTATAGCTTATGTATTACAAAACCCTAATAACATCGAAACAATTTAATATAGGTTCTAATCCTTAAAAACGCAGTTGTAACCATTGTAAGAAATTGGATTGAAATCATACATCTTAATCTTTTGTACAAAACTAGAATTATGGAGTAATATTATTTATAAATCAAATATTAACAAACTATTTGAATGACCTAGGGTTAAAACCTTGTCCTTTACACTTTTACACATTATTACCATGTTAATATTTCGTTCTTTAGCAAAACGATAGAGAATTGGGAAACCAGAGTTCAACAACCGAAAGCTCTTCCACACATTCTAAGTGTTATAACTTACATAACGAATCCAGGGTTCGAAACCCGAACAACTTCTTCAATCAAAAACTCATTTTAGATTCACAGTAACGGACTTTGCAAATAAATTTTTGAATTAACACAGTGACGAGAGTTTCCTCTCAGTTTTTAACACTTCAAAAACCTCATTCAATTCAAATACATAATACCTATATTATTATCCTTTGAAATCTCTTACACAAAACAGCAGAAATGGAAACAACGCGAGGTTACAGGGTCAAACATCAACTGCAAACTTTAATCAAAATCGGGTTTTAATACCCTAGAAGTTTACCATTGCATTTTATCACAATGCCGAGGGTTTAAACCCTTCTAAGAAAAACTGTATACATAGATATCATTTAAAGATAATTACTGTATGCGTTGACAAACCAACGAAGAACAGGTCGAGGGTTCAAACCCTCCCTGTGTCAAAACTTGCCTCACGGCTTAAAAGATTTACAACCACTGTAATGTCTAAAATGAAAATGAAGTCTTGAATAAACCAACACAGATCGACATTGTGCTAAGCATTCACCCAAAGAGTTTTTCCAAGTACTATGGATGCCACAAGGAAAACACCAAGGCTTACCAGGCTCAAGAGCTCTCCTCCCTAGAGTTCTAACTTAAGAACCCTTGCCAAGGAAGGACCTGTCAAGACATTACAAAATGGTGGTTAAAACTTTGATCATAGCTCGAAACGAAAACCCTAGAACACTACTTTAAAAACCATCAACGGAATACAAGTTGGGAACAAGTGACTTTACCTATAAAAATAGTATTTCGTAGCATGCCCGAAAAACCTTGCAGCGTTAAACTTCCATCCTGGACACCCTGGAGGCATATCGAAACATCACCAGACTCAACACTGTACATCTTGCAACAAAAACATTTACTTTTTAACTGCTATCACCATTGTTACAATCAGAGGTCACGCTATCAAACCCTTGGAAGGTAAACTGCAAGCAGAGTTGCAAAACCCCGGAAAATCGAGAGCTTGTCAGCCTCTCCACTCTCACTTAGTGCAAAATGAATTCTCCAGGAAATAGCTTGGTGAGTAGTTCAAACGACAGCTAGCATTAGCACTTCAACCAAGGAAACTTCACATGGAATCATGCCACAAGGGCTGCCAACAGACATTCCACCATTTTTAAATTTAATGAACCATGAATGCGAAAGCTACGAGCTCTTGAATGCCTGCCAACACATTATCCACTAAGATGGTTATGTGGTCGTCGTTAGAGTCAAAACATTTCCTTTGGTTTCCATCATAACTCTAAAGTGTCACGTAAAACATTTCAAGGATTCAAACTACATTATAACCTTTAAACATTATGTTTCATGTAGAACCTTTGAGAAGTCACGAATTGTATAACAATCTTAATGCATGCAAAACGGTATCAATACTTAGCCATTTGAATAAAATGAGCGCTAGGCATATAATATCTAGCATATAGTAATACTATGCAATAAGGTAGAATAGTTATAAGCATTATAACTTTAGCATTAAGTAAATTTGTGTGTGGAAGTATAGCATGGTATGCATATAGTGTAACCTTAGGTTACACTTGAATTTTAGAACCCTTAGAGCTAGGGTTGATGGTACACAAAGGAATATTTAATATTAATTGACGATATTACATAGTTTTGTAAGCTATAGTTGAAATCTCAAACGAAAGTTTAAAAGAAAACCACTTTACAATTTAATTAAAATGGCATAAGTACGATGTTAAATAAGAAGCTAAGCTCAAGAGAAGAAGCACCAATAATTTTTAGTCACAAGTACTTTGCACGACCGCAAACAAGGTAGGTCTTACCCTTACTCAAACTTTATCCACATACTTTTTAACTTTGGACACTACATGTATCTAGTTCTTTTACATGCATCTGTAATGTGTCGAAAAGAAGTATCATGCTTACCTACAATCTGCGACATAAGTTGCAAGAGTGTTAGCTAATTAGCTAAGTAAGCCTCGAGTGCCCATAGGACCCCTTTGTCATCAAGAAAAAAATTCAAATAGTTAGTACTTCAAATAATTAACAATACTTTTGCATTTATAGAAGTAACCATAGTTTCATGAAGGGACAAGAACGATAGTAAAAACATCCAGCAGTACCTAATAAATATAATTACACGTATTGGGTCTCTATGACATAAATGACAAATAATTATTTGTATCATGTTTATACCAATGACAACTAAAGTGAAGAAATGTCATCATCAGATTATCATCTAAAAAGCAAACAAATTAGCTTTAACTGTACTTCCGCATGGCATTGTAGCACTTAATGCTATATAGAAAAATTTTAAATTTTAGTGAAATTTTGGGATGTTACAAATGAACAAGTGGAAAACAAACAATACATTTGATATCAATAAAATCCAAGTCAAAAACCTAGCAAGCTGACCAGATCCACAATTATAGGGATCAAGGTATCAGCTTGAAATTTTATTGAGATGGTACAAGACCTAGGAAAAAATTATATAAGAGTGCAGTGAGGAGACACATGATGTTGTGTGGTGCATAGCGAGAATGTTTTTTATGTGGATAGTGTGCTATTGAGTATTATCTCTTTGTTTAGAAAGTCCATCTTTTGAATATGCTACAGACTTATTGGAAAAGTCTAAATTCAGATTGGCTTAGCCGAGTTCATTGTTTTATGGTGATGATCTAGCTTGGAGGTGAAGTTGGGAAAGTAAGCATGGCTGTCCTCTTATATAGTAGGGTGGAATGGAGAAGCTCCAAGTGTTCTTCCCCTTTTATTTTTCAAGTAAGTTGTCTTATCCCATGGTTCTTTAATTATTTGATTAACTGTAGATTGCAGATCGATTAGTATTCCTTTTGTTACTATGGAATGAATGGACACAATATTTGTTGTTGAGTTATTTTATAGACACAATTCCTGTTTTTGAGTTAGTTTATAAATGGATAATTTATCTCCATTCATGAATTGCTTTAATTATTGTGTATTCTAAAGTTTGTGTGTTAGAATTATAATATGTCAAATACAAGTAGTAAACAATGGTTTGGTTCTTTGTCGATGGGTACAAGTTAGCATATATTTATACAAATCCCTCAGAGTTTAACAATAGAATGTTTATGTGATCATTACATAGACTACAGGTCAATTCACCATAGGGAACATGTTAAAATTTTAATAAAAAGAAATGGTGATGCAATCCGAAAGGCTAGCACTCACTATTGATAACTATGTCTTATAATACAATACCAAAAAGGTTATCGGGTATTATGAACTCTGATATGCGTTAAATGAATCCACCATACGAGTTGCAGGGTCAACAGGGTCGACTTTGTATAAAGAAAAAAATAGGGGTTTAATAATAAATAATAAACCTTGCAAAGGATAGATTTTTATGATGCAAGGGAGCCATGTAAATGCAACTTTACGGGTTGAGTCCTATTATATATATGTGTGTGTGGGGTTGGAGGTCATAAGGCCAACCGAATGCAAGACACCCTGGATGAGGTAATATAAGAATTAACACAAATAACAAAATCTATCAAATCACTAACAATAGACAAAACGAAGTGCAACAGTGTGTGTCGTTGTCATTATGTAAAAAAAAATAAAAGAAACTCAAATCATACCGGAAAACAAAATTTTGATACATTTAATTAAAATTATAACATTGTTATAAGAGCTTCGTAGGAAGCGAAGGTTGTTACTCTTCGCAGAGAGCAAGAAAACTAGTTGTCTCTACAATCTTAAGAAAGGATTACAGTATAAGTTATTAAAAATAACCCTGTACACTGAGTAGATAACCTTGTCGTGGAAATGATAGCCATATCATGCCATCACTTGCTCCTTGCAGAATCTAAGAATCACACCTGGCCAATATTGTTAGCTCAGAAAATCCGCCGTTATGCCCAGTCAACTGCGCGGGATATCTGGCCCTTGTCTAGCTCATCCATTAACAATTTTAACAAAACAACGTTAATAACAAGGCAAAGCATAATGTAAGTTATGTCATAAATAAACCCGAGTAGAATTTTTAATTATTCTTACATGCGAATATGTGTACGCGGGGTTTTCTTCTCCTCGATCCATGGAATCCATATCTAAGCTCGGTGACACAACTGTAGAAACATCATAATGATAGTTGCTCACCGTAGTTGTTTATCACAAACCTCAGGAAATCGAGGAAGTCACAAAGCGACTCACCCCCCTCTCTTCTACCATGCAACTGTACAAAAGAAAACCTTTAATTTCATTTTAGCTTTTGTATGTCTAAATGTGACCTGTAGACCCTGTATCATACGGTGGTAACAAAGTAACCTAGGGAACAAGTAGATCAACAGATTCCAACTGCTGCAAACAAACCATTTCGGTTCAAACTGGTTACACATTTATTATAGAAGATCATCTAGTTAATGAAAGAAGAGATGCCTCAAGACCCTCGATCTGGATACCTTGTCCGACAAGTGGTGAGTTATTTTCTAGGTACAACTGCATTTAAATCATTGTTATTATGTTTCTAAACAAGGGTAATGTGTAGTGGGTCACATCCTGTCACGGTCCTTTCGAGTATGATGATCATGTTTAAATTATCCTTAGAATGTGGTTGGGAATCGATTTCGGATCCAAGTCTTTTTCCTTAAATCTTTTACGTTGACAACCTTTTGTTCCTAGGGAGGTCGCAAGGCCTCTAGGTCTTGTTAATCGCATCCAAAAACATTTGAATAGTATATTTTGTAGAGACTATGGAAAATGGTACATATTGTTAACTCGGTATATCATATATATATATATAAGGGTTAATGCTTTAATACATGTCGGTAGCTGGTTACACAAACAACCTCGACGTTCTGTTCAACAAACATTGAACATAAGTTAGGATATGTATCTCACCTATTTATAGAAAAATGATTTTACTAATTAAAAAAAATTAATGATTTTTGGTATGTTACAATGTGGTATGAGAGCAAAGGTAACAACACTTGTACACGAAAATGGTTGAAGGACAATCCCATACCCCACCTATATGCGTGGAAGTTAATGAGGAATAACAAAATAATAATAATAATAACAATAACAATAGTCAAGCTGAAATTTTGCAAACAGTAAGGGATTTACAGGTATAACTCCAAACCTTTAAAACTGAGCATGAACAAGTGATGAGAAATCAAGAGGATTTGAATGAGGCTCTTTTATGTAAATTAACTGAGATAGTTAAGGATACAGGTCAAGAATGTAATAAAAAGAAACGTAAATATAAAAGAATTGATTCCTCTTTTGAAACTTTTTCCTCTAATGATAGCTCTGTTGATAGTGAGATGATTCCAGCAATAGAACTGAATGTAAACGAGGAAATAAGAAAAAGTATAAGGATGAAATAAATGGTGAATAAAAAAAAGAAAATTAAACCTCCCATCTTTGACCAAGAAGTCAAAAATGGAGAAGAAGTCGAGGCTTGGTTAGTAGGAATGAAAAAGTACTTTAGAATTTATAATTATTCTAAATCAATGAAAACAAATATGGCCATACTTAATTTGGTTGGAAAAGATGAAATCTGGTGGAAATATCTAAAGAAGGCTAAAGGAATTAACGAACGAAAGATAAGCTGTAAATGGCTTAAGAAAGAATATCTCTCAGGATATTATTATGAAGGGAAAGCAAAAGAATTTTATGAATTAAGACTGGGACGGATGTCAATGCACGACTTCTATACCAAGTTTCTATCATTACTAAGTTATGCACCCTACCTTACTGAAGAAAATCCAAAAATACAAATATTCTTAAGCTGTTTACCAAGTTTTTATAAAGATAGACTGGAATTTGATAATCCAAATACACTTTATGAAGTGATTAGAAAAACTAAATTGGCCTATGATCAAACTAAGAATAAACATGAAAACCCAAAGAATTCTAAGAATTTAAGAGAAGGGTATGCTTTTAAAAGAAGAGAGTTTAAGCCCCTTAATAAACACAATAGTTACCAAAAGAATGCTTTTAAAGGTAGAATAAAGCCAATCAAATTTGAGTTTAAATATAATTTTGTTAAGAAGAAAAATGAAGAAGTCAAAAGAGAGCCCTTAAAATATTGGGGTTGTGGGGAAAGTCACTTCTATGGGGATTGTCCTCATAAAAGGGATGGTTGAAACATTCACATGGTAAAAGAAGATTCCACGATTGGATAAGTTGCTCAAAATATTCAAAGATAAGCGCAACATTGGATAACAATCAAGCAGACTATCATCCTTTTATGATAGACATTGAAGGTAATATTTTTGATAAATCCATCTCTATTTTGATTGATTCGGGTTCTACTTTGAGTTATATATCTCCTAAATTGGTATATACTTGTAAGGTGAAAAAGCATGAGTTTAAAAATTCATGGCTAGTACAGTTAGCTTTAGGAACAAAAAACAAAACTAACAAGTTTTATTCATAATTGTGATTTTTTCATGAATGATGTAGTTACAAAATGTAAGGTCTTCCAAACGAACATCTATTTTTTAATGACTTTTTATAATATTTTATTTTATGAACCAACATGGATTTTTTTTAAATACTTTCCAGAATTTTTTATTTTATGAGACGACATGAATTTTTTTAATTATTTTTTAATTAAAAAAATTATTTTTTACGCTTTATTAGATGTAACGCTACATACACGTTACAACATCTCCCCCATACTGGGCTGTAGACCACCTCGTTTCACTTCATATTAGAGATTAAAATGATTTTTCCACTATACTCTTCTCCTACCATAAATGTATACTTTATTAATGAATTTTCTATAATGATTTATTAGATAAAATACTCACCTCCCTTGCACAATAATTTAACATAAATTTCATTTTAAAAAGATGGCAACTATAATTTAAAAAGATGGATTTGGAGAGATGTATTTCATTTCCATCAATTGGGAAAGTGTTTCAAATCAATCTGTTTTCTTCCAATATTGATGTAACATGTGTTATTGATCTAGGTAATTTGATATTTTTACAATGTAAAACCTTCAGATTTTGATAGAATAAATGCCTTAAATATTGATCTTAATTTTCAAAATATTCATATTTTAGAAGTTCATAATGTTGGAAAAATTATTCCATTTATTCAAGTAAAAAACCTTATCCTTAAAATTCATAGGTATATAATATTGAATATTATTGACACAATTGAGATAATTGCTTGTGCTTATGTTCCAATAGTGAAGTCACATTGCAAAATTTGTAGCCCATACTCTTTTTAGCCTAGTGTGGATACTACTCAAGCGAGAAGAAATAACGAAGTGTCTATCCTTCTCGACTTGAGAAATTTATGCTTATACTCTATACATCTAATCATGACTTTATACTTCATGGATGTACAATTTGCTTCAATCAAGAGAATCTAGAAAGGAGTATTGATTTTAAAGTTACATGTTATAACAAGTTTTGAATTTGCTAAATTTTATTCCAAGTCTTATTAAAGATGTTGCAAATGCAAAGTTATAACAGAATAACCAAAATTAATAGAATGTTAAAAAAGATTTTTTTTTTTTAATCTTAATATGAAATTTCAACGTTTCAATACTTAATTTCAAAACAATAATAAATAACCATTAATGATTTTCTTCTCACCAAATAGTTTCAATTTAATTAATAATTAAATGTGTACTCATATATTTGTATAATTAAATATATTTTTATAAATGAAACATGATCAAATAATATTTATACAATTAGATATATTTGTATGATTGAAAACATGGCCAACTACTATGAGAAACGTTTCCTCACCCACACCTTTATATTGTTTAACTTAATTTTTTTCCATGTGGTTCACGACATTGGAGATCGGTGCTCACTACATCCACGGATCCCTCCCCGAAATCTGCAAGGGAACACGGGGTGGTCAAGAATTTTGGAACATTGGGGGCTCAACAACAAGAGCATCTTATAGAACCATTTAAGGGATCATCATGTAACTTACAAGGAATTGAACCTGGATGGGGAGGATATCAAGCATTCCTCTCAACCACCCAAGCTAAATCCAATGGACAATATTGATCAACCTATTATATACACTATTTTTTAATGTAATATCATATGTTTGAGTATGTTTAATGTTTAGTTATAAATATTTAATTGTAATACCCCCAACACTTTTGAATTATTTACTTTGTTTAGTTATAAATATTTAATTGTAATACCCCCAATACTTTTGAATTATTTTATTAAGTATTTTTATTTGAGAATATTATCCAACAATTATTTTGTAAAAGAGTTATAAAACTCCATGAGGAAAAATACTCACACTCATGTGGGTGAATATTATGAACAAGAAATATTATTTTATTATTAATAAAAATCGACACTTGGAGCCACCAGTTGAAAGAGGGGACACCGTCATAAGACAATGAACAAGTGGAAAACAAGCAATATATTTGATATCAATAAAATCCAAGTCAAAAACCCAGCAAGCTGTCCAAATCCACAATTATAAGAATCAAGGTATCAACTTGAGATTTGATTGAGATGGCACAAGACCTAAGCAAAAATTATATAAGAATGCACTGAGGAAACACATGGCGTTGTGTGGTGCATAGAGAGAATGGTTTTTATGTGGATGAGCCCTTGTCTAGCTCATCCATCCACAATTTTAACAAAACAACGTTTATAACAAGGAAAAGCATATCGTAAGTTATGTCATAAATAAACCTGAGTAGAATTTAATTATTCTTACCTGCGAATATGTGTACGCGGGGTTTTCTTCTCCTCGAGCCATGGAATCCATATCTAATATCGGTGAAAGAAGTGTAGAAACATCGTAATGATAGTTGCTCACCGCAGTTGTTTATCACAAACCTCAGGAAATCGAGGAAGTCATAGAGAGACTCACCCTCCTCTCTTCTACCATGCAACTATACAAGAAGAAAACCTTTCCTTTTAGCTTTTGTATGCCTAAATGTGACCTGTAGACCCCATATCATCCGGTGGTAACCAAGTAACCTAGGGAACAAGCATATCAACAGATGCCAACTGCTGCAAGCAAACCATTTTGACGGTGGGTCGTTTCCTTGGGATTGATCACTATCATAGTTTCGTGCCAGCGTCAATCTAAAATGATCAACGGTTCAAACTGGTTACACATTTATTATAGAAGATCGTCTAGTTAATGAAACAAGAGATGCCTCAAGACCCTCGATCTAGATACCTTGTCCGACAAGTAGCGACTTTGGTTGTTAGGTACAATGGCATTTAAATCGTTGTTATTATGTTTCTAAACAAGCGTAATGTGCAGTGGGTCACATCCTGTCACGGTCCTTTCGAGTATGATGATCATGTTTAAATTACCCTTAGAATGTTGTTGGGAATCGATTTTGGATCCAAGTCTTTTTCCTTAAATATTTTTCGTTGACAACCTTTTGTTCGTAGGGAGGTCGCAAGGCCTCTAGGACTTGTTAATCTCATCCAAAAATATTTGAATATTATATTTTGTAAAGACTATGGAACATGGTAGATATTGTTAGTTCAGTATGAATATATATATATATATATATATATAGATATATGGGTTAACACTTTAATATTCGTTGGTAGCTGGTTACACAAACAACCTCGACGTTTTGTTCAACAAACATTGAACATAAGTTAGGATATGTATCTCACCTATTTATAGAAAAATGATTTTACTAGTTAAAACAAATTAATGATTTTTGGTATGTTACAATGTGGTATCAAAACAGAGGTAACAACACTTGACCTCATGGAGTCAATTTATAGAATAAGAAAAGTGACTAAGGATGTGTTATTTTCTCTTCTTACTTGTATAGGAGAAAACTATGTTATTAAAACTACAGGAAAATGGTTGAAGGACAATCCCATACCCCACCTATATGGGTGGAAGTTAATGAGGAATAACAAAATAATAATAATAATAACAGTAACAATAACAATAATCAAGCTGAAATTTTGCAAATAGTAAGGGATTTGTAGGCAGAACTCCAAACCTTTAAAACTAAGCATGAACGAGTAATGAGAACTTAAGAGGATTTGAATGAGGCTCTTTTATTTAAATTAATTGAGATAGCTAAGGATATAGGTCAAGCATGTAATAAAAAGAAATGTAAATATAAAAGAATTGATTCCTCTTCTGAACCTTTTTCCTCTAATGATAACTCTGTTGATAGTGAGTCGGATGATTCCAACAGTAGCACTGAATGTAAACGAGGAAAGAAGAAAAAGTATAAGGATGAAATAACTCGTGAATAAAAAAAAGAAAATTAAGCCTCCCATATTTGACCAAGAAGTAAAAAATGGAGAAGAAGTTGAGGTGCTTGGTTAGTAGAAATGAAAAAGTACTTTACAATTTATAATTATTCTAAATCATTGAAAGCAAAGATGGCCATACTTAATCTGGTGGAAAGATATAAAGAAGGCTAAAGGCATTAACAAACGAAAGATAAGCTGGAAATGGCTTAAGAAAGAATTTAAGAAAGAATATCTCTTAGAATATTATTATGAAGGTAAAGAAAAAGAATTTTATGAATTAAGATTGGGACAGATGTCAATCCATGACTTCTATACCAAGTTTCTATCATTACTAAGGTATGTACCCTACCTTACTGAAGGAAATACAAAAATAAAAAGATTCTTAAGTTGTTTACCAAGTTTTTATAAAGGTAGACTGAATTTGATAATCCAAAGACACTTTATGAAGCAATTAGAAAAGCTAAATTGGCTTATGATCAAACTAAGAATAAACATGAAAACCCAAAGAATTTTAAGAAAAAAGAAGGGTATGATTTTAAAAGAAGAGAGTTGAATTCCTTTAATAAACACAATAGTTACCATAAGAATGCTTTTAAAGGCAAAAGAAAACCAATCAAATTTGAGTTTAAAGATAATTTTGTTAATAAGAAAAATGAAGAAGTCAAAAGAGAGATTTTGAAATGTTGGGGTTGTGGGGAAAGTCACTTCTATGGAGATTGTCCTCATAAAAGGGATGGTTGAAACATTCACATGGTAAAAGAATCTTCCACGGTTGGAGAAGTTACCCGAAATATTCCAAAGATAAGCGCAACATTGGATAACCATCAAGCATACTATCATCCTTCTATGATAAACATTGAAGGTAATATTTTTTATAAATCCATATCTATTTTGATTGATTCAGGTACTAATTTGAGTTATATATCTCCTAAATTGGTAGGTGCTTGTAAGGTGAAAAAGCATGAGTTCAAAAAGTCATGGCTAGTACAGTTAGCTCCAAGAACAAAAAGAAAACTAACTAGTTTTATTCATAATTGTAATTTTTTCATGAATGATTTAGTTACAAAAGCACATCTAAATATTTTACCCTTGGGTTCATATGACATGTTGAATGGTATGGATTAGTTAGAAAGACACAAATTTATATTAAACTGTTTTGAAAAGACCTTTACTTGCATTGATGAGAAAGGTAATAGTAGGCTTGTTAAAGGTATTCCTAGGAAGGTATTTACTCAAAAAATACATGCGTTACAGTTAAATAAATGTGCTCGAAAAGGATGTCCAATGTTTGTTTTTCATATAACTGAAATTCTGATGAAAAATTCAAACCTATATTGGAAGACTATCCCATTTTGCAAGAATTTAAAGATGTCTTTCTAGAGGAAATGCTTGGATTACCTCCAAGGAGGGAGATTGATTTTACTATTGAATTGGTAGTACCTCCTTTTAAAGCCCCTTATAGAATGAACACACCAGAATTAATAGAACTAAAAATGCAATTACAAGAACTGCTAGATTAAAAAGTACATAAGACCAAGTGTGTCCCCGAGGGGAGCATCGATGCTTTTTGTTAAAAATAAAGATGGTACCCTAAGGAATTTCATAGATTATAGACAACTTAATAAAATGATGATTAAAAATAGATACCCACCACCATGTATAGACGACATGTTTGATCAAGTACAAGAAGCTATGGTATTTTCAAAAATCGATTTAAGTTATGGATATCACCAAATAAGAATTAAATATGACGATATTTACACCGACATTTCAAACACAGTACGATAATTATGAATTCATGGTTACACCATTCAAATTACCTATGATTTGACCATGTTCATGTGCCTAATGAATAATGTCTTTCAAAAATATTTGGATAAATTTGTGGTTGTTTTTATTGATAATATACTGATGTACTCTAAAAACGAACAAGAATATGAAGAGCACTTAAAAATGGTTTTACAAACTTTAAGGGAACATAAGTTATACGCAAAATTTAGTAAATGTGACTTTTATCAAGATAAAATTCAATATTTGGGATATGTAATCTCTAAAGAAGGAATCTTTGTAGACCGTGATAAGTTTAAGGAAATCATAGATTGGCCAGTTGCTGGGGATGTAACCGGAATTAGATCCTTTATGGGAATCACAGGTTACTACCACAGGTTTATTGAAGGGTTTTCAAGGATTTCCTATCCAATAACTCTGTTACAAAAGAAAGGAACAAAATTTGTTTGGTCAAATAAATGCGAAGAAATTTTTGAAAAAATTAATCATTTACTTACAACAACACCTATTTTAAGGATAGCGGATCCATACAAAGACTTTGTCATATGTACGGATGCTTGCTTAGAGGGACTAGGTGGAGTATTATTACAATATGGTTATGTAATAATTTAGAAATCAAGGAAACTCAAGGAACATTGAAGAAATTATGCAACACATGACTTAGATTTGGCTAGAATAATTCACGCTTTAAAAAAGTGGAGACATTATCTTATTGGAAGAAGCTTTACCCTGATTCTGATAACATAAGTCTGAAGTATCTGTTTGACCAACAAAATTTGATTGCTCTCCAAGCAAGGTGGTTATCCTTCTTGATCAAGTATTATTTTGAGATGAAACATATAAAAGGAAAGGAAAATAGAGTGGCAGATGCCTTAAGTAGAAACACAATTCTAGAATTTTCAGCTGCCATTAGCAGTTATAAAGTAGATATGGAAAATATAATTAAGAATGCATCTAAAAACATTGAATAATATCTAAACATTAAGGGAAGATTGAAGGAAAATATAAATGGAAATGAAACAATATCTTTTTCTATGGTATCAAAAGACTTATTAACGTATAAAAATCATTTATGTGTACCCAATTTTAAAGAAGTCAAACACTTAATCCTAAATGAGTTACATAAGTAACCATATTTTGGGCATCCGGGATATCAGAAAATGAGAAAAATGTTGAGAAAATATTATTATTGGCCTAATATGAAAAATTATACTACTAATTATTTAGCTAGCTGTCTTGAATGCCAATGGGTTAAAATTGAACATCAACACCCAACCAGTTTACTTCAACCTTTACCCATTTTGGAATGGAAATGAGAAGTGATAAGCATGGATTTTATAACAGGGTTACCTAGAACTACTAAGCAACATGATTCAATTATGGTGGTTGTTGATAAATTGAGTAAAGCTGCACATTTTATACTAGTAAAGTATACTTTTAAAGCAATAAATATAGCATATATCTTTATGAAATAAATTTTTCACTTGGATGGTATTCCTACAGTTGTAATATCTGATAGGGATGCAAAGTTTCCATGTAACTTTTGGAAATATTTATTTAAATGTTTATACACTCAATTGAGTTTTAGTACTTCTTACCATCCTCAAACAAATGGGCAAACTGAAAGAACTAATCAAATTCTTGAAGATATGTTACATATGTATGTGATGGACAAGCTAAATAAATGGGAATTTTATTAACACTTAGTTGAGTTTGCTTTTAATAATGGTTGTCAAGCATCTCTTAAGATGAGTCCATTTGAAGTGTTATATGGTCGAAAATTCCACACTCCTATATCATGGGATAACCCTGTTGATAGGATTGTTCTTGGACCTGATATGTTGAAGGAGATGGAACAAACTGTTAAACAAGTATAAGAGAATTTAAAAGTTGCTCAAGATTGACAAAAACATTATGTATATATTAAGAGAACTCCAAAATAGTTCAATGTCAGGGATCATGTATACTTAAAGGTAAATCCAAAGAGAAGTACATTAAGCTTGGTAAAATGTTCCAAGTTAGCTCCTATTTATTGTGGACCCTTTGAAGTGCTAGCCAAGATACGGTTAGTAACCTATCAGTTTGCACTTCTTCATTCTATAAAATATCATAATGTTTTTCATGTTTTATTATTGAAGAAATATATGCATGATGCTACTCATATCATCGATTGGGGTGTGATTCAGGTGAACCCGAGGGTAGGTTCCAAACAGATCCTTTGTGTATCCTAGACAAGAAGGAGCTTATGCTGCAGAACCGGGCCATTACTTAAGTAAAAGTGGAATGGAAGCACTTCACCCCTGAGGAGGCAACATGGGAAATGGGGGATCATACAAGAGAAGCATATCCTTCCCTATTCCACAATGAGCAAGGAGACTCTGAATAATGAACATTGGGGACGATGTTAAAAATAAGGGGGGTGAAATGTAATACCCCCAAGAATTTTGAATTATTTGATTAAGTATTTTTATTTGATAAATATTCTCCAACAATTATTTGTAAAAGGGTTATAAATCTTTATGAGGCAAAATACTCACACTTATGTGGGTGAATATTATGAAGAACAAATATTATTTTATTATTAATAAAAATAGACACTTGGAGCCACCAGTTGAAAGAGGGGACACATTCATAATAAAATGAACAAGTGGAAAGTAAGGAAGATATTTGATCTCAATCAAATCGAAGTCAAAAACTTAGCAAGCCGACCAGATCCACAATTATAGGGATCAAGGTATCAGCTTGAGATTTGATTGAGATGGCACAAGACTTGGGAAATTTTTTATATAAGATTGCACTAAGGAGACATAGGACGCTGTGTGGTTGATAGAGAGAATGGTTTCTATGTGGATAGTGTGCTATTGAGTATTATATCTTTGTTTATAAATTCTATCTTTTGAATCTGCTGCATACCTTTGGGAAAAGTATGCATTCAGATTGGCTTCACTGAGTTCATTGTTTTATGGTGGTGGTGCAACTCAGGGGTGAAGTTGGTCAAGTAAGCGTGGCTGTACTCTTCTACGGTTGGGAGGAACTGGGGAGATCAAAGTGTTTTTCCCCTTTTATTTTCCAAGTAAGTTTTCTTATCCCGGGGTTGTTTAATTATAGATTGCAGATCAATTAAGTATTTCTTTTTTTAATATGCACTAAATGAACACAATATTTGTTGTTGAGTTAGTTTATAAATGTATAATTTATCTTTTTTCATGAATTTCTTTAATTATTTTGTATTCAAGAGTTTGTATGTTAGAGTTATCGTATGCCAAATACAAGTAGTAAACAACAATTTGGTTATCTTTCGATGGGTACATAGTTAGCATATATTTATACAACTCCCTTAGATTTTAATGATACAATGTTTATGCGATCATTACATAGACTATGACTCAATTCGCCATAGGAGACAAGTTAAACATTTAATAGAAGAAAACGGTGATGCAGGCTGAAAGGCTAGCAATCAAAACCGATAACTATGTCTTATAATACAATGCCAAAAAGGTTATCGGGTATTATAAACTTTGATATGGGCACTAGTACAAAATGGGTGATAAGTGACTAAAAAAATGACTAAAAATGGGTGATAAATGACTAAATTTGGTCACATGACCATTGGTCATAATTTAGCAGTCACTTATCACCCAACCAAATTGGTCATTTATCACTTAGTCATAAATTGCTTGAATTACTTCATGATTTGGTCATATATTTAGTCATTTATTTGGTCATTAGTTGTTGCTATTTGGTCGTTTATTTGGTCATTAATTGTCATTTTTTTAGTAATTGATTGTTTTTAACTGATCATTTATTTAGTCATGGATTGTTGTTAATTAGTCATTGATTGCAGTTAACTAGTCATTTAGTTAGTCATTAAGTGTGGTTAATTGGTCATTTATTTAGTCATTGATTATTGTTAAATGGTCATTTATTTAGTCATTGATTGTTGTTAACTGGTCATTTATTTAGTCATTGATTTCTGTAGATAGGGCACAGAGGAATCGAACCACCAACCTCATGTCTGTAAGGTAGGTGCTCTTCCATTGAGCTAGTACCCTTTAAAAATATGAACAATTTTCACCATAGAAATTCATTTGAATTATTAGAAGTTGTGATGTAATAAAAAATAGTGATGGCTAGAGTATTAAAAAACCAATAAAGGATTTGGACATCATATTTCAAATGAACTATGTTTGATGGGGATTTCTTTGAGCCGGTTAGATGAAAACTCTCACCAATTTACTGTTGAACCACAATCCAACAGACAAAATGATCTCCTTAACATAGGGATACCTACATTTCTCTATTCAATGACACATTACATTGACATTTCTAGCACTTAAAAGTGGGATGACATGCCTCATGATATGATTTTGTTGGTTAACTAGACTTGCCACTAACCAATTGAAATCATATGAGATTTTATTTGTACAGTGACTGCATTAGTATTACAATATTATTTGGAAGTCACAAGTATACTAAATAATAGATCATGATTGAAATCGAATTGTACCCATTTTTTACTCACTATGGTGCTATATATAATTTAATGGTATTGATGTTATACAAAGGTCTTGACAAAGAAAATATGATTTCCTTCCCTTCCAAATCAATAGCTAGTGATTGCATGCAACCATTCCAGGGTGTTAAACCATAAAAAGTATTGGTGCTCATCAAAGAGAAACCACTAGGCACTAACATGGTCAATCAAATGAACATGTAGCAATTGGGTTTTTTCTTTATAAATATTTAAATATGTGAAATATGGTTTTTAACTTCATCATTGAATGTGAGATAACTTAGTTAGCCTTAGTGAAATATTTCATATACATCTTCTAACAAATTTATTTTGATTAGGATCAAACTTATTAGTTGATGAATCAAGTCATCCATAAAATTCCAACCAAAACATTATTTCTGATGAAACTTTAGTATGATCAAGCATCTTACAAATACAACAACATTTTCAAGGAACAAGAATGTTGAAAGTCGATATTACGAGACATATTACTACATTTTGCACTATTCCCTTGCATGTGCCAAACCACAATTGCCAGAGGAAAGGCTTACTCTACAATGGGTATGCAGTATTCCAAATCAAACAGGTTATGAGGCCTTGAATTATTTTTTGTGCCAATTATATTGTATGTGCAATGGATAATGCTGCAAAAATAATCTCATAAGTAGTAACAATCAGAGTCCTTCTGTAGCTAGGAAAAATCTCGTTCCATATATTTATTTTTAAAAGTTATACATTGGTAGTTGATACAATTGTTGAAATATTTTCCCTTTACTATCAGAGGTAATCTTTGTTATTCCTTCCAAAAGAAAAATAAATGATGTATCGACAACTTCCTTCAAGACAAATTAGATGCATAATCCTTTGTTCTTGCCCTATAAATTATGAAAATATGTTTCCATTATGATATCCATGACGAAAACCTTACTTTTGATGAGAATATTTTCAAAATGAAATCCATAGGCATGGACCTAATATCTTCCAAATACAATTTCAAACTTTCATATACTCCAAGGTGCATGTTTTGACTACAAAAGCACATGGGATTGAAACACCACAAGCTAGAAACTTCATGATATGACAATGATGCAAGTATTTCTTCATCAATAACATCATCATTCATATCTTTTCATACATTCTTTGATAGATTTTTGCACCTTCGGATTGAGCATGAATCTATCTTTATGTCCTTATAGTGATTGGATTCTCTATTAGTCATCCATCATCATCACACAAATTAGGGTAATGGATATCCATGTCTGGATGTAAAAACAATGGACATCAAGATGTTTCCTCATGTCAACTGCCACTTCATGAACATGAGACTGCACTAATATCTATTCAGAAACAAACATTTAATCTCAATATACAAAATCTTTATTGAATTTAAGAGTTTTAACACAGATGTATTGAACTTACAATTTTATTCTCAAATGGAATAAAAATATGCAGACCCTATATACCTCAAATTTCATGCTTGAAGGTTGTTCTAGAGTATAATGATGCCCTATAGCCACAATTTTGACTATTAAAAATGTTATTGTATACATGAAAATATAATCCAACTAGTTATATGCATATCATGTTCTGTATAAATAGGTCCATCTTGAATAAAAAGTGCTCCTAATATTAAAATGTATTTTTGAACATTGCATTTTAGTTTTAAATTATGGCAAACTACGATGTAAATCTTCACAAATGAGATATATCCAAAAAAATCCAGCGTTAGAGTTGATACTTCATAGAAATTTGGTGTTTTTGATACATGCTAAAGCCTTAGATGGAACTGAAATACTATTGATAAACTCTTGGCAAAAGCTGCAACTTACCTGACCACCACAACCAAGTTACTTATAATTGCATATACTAATGGATCCTGAAGAATCCTTTGTTTGTGATGTCTTTCCTTGAAATGTGGATCAAGACACTGCTAGAAACCCTATATTAGCAAGATTAATAGAGATAACTTTCAAAAGTACCATCATGTCAAATACTCTAATAACACAACAAAATGAAACAATAAAGTTAATATTTTTCCATACAGTTATCAACTTATCTGTTTACTAACTTCAATAGTTTTGCACAACCAAGTTTCCAAAGTTGCAATTCATGACCACATTATGTCTTTGTCGTCTTTTAAACATGATGTCCTAAAAGAATATTTTATATGTTTGACTAGTAATTTAGTATAATTAAGTAATATGAACTCTCAATCTCTTACTAGGATCAAGACACATGTCAAAGGACCTGGGTATGTTGAAACCAAAGTTCCAAAAGTAAATGTAGCATTGGAAACCATGAAATGTCCGAAAACACAACAAAAATTCAATGTTAAAATTGACTTAACATGTGCAACAGATATCTAAAAAATATTTTCTAGTATATTTAATAAGATGCATTCAATTTATGTTCATTAGGATCAAACTTTAATCAAAACTAAATACATAGGAAAAATGAAACTCCTATTAATCTGTAGATAACCAGAGATGGAAATGTTTGAAAGTGTGAATTCCTTCGCCTAGAACTATGAATGTTCTACCAATTGTAGCCCATAAATCAAAGAAAAACATGCAACATTAACAATAACATATATTTAACATCTTCCAATGTAGATATATACCCAATTTTAAGTAGAATCTACGAAACTAGATATGAGAGATAAAAGTAAATAGTTCATATGTCCAAGTGTCAATTTCGCTAACATAAAAATTATATAAAAAATCACACAAAAATGACAATTATAACTGGAAAAAGAAAAGCACAACTAGAGTTTGAAGCAAGTTGAAAAGCCTTATCTCGTATGTCCAATCCCAAGAATTTTTTTGATCCTACGAACCTTTTGGAAAGAAAAATCAGAAACTTGTCACTCCCTGGCCATCAAAATTGATAAATTAGTGCACAATATTACTTATGGGATAGTCAAAGGGAATATTACAATTTTTTATTAAATCAAACATTCTAAACTAGCATATATCTTTTTTTTCAAAGAATTTTATTTTATATTATAGATGGCTCAAAACCACTTACATTTTGATACAAACAAACAACTTAGAACTAACTTCTAAGGCCACAAGTACTTTTGTTTAAGCTTCTCATACCAAAGAGGAACCATTCCAATTACAAAAATAACAAGCAAAAGAGTATTACAATCTAAATTGTGTTAGAAAAACAGGATCGTAGAGAAATAACAATAAACAAGATGCAAATATAAATCACATAAAACACATTACAAGAGAGACAACAATATAATGTGGTTCACCCAAGATGGGATACGTCCACACAAAAATTTCCAGTCCTTATTATTGTACCATCCAACAAATGAAGGGATACAACCTGTAGCACATCCCCTGCAACTTCCTCTTCACTCTCTCACAGTCTCTCTCACACAATCATAAATATATTTACAATGATACAACACAACCATATTACAATGCATTCCTTTTAAAGAGTGATTACCATGGGAAAATACTATGGAACACCCAATACCATGGGCCCATAAATCACCCATTATTGACCAAGTCATGACTATGAAACTACAACATTTTACAAGACATTTTTTTCTGAAATTTTCACTCCGGGGGCGTTGCCCCCAAACCCCTGCCAGGGGGGGATCCCAAAGTAGTTGTTAGCCCTCTTGGACCCCCATGGCGACTATTTTGTGGGGGAAATACCCCCAAACCACCTCGTCATGGGATGGGATCCAGACATCACTGAAACACGACCTTTGAATAAGGAAGATCGGGCTCCATAACCAACAATATCCCACTTGGAGACTGATCACAACAACTCTACCACTTCTACACTTGCTGGACTATGATATGAACCTTAGATCTAGAAAATTTCTCATCTTCACCTTAATGCTTGAAGGAAAAATGAAACCGAGCAAGAAATCAGTTTCTCTCTGGTTACTACCTTTCTCAATATGTCTGCAGGATTCTAGCTAGTGTGTATCTTTTCCAGCTTCAATAGTTCATCTTCCAAAACATACCATATGAACTGGTACTTGAAACTAGTACATGTGCACATTTTTCCCACAGAAAATCGTTGCTATTGCAACACTTGTGTGTTGCTATAGCGACGAACATGGCCCCTTCTTTTCATGGCAACCTTTTCGTCACTATATCAATGCTTTACAATGTTCGTCACTATAGTGACCCAAAAGACATGAAACGTGGATTGTTCAAAAAATCAGACGATGTTGCTATAGCGACACCTCGCCGTCGCTATAGTAACACTTTCATCGTCGCTATAGAAACGCTTGGTGGTCGCTATAGCGACGGGGTCACATGTTCAAAAGACCACTTTAATATGTGGGCTTTCGTTGCTATACTGACCACAAATTGTTGCTACGAGGAAATATTGTTATAGCGACAGAGTTTGATTTTTGAATCAGACCACGTTAAAGAGGTTGTGTCACTATAGCGACGTAGGTCCGTCGGAATGTTAAAGGAGATGTCATCACTATAGCGACGGAACCTCCTTTAACATTCTGACAGGATTTCTATACTAGCGATGGAATGTTTTGTCGCTAGTATAGCAAGCCCGTCGGAATGTTAAAGGAGGGGTCGTCGCTATAGTGACGTCCCCTCCTTTAACATTCTGACAGGCTTGCTATACTAGCAATGGAAAATTCAGTTGCTAGTATAGCAAGCCCGTCGGAGAGTGGCACAATTGGTCTTTGCTAGAGCAACATAGTTGTTCATTTAAAAAAAAATATATGATGTTGAAATTCTTGTAAATGATGTTGAAAGTCTGGTTGTGATAACAATCACCAAACCTTTTTCATGAGTCGGCTGAGCCTACTCTACTCTTCTTTCAAGTTTCAGTTGATTAGATCTGATGGTTATCTTATATGACAATGAGATCAATTGCCGAATCTAAAATAATGCTAAGGGAAATGCTTGAACGTCATTAATAAAATTATCTTATCTTATCTTATCGCCACAATAGTAGTGACCTTTCCCTCTAAACCACGGCTTCTAATATGGTTACAATATGCATTGATCACTTGCTATTTGAAATGTTTTTTTTTTCATTTTAAGGTGCTTTTATGACAACTGGATTCCATTAGACAGCATGGGGTCAACCTGCCTCGTATGACCACTTTCTTATGTTTTATTTGAGGCCTTTGTTCCTTTCCCAACCTCCTTAAAACCACCCCTAGTCATTAGGTTGATTCTTTTTTTTTCCTTCGAAATCATCTAGATCTATCTTCTTCCAATGATAACCTTCTGTCCTTATTCAAAACAGAAATATTTAAAGCTTCATGTCTGACTTCCATTCATGTCACACTGCATCCCTGGGGTAATGAACAACACTCTGAGTCTGCCTAATTTATATTTGAGATGTACAAAATTTGGTTAGCTAATTTAACAAGAGTGTGGAAACCACTGCAACTGGAATGCAAATATTCCCTGCTCTACTAGACCATAGCCTGGAAAAAGCTAAAATTGAACTCACAAAGGCCACTACATATTACTTCAAGAAATTAGATTTAGAATGGCAGAAGATTATACCAACTTAAGTTTATATCTCTAACCTTAAAATTGGGAAGAACGTTATCAACTTGAAGCTGCAACTTTGGCTTGAGACTAGTGGCCAAATTCTCAAAGCTTCGTGCCAACTGCACTTCATCAAGATCATGTTGGAAAGACCCATTCCCATCTCGTGCCATTTTCTCCAAAATTGCAACTGTAGGATTTTCTCATTAGATGATAACAAGAGGCACTCATTATAATATGATAAAAGGAGGCTATAACACTATTATGGAGTAATTAGTTGAAGGTCTTAATATTCAGCTACATCACATTATAACAAAGATGTCTTACTATGGTCAATCTAGCTAATTTATCCTTTTCATAAATTGAATCATTGGAAGCCAACAAAATCTTTGTGGTTGATCTACAAATTCCAACATCATGCCCTAGGATTTTAGCCAAGTGGTACTTCAATTGGCTAACCCCTCTTGTCATTTGCTGGCCACAATTTACAAGACAATATTTGTCAGTTTGTCCCATCTTTAGGTTCACCATATTTCCAAATTGGGTAAAAAGGCGTTGACACATTGGAAAGGCAATACTCAACTTCCTTCTTGAAACCTAGGGCCAAAAGACTGGAAAAAAAATCAAACATTTCTGGAAAAAAACAGCTTTCTTGTAAAAAAATACAAACCTCTAGATTGTTCTTTGAACCATGAAAAATGATAATAAGAGGCAATCAACATGGAATTTGAAAGGCCTGCATAAATCTAGAAAATAAAGTAGTTAAAAGGGTTGAATTTAGAGAAATACCTGGGATATGAGAATATCAACACCGTAGGCAAATAGAAATTGATCTGTGCTTCAATGAAAATATCTTTGATAGTGATGATAACAATGATTTGGTCCTCCTCCATCGAAAATATTGTTTCCCACAGTTCAAGCTGTTGCCGCGAGCCTCCTCCATCGAAGAGAAAGATCAATAAATGAGGGATCTCAAACACACATGAGAAAGTTAAAATACAATAGGGGTGAGAGCATAGTTGAGAAGGAAGTTTGAATGATATCTGATAGCTTGAACACAACTAAGATAGCTCAAATACAACAGGGGTGTGGGTGTGTAATTATCCAACACGGATGCCTATGAGAGAGTGCAACTCAGAAGGAATCTCAAATACAAGATGACAATGGGTTTATGAACACCCATCTCTTCACAAAGAGTGGCCATGGCCAAAATATAGAAGAGAGTGGGTTTATGAATACCAAACCCAAATACAACTAGGAGTGATGGTTGATGAAATACAATAGAGAGTTGTTGTACATATATCCAAATCCAAAAGATGGTTGGACATGGCTGAAATAAAAAAGTGAGAGTGTTAATGAATACCCATCTCAAAATAGGGTTAGCCCTATGCACAACATCCTCCTTGAAGATGGATGGGTGTCCAAGAAGAGAAAGCATTAGATCTCACCTTCCCCGTTAAATGCTGAAGATGTTCCATCTATAGATAGTGTGAAAGACCAATATCCACAAACTGATCCATCAAAAGAAGTTGAGAATCTTCTGTAGAGTCATCAAGTAGAGAGTGGGACAGATCTAGTGGACCTGTAAGTGTCAGGTGAGTTATATGTCGTAATAATTACGTTGCAGTAAGTTACCCAACTATTTACTTATCAATCCAGGGTACGTAAACTGACGAAGCACGTGCACTGTTTGTGTAGGACTGAAGTAGATCTAATCTAACTTAATCTAATTTGCTGAAATCAAATTAATCTAGGAAAGCATGGAAACACTAACTAAGAAAGCATTGAAATCGCGTAAGAGAAATACAACATGTGAAGAGTTAACAACAATAACATAAGTGAGCTCACATCCACAAATCAATAATCAAATGACAAACATAAAAGCATAACAATGGAAGCTTAAATCACATTAAGAATCTCAAATCAAAGATTAATCTAACAAGTACAAAATCCAATCCAATCCAACTTCATTACAACCCTCTTACAAGCTTAATCTAACCTAATTCCAACTTAATGGAATGGAGAAGGAGCACTCTCCTTTATACATGAGAGTCCTTAAGAAAAAGATAAGAATGCATTAATTACAAATCCATTATTCTCTCAACTACTCTCAACCACTTTCCTATTATTACAAGATATGGTGCCTTCAAATCCTCCACATATCTCTCATGAATCCTAGATAAGATATGCCAACCAAATCTTCCATGATCTTCTCCTTAAGAATAGGTTTGAATAATTATCTCCTTTGGAATGGTGTAAGAGATATTTGAGAAGTCTCTTTGATTTAATCATTCACATATTCCTGCACATTACAAAGCTCACACATAATTGAGATATATATGAAAACATGTATATTTTCTAATATTTAATCATAAATTCACTTTTAATACTAAAATGAATAAAGTGGAAAATAATAATGTGAAACCCAAATGTATTTATGCAAATGATATGATGAAGGTTTAATAGGGCGATGAAATGTAAGGAATAGTGAAGGGAAAGGTGGATGAAAATACGACATTTCTGAGTCCTAACATCCTCCCCAACTGAAGGTGTTGCATGTCCTCATGCAACCATGCATGGATCTTCTGAAGAACCTTTGGCATCTAAACTTTGGCTTTGATTTATGGTGTCTTTTTAATGATGAATGTTTCCAAGATATGTGGGAGACATGAGTAACAGCTCATGAGCAACAGCTGGCATTTTCCTATGGTTGGTTCTTGTGTAACAACCATGAATATAAGAATGTTGGTTCTTGTGTTAACAACATTCATTTTTTTTTATTTTTTTTTTCCGCTTGCTGTTATGATAATAATTGTAACCACACACTTCACTGGAAATCATAAGCTATCAATGTGCATAAGAGAGCATCACTGAGTATAAGAAAGCCATTTTTTCAATTTGGTATGAATCATGCCAATGTATATTAATGCATGAAGTAAAGTGCATCAGGGGATTGTTGGAAAAGAAATTTTTGGGAATGGTAAATGGGATGAAAATGGAATGATGATAAAGGAAAAAAAAATGTAGTGATTATGAAAATAGTTCCCCCTCCCCAACTGAATCGGTTGCATGCCCTCATGCAACATAGTGTAGGTCATGGAAGGGAAAACGAACTGAAGTGTGGTGAGGGAATTTTCCAAAATATTCAAGTCAGCATAGAAGGAATTTCATGATCAAAGCTTAGAAAACAACATACCTCCACTCACCCAAAATGTAGATGAACTATGCAATAGAAATGTAGTTGTTGCGGCCGCTGGAGCAGAAAATCGTGACTAGTACTGTAGCTGCAACTACTGTAACGGCTGGCAGAAAGAATATGGAACTGCGACGGCTGGAAGATGGAAGGTGTCACTGCTGTAGGATCATGTGAAAGGAGACTGCTACTGTAGCAGTACTACTATAACAACAAGTGCTGGAACGGCTAAAACAACAGCTGCCGGAACTGATGTAACTACTGGAACAGCAACTGCTGTAACGATGACTGCTGTAACAGCAACGGCTGGAACTGCAGCGATGGTCACTACTGAATCAGAGCATGTGAAGTGGAGAGATCTGAACTGGTGCTGATGAATCATGAAAATGTGGACCTGTCAAACTCTCATAGATGGATTCAAGCTGCTGGAACTGCTGAGGGAATCAGGAAAGAGTGTATAGTCTTCACCCGCTACAAACCCGATGGTACAATTCTAAGCATGCGAATGGATGTGTCGATGTCGAGCATGAAGAGAAATCACTGGATTACTGACCATTGATGAATGCCGTTAACCAGTGCGAGGCAACTCACCATTGATGTCAATGAGTGCCAAGGTACTCGAGTACATCTTGCGAAGTGCGAATGGATGTGCTGAGGTCGAGCCACTTGCAAGATCTGATGATCAAGGGACATTGATGTATTCCCATGATCGTCAGCGAGAGAACTTGCCATTAAGGCATGCAAGCCTCTAGGTACTCAAAATGGACTCTAGTCTATATCCCAGATAAGGTGCTGAAGTCGATGGGGCAAGACTGTTGAAAGGTGGGCCTTAAGGAATCCCACATCAGTCAACGCGAGTTTTTACAAAAAGATTGGTAGGACTATAGAAAAGATCTCAGTAGCAACAATGCTTATGGCAAGGGAATGTAATTATGGAGAGGGAGCTGAATGGTTTTATTGGCGAGGAAAAAGATGAACTGAAAAATGGGGTAAACTGTATGCAATTCAGAAAAATAGGCATGTGTGAAGTCATGACAGATAAGGCAAATGGAATATTGGACTCCAACATGGATGACTAATGTGCTTTGAAGGAGAAATGTGGATAAACAAATCATGACGCAATTGGTTTTTGTGTAACTGCAAATGTCATGAAATGTGCGATGAGAAGCAGCTCTTTCAAGCTATCAACAAATCATGTTTTCTCTGATTTTTTTTTTTTTTTTTTTTTTTTAACATCACTGCAGCATTAAAAATGATCGTCTGTGAATCTGAAAAAAAAAACTTAGTACCAATTCTGCATGAAAACTGTCAGAGTTTCGAAAATATAACATGCAGAAATAAGTATTAATGCGGCAAATTAAAAATAAAAGACATTGTTACCTGTTGCCGTTGCGCTTGAGCAGCTGTTCAACGCACAGCTGTTCAATACGCAGCTGTTCAATACGCAGCCGTTCAATGCGCAGCTTTACAATGCACAGCTGTTCAATACGCAGCTGTTCAATGCGCAGCTGTTCAACGCGCAGCTGTTCAATACGCAGTTGTTTAATGCGCAGCTATACAATGCGCAGCTGTTCAATACGCAGCTGTTCAATACGCAGCTGTTCAATGCGCAGCTGTTCAATGCGCAGCTGTTCAATACGCAGCTGTTCAATGCGCGGCTATTCAATGCGTAGCTGTTCAATACGCAGTTGTTTAATGTGCAGCTATACAATGCGCAGCTGTTCAATACGCAGCTGTTCAATGCGCAGCTGTTCAATGCGCAGCTGTTCAACGCGCAGCTGTTCAACGCGCAGCTGTTCAATACGCAGTTGTTTAATGCGCAGCTATACAATGCGCAGCTGTTCAATGCGCAGCTGTTCAACGCGCAACTGTTCAACGCGCAGCTGTTCAACGCGCAGCTATTCAACGCGCAGTTGTTCAATACGCAGCTGTTCAATACGCAGCTGTTCAATGCGCAGCTGTTCAACCAAAGCATGTGTCTTTGAAAATTTTTGTGATTCTCGAAAATCATTTTGGCATGAAATGTGATTGTCTCTGAAACCTGGCGGTCCTGGCGAATCTAGTTTCTTCGTCAATTCCTGTTTGAAGTGACTTGAGAAAAACAAATTAGCGTGAAGCGTAAATAACCATGCATTTGTATTGTTTTCAGGAATGATGGAAATTTTTAACATTTTTGACAGAAAAAGATAGGCCGTTATTGTCAAATTGCAAAGTGAAGCAGTAAAAATAACTATCGAAATCATGAAAATCATAGCAAACCGTGAATTTCTTCTTCTTTTCCTCTTTGATAGTTTTATTATTTTTATTGTTTTTGTTCTTCACACAAAAAGAAATTTAAAAATGATGCAATATGTCAAAAATAATTAAAATCAAAGAGCTGATCTGCAGATCTGCATGCCCTCATATCCTTAAAGCTTCCAACAACACTGCTTGTCTCAGCTTCATCAAATCTTCCCATGAGCATAAGTAACAGTTTGTTGATTCTCCTAGCAATTGTCTCATCCTTAAGCCTGTCAATTTTGTGCATGTGAGTAATCGCCAAGATCGTGGGAGATTGGATCAGTCAACAAATATTTTGAGATCCTTCTTTCAACCTGCGGCCACATACCATTGTAAGAACAACACAAATGAAATAATGTTTCCGATCATAAAAAAAAAACACACAAAACCAAAATGCAGAATGATAAAAATGGTTCATTAATACTCGTCTCCTTCATTCAATGGGTGTTTTGTGTTGCTGCAGACTTGGAAGAGTACA
Organism: Larix kaempferi; assembly: GCA_027924585.1. NCBI lineage: Eukaryota > Viridiplantae > Streptophyta > Pinopsida > Pinales > Pinaceae > Larix > Larix kaempferi. The sequence goes on from BSBM01000858.1 coordinate 21,311,419, forward strand.
CCTCTTAGCCCCAATGGATTCATATATCAATGTGACGTTGCTTTGGCTGTTGAGTATTCGGAGCTCTTTCCTTGAAAATTTTATCGTGTGATTGTATCGTCGCGATAAAAAACATTGTGTAATTCTCCATGTGTATCGGTCGACGTGTATCAACATGTATTATCCCCCTGAGTAACTAAGTAGAAGGCACTTGAAAGCTTGACTGAAGCATATCGCAAATGAGACAAAAATTTCTATGAATATAATCAACGACCAACGCGAGATTGAGATATATTTATTCATAGTTATATTAACTTAGTCAACACTGCGTGTTCCGTGCATTCCATTTAAAAAAAAAAAAAATTATAACTCAAGGAAGATTTTGCTCTTGCTCTACAACAGATTCATAGTGTACATCGTCAAGCTTCAGTGTGTAAACATGACACTTTATAAAGAAAACAGTCATATAATATTCAAGAAGGCACTTTGCATGTTCAGTATTAAAAGATAGCCTGAAAGGCGTACTGTCAGAAGCTCCAGGCACAGCGTTTCAAGGAGAAGATACTTTGCATTCTTTGTATTAAAAAGATAGGTTGAAAGGCTTACCGTCAGGAGCTCCAGGCACAGCTGGGCTACCGTCTGAATTAGAACAAATTCCCAGCTATTTTTAAAAGGGCCCAGCATTGACCGAGTTAGCAAAGCAACGAGCTTTAAGATTATTAAGACATTATTTTATATGTCATCAATATGCACCTTTTTAAAGCTGCTCTCCCCTCTGTCGACCGAGAAGAAAAGGGTTATTACGCGTTGAGCAGGTTGAGCGAGCTGGGTAATGAGACGAGCTTTGAATGAAATTGTTTTGGTCACACGCATCCCCTCCATATGCTTGATATACACTCATGTGATGTAAGCAATAGGAAACTAATTTGCCAGAGAATGCATTTTTCCTTCAGTGCTGTAGCTTGCATGTTTCTGACAATACTGATCGATCCAGAATTTGTGAGATAGAGTATGTCCGGCATACCATAGAGACCAATTTCTAACATTATCAAGTGTTCAGCATACTCAAATGTGTAGAGGCATGCGTTCCTCCTTTGAGACGCAGGCGCTTCAATGATGGATGTGGAGTAAACCTGCCAAATAAATTGACCCTGTCACAAAAGGATTGTTCGCGAAGACGATACTACATCAAGTCTCTTCTACCTCCGAGATAAGCTGGATAATGACAGCGACGGATTCTGGAAAATTTCCCTTGTGAGGCTTCCGGTTAAGGAGGAAGGTGAAAACAAAAGAAAAATATCATTCAGTGGATTGATGGGGGCCTTCTCCTCTTCGGCCAGTAATGTGGTTTCTTTCTATAGTGGTCTGGCGTAAACTTGGAATGGGTTATTCTGGGGAATGGGTGCTACCTGCCACCTCACACTGCATATGTTGGCTCTCAATCGAATAAATCAAAACTTTAAAGCCCAGCCTTGTAGCGAGCCCCAAAGGATCAAAACGTACTCGTCCTACCCCGTATTCTGGTGCAACATAATATGCGCTGCCTACTATATCATTTAGTCTCTCATCTGGATGGAGAGAAATGAAACAGTTGAAGCAATGGTTCTGGGTTTTAATGAGCTTACATCGACGATTGAATTTCCACTATCATTCTTACGACTATTGAATTTCCACTATCATTCTTACGACTAGCAAGAAAACTGCATTTGCACACAAGCCTAATCTTGTCGTTGTTGCTTTGGATCGAACACATATGACGAAGAGTCCAATCCATATAACGAAGAGTTTATGCTACAACAGCAATAGGAGGAGACGATGTTCTGGACTGTTGGAAAAGTCTCATGCTCACACAGGCTAGCGGTAACAACAATTGACGTGGCTCTGTCCCTTTTCCACGTGGATCAACTTTGTGTTTCCATGGTGATTCACTTTCAAGCTCCGTCTTTCGTGTTTCACATGTTCCTTGTCTCAACCTCTTCATGACATGTCACGAACTGTTCATCTTCTTCCATTCCAACTCAGTCAGTCTTTCAATGATTACCTTTTTACCTGTTTCTTGAAACTTCCCCCGCTTGTAAATCACCTTCTGCGTTCTACACAATGGGCCTCATATTCAATTTCATGTTTTATGATTCTTCTATCATATTGTTCCTTATTAATTGTGCACCTTCTTCTGCGATCACAATTTTCTTGCAGCATAATCGACACAGAAATCAATTGCGTCATGAATTGGAAAGTAGATATTAAATTAGCAAGGATAATAATATGAGAATACGCTGTCATTATGATGCACATATACAAGGATTCATTGCTGGAGGCTTATACTTCCATCATTTTCATCAACCGCATATAAGGAGACTAAGCCTCATCAAGCTCAGACATTCATCAATAACATTCAAGTCTCCCGAGAGCGTACAATCCTGCCTCCCATGTTCACATGAAACAATTATGAAAAACACAGAAAGTATTCCAAGTTGGAAGATCATTGAGAAATTCAAACAATCCAAAGTGAAAACATGGGGGCATCTTCCTCATGCATGACAACCATTCACTGCCGGGCTAAAAAAAAAACTTATCAGTACTTTGACCCGGCCAGGAACAGAAAGATATCCCATTATGTTTTTATCGAATCTCAAGAACAATTTTATTTCTGGAATGGAAAGCAGGAATAACGTGACAGCTAGAAACGATATCGCAGATGTTAAGTCTGGAAGAGATGAAACGACAAGAAGATTGCAGCAAATTTTAGTTTTGCAACCACCGGCAGAAAAATCTCCTTGTACAGTTAAATGTACGAGTGGATCCTCGTCTCTGCATTTATTTAAAACTTATGAGCACTACCATTTCAAATTTTAGCAAAGGATGGGAATTCTGCCAATAATCACAAGAAATCATTAACCAGAGGGCCGACAGATGTAGAGCAACAGATGCATTTTGTGTATCGACCCTTATGCGGTGGAAATTGCTGCGGAGGCGGATTAGCATAGCAGGTTCAGTTTCAAGGAAAGTTACTAATAATTGACATGCCGACCCTTCCTCCTAAAAATGCTAAGTCGTTGTCGATAATAAGATTAGATCTATCACCCTCAGATGCAATCCCTTATCTGTCCTCCTTCTAATCTGTTGTGAAAACTCGGATCAATTATCGTGCCACAGCAGTAAGATGGTTATCAGGATTTGTTTATCTTTTAAGTGAGCTTAGAAATTCTAGCAGTAAAAACCACCATAACCCGATCATTTAAGTAAGCGCACAGATCTTGGTGGAGTTGTAACGAACTCACCCCAATTAACCTATTGTTTTCTCTAACTTCCTCGGTAATAGGTTTTTAGTCAACTACTTGTGGTTGAGTCGATCATGGTAATGAGAATTTTGCAAGGCGGCATGGGAAAAAAAAAAATGTTTTGAATTGCAGGTTTATTATTTGCTGGGATTTATTCAGAGTCAAAGGATGTTCGAGCAGGTGGATGAAGTGTGCTGTTACAGCAGATTACAGAAATGGTTTGGCCAGCAGGCTTCACACAGTTTCAGCCATATAGTTGCAGCATTCGTTTGTGCAGACCATTTTTTATTTATTTATTTTTGTTTAAATTTTCGTTTTGTTTTTATTGTTCATCCTAACGAAACTAGTGTTTTATTATTTTGCAGATCGGAGGAGGGGCGCACAAAATGTCTTAATTTTTTTTTTTTTTTAAATTGACAGAAAAAAAAAGAAAAAGAATGCGACAGTGCTGCTCTTACAGCAGCTGTTCCAGCAACACATTTTTATTCCTAATTTGTTTCATTTTGCAAATGGAGTTAAACTGTTTTACAAATTAAGACGAAATCAACTAGGCATGTTTGCAAAACAGTAATTTATTCATTTCTGAAAAATTTAAAGGCATCCTACTTTCTGATCCTCGCGATCGCACGAAGCGCGGAGGAGAGCATACTTATTTTAAAAAAACTTGAAAACAATTCCCTACCTACACTATGCTAATTGGAATTTAAAAATTAATTACGTGTAAGCAAATTTCCAATGGAACCATGCACGTAAAAGTAACAACAACATGTTCAGTGGTAATTTTTCAAATAAAAGATGAAAATTTAGAAGAATGAGTGAATCTTCTTCTTGTAATGGAAAACTAACCAAATAAAAAGAAAAACTAAATTGATCTAATTGCGTACTTACCTGGAACCATCGTTCGATATGGCTTTCGTAAGCGCATTTTCCCTCACTCAGATCATGCTGCAGCTCCTTGTCATCTTCCTCAATCTCTTGTTTGAATGAGTGTTCGTCATCAAATATGCAGGAGTCTTCAGATGCTGATTCCTCGTTCGTTTCTGAAGGAGTATTTAAACTTTCGGCTGCTGTCAGGATCTCCTTTTCCAGAGAAGAGGAGACTCCGATTTTTGCAAGGATGTGAGCGAGTTGTTCCAAGCTGACACTCATAGTTAAATCATATTGTAAAAGGGGTTTTTACATGATCCAAATCAAAATCTGAAAACTGAAAATCATACTTGCTGAAAACAAAACACTCTTGTTAAAACACATGAAAACCTCTTCACAGTTGCAGAAATTGAAATTGCAAAAACATGCTTACAGAAATTGAAATTTACACTAATTTGCAGAAATTGAAACACACTTGCAGAAATTGAAATTTACACTAATTTGCAGAAATTGAAACACACTTGCAGAAATTGAAATTTACACTAATTTGCAGAAATTGAAACACACCCTTCATGCCCTTACCCATATGTCACCTCAGAGTTAGGAGCATGAATAATCACACTTGCATGAAAAATAAATAAATTAATACCTCAATCCCTTGTGCTTCCCCGGCAACGGCGCCAAAATGTCAGGTGAGTTATATGTCGTAATAATTACGTTGCAGTAAGTTACCCAACTATTTACTTATCAATCCGGGGTACGTAAACTGACGAAGCACGTGCACTGTTTGTGTAGGACTGAAGTAGATCTAATCTAACTTAATCTAATTTGCTGAAATCAAATTAATCTAGGAAAGCATGGAAACACTAACTAAGAAAGCATTGAAATCGCGTAAGAGAAATACAACATGTGAAAAGTTAACAACAATAACATAAGTGAGCTCACATCCACAAATCAATAATCAAATGACAAACATAAAAGCATAACAATGGAAGCTTAAATCACATTAAGAATCTCAAATCCAAGATTAATCTAACAAGTACAAAATCCAATCCAATCCAACTTCATTACAACCCTCTTACAAGCTTAATCTAACCTAATTCCAACTTAATGGAATGGAGAAGGAGCACTCTCCTTTATACATGAGAGTCCTTAAGAAAAAGATAAGAATGCATTAATTACAAATCCATTATTCTCAACTACTCTCAACCACTTTCCTATTATTACAAGATATGGTGCCTTCAAATCCTCCACATATCTCTCATGAATCCTAGATAAGATATGCCAACCAAATCTTCCATGATCTTCTCCTTAAGAATAGGTTTGAATAATTATCTCCTTTGGAATGGTGTAAGAGATATTTGAGAAGTCTCTTTGATTTAATCATTCACATATTCCTACACATTACAAAGCTCACACATAATTGAGATATATATGAAAACATGTATATTTTCTAATATTTAATCATAAATTCACTTTTAATACTAAAATGAATAAAGTGGAAAATAATAATGTGAAACCCAAATGTATTTATGCAAATGATATGATGAAGGTTTAATAGGGCGATGAAATGTAAGGAATAGTGAAGGGAAAGGTGGATGAAAATACGACATTTCTGAGTCCTAACAGTAAGTGGAAACTGCATCAAGGAAGGTGAAAATATACTCCCTTCACAAAAAAGGGGACATAGGTTGGTGAGAGTCATTATGAACCAACTCCAATGCTGAGAACTATGTCTTACATCACCAACCAGGGCATCCAATACAAAAGTACCAACCTCTACAACATGGAGAAAGTCTCCAAATAAGGTGGATTCAATATGGGGAACATCATCATTTGAAATTAATAGAACCTGATATGTGAAGTACATTGGTATTTATATCAAATACACCAAGAGGCCAAGAAAGGGTTTGTAACCCTACAATAAAGATGATCTTGAAATCCTAGTTTGATAGCCCTTAGGAAAATGCTACTAGTAAATAGTCTCACAGATCGACTGTATAACCTAGAAAATTTTTCCACCAAGAAATCCTTCAGATCAAAATATGAGAGGTGGGTCCTTAGAAGCCCTAAAGAAGAAATATGACAATGCCACCAGCAAAGGCCTCTAAAAAAACACTGAAAATAGGAAAAACAAATGCAATACCATCTCTTTTATACAAGACATCAGTGGATTTTGGTTGAAACAGAGAGAGAGAGAGATAGGGTGCACTTTGTTAGAAGAGCACCAATTTGCAAAAGAATTGCTCAAATTCATTGGGAAACCCAAAAAAATAAAAAAGAGGAGGGTGTTAGTGGGGGAGAGGGTAAAAAACCTAAAAAACTAATGTTGTCCTGAAACAGGACTACAAGAACCGTAGTTTTAGACCATAAATATTCCTAGCTCTGGTATCGGAGATAGTAGATCTAGGATGAACCAATCAGCAAACCCTAATCCAGAAACAGCGTAACTGTAGAACATATGACAACATTAATCACAAGAATAGATAATAAATTAATAGGTGCACCCAAGAGAGAGAGAGATCACCACATAACCAAAAACAACAAATACAATATACACCAAGAGAGGTGTGTTATAGAAAAAATATCCATGAGAAGAGCGAAATGGAGAAATGTTCTTAGGTGTTTATCATTCTCGATCATTGAATGAATTTAATTTACAAAAGGGTGTATGCATATTTATACACATCCTATTATCATGTAATGATCATATTCTTTGCATTTTCTACTAGTTAGTGGCCAATTGAACTGATTATCTGTTAAAAAAAAATTATTTCGCTGTCATGTTCTGGTGTCTAGCAATTATTTTTCCCAACAATTTTCCCATGACATGTCAATCTTCAAATTTAATTTATCATGAAAGAAGAAATCTTTTATTTGATTCTATTCTGGCAATAGAAATCCTATTTATCTAGACCAACATATCAATGTGGCAATGCAGATATTGGTTATTGCTGCTATACCAATTACATCGGTTGGATGGCTTCCTCACCATTTACACCATCTTTTGCAAATCCACAAATTTTTCATGTTTGTCCTTTTTCAAGCGTTGAGCAAGATTGCGTGAATAATTGTTATGATTTTTATTGTGTCAATTCCATTAGTAAAATAAAGAATGAATACCGCATTGTAAACCATATGTCACAATAACACAATTTCCAATGTTGTGCATGCGTTGGAATGCTTTTGTGTTGCAACAAAAGTTTGTTTGTTGTGTAAATTCATCAAAGTATTTCAACATAACACAGGAGTGCAATGTATATAAAATGTTTCTTAAGGAGACCACTTGCTAGAGAAGTATATCGACACTCTGATACAAATAACACTGCAGTTCTTTGCTAGAGAAATTTAACACTCTGAATCCATTCTGGTTAGAGAAAGCAAAGACCTGAAAATGAAACACTACTCTTCAATACAGAGCCTAAAACAGAGTAAGAGATATGCAAAATAAATCACGACTTTTTGAGGAAATCGCACGTGAAAATAAAAACTGAAAACAAGATCTAGTAGACATTTGCACAGATTAGGATTTCAGTAGACCCTCCCATTTAACCAGATACATCTCATATGTCTTGGACCTTGTAGAAGGAATGTTCCACTCTTTCAATCTCTTTGTTTTTCTTTTCCATTTTTTTTTTCAGAAGCATTGCAAAACACCTTAGCCAGAGTAGATTCTTGCTCTTAGTATTTGTAAATCCATGTCTAAGCAAAGCTAGCCAAGCTCCATTACTAGTCAAAGCTCTGACACCCACAGTCTGTGATTAAGTAAAGTTGTCTCTAATTCCTTTATTTAGTTTTAATCTCCTCCCAACCAACCTAGAATTTAAACTATTGTTGGGACTTATATGCTACTCTGGACCATCCCTTGCTACCAATTTGGCCTAACACACAAGGAGAGGATATTTTATAGTCTTACATAATATTTTATAGTGGGAAAAGGTGAGAAAAGGTCAATGACTCAAATGAACCCCTAACTCAGAGACTTTGGGAAATTGACACAAAAAAAAGTATCATGCTCGCCAAGGAAACTTGGAAAGTGAACTTCAAGCTGGGCTTCCGCAAAATAACTCTTCCTTGTAACATGTGTCTAAGGACACTTATTGAAAAACCTAACTTGAACTAAAAGGACTTACATTTAAACCTAATACTTGGGTGATTAACTGAGCAAGATACTCTTAAAAAGATGAATGTGATCACGAATTATTCATTGACAAATCATTTTTCACCGAAGATTTTTGAAAGAAATGAAAGCACTTTCTCATGTTATTAAGTCAGAAATGAAAACTCACTAGGATGCACTGCTTGAAATATGAACTGAAGTTTTGATATTTTTGAAAGACCTATGATAGAGTACATTCTTAAAGCTAGATGTAAAACTTACTTTGTAACTCTTAGGTGTAGTGCTTTGTTGGGAAAGAAAGTAAAGCAAATTTGCATCGAAGAAAGAATTATTTGGAAATAAATGCAGGATTGACTATGTTTGTTTTTCATCTTGTAGATGAATTTGAGAGATTACAAGCCCATCTATCAAATAAGAGGAAAATTGTGGACCTATTGCTAATATTTTCATTCATCATCCAGGGCCTCAATAGAAAATTGCACATCAATAATAGAGATAGAATCTCAATGTATTCAACCCTCATATAGTCATCTATGTTTTAGCATATAAAAATCCAAAGAGAAAACACAATTAATGATCCACAAAAACAAGCCCCGAAAAGGTTTGTAGAATGCACTTCATTTAAGCTTTGGTGAATCCCCTTTAGCACCTCATGAATAGCCATCGGCCCATCTCCCTTGTTTACATCTATTTAACAACACTGTTGAAAGTGGTTTCGGGAATTTCTTTATCAACAACCTTCAAATATCTTCAAGGGGAGGACAGTCATGCCATGAATGCATGACAGGTTCAGACCTAGTACATCCATATGTTGGAAAACCACCCTTGGATACATAGTACATTTTGTCTTCACTACTACCGAAGTTTCTGTCCTTATGAATCTGATGGGAACTTCAACAACAACTAATGCAATCATTTCTTGCTTCATACTCAGTTGTTGTATAAGAAAAGTAAACACTCAGAAACCTGTCATTACTGCTGATTACAAATCTTCTGCAGTTGCATTTTCCCAACTACGGATTAAATGCTTGATTTGCACAAGGTATAAAATCTGAGCATTAACAGGTTAGAAGACTAGCTTAATAAATATTAGAGATCTTGAAGACAAACTTAAAGCAACATAAAAGGAATACATGAAAGGAAAAGACATAGAAAGAGGAAAATGTGAAGACAACAGAGAACGAAATTAACCAAATGAGACTTGCATTGCATGAAAGGAATCTTATCTAAGAGCATGAACTATTCAAACTTAGTAGGAACAAAAGTTGTAGTGCTTATATATAATGAACTAGAGCCTTTCCATTCATTTAAGACACACTAACATTATATTATTTTTTTACTTAAGTGACTTCAACTAAATCCTAGAATTCTAGACATTATCTGACTGAAATTAATAATCATATTAAAATTTATTAGACATCTTAAGCCTAACATGATTCTAAGTTGACCCTTTGGATTGACCAAGAAGACCAAGGACATGACATTTGATACCAATTCCCCCCTTCTATAAAAGCATCTTAAAGAACTGTTGGATTATCCTCGATGGTGTGAATTTAGAAGTATGTTGAACCTGTTGAACTTTGGTGTAACGAAGAAGAAGATTTGTTGACATATCCAAGTCACTATTTGCAAGGTGGTTTTGTTGAAGTTAGTCACCATTGTAATCACTGGATTGAACTTATTCTGTTCTCAATACATTCTTTAGAGGAAGCTAGTTCTCAGTGTTCATTGTTATTTGTTTGTTGAAGAAAGTATAAGACTAATTTGACCATTACTGAGGATGGCTCTAGAGTACCCGGTGCTTTTCAAAAAATAAAATGCCATCCTGGTTTGACGACGGAATCATGTTGCCTCGTTTTATTTGATTCACATTGGAAAAATGGCTACGACTAAGAAGGTCTAATATAGTAGCATATTGACCTTATTCTATAACCTAATGTTGCTTTTATTTTACCATTTTTTTCTCTAATCACTTTGTTGACTGAATGGAACCAATAGTATGTCTGCTTGTGTAATATAGTAGCATCCATAGAACTGAGAAGGTCTACTTTCCATTGGAACTTTATTCTCTAGATTTGGTAATTAATTCATTTGACTATCTAGACAACCCTCATTTGCATTAGATAGATTTTATCCCAAACAATTGTCTATGGACCATTCCATAAATATTGTAGATAAGAGAACCCCCCATGAACAAAATTTGAACATTTCATTCAGATTGGCCTCCTTTAATTTAGTTTTAAGGATAAAATAAGCCTGGAAAATCCCACTAACTGTTGCAAAGTATAAGTCTGAGATTGAACTTCAAAAGATGCCAAATTTTTTCGGGAGGGTCTGAACAATTATAACAACAATCCTTCAAGAATTGATGAAAGCAGTGTGTGTGGTCTCTGATATTGAAACTTGTGAACTTGAAACCATGGGAAATGGTTTTCTAGTTGAGGGACCCATTCCAAATTGCAATCTAGGTATGGAAACTAATGTCTTATGAGTACAAACTTCAACTGAAGTGAATAGTCCTAAAAATTCATGTGTACCAAGGACAATTAAAAATACAGTGCCATTTTTCTCTTCTGCATATATAAAACTAGAAAATTCTTTGGATGGAATATGTAAAATGGATAATATTGTAGGACACCCACCTTTAGTGAAAATTTGTCATGATGAGAAAATGCATATTATAGAGCTAAACAATATAACCTAAATGTCTAAGCCATGTGATGCTCTGTTAGTGAATTTTGGCATTGGACAAGAGTTTATCATGTTTTATGAGAACAAAGATGATTGAATTAAGTTGACGAGAGTTTATCATGGTTTTTTGAATTTTCAAGTGCAAAAGAAGAGAATGAAGAAATAGATTGATCTAGTATATCTTCTTTGATTGATCTATCTGTAAAATCAACAGAGAAATGCTTTTCATAAATAGTAGATATTGTAGCTAATGGTTTGGAGTTGGAAGTGCCTTCGAGATCCAAATGTCATGTTAACTCAAGTGTTGAAATGCATAACTTTAAATTTTCAAAAATGGATAATAAAAGGGACTAGCTAGGTACTTCTAAGCAAGATTGAAATACTATTGTAAGTGCCAAACAAGATATTGCAATAGTAAGTGCCAAACATTGAAATGTCTCATTCCGCCCAATAATATCATTGCGGACAATATTGATAACCAATTGTAAGAAGTCACGATTCTCATTTAATAAGCATGAATTCACAATGTATCCAACCTGTACAAATGCACATCCATTAAAGTCATGCATAGCTTGCAATGTACAAAGATGTTAGTTAATCCTATACAAATAAACATATTAGCAATATAAGGAATTATAGAAGTTCAATAATTTCACTACTATTTTAAGTTGCATTTTAAGATGGAAACTACAACATGCCCATTGACGTTGAGAAGTCAAACAAATTCATTATTGTGGACATGTCATATTATCATTTGCAATGTTGAAATGACTAAGGAGAAAGAAAAATTATTCAGATGTTGGGGTAGACCTCCCTTATCCTTAGACTTCAACCTCTTAGCATTAGGTTAATTGCATGAAACTCAACTAGACCAACATACATGTTAAAGGAGAGAACGTTGAACTGTAAAAGACCCTAAAATAGATCATCCAACCCTCACAAATAAAAAAAATTAGCAACACAGCAGTACGACCAACACACAATAGAAAACAATGGCAAAGTACTCCAAAAAATTCATATAAGGTAACATTGTGGTGGATGGCACCTAATGAGGTCTAATAAGGTCAACGCAAGGGTGGACCGCAATACTAAGGGGTCACGCTGGTCATCAACAAGATGGACGTCAACAATTAAGGGTTGTATAGCTCAATGCTACCATGCAAGGGCAATCAAGAGTCACCACAAGGATAACATCGCATACAAGTAAACATGCAAGTCAACGTATCATAATAAGGAAACACGACGTCATACTAGGCTCATGCACATCAAGTCATTGTCAAGGTAGGTTACTCGGCCTTCTCAACTATATGTGGCCATACGTCTCATGTGTCTCATGCAATGAGATAAATCTCATAATCATCATCCTAGGATAAGGAAGGTCATGTGGTCATCTCATCTTCCTCAGGTTAACTCAACAAGGGGTTGCCAGCCCCTTGACGATAACCATAGTCCTCGGAAGATGTCACACATATTCAAAAATAAGCTATGCAACAAAGTAAACAAACATTTCACATATAAATTTCAAAAAGCACAAACATAGTTATATTAATTGTTCTAATCAGCACAGTACTATCAAACATAGAGCTACATAAATCATTAAAGTACTGAAAACAAAAAACATTAATAGAAGTAAACCAATTATAAACAATATGGTCATCTCATATTCCTTAGGTTAACTCAGGAAGGGATGGCCAGTCCCTTGAGGATAACCATAGTCATCTAAAGATTTCACACATATTCAGACATATGATCCGAGCAATAACATACAGATGTGAAACCTCAATTCTAAAATATCACCATGCACCGACTAGATCAAGAAACTTGTAACAAAACTGAAAATAGTTCATGCCTTCACTCAGTCAAATACAAATCTCAAATGTTTACAATACATTTTTTTATGTTTTGTTTTTTTTTCTCATAAATTCGAAGAGGGGGACTTCATCAACATTGTCTTGACCCATTGTAGTTGTTGTGACCTCTTTTTCCTTTGATTGTGTGGATATGCACCCCTATACCATACTTTTGGTACGTCGATTAGTAGGGGGTGGAGGTGGATGGACAGGGGCATCATCTGTAAAAACCAAGACAATTATATAGTTATAAATGTGAAGTTATTATTGAGATACGAATTTAATTATTTCCAATATCATTACAATGATCTTTACCTTCTCGCTGACTAGCTGAGTCAACTGGAGTATTCATTGGCTCTAACATTTGTTCCTCTCTCGGCTGAGCATGAGAAAATACATGCTCTACCATTCATAGAAAAATATTAATTAGTAAACGTCATCAATTATGTATTTAAAATCATATTGAATACATCTATTTTATAGCATACATACCTAAATGGCTAGGCAGCTTCCCACCAGCGCGTGGTACCGGTTCGGTACCGCTACCCTCGCTGCTTTTGTTGGTCTCACCCTAAAAAAAAAATAGACATTCATTTTTCGATGTAATCATTCATGAATAGATTACGAAAGTACATTATAATGATGTCCTTATTGATTTTATTTACCTCTGAGTGAATCAATGGTGAAATTGGGGTTTTCCCAAAGCTTTTTCGATGTTCCAGCACATGCTGAAAACTGTACTTAAAGCCGAGATTCAAGTCTTCATCAGTGGCTTCCTCTTGAAAATCATTTCCCTGCAATGCATGACACCATGTAAAGTGATTATGATAAATCAATTAATTGTTCGATATAGTTAGAAAAATCAATTAATTGTTAAATTAATTGTTGGCTACAAATAATGATCGTTTGATTCTTACAATTCGTGCCCTTAGCTTCTGATATCCACCCAGGCCCAGTTTGTGTTTCCCAGTTTTTTCTAATCTTTCCTTTGTTTCTTTAGATGTGTCAAAGATCCTATGAAAGGTTGCAAATACGTTAGATGTCGCAACTTAAATATATTTAAAAGTTTAAAAAAAAATGAACATTGTTCATTGAAAATATGATATGTGCCAAACCTTCTTGAACCGATTGGCCTGGTCTTTCCTTTTTTGCTCAATGCCTTCTCCTTTGCATCCTCGATGAGTGCCTTCCTCTCATTCTCTGGAACCATCAGAGGATGCTCAAACTTGTGGTTAATTTGCAGATTGTCCTTATAATCTGCCCTAACATATTTCAAATTTAACTGTGCTACTATGGTGACACTTTTTTTGTTGAAGGTTTCACCAAACAAGCTGACCATGTGGTTCATCAAATCATCTTTCAATTTTTCATTTTGGGTATTCCACTGTGTACGAATGGTGGGCCCAAAAATATCCAATGCCTCATCATGCTTGTTCTTATAAAAAACATTATTTCCTGCAAAAAACATATGATCATTAATTAAAACTAATTTGAGTTATGTGGCTTTGAATTACATGAAAAGAAACACATAATAAATTAAATAATACCTGCAATCTTCGGTATCTTGATTGGAATACAGTCATCATTCACCAAGAAGCTAACGGGCAGTGATCCCTTGCTAACCACAGGTATTGTGCCAGGATAGCAACTATCACATTCGATGCCACCATCCTCTCCATCATCCTGTGGAATAGTGGTGGTTGAAGGGCCATGTTGACCTCCAACATCCGTTGAGGGCGTGGCATCTAAAGTGCATTGTTGTATAGGAGAGGAAAATAGCCTCATTGGTACGGTAGATTGACGATGTGTTGAGCCATCTCTACTACCAATACTGGCCCCTGCAGCTTGTTCTTGATACACAGGTTGTGGCTTCAAATAATCTTAAAGAATAAAACTTCAATTGATTAGAACATATCAAAAAAAGAGAACTAAACTAACATAAATGAATATATGTAGTTCGTAAAAACTTTCAAAGATTCCATTTACCCCGTATTATTTTATCTTTCTCATCAATTCATACATTTGTGCTTGTATTTTTTCAGTCATTGGATCCATTAAAATCAGATCAAGAAGGTCTCGATTGCACTTTTTCAAAGCCAGATTCACAGTATCCATTGGGTCAGTTGAATAATCTATATCTTCATCATTGACCACATCATCACCTTGATGTGGTGTTCTCTACGAATGTCAATAAAAAAATCACGTAAAAAATATATAATGCATATAATAACAAAAAAATACTATAATCATGTTTAGGTACTATTACGCTATCATTTACCTGATGCGACAAAATTGGTGCCTTCCCATGGTCACCTTGTCACAATACAATAAGCAAGACATATTCATATCGATAACTAAAAATCGAACCATGTATAATAAACTTAATTAATATAAAAAAGCTTTATTGTTACTATGACAGTCAACTTTACCTGTCCAGAAGTTGTAGGTGTGCTCTGAGTACCAGCCCCCTGCCACAATACAATAAGAATGATATCATATTGAAATATTGAGCTCAATAGCAAAAAAAATTCAAATGTTAACAAATGTAATATAATCATGAATTGTGGTTACTATTACATTGATGCTATTAGGTACTATTAAACTAACATTTACCTCATGTGTCACCATTGGTGACTTTCCACAGTCAGCTTGTGGCATATGGCCACGATCACCGTGCCACAATATAAGAATTAAGACATATTAAAAATGAAAATTACATATATAACAATGTCTCATAAACATGATTAATGAAAAGCATGACATATAATTAACCATGTGCATATTATAAAAAGCATGACATAAATAAACTTGATGCAAGAGAAAAATAACAAGTCATCGATCAAAGGTTTAGTTAAATGTTGTATAAGAAAATTACCCCCATAATAGAAACCCCCACATCTGTTCGATTCAAACCATAATCGATCAACAACTCTTCACCTGCAACTATTGATTTTGTTGCACATACGAATACACGATTTCCTTCACGCCCCTCAAATAGGAAATTGGGTAGCTTATGCGTTGACCCTGGTCGTGTGCTATTTATAAACCCTGCAATATTTCTTGAAGCTTTTGGCCTTCCATCAATATACATAGTTGCTCCTTTTTTCAAACTGTTGTCCAGCAGTTGACAATAATTTGCTTCCACTCCATATGTCCACATACTTCGCGTATATTAGACCAACAACAACCAGTCATTGTATTTGTAGCATTGACCGACATACTCCATCAATTCAGTTTCAATTCCATATGACACCTTTATGCCATGCATGGAAAATATCCCCAGTCCATGTAAAGAGGATGGTGCAATGCGATAAGTCCTCCCATTGAGGAAGAAATCCGTGTCCACTTGGGGTATCTCCTTGGGTAGCCATCATTTGACAAGATTTCTACACCTCAGGGGAAACTCAATGTCACCTATTCACTCATTATCATAACCACATGATCCTCCTTCAGAAAAAGAAAAAAGAAAAAAAAAAGTTCCATGCATCTACGAATTTTTCTCCTTACCTTTTCACCTCTAGTTGATCTTGACCTATTAGATCTTGTATTAGACGTCCCTCTTTAAACCTCTTCTAGTCTATCTTCCTCACACGAGGAAGATAGATCCGACAAGTACCTATTTGGTGGTACCTACAATCATTAAAATTGGGTATTATTTATTGCATCCAAACATTATTTAGGTGCAAAATTGATTATTTTGGTGGTACCTACAATCACCGCTTCGATTGTAGCCTATTATATATCAATGCAAATACTATTAGTTGTTGTAAAAGAAAAAAGTTAGGGCTTGACAGATATTCTCAAACAATTTCCACGCTCTTATTAAACAACCTATTTATATATTTATGGACAACAAGTAGATTTATATGCAAGTTTGACAATATTTCCAGAATAATTCGAGGCATTTATAACATAATACTTCTCCATGTTGTCTATAACTTGGTTGAGGTTGCCTATGCACCCTAACATTAGGACCTTCCTCTCACAATGAAATACTAATGACCCCACCCATCACTCTATCTATTCTTTGTCCGGATAGAAGTGTTTTATAAGCATATTTTGTATTTTCTTGGTATTCATGAAAGATAATCATGGTTGGTTGCATTGGGATTCCAATAATCATCCACTGTATGCCCTAGATGAATTTTTTCCATAACCAACTGATTTTACTGCAAGAGTAAACTATCCTTCGAGACAACAGATTCTATTGTATGTAATTATTTGAACATAGCTATGAAGGAGACTCTCTGAAACTAGCTTGAGTTCATCTTCAGCTACACTACTGAGGGAGATAAAGATATTTCTTAGATCTATAGTTCACCATTCATCTAATTGATAGTCATTAGAGAGTCTCCATATATATATATATTAACTCCAATAGTTTATTTACGTATCACTATCCTTTAGGATGATGCATCATGCTTGGAGTTGTTTATTCATAGGTTGGAAGAGTATATTTCTAGAGGAGATAGGGTTCATGCCAAGTTAATAGACTCATGAGGGATATGAGGGATATAAGAATCTTACCATAGGCACAATTGGGGGATGGTGTCAGCTAAATTCATTAAGTATTGCTTACAAAATAATATCTAAGGTGGTGGTTTTGAGGGTGAGGGATGTCATTAGAAAGATTATACATATGGATTAGACATGTTTTATTTAGAGGAATTTTATTTTGGACATAGTAATTTCTATTTTGGAGGCCATGGAGTGAGTCTAGGAATTTGGGAGGAAAGCTTGTTTCCTTAAAATTGATTTTGATAAAGCCTATAATTTGATTGATTGGACATTCATTACATATATGCTATCTTGTTTGTATTTTGGTTCAAAGTGTGTGGGGATGGTCAACACTCAATTCTATTGTTACTCCACTTTTGTTGTAGTTAATAATACACTCTATATACTTGTTCTTATCCACCATGTGATTACGTATCGATGCCCCCTGGCACCTAATATCTATGTTTTGGGAGGAAAGCTTGTTTCCTTAAAATTGATTTTGATAAATCCTATAATTTGATTGATTGGACATTCATTATATATATGCTATCTTATTTGTATTTTGGTTCAAAGTGTGTGGGGATGGTCAACACTCAATTCTATTGTTACTCCACTTTTGTTGTAGTTAATAATACACTCTATCTACCTGTTCAAAGTATTTTGGTTGACCATCGACGGATGGGAGAATATTTACTTCTTATTGCTAGCAATTCTTGTGTCGCCTTTGAACAGAGCATTCATTCCACTCCATACATTATGAGTCAGGACTATAGTCGGACCTTAGGAGCTGTACTCGTTTCTTAGTTTACTCCACCGATTGGTTAAGCTTCCAGTCACCATGGAGCCCTTTGTTGATGCCTCCTGCATCGCATAGTCTATGTCGAGTCTATGCTACCTGAGTTATCCATCTGCTCATGCTCTTGTTCAAAGGAAGTCCTGAAACCAGATTCGGCCACTCCTTAGATCTCTTGACTATTGCATGTCAGCCATCCTTATTGAGTCAGCCTGTTTCACCTGAGTTCTTCCAAATATTTCAGTGTAGCTGTTACCTCGTGCTGGTTGATGGGGGATGCCTTAATTCCCTCCTTCCAGTGAGTTTCGTTCCGTCGACTTCAACCCATTTATTCTAGAATTTGAGACTTAGAGTTCGGTTGAGTACCTTGAGGCTTGCAGTCATCAGTGGTAGGTTCTCTCACCATCGACAGTTTTGGGAATACATCAATGTCCCCTGATCGATGGAT
This sequence comes from Larix kaempferi, assembly GCA_027924585.1. Classification (NCBI taxonomy): domain Eukaryota; kingdom Viridiplantae; phylum Streptophyta; class Pinopsida; order Pinales; family Pinaceae; genus Larix; species Larix kaempferi. The sequence goes on from BSBM01000858.1 coordinate 21,329,945, forward strand.
TCATCCGAGTGTTCAACTTCAACACATCTATTCGCACTTTGATGATTGTACTCAGTGCCTTGATGCCCATTTTCATTATTGGTGGGTTATCTCGCATTTGTTAACGGTATACATCATTGACCGGTAATCAAACGATGTCACATCAGGTTCGACCTCAACACCTTTATTCACTTGATGGGACTTGCACTTTAGATGATTTGTGTAGAAGACCCCAAGCGATAGTGGCATTCAGTATGCTACTTATGATCGTGACTTAACATATGAGATATCATATCTCAGACATCAGTAGTTTGTACCTCCATTATTGCACCAGTTGTTTCCTTTTCAACAGGAGACCATATCTTACTGTAGATGGTTATGGCTATGACCACTTATGACATATATTCATGATGTACTGCCTATTCATGGCCATTGTATCATATTGGTGTACTATACTGACATGTATTCAGAGATACTATTGTATTATGACGAGTGAGATACTCTCTCCAGTTGTGTCTCCATCACTCCACTTCTGAGATTTATAATGTATTTTGGCCATCGTAGAACCATTCTATGACCTCACACATTAGGGGGCATCTGTTACAACGTAATTTTCCACCTTGTGAGCATCAACACTCTTTGGCCTTTAGGATCCATTTCACTGACTCAGATTCACTTTATATCCTTCAGAAACACTTTTTCCCTATTTTTCTTTCTGTACGCTAGTTGTTCCACTTTAGCCAGCATACATGCAAGTTGTTCCACTATAGCCCACGGGTGCCAAGTAAAATGGTAAAAATCATTAGAAAATTACTTTTTACTCCCAAAAAGCGGTCTTAGGGTGACCTTTGGCCCTCCATTTGCCCCAAAACGCCTCAATGTGTCCTTTCACTTACCTTTGGAAGGCTATATATTGAGCTCTTATGGGATATGGAAGGGAGGAGAAAGAGAGAGCAAGATAACTCTAGTGGATTTTTTCCATGACTTGAGTCTACACTCATTGATCCTTGTTGTTGTGAAATCCTTATGTTCACCTACCAAACTCCTATCCTAGTTTGAGTTTTCCATTACATGGAGGATTGAAGTGGTGGAGGCACAAGTGGAGAGACCTAGTTCTTGGTTCAGATTGGTTGCTGGCAAGAGGTCCTATATTGTACTTCTTGTTATTCATTAATGGAAATACTCATTTTCTTGTCCAAAATGATATTGTGAATATTGTTTAATTACATTGGGTTATATTTGCTTATTATATCATGGATCATGCTATTGATTATTCTAATGTCTTTCACATATTATATGCACTTGCGTGTACTTGTTGTTGAGGCTAATCTGCAGGTCCAAGTGTAGAAGTTGAAAGCTCAACGAGGATCTACATCGAACATCCGGTTGAAGGTTGGTCTTTTCTTCATTTTCTTAGCATTGTCATTTATATAGTATTGCATTGGGAATTAAGTCATTTTTTGGTAGTCAGTTATCTGTTGTGGTCTGCCCTAAGCCATAGGAATTTTTCTCCGTAACAGTGCTAGCCATGGCGGAGACCATGTGGCTTCCTTCACCGAGCGGTGGTGCAGTGACATGAGTCATAAGGGGAATCGAGGAACCAACTGTTGGGGGTGGAGGGAACTGATTGGAAGGACCGGTACCCCCAAGATTACCACTAGAAACCAAAGGGATGGTGGTTGGAATAGATCCACTACTGATGGGTATGGAGGTAGTAACTGGGTAAACTATAGTGCCCGGGGTAGTTCTTGTAGATGGAATAGCGGGGATAGTTGTTGAAGTAGTATCGGGACCAGTAGTGGATCCACCACTGATGATCCCGCCGTAAAAAGTGTTGGGATTCACGTCGGCCATGGGGCTAGACGAAGCTGTGTGTATGGGTGAATCTGACTCAGAATCAGATGTTAAATAAGGGGCATCGGGATGACTATCCGACAATGAAGAGGTGCATCTAAAAGGAGCACAATGAGTGGGGTCTAAGGGACCATACTGAGGGGACTACCCCTGTAGACGATGTGAATGTCTTGGGGAATCAATGGTGACGAATGTGTAAGTGAGAAACGTATTTGGTCTAAAAACATGCTGAAAAATCATAGTGCAACCGTGTGTGCAAAAGGAGAGCTCTCAAAAAGACAGCATTCAGGCCAACAACAATCTCAAAAACACCTACTGCAACAGCGTGCTACAATAGGTGGAGCGGCAATAAAATTGTCAGAATACCAACAAACAACACTCCTAGAAATAAAAATACTCACTAACCTATGGGGTATAGGAGCATGCAAACACCTATCTAAAAGATAAGGAAACTCACTCAAATCATATCCCCTACAGGGTGATGAAATCCATAATCTAGAAATACTAAATGGAGAACCAAATGGCTAAGATATATCCCTCTACAGAGAGGTATCCCGAGTAAAAGAGTCCTAGAATAATGGAAACTAATCTACCTCGGTCAAAACACGTCCGGAAATGTATACCGCAGCTTCAATTCTTTGGTCGTCTCCCACCCGGTATGGTGGCCAACATGTGCAACGAGAACAACGAGTTGGTGTCCTTTAGTACAGAGTGGAGAGCGGCATTCCACCCAAACTTCTGGAACCAATATTGCTACTTTCCCTCCTAAGGGAGAGCCCCCCCGGTAAATCGGTTTCAACCGTGCTAATCAAATAGAATTTTGGCTCCCTAAAAGACAACAATTATTTCTCAAATGTGTATGACAAAGGGGGTGTTATTTAGATTCTTAACCCTAATGTCTTACCTAGATACAAATTTGTTTTTGGGTCCCCAAGTGGGGTTAATGTGTGTTCAATTAAACCAATTTTAGTCTCACTTGGAACTTAGGGAGTTAGTGGGTGCACAAGTGGTGTAAACAACCCAAGATACGCCGAAATGAAATACTGAAATAAACTTTGCTTCTTAAATAAAAATTACTAACTGCTATGATATGCAAAATGATGCAGTAAATAAACTCGCTGAAATACGATGCAAGATACAACAATGCACAAAGGATGCACACAAATTGAAATGTCTCAAGTGCTACAGCAAGGAAACAACAAAAAAGTACCAATGGAAATAGGTGCAAGCAATCGGGAGGCTGTTAGGGCAGCTGAGGTAACTAAAAAAGTCAAAAACAAGTGTAGGTCACGGTTGTCGGAGGAACAGTCGCGCTTTGGGCGCTACAAAGTATGGAACAGTCACGCCGGGACAGAAAAACCAACTCAAGAAAAGGAGTGCGGGTTTGGGCTCAGAAAGCGAGCTCGGAGTGCGGTCCTAGGCTGGGAAGGTACATCAAGGGCATGCTTTTCAAGAAAATGTCATGCTCAGAGCATGGGTTTCAGGCTAGAAGGTGCGCTGGAGCATGGTTTTGTAGCCCAAAGTTGCGCTCTGGAATGCAATTTTATGGCTGAAATTCGTGCTCTGTCTGCAAAGAGTAGAGCACTCTTTGTGAAAAAAAAAACCGCTCTGCAGAGCATGGAAACGGTGCTAAAAGTCGCAGCCCGGGCTGTAAAAATAGAAAAAGAAAAGGGTATTATGATGGCAAGGGCCATATGTACAAGTATGGGGTGAAAGGCTATGCCAGAACTTCCCAAAGGGGGAAACAACTAAACAAAACTGAAATGCAAACAAAAATAATAAATGCAAAAATGCAAACATAGCTACTGCTCTTACCAAACCACGGATCGATGGGAATCGACTCAGTTGGAGTCTCCAAAAATGTAGCTAGTGTTTTCACACCAGCTAGTGCAAAAGGACACCTACTAAGGGTTATGGAACCCTTAGTAGCAGTTTGTGAAAGGGTAGTGTGTGAGTGCAAATAAAATTGAAAACAAATAAACTAAATGCGTACTACAGTAAAAAAATAAATAAAATGGAACCCGTGAATCAAATGTTGATTTTGTATTATGTTGTAAATGATGATTTACAATGGATGGTTACCTCAAAAGGTGAGTAGATGTTGGGGACCCTTGCAGTTGTACAAAGAGTGGTTCTCTGGGCCTCCAAAAATCCTTGCTTTTCTCCAAATGCTCCAATGGTGGTTGAAACTCAACTAGAATGGGGAAACACGAGCTCAGAGGGAGGCTAGGGTTTCAGTAGGAATTTCGATAGCATAAGGATAGGGAGGAATCGCGATGTGAAATGGGGGGACTTCACCACATTTTTATAGTAATTTTGGAATGTGGTGTATTTTTCCGCGGCATTGGGAAGCCACTAGTATTGGCTAGTGGTATTTGATGGTTTCCCTTCTTTTTCTTTTATTTTGACTATTTCCCCTTTTACTTTTTCTTTTATTTTTATTTTTTGGGGATTTTCATTAATTGGTGAGGAAAATAATGATTTTTTGCCCATTTTATTACCAACTTAGGGACTTTTGTGGTTTTTGAGGCCATATATGTAGGAGAAAGGGATAAATGGGTCATGTGACTAAGGGAATGAGCTAGGTGAACATTTTTTGGGTGTTAACATTTTCAACATCGGAAGCAGAGTATGTTGTTGCTACAGAGGCTAGTAAAGAGATGATTTGGTTACAAAGGTTCATGGAGGAATTGGGTAAGAATCAGGAGAATAGAAGGTTGTATAGTGACAACCAAAGTGACATTCATCTTGCAAAGAAATCAGCCTTCCATTCTAAGACTAAACATATACAACTCAAGTACCATTTCATACGATTTGTTCTGGAAGATGAATTGTTGAAGTTGGAAAAGATACACACTAGTTAGAATCCTTCAGACATGTTGAAAAAAAGGTGGTAACTAGAGAGAAGCTGAGTTCCTGTTTAGTTTCAGTTGGCCTTCAAAAATGAAGGTGAAGATGATAAATTTGCCAATTCCAAGGTTGGAGCATAGTCCAGTAGTTGCAGTTGCGGTGGATTTGTTGTGATCAATATCCAAGTGGGATATTATTGGTTGTGGAGCCTGATCTTCCTTATTCATAGGTCATGTTTCAGCCATGCTTGGATCCTATCCCATGACGGGGGGTTTGGGGGGGATTCCCCCCCAACTATAGTCATCATGGGTGGTCTAGGGGGGCAGTTTCCCCGTAGAAAAAAATTCAGAAAAAATGCCTTGTAAAATGTTGTAATTTGATTGTCATGACTTGATCAATAATGGGGGATTTATGGGCCCATGGTATTGGGTAACCCGTGGTATTTTCCCATGGTAATCGCTCTTTAAAAGGAAGGAATTGTAATATGGCTGTGTTTTGTAGTATTGTAAATATTTCTATGATTGTGTAAGAGAGACTCTGAGAGAGTGAAGAGGAAATTGCAACGGATGTGTTGTGGGATGCATCCATTCATTTTGTTGGATGGTATAATAAAAGGACTGGAAATTTCTCCATAGACGTAGTCCATATTGGGTGAATCACGTATATTGGTGTCTCTCTTGTATTTTTTTTATGTGTTTTATATTTGCATCTTGTTTATTGTTATTGCTCTGTGATCCTTGTTTTCTAACAGAATCCATATGATCTGAACATCCATGTAGCAATTTAACTTTTGGAAGAAGAAAATAAAACCTATACCATTTAGAATATTGTTATATCCTCTATTAGAATCGACACCAGTGATCTCCTTCAACATAACATGTTGTAAAGAATATTCAATGTGGTTAAAAATTTGTGATGCATCCTATTCAATAAAAGAACCTTTTTCTTATGACAATGTGTCTACACATCTTGATGCATGAGGCAATTTTATATACTCATTAAAAACCTCAGTAACATTTACAATGACACGTCCTTGTTTGACATCGTTGTTATGCAATTGCTTTCTGGTTGGGAAGGTTATTCCTTTAGCAACTTTAAATCCATTTAAAATCAGGTCTACATGTTGTTTACAACCTAACATTCCTTGAAAATTTGTGATGCATCCCATTCAATAAAAGAACCTTTTTTCTTATGATAATGTGTCTACACATCTTGATGCATGAGGCAATTTTATATACTCATTAAAAACCTCAGTAACATTTACAATGACACGTCCTTGTTTGACATCGTTGTTATGCAATTGCTTTCTGGTTGGGAAGGTTATTCCTTTAGCAACTTTAAATCCATTTAAAATTAGGTCTACATGTTGTTTACAACCTAACATTCCTTGAAAATATATTTTTCTAATCTGCAATGACAATGATAGAATAAAAAAACAATATAATTCAACTATAATAGAAATAAAATAATTAAAGAAAAATAAAAATATATATTCTACAATTTGAATAAATCAATGTAATAGAAAAATATAAATGAACATAAACCAATATACATATTATGAATTCATATAAACTCTCTAGGTTAATGTTCCCTTCCATGTTGTTCTTTAAATTTCAATTCCTACTCTTGTTTTATATTTGGTTTAGTGGCTCTCAAGAAGAGGATATGAGGCTCTATATATTTTTTTTTTCTTTTTATTCAGCTCCCGGTGTAAAATATTTTATGTATATATAGGAAATATCTTTTAAAAAAAAATCACAAAAAACTTGTCTAACATTTTAACATTAAATTGAAGAATTTTATACAAGTAATATCAGTAATATATATGTTAAGGTTGATGAGAGGCATAAAAAAATAGAAGTGATAACAAACATTGTATTATAGAGTTGTAATTTTTAATAAATAGTTAAGGCATCATCAATCAATTAAAGTATTATTCATCAACGTCACTCCCACTTTCAACATTATGATCCATCTATTATTGTTGTACCTTAATTGCTACAAGGCCTTTCTTACTAATTTTTATATTCTCTCGTGTCCATCCCACCGTTGGTGGCCATGCCCATATGATGCTATTAGCATCAATGAACATATTTTCCTTTCAAACAACAACCCATTTCTACTTTGTATTTAATCAATTTATATACAACTCTTTGAGGTCCTTTGATGCTACAATTGGCTTCCACCGTTGAACCTCTATTTTTAAGACTCAAGAGTAGCATACATATTTTGGTAAATACTTCCCATTTCCCTATCCAATGATATCACATAGTGTTCCTATGGTGATTGTACTATGAGCATTTGTCCCTCTACAACATCATCATTTGGATAGAATGCATCTCTAGGTTTGTTATGTATTATTCCAACATAGCAACCATCAATGGTGGGGATATTTTCCCTAATCTATGCTTCCATAACTTCATGTGACGACTTTATAGGATCAATGTCTTTTATTTCTTGCATAATGGATGGCCATAAATTATTTATTGAGAGTTCAATGCTCTAAAATGTAGTATTCAAATATTTATATGTATAATCCCAATTGATTATCTTTAGATGCCAATATTGTTCCCCTCCCTTGTCAATCCCTTTCTTTCATAATGAAATATATATTTATAATCCCTTTTTTATTTTATCCATATCCTCCAATCACCATTTAGAGACGATATTATGTACAATCACAACTAGGGTATTATGATACTCCCCCAAGAATAACATTGTCCTCGGTGTTTTTTTCTTCTTAAAAATGATAAATAATGATCGGGGTCCTACTCTAATTAGTTAATTTGCATCATTGATGAAATATTTTATATAGAAATTTTTAAGGAATGATAAATGGGAGAATCTATTGAAATTGAAATTGTTTTGTAAATTTAATCAACATGTATACAACTTGTGTAATATATTTGTATTGGCATTTTTTACTGGTTTAAAAATATATACACCAATCTTTTCGAACTTGAAAGTCGAATTGTATTCGAACTCGAAATTGGCAGCTATGTGATGAACCTACCACCACTTAATGTCAACCCACTAGAGGCATAGTAATAGGTCAACCCACCACTTAATATCTAGCTTCATTGCCTCTACTCCATCACCTTCATGACTATAGATGTCCACTAAGATACAGGATGGGTACCTCCATGCACATGGTTAAGAAGTAGTTTGAAGTGCGGGGATGGGCCAGGCCAGTGGGACGCAATCAGGATTCAAATTTGAAGCCTTCAAATACCTTTAGGGCCTAATTTAGCCTTCATAGAAGGGAACAACAATTTTTTCCATGCAAAAAAAATTGTATTGGGCCTTTCAATAATGAAATTGATTATTGTTTTGCAACTTTGCAATTGAAGGGTTGCTCCAATTTTTTCATGTCAAATTTTTACATGGTTGAGAATGGATGATTATGCAACAACAAAGACAAAATCCCAACCGAGTCTGCCACACATTCCATTAGCATTATTTATCAAAATTTAAATCACGATGAAACTTTAAAACATTTGAAATTAAGTTTAAATTTTATTGTCACATTACATGTAGCTTCTTCCATCTAGTTGCTCAATGTTCAACTCCGAACACATCCACAACACACATCTTAACTTTCATTTTCCTGGATAATCTATGGACCCAAATACGATAACTTGGATCTAAATTCATACGTGGATAAAATTGCACAACAAACTTAAGCCTCTAATCAAGTCAATAGTGAAAGCTCATTCAATTATTAACTGAACGAGAGTATACAATAAGATATGGATGGACTCTTCACTTGAGATCCATTTCTTTATAATTTTTTTTAATTCAAATATATGTTCTTTATAAAAAAAATTAATGAAAATAATTTTTTTAATGTTTAGTAATTTGTTTCAATACTACAATAGTTCACTTTTTTGTTATGGTGTGACTTTGCAATGGCTTGTGTTGATTTTATAAAATTTATTAAAACTATAATTCTATGGTTTGGATCTTCTAGTAACTATGCAATTAGACTAGCATTAATTACGTATATTTAAGCAATTATTGATAACATGATTGGTATGATCTAATACTTAAATTCTCATTTCATAGGATGGTTGCATTTTCATTACTACTCTTGAGTCTTCCTTCTATAATAGCATCCACTTTCTTGGATTTGAAGATGGGAATTTTCTTCATCATTGTAGACTAGAGGCCATTGGGATATTGTGCAAGCCTTCAAAAGTTTTCTCCATGGCCAAAATGTTTCTCCACGGTCTTGTCTTCTTCAAGTTTCAAAACCTCCAAAGCCATGTCTGGTTTATTACATGCAACAATTATCACTTGTTAGATGGGATGTGTGTTATAATGTAAGGTGGTTGCACTACTAGCCATGGATTCATGATTTCATCAATTATGGCTAGTTCGAGAGTCTAGAGGCTTGGAGTAGAATTGAATGAGATTTAACATCAAGATATTAATAGAGGAGAATGGTACAACAAGATTTCCAAACTCTGAGAAGAGAGTGCATGATGTGTGGAACTCAGAGTTAGACACTCTTTTTCTATAGATATATGTTGCAATTTTTTGTTAGAAAACTTGTCCAAAATGAAGGGATTTGACTAAGAAAACTTCTCAAAATAAGGTGATTTGATAGCTATTTTTCCTATGCTAAATTTGATGGAGATTTTGTATTATTTTGACAAATGTGATCCATAAACACCAAGATTCTATACATTTCCACACTTTGCTAGAAGTTTATAACCAGTAATCACCTGTGACGCACAATGAAAACCCTAGTGCCAAGCATTAATTGGCAATCACCTCTAGTAAGTTGGCAGCCTAGTAACAAATAAAACATTAATTGATAATCTGTTGTTGTAAGCTAGTATCCTGGTAGGAAATAAATGCATTAATGATGGTTATGTTTCAGTAGGTTGTCACAGTTGAAATCGACTAACAACATGCTTCAAATGCTTAACGTAGCTTGACAACTATTCCTTCTCAAATCCCAACCAGTCTATGTGTAAGGTGAATAATTAATGTATTAATAGAGAATTCAATCACATAATATGGAATTAAATTATGCATCGAATGATCAGAATTTAGAATTAGAATCGATTCATCATTTTTTGTACTAGTTTATAATTAATGTAGCCGAGTGATTGGAATTAGGGGATCTGGATTCAGAATTGCGGTTAATCAAATTGTTATTGGAATTTGGAAATGTGATTATGAAAATGGATTTGGAACTGTGGTTAATCAAATGGTTATTGGATTTTGGAAATGTGATTATGAAAGTTGAAAGTTTGGAACTTAAGTGGTTTTAAACTTTAAAATTTTGTTTTCCATTATTTTAATTTCCAAACTCGTTGAGACTTCTTAGGTTGGTCCTAATTCCACCATCATTGTTGATTCTTGAGCCTATTTCAATTTCATATTTTAACCTTGTTTTGTGTTTTAGTACATACTAGAGTTATGGTAGCAAGATAGGGGGAGGGAGATCATCTAAGGGTGCAAATAGCTCTGGAATTCAATCTAAACTTGATAGGTTAGTTGGTTAAGTAAGAGAATGGACATAATTATCAAGGCTCATTTTGGAGCAAGTTCCTTGATCATTTTCTGATCAATATTTACTTCGTCATTAAGAAGTGAGACATGGAGATTCATGCCGGTAAGTGAGATGGTGGATCAATTCCTCTTTCATTGGATGTGAATGGTTGATATGGAGACTTGATCGGAAGAATTATTCCATCTATCTCAAATGGATCCATTTGTATTTACACAGAGATGAAAGTACTGCTCAAAATCCCCAAAACCTCATAGGACAAAAACTTGGCTTATGATTGGATATCACTATCAGTGTTTGCAAGAATCATGATCAACTAAGATTTTCATTTGACATGCGAATTAGGATTCAAGGGGAAGAGGTACCTTATACCATTCTTATCAAAATAACAAGCTCAAATTGGAATACCTCTTCACCCTTGATTAGGCTACTTCCAATATTGAGTTCAACACTTGTTAAGGTTGTTTCCACCATCACCATTGACCCCTGCTTAGGCTACTTCCACCCTTTATATCCCTATTCATTCATAAGGTATAGTACTCTCTTCATATTTCAGTGGATTTGCTTGATCAAAGGAAGGACACATCCACCACAGCACCATCGATCCACCACCAACCTGCATATTAAGTGCACATCTCCACTAGAGACTGAAAAGACACCTCCCCAAATGATTGTTTCCTATAGGTAAGTATGTATGTCCTTTGGTTTGTAGATCTTAGCGGCTAGAAACATATATATAGGGATTCCTTTCTTTAGTGGATCTCAATATTGGTTGGGTTTTTCCTATGGTTAAATGATTTTTCAGTTACATGCATCACAAGAATAGTTTTTTTCTTGTGTTATTTTATAAGTATTTATTTGTTTCTTCTTGGAAAGGAGTGAAGTTTGTTATTGAAGTGATTCAAGATAATAGTTTTGGTATTCATGAACATATTTTTTAATTCTCTCCATCATTTGTATTTATCAATCTCTATGTTCAATTGACATTTTATAGATTGTATTTAATTTTCATCCAACCTTGATTTTTCTATTAGAAGTTTTATTACTTACCGACTCAATCTTGATTGGTTATAAATGTTTTTCAATTGATTTCTCTATATTGTCGGGTATTTTTTATATTTCTAAAATTTCCTCTATATAGGTTCTTGGTTTAGACATTGCTTATTAAAAACCATAGAGTGGAACGATGCAAAGTTTAGTTTATCACTATATTGAGGAATTTGATTACACTGCTTTTAATATATAATGAAATTTTGATGTATTACTACATTTTCAAATAAAATGAATAGTTTATTTTAACTTATCATCACTTGGCCTTTCAAAGTGAAATAGGACCATACCCTTCAAATTTGATCTTTGGATGGGATCCACCAACCTACTACATAGATACATCAAAATTGACCTAAAGTGAATATGCTAAATATCATTATGTACATGTTGTTGTTTTGTCATTGTATATCACATCTCTATTGCATTCGATTGTTTTCGTATAATGTATTTATCCAACACCATTCGTTTAACTAATTAATCTCCAATGCTCTATTTACAATATCGTCCATTTCTCCCCCTCTTTCCTTGCCAAAGTAGAAATGTTTCTAGATTGTTACATGTCCTTACTTCTGAGTATCTTCTTATAATTTCTTCTAATTTTAGAATTCAATTGGATATGGGTGCATTCATGGAGTAAATTAAAATGCAATTTCATTAACCATTAACCATTTGCATTCAAAGAGTACATTAAAATGTGTGTTCGTTATCCATTGGTCATTGCATTAAACAAGCAATGTACACCAAGAATTTGGGGATGTATGTGATGTCTTGGGACACGATATGCATGAATCATTTCCTTTGGTATGCACAAATGAATATTGAAGATCAACTTAACTAGAAGCGTACTCGAGAACCCCATATTTCTTACACATATGATTCCCTACAATGGAAGTAGAATTTTTTAGGTTGAACGAGATTATTTGATCGTTGATGTCGTTCACTATATTGTAACATGTGAAAAGGAGGAGTTAGTGTCATGCCAATGTGGATGGAAAGAAGATAAACACATCAATGTTTGTGGCTTGTATATAAGTTAAATTCATTCATATATTCATATATATATGTGTGTGTGTGTGTGTGTGTGATGGGGACCAAATTTGTTCAAACCAAAACACCAAAACCATAGATCACTCGAAGCACATGCACACAAAACAAATATATGTATCATTCTAGATGCCTTTGACAAGATCTGGAAATTCACTCAGACTAAAAGAAGAGTTCAAAACTCGGCCACATGATTTAGATGAATTTCATTCTCAAGCAATGATTTAATCATTGTAAATCTAATAAAACATAATGAGGGGAGGAGGATCAATATGGCCTAGCCTGAGATGAATTTATTTTCGAATATTTTTTTTATGATCATTTTTAAATAAGGATCATAATGTTGCTGAGGTTATATTCTCTTCACATAACAATGATTGATGGATGGTTGTGTGAAGAGAATTTCAATGCAATCTCAGACACTCGAATAAAAATAGTGGGGACTTATTCAATCAATGACTAGCAAAAGATTAAAGATATTCGCGGGAATGGATGTAAAAGTCAATTGCAACTTTAATTCTACGGAATAACAAGATTATTTTTTTTGATGTAAAAAAAATAAATAAATAAGATGTTTCTTTAGATATGATAAGAGGTATAGTCATGGAACGCTCATGGAAAAAATTTCTATTTTTGAATTTGGGACTCGATGGGCAGGGCTAGGGTTTTGCAAAGTCTGTGGAAGGGACTAGATTTCCTAGCAAGAAGAATGGAATGAATGCAGTAATCTTGGAGTCACGTTTATTCTTCGAATCAACCTAGTACCAACCAAGAATAAAAAAAGTGGGAATTTTTTGTTTACTACTGCATGCGTTTTGTTCATTTTTGTTTCTGGTTTTTCAGTTTTTATTCCATTGGTTCCCTTGGATCGGGTTACCATTTCCTGTTTTTCCAGCTGGACTATGGTGGAACTATTTTCTTCTATTTCCTTTTTTATTGTTGGTGCACTGTTTTGCATGAGCTGTAGTCATTTTTTGGGGTTTTGTGGGGGACTTTTTGGTGGGCCTCTACAACACAGGTGGCGTTTTTCCTGGGTTCATTTTACCTAATGACCTAACCTTACACTTATTCCAGTGGTACAAGGTGATTGGTGTCGCCCCTTTCACCTGACGAGTGCCCGTTTTTTTTGTAGGAGTACTGAAATTACGATTTATCTTGTTTTCAGGGTTTATGATAATATGTCATACCAATCTTCTTTTTGGCGAGTTTGGACTAAGGAGGGGGTTAACAAGTCGAAGGGGGATAGTATTGTTCATAGTGATTTTGTGGTTCCCTTTGGAGGTAAGAAGGATAGGTCGGCACAGAGGAAAGGTCTATATGGGGAGAAGGCTCGTCATCGACGACGTTTAAAGATTGTTAAGGCAAGGGATGGTCTGGAGCAATTTTTCATTGAGGAATACACTAATTTAGATCGTGTGGAAATGTTAGCCAAAAGGGATTTAGTGGGGCGTATCGAATTTGCTTCAGGATCTCGTGGAGAAATTCTGGAGTGGGTAAGTCAAAATTGGACCCCCTTAATTGGCCTGGCACCTAGGGTAAACCTCCTGTTGAACCAATGGATTATGTTCATTCTCTGGAAGCCTGAACATATTGGGATATTATTGGCGAAGAAATGGCTCTTCAAAGATGGGTCTATCATCCTTAAACAATGGCATATTTCTTTTGACCCCTTGCGGGAGAAGCATTCCCGTAGTCACCTGTGGATGCTTTTACCAAGTTTACCCATTACTCCGTGGAAAGAAAATATTTTAGTTAGTTTGGAGAATAAGGTTGGCGATTTTGTTAGAATTGACAATAAATATCTATTTGGGGTGGATAGGATGATGGCACGGGTCATGGTAGAATTTGAGATGGCAAGGAGGATACCAGTGGAGGTGGAGGTCATTTGGGGAGGTGTTACTTTTCGATAGAGGTTAGACTATTATAAAATCCCCTTTCGTTGTTTCAATTGCAAAAACACGGTACATGTTATGACTCGCTATCTGAACCTGCGATGGGTGCTCAGGTTGATTTTTTTTTGGATTTTCTGATTCAGAGCTACATGATAGCTTCATCAAAGTGGAGGGTTTTTCTACGTCATTGAAGTCTTTGGGGGATATTAATTTCACCAGGTATTCAGTGGAAATTTGGGGTTCTCAGGCAAGGCAGGACGATCTAGCTGATTTTTTCTCGAAGCTATTAGAAACTCATGACTTGATAGATGTTGTCCCTGGTACTCTTTCTCCTACATGGAAAAATGGCAAGGTGGGTGTCAATGGCATACACAAGCGGTTGGATAAATTTTTGGCTAACTCAAATTTAATGCAATCTTGGGAACAACACAGATCATGGATTGGGGACAACAAATTCCCAGATCACTAGCTGGTCTATTATCATATTGATGATACTCACTATCAGGTAAAGTACCAATTTAAGTTCAATTCCTCATGGCTAAAGAATGTTGAATTCTATAACCTCATTAAAAGGTACTAGACTGATACACTTGCTGAGGAATATTTGAATCCAATGGATGCTTTCGTGGTCAAGCTTCGTTCGCTTAAGGAGGTTGTCACTTAGTGGATAAAAAACAAACAAAAATTGGATATGTGGGAATTTAAGGATTTAGAAAAAAAAAATCAGGATTTGCATCTCATAAATTTTAATCATGATGTGGACAATGAATTTTTTGCAAAGGTGAAGTTACTCGAGCAGAAGGAGGAGTTGATAACTCAAGAGGATATGGATTGGAGGCTTAAAAGTCGTTCCATCTAGATTGGACTGGGGGATAAAAATACTAAGTTTTTCCATTCGTATGCCTCCCACCGGAAAAATTCTAAAGCGATTTGGGATCTAACTGATGCTAATGGGAACTCTCTTTCTGGATTGGAGAATATTCATAATACAGAAAGAGATTATTTTGGTAAATTATTTCTTGATTCTGGGAAAACTGATCTTTACTCTCAAATTAAAGTGGCAAGACATTATCCTATTTTTTTTTATGATCATGAAGCTGAGGAGTTGGGGAAAGAAGTAACATTGGTGGAAATTGAAGAGGCGCTGAAGGGATTTGCTAAGGAGAAAAGTCTTGGGCCTTACGGCTGGACAGTACAACTCTTTCTTCATTTTTTTTATGTTATGGATGAAGACATTTTGAAAATGGTGGAGTATTCGAGAACAAAGGGTTACAACTCTGGGGCTCTTAATTCTACATTTCTCACATTAATCCGAAAGAAAATCAAACCTTCTAATTTTGTGGATTTTAGGCCAATTGCACTCTGCAATTTGGCGTACAAACTAATTTCTAAGATTATATCGGTAAGATTAAAGACTACACTGTCTAGATGCATCTCCACTAAAAAAATTTGGTTAAGGACCGACAGATTCTGGACGCCATCGGCATATCTCGGGATCTTATCTACTCAATAAAAAAGAGGAATCTGAAAGATTTACTTCTTAAAATGGATTTACAGCGGGCATATGACAAAGTAAAATGGGTCTTTCTGCGTTTGATCCTTATTCAAATTGGAATTCCCCCTTTTGTTCTCAGATGGATAATGGCATGCATTTCTACTACAAATATTGTTGTGGTAGTCAACGGAGCACCGTCTGATTTTTTCAAGATTACTAGGGGAATTAGACAAGGTTTCCCATTGTCTCCGCTCTTATTTTTGTTGACCATTGAATGCTTGAGTAGATTGATTGGGACTGAAAAAGTTCATGGCTCTATAAAACTCTCTTTTGATTTGTCTCTCATGCATCTATTGTTCATAGATGATGTTCTGTTAGCAGGTTTTGACTCTATTGAAGAGTGGCAAAACTATAAGACTATTATAAGAAATTTTTGTGATACTTCTAGAATGTTGGTGAGCATTAGAAAATCCAACATATATTATTACAAAATTGAGAATAATAAGCTTGACTCTTTCAAAGGTTTGATGCCATAAAATTTCTGTAAGATGGAGGATGGCTTCAAGTATCTTGGCTATTTCTTCAATCCAAATGCTTACAAGGTTAAGGACTGGATGTGGATTTTAAAGAAAGTCAAGCAAAGGGTAAATATGTGGACCTTCAGGTTAATTTCAATTGGTGGATGACTCACTCTGCTGAAATCTATCCTTACCGGCATACCGATTTATTGGTTATCACTCAATCAGATTCCCTGCTTTATTATTAATTCCTTAAGGAAACTCTTCTTCAATTTCCTGTGGACGAGTGGATTGGAAAATAGCAAGATGGTGATGGAAAGTTGGGATATATTAGCTTTACCAGAAAGCTGTGGTGGATGGGGGATTAGAAACTTATCTTTGTTTGGTTGTGCTCTTCACTTGAAAATATTTTGGAGAGGCCTCTTTGGTCCTACTCTTTGTACCAAGGTTCTATCTGTGAAATACATCAAAGGAGATGTTATAAATTGGATTAGAAATCCAAAGAAAAGCACTAGAGGAGTCTCCCCTATTTGTTCTGGGTTCATTAAAGTATACAATTGGTTGGCTAAAGATCTCACGTGGAGGGTTGGGAATGGCAAAGAAATTTTGGTTGGCATAGACCCGATTTTGGGGTTAGAAGAAGATTACTCCCTTTCCAGTAGTGATATCATTAACACTTTGCACTATTTTGATATTTCTACTATCAGCAAGATAAAAAGGAACAAAACCTATTCCAGTCAATCCTATTGGCTTAGCGCAATGGAATTGGGTTTCACTGGCAATGCTGCCACTGAATGGCATAATTATATCAAGAATATGAATTCTATAGGTTGCGGACTGTCTATGGATAAGGATAACATGATCTAGTTCAACAACAAATCTAATGGTATGGTGACTACGAAACTTGCATATAAGGCCATCATTAATAGTATGTGCAACTTTCCCCAAAATTGGTGGTATAAGAAACTGTGGCAGTGGAAGATCCCCTTAAAAATTAAATGTTTTATGTGGCATGCTCTTCAAGGATGTTTGAATACATGGGATAACTTGGTCAAGAAGGGTTGGTTGGGACCGGAGATATGCTTTATGTGCAAAGACAGTCTAGAAACCACTAATCACATTCTAGTGGAGTGTCAGTTTACTAGAAATATCTGGTCTTCTATCATAAAACACTTCAGTTTCGATATGTTGTGGGGTACATAAAATTTTGATATATGTGCCCTCAATTGGTACATAAATTGCAAAGGTTTACCTTATCTTCCTGCGATAATTTCTTGGTCTATTTGGATCACTAGAAATGAATCCATATTTGAAAATTTGGGTCCAAGTTTGATAAGAACTATCAACAGAATTCTGTTAGTGATCAAAGATAATTGCTCAGATTTTGTAGAGATAAAACCTAAAAAGAATAGTTCATTCAACCATAATTATCACAGACCTGTAGCTTTATTTGATGGGGCTACTACTAATGGCTTATGTGCTACGGGAGGGGTTATTTATATCAACAAGGATCATCATATCACACTGAGGATGAATTGTGGTAGGGGCACTAATATGAAGTATGAGTTGTTGGTACTTTGGTGTGTACTGAAAGTTTCAAATTATTTTGGTCTTCGGGAGCTTGTTGTATTTGGGGACTCAAGCGTGACTATAAAATGGGCTCATGGTGAGTATAAATTAAATGTCATAACTCTCTACTAGTGGTGTCGCAGGATTAAGGAGGAAATTCATCTCTTCAGTGATATTGCTTTTGAACATATCTACCATCAACACAACAAGATGGCTGATGCACTCTCTAAAGAAGCATATGATGGAGAGGAGGAGGTTATATTCTGGGAGGATATACATGACCTACAGGTTATGGAGCAGGGCTCGTTTAGAATTTTTGATAGCTAATCATACATATATTTTTTTGTCCTAGATTAGTCCTTTTTGGTTGGAGACAGATATTTTTTTTCTTTTTGATGTGTAAAAAAGAAGGATAGAAGTTTATACTCTGCATATAAGGCTGTATTTGTTACAGTCTTAAACATATTGTACTATTTGATTCATCTATTTTGAATACCAATAGTATGTTTTTTTTGCTTGAAAAAAAAGATAAGAGGTATAGTCATAGGGGTATGTGTAAGTCAACCTACATCTTACGTACATGTGAGGAGGAATGTAGATGCATGGTGTCCACTTCATCACATGGATGATTACATATCTCGAGTAGGATATGGGGTATTTTGGGAAAAATGTTTTTGAATTTTGCAATAATTTTGATGGAAATCTTCATTTTTGGGAATTTTGTGTTTGGGAATTTTGATCCATTTCTATGGAAAATTGATAAATTGTTTTCAAGTCAAAATTTAAAAAATTGATGAAAGTCACAATTCTAACTCATCTCTAGCAAAATTTATAGAAAATTAAGTTAATTCATAGGAAATTAGGTTAATGACCAACTAAACTATATATGTTTTCATAACAATTAAAAAGATGAAATAAACCATGTTATATAGATGTGATATTTAATATATATTTTCATATTTTTCTATCAAAAATATGTATCAAAATCTATTTTATGTAATGACATATATAGCATAAAATTTATTTTTTTCTTTTTAGTTGATATAAATAAATTTTAAATTTTTGTATTATTATTATTGATGATGATGATGATGGTTAATGTCCATTGAGATCAACTTTGGTCAATTGGACCTTAATAAATTACTTGATTTGTTGTAACAAATTATTCCTATGTTCAAAAAGGTTAGAGAGAAGTGTACTGAGGTCACTATAGTTTTGACTAGTTAGAAGATTAGACATGTTAGAATTATGATAAATATTTTAGAATTGCAATCTAATTTGGATGTACATAGGGCACTCTAAGAGGAAGTGACTATCATCCTCAATGCTCTTAGGCTCACAAAGATGGAAAATCCTTTCCTCCTATTAGTACCTAGGTCTACACCTAGGATTGTCTACGTTTTTGAACTTGAGACTCTAAAATTCAAACTTACCCTAAGGTTACCTCAAGAATTGTTAACTAAGACAAATTTTTACCCTTGATGTTTTGCTCTATGATTTTATGTTCATTTTTTTTTATGTTTTCAATTTGATTGTTAGCTAGTAAAACATGCTAAGATGGCACGATATCTACATACAATTTGTTGTTAGTTTTGCAGGTGTTTTTTTCCTTGGTTAAAGATCTCTACACTTTGGAAAAGTGAAAGTCAGTTTCGGGACCAAACTTGCCTTAAGAGAGCAGTGCTGTAGAATAGTTTTGCAGCTGCACTACCAAACTGTTTTGCAATTGTGCTACCAAACCGCTAAAGAGCTCCATTACCGAACTTCCTATAGGTGATTGTTTTAGTTATAATCTTCGGGAACATATTCACACCAAATTGTAAGGAATCATTTGAAATGGTAAAAACCCCACTTCAAGAATGGGCCATATTACAAAATCCTCTCTCAGGTTTTACACAAGTGTCACGATTTGGGATCTACATGTAGATTTTGAAATCCTATTTTTCAATATTTCCCCATATTCAGTTTCCTAAAAATATGCACGATCAAGCAGGTGAAACGCCACCTCAACAATCCGATTTGCGATGAGATATTTTAATTTGAATTAGAAAACTAAATACGGAAGAGGAATTTTTCAGATCCATTAGTTTTGGATCTTGATGATTATGTATTTTTCTATAAAAATTTGAAAAAATGAAGAAGAAAGGGTTCTTCCTTCATGAGGCTGAGTGGAGATGTTCGATTTTTGAAAGCCGGTGGAAGTTATGTGATATTTGTAAGCCTATTTTGAATACAGTTTCTATGAATGTTTAATATCATTTGAACTATGGATTAATTGTGCCTCTTAAATGTTTGCTGCTGATTTTCTTTTGATCACAGAAATTTTAATGCGCTACATAATTAGTTTATTGCAGAACTAATAACATTTACTATGTGAATGTATATTTCATCTACTATGTTTTCATTTAGCCTTCTTGATTATAATGTTGTTATATGATGAAATATTATGTGAATATGTGGAACATGTATCTTACCTCTCCATATATTTACATTTCAGCTTTGACTTTACACTTGGATTCACATCTATTTCATACTCTTAAAGCCTTAGAATTCATAGCTTAATATTGTTCAAATACTCCACAGTCTCTTTTGGATTGGCATTCATCCATTCCCTCAAAGATAAAACTAAATGCTTTCAACCTTTATGTCTAAGTGTCCTAGATTTTCCCTGTAGCGGTCCAGTGTAAACCTTAGAATAACATTTTCTAGCATCATTGTCGGGGACGAAATTGAAAAAATATTCCATGGGAGAACGACAACAATAAAATCCAATATTTGATGGTGAAAATGGACTGGTGACATAGTACATACTGCAATATTTCACCGGCAACTTCACTATTAGAAGAATCTATACTTCAAATCATTAATAGTGACTCCACTATAGGATGAGCTCAGCTGATAGAAGAATGAAAAGACACAAGAAAACTAGGTATCAAATTATAAGTTTCTTTCAGGAACTTATATTACTATTCATTATCTCTTTGTATTTTCCCTCATATGTGAAAAGGACCATTCTATGTTTTTTTTACTTCAATGACCATAACCCTTCATTTGGTTATCCTTCATTGGAAGAAGATCTATCATATTCTTGTGTTGTAGATCTTGATCTAATTCCTCTAGATGAACCTTATAATAAAAATGATGTACATATACCAATTTGTCCTGAAAATGATCAATCCTGTCCACTTAAAACTAATAAAGTTGATTTACCTCCTCTGATTCATGTTCTATCTTGCAATCATCTTGTTGAACTCGTTTTTCAACCCACTGAAGTTTAGTCCAGAATAAGAAGAGTAATTTTTAGACCTTTGAAGCTACCATCTATTCTTCATGCTTGCCCTCTCAATTTTTTCAAGTATATTCCTATGTTCAATGGAGAAGATCATATTGTAGCTTAGAAGCACCTAGAAGTTTTCGAAATTTTCATTGATAATTTTGAAATTTTGCATGAGGATATTTTACAAATCTTTATTTGGAGATGTTGCATTATGGTTTAGAAATTTGGAAGCTTGTTACATTGGTTCATGGACTGATTTTCATAGTTCCTTTTTGAGATATTGGGGTAAGAACAAATCCTTTGATCAGTACTTGATTGATTTTTAATTCTTTGAAGAGAGGAGGATGAATCTCTTTTCACATTCAATAGGAGATTTCACGTTTTTTATTACTGTATGCCTAAGAATATTCAACCTTAAGAAATTGTTGCTATGTTGTATTATATAGAAGCTCAACACCCTGATCTTGTTTTTTATTTTAGAGAAAGGAAATCCTCATCATTAGAACAAGTATTTGTTGATGCTAAAGAAATTGAGGAAAACTTTTAGGCCTGTGACAAGCTTCAAGATCATATTTGTGATGAAAATTTATATCTAGAGGAGTAGAGAATCTATGAGTAGGAGAAATCAGATCTTGATGTAGAGAAACTTGAGGAAGAACAGGAACATCGGGAATCGACAGATCAAAATTTTCACTTTTTTTAGCATAATGATTCATCATCTTTAGATTTCATTCTTTCTCCAAGTCTTACAACTGGCGAATTAGATTTTTCTATTGCCACTAATATGTAACAACAAGATGATTTTCCACTAGAAATATTTTCTAGTTGTGACTATGAAGATGATTATGCTGATAATTTTCATAAAATCAATTATACAAAAGGTTATGATCAACTTGTTCAAAGGGAAGCTACTCTCCCAAAATGTCTTACTATTGATATACAGGATCAATAAAATTTATTTGTTTATAATGATTCTTGGGATTTTACGGTTCCAAATTTCTGTTCAGTATTTTCATAGCAGAAAGGGCGTCAACGGTTTATAAAATTTTCTTTAGGAAGGCCTTTCAAGTATGAATTTTTTCAAGTAGATTATGAAAATAAGGTTTGTAAATTTCTAGCGCCTACAACATTTACAAAAAATATATTGTTGTCTTCTGAGTTTTATGATTATCATGTTGTTCTAAATGTTGCTAATGTGTTATTTGTCCAAGAAAGTAATCAGCATGAAGAAGGTTTTCAAGAGGTAGTTGGTGATAGAGCTAATGATTACCTGGATGTAGATGCATTAGAATTTGTCTCTGATGTTCCTGTTGTTATAAACTTAGATGAAGGATGCCAAATAGAGGATGAGGAAGCATTTGTTTCAGAATTAGTTAAAGAGGAATTCATTACGCATGTCATCATTAATCAAGATCAAATTAAGGAGGTAGTTGTGCATCATCATATTCCAAAAACAATTGTTTCCTTGAATTCTAATGACATGTATGATAATCAAGAAATATTTTAGGAGAATCAAGGGATTTATTTCAATTATCATTCTTTGCAAGATGCACAAGTTTTTGACTCACCCATTTATGATGAATAGTTTGATCCCGATGATAAATTACATGAGCAACAAGTAGCTTTTTCTTTTTTTCAATATTTTGATTGATGGTTTTATGACAGCAGTCAAAAATTAGATATAATATTTGACAGCTATGGTTCTAAAGAAGAGAAAATAACTATTTCAACCTCGATTGACTTTAGCAGTAGCATGCCTATCTTTGATGAGTGTGAATATGATTCTTGGGAATGCAGTGAAGGGAATGATTATGAGCTAATATCAGTAAAAGCATTAGAAGATGATGAAGGTTTACTTGTTAGTCAGCAATGTTTTCTTTTCTAGAAAATGTTCAGCAACAGCCTCCAAAAATCAATGAGCTAATACTTGATGACGTTCAAATGTGTTTCAAAAAAGATACTGCATATTTTCAAAAGGAAAAAAATGAAATTATCAATGAGGCAGTTGAAAATAAAAGTGTTCACATTCAGCTAGAACAAGAGAAAGAGGTATTTGTTGATTGTCAATATATTTTTCCTTTTAACTTTAATGATCCTATTGCACTTTATATGGAACATTTTATCAGTTTTCACTCTTCACCATTGATTCATTGTGAGTACGAGATCCCTCTTTATAATGAATTGTTGATCCATTTTCAAGATTTTATTTTCTTGGAACATATGCAAAGAGTTTCATTAGTTAGCCAACTATTTGAATGGTTAAACTGGAAATTTGTGTACACTTGATCAGAGAAGTTTATTGGATTATTGTAATACATGTACATAATTAAGCTTGCTTCTGAGCATTTTCTTTTCAATTTGTGTGATGTGCAATAGATAAGTAGCAATAAGATCCCATGGACCAATGGATTAGGCACTGTACAAAGTTGTGGATTTTCAGATTTCAATCAACTTGTAGAGCGATTTGTTTTCATATCATAATGAAGATTCCATGGGTACAAAGTTGTTGGAACAAAAAGGACATTGATCTGCGGTTCTTATCACCTCACAAGGAAGTGTTATCCCAGTAGGAGCCAATGTTAGTACCTAGGTATGCACCTAGGATTGTCTACATTTTTTAACTTCAGACTCTGAAACTCAAACTTACCCTAAGGTTACCTCAAGAATTGTTACTTAAGACAAAAGTTTACCCTTGATGTTATGCTCTATGATTTTATGTGCATTTTATGTTTTTGTTTTCAATTTCATTGTTAGCTAGTAAAACATGCTAAGATGGCACAATATCTGCATAGATTTTGTTGTTAGTTTTGCATGTGATTTTTTCCTTTGTTAAAGATCTATACACTTTGGCAAAGTGAAAGTCAATTTCGGGACCACACTTTCCTTAAGAGAGTAGTGGTGTAGAATGGTTTTGCAACTACACTACATGTTAGTTTTTCATAAATTTCAATCTGATCTAGGATCTTAACTGAGAGAATAACATGTACAGCATATCTAAAGCATATCAATCATGGACACAATAATGCAAGCACACAAGAGACACAGATTTTCACCGGGGAAAACCAAGAAGGTGAAAAACCCCGCAACTTCCTCAGAGATAGATAGAGCAATGATACAACCCAAGTACAAGAGATATACTCCTAGCAGCAGCTTCTCCTCCTCCACTAGTGCGCCACTCTCCAATGAGTGTAAGAGTGAGAAAGTGAATGATCAAATAGAGTTCCTCCCACACTCTATTTATACTTGACTTGACTTGCCTAATAACCTTTACTAGGTCAACCTTAACTTAACCACATAACATAATGCTGACAAGGTCGACCCCCAATAGGGTGGTCTAATAACCCTTTGACCCACATGACTTATACAGGTCGGACCCCACCAAGGTGGTCTAATAACCCATCAAGTATAAGTTACAACACTTACAATATAAATGACGACACTTCCGTATAGAGGAATAATAACGTCTATATAGGAATACAAACACTTTCGTATAGAGGAATAATAAAATCTCTATAGGAATATAATATACATAGGTGAAATACATTCCGAAGTTACAATTACATCAACACTCCCTCTTAACTAGGAAGGTATTTCTCGACACAGGTCTTCTAGCACAAGTCTTCTTCTCAGGATCATCGTCACTGGATCATCGACATCGAATCATCGTTAGCATCACTGATGCTTCTATCTCAATCGATCTCCGATCTACTCGTCATAGGAAGTTCTACAGAGCCAATCCTTTTTCATACTGGATGTAGGCCCACCACCTACAGGTCTTCATCATCACTGGCCATACTGTGGAATCCTCAAGACTTATTACGTGCGTCAACAAAACCTCAAAAGAGTATCCCAGGATCCTTTATGTGCCTAAGCACAACCGACAAGATCTCCCAGGGTGCTATTACATGTTGACTGTCACAAAACCTTAAAAGAGTGTCTTGACTAGCAAGAACTCTAAAGAGCATCTGAGGCCTTTTACGTGACTAGCACAACCTGTCCGGATCTCGAGGGAATATTACATGTGACCCCCACCACAAAACCTTTAAAGAGTGTCTTGACTAGCAAGAAATCTAAAGAGCATCTGAGGCCTTTTACGTGACTAGCACAACATGTCCATATCTCTAGGGCATATTACATGTGGTCATGGAAAAACCTCGAAAGAGCATCCCAGGACTGATTACGAGCGTACTGCTCAACCTAACGGATCTCCCAGGGTGCTATTATATGCCATAGGACAAAACCTCGAAAGGGAGTTTGTCAGATATCCCAGGGCGCTATTATATGCCATAGGAAAAACCTCGAAAGAGTATCTGCAAACCTACCAGGGCGCTATTATATGTCCTCCCAAGAAAAACCTCGAAAGAGCATTTGACAGATATCCCAGGGCGCTATTATATGCCATAGAAAAAACCTCGAAAGAGTATCTACAAATCTCCCAGGGTGCTATTATATGCTTATCTGCACAACCTGTCCACGACCATAGAGTATCAACCTGATACTCACCATACATAATCCTGATGTACATCATCATATGATCATCCTGATCATCATCATAGCATCATCATGATGCATATCATCTGGAGCAACATTCTGAAGCTCATCATCCATGATCATCCTGATCATCATCATAGCATCATCCTGATGTATATCATCTGGAGAAACATCCTGAAGCTCGTCATCCATGATCATCCTGATCATATAATGCATCCACCTAATGCATACACAGTATCTACCTGATACATACAATGTATCTACCTGGTACATATAAAAATACATGATCCACCTGATCATACAATGTATCCACCTGATACATATCGTCATACATGATCTACTTGATCATATAATGTATCTACCTGATACATATCATCATACATGATCTACCTGATCATACAATGTATCTACCTGGTACATATCATCATACATGATCTACCTAATCATATCCATCATCCAACATGATGCATATACATATACATGATCCAACTGATCATAACAAGCATCCAACATGATGCATATACATAGCAGTAACTGTGGCATCGTCCTGATGCTCATCATCCAGCGCTTACATCCACAGCCATAGAAGGATCCTCCTCTCACCATGCTCGGAATGGCTCCTATAAATGTGTCCATCACTTCTTCCTTGAAGTGTCATCAATCTGAAGAACACCAAGCCTCTCTCTGAAGTACTCAAACTTCACTCTGGCTAGTGGTTTCGTCAACACATCTGCAACCTGCTCATCCGCCGCAACATACAGGAGCTTCACTGCTCCTCTCTACACCATATCCCTGATATAGTGATATTTGATCTCAATGTGCTTCGACCTGTCATGGAACACTGGGTTCTCAGAAAGCTTTACAGAACTCTGGTTGTCACAAAAGATACCAGTAGCATCCAACATGAGATCAAATAACTATGACAATAGCTTCCTCACCCATACTGCCACACAACTAGCCGAACAAGCTGCGAAATACTCTGCTTCGGCTGTACTTAGTGCTACGTAGGACTACTTCCTGCTAAACCAAGAGATCACACCTAATCCCATACTGAAGCAGCACACAAATGTGCTCTTCCTATCTACAGCACTGCCTTCCCAGTCTAAATCAACATAACCCTGTAGGCTAACCTTTTGATTCACATCATACTTGAGCCCATAATCAATTGTACCCTTCAAGTACCTCAGAATATGCTTTACAACAACCAGGTGAACATATCTGGGATCCGTCAAGAACTGGATCAATTTGTTCACTGCAAAGCAAATATCTGGTCTTGTGTTCGTCAAGTACATCAAGGACCCAATCATTTGACGATACACCATGACATCAACCAAATCAGATGAAGCATCACATAGAAGCTTCAGGTTCGATGCCATAGGTGTGGCCATGGCCTTGTAGTCCATCATCCCAAACCTCTTCAGGATCTCTACTGCATACTTCCCTTGTCCAAGGAAGATTCCATCTGCACTCTGCCACACCTCCATGCCTAGAAAGTAGTGCATCATACCCAAGTCCTTCATCGCGAACTCGACAGCTAGCTTCCTCTTCGTATCGAAAATCAATCCATCCTCACCTGTCATAAACAGGTCATCCACATAGTAGTATCACTGGATTGCCTTCCTCAACCTTGTAGTAAAGGTTGGAATCTTCTTTACTCTTGGTAAAGCCCAAACTGGATAGAAAGTTGTCTATCCTACCATACCAAGTCCTGGGAGCTTGCTTCAAGCCATGCAAGGCTTTCTTCAACCTGCACACATATGACTCCCTGTCATATGTCTCAAAATCGAGTGGCTGCTCCACATACACTTCCTCTTCGACTACACCATTCAAGAAAGTTGTCTTGACATCCATCTGGTGTATCTTCCATTTCATCACTGCAGCCAGAGAAAATACTGATCTGATGGAAGTGTATCTGGCTATAGGTGCAAAAGTCTCTTCATAGTCTATTCCCTCTTTCTAAGAGAAGCCACGAGCTACAAACCTCGCTTTGTATTTCTCCATGCTACCCTCTGCAGCATGCTTGATCTTATAGATCCATTTGGAAGTCACAATAGACTTCCCTTCAGGTCTTGGGACTGCATCCCAAACATCATTCTTAATGATCGACTGGTACTCCTCGATCATGGCATTCTTCCCGAATCCTGGGAGCTTCAATATCTTCAATAGATAACTTTGTTGTTGAACAAATGTTGTAGTCCTTCTTTTGTAGGTGATGGTATACGATCTTTACAAAGCAAGTTAAATTGCATGATTAGAAACATCTCATAGTTTTCAGAACAAATTCTTACACAAAGAAAATATGTCATACAGTCATGCAATTATTTTAGCCAATGCTTTCAATACAACATTTATCCATATCCCATAACTTTCTAGATGCCTTCCAATCTCTACCAGAACATTGTTAAGAGTGTGCACAACTCCCAACATGTCAGCAAAGAGGTTTCATTCTAGATAAGTAGCAATGGAATGTTGTACAGTGCCATAGGCCACTTACCCATCACATGCATATTAGTAGTATACTGGTCATTAATACAATTATTCTAATATTCATAATACACACCCTAAGTCTAGGAACATACATCATTGAACAATATTATTTAAACAAATATGCAAAAAATGACAATTCAAATACTTATCTTTGTTTGGTTTGTAGGGTGGACTCCCTCTCAATATTTGCTTCCTTGCAGTAACTACTGGAGTGTGCTCCCTCTTGATCTTTGCTTCATGGATTACCTGTCTTTGAACTTATATCCATCTTTGATCACTATGCATACTTACTAGTATCATCATTATGTTATCCTCGAGATCTCATACATAATCATACATTCATTAGTATAATATTAAGCATGTATGGTCAAGATCATTTCATACATAGATAATTTATCACAATTCTTTTACTTATGCATATTCCTATTTGACCATAGGATTTTTCTGGTTAGTCATATCATCAATCAAAGTAAGAAGCATAATATGCCTAAACCCATGATTACTAACTTCAATGAATAATCATTATCAATCATGCCATGTATACTTATATAAGAGATCCTAACACAAGGTAGGATTCTAACTTGATATAGGAAAAAACATACCTGGATTAATATGTTAACTGGTTATGTCTAACATACCCACATGATGTCTTCTTGTTCTCTTCAATGACTTGTGCTAGTAACCTGCATATCTCATAGGTTAACCATTATAGAACCAAGTTATACATACCTCGTAAGTAGATCTTCTATGTGATCCATGACAATGGATGAATATTTGTCTTTATGTCACCATGGTCATATGTTCTTGAACTGGAACATGATTTGTCTTTCTTGATGTACCTTTCATGTTAGCGGACAACATCAACCTCATACAACACAACAATGCATTAGTACAATCATAAGTGTCAAAACCCTAATCAATGAATATCTACATTCATAATTTTATTAAGGTGATACGACAAGTCTAAAGTTAATCAAGATTGTACTAAACTTAATGAATACAAACATACCATAAACTTAATCATGAGAAGATCTCGAAACATACCAGGATAAGTCATACCTATCGAGATTGCTTGTAATCTTCTTATGTAAGGCCTTAGCCTCATCTCCCTCTGAAACAGGAACTTCTTCACTTATGCAGGTGACCAATCCATTCTCTTCTAGGATTAACCCAATCCACTTGATTTGCATAAACTGGATCTGGAGCTGGATTAGGGTTTGTCAGAGAAACCCTAAAAATTCAAACTTTGAATTTCAAACTTCTGAAAGGATAGAAATATGCGCCTTGATGAGCTAATCAAGCAGATATACTCAGAGTTTGAAAACTGCAAAGTTTCACCCCTCAAAATTGTCTTTGAAACTTCTAGATCTTCTGGACAGGATCCCGAACTAGGGTTTGATAAATCCCACCCTTCTTCCCAACCAAAAGATTCGATCCAAAGCTCTAAACTTCAATTTTTCTAAGGAGCTTCCAGCCGTGGTCACACACTTCAGAAATTCCAACTTTTGCAGAAGCCCTAATTTTCCACCTTTCCTATCAAAATCTCGAACTAGGGTTTGATCAAGACCGGCCTTCTTCCCAACCAAAAAATTCGATCTTAGTCTCTAAATTTCAATTTTGATGAGGATCATCCAGCTGTGGTCTCCGATACAAAAGATTCCAACATTCTTCGAAACCCTAAATTCTCGGAGCCATGAATGAAGGTGCTCAAAATCCAATTATGTTTTGACAGAAATATGCACCTGATTGTTTCTAGCGTAACTCCAAAATTTCTGATCTACAGGGTGTGAAAATGCTTCCTATGGTATCCTGACCTGATACCTTTCCAACCCCACAGGTCTGACCTCAATTGGATTCTCTAAGAGAGAGTTATTCCAAGTGTCGCAACATGACCTGTTTATGGGATAAAACAGGAGAGCGAACTTGTATGGCGTTCCACGTGTCACTGGTTCAGGTTCGGCCTCTGAAAAACTTACCTGAGAAATTACAGTCCATTCCCTACCTGTTAATTTTTACAAAATTTATTTTGGAGCTTCCTAGCCCAAGTTGTGACCTTTTTTCCCAGGTCACCTATTTGTGACTGAGATCTGGAAGAGGCATAAACCCTAGATTGTACTGATCATAAATCCCAAAGTAAAGCGAATTAGAAGTTTTGCTTTGGATACAAGGTACATGGGGATGTTATCTACGACCTGTAAATTTTTCCGATCCTGAACCTTCACCAAAATGTATTTATAGCGAAATTTCTACGATGACTGGTTTTTGCTATATCAAGCCCTAGCTTCTCAAGTGCAACAAGTGTTATACATGCCATACCATGCCTTCTTTCAGGCTAACTCTGATACCATGTTAGTTTTTTCAGAAATTTCAATCTGATCTAGGATCTTAACTGAGAGAATAACATGTACAGCATATCTACATCATATAAATCATGGACACAATAATACAAGCACACAAGAGACACAGAGTTTCACTGGGGAAAACCAAGAAGGTGAAAAACCCCGCAACTTCCTCAGAGATAGATAGAGCAATGATACAACCCAAGTACAAGAGATATACTCCTAGCAGCAGCTTCTCCTCCTCCACTAGTGCGCCACTCTCCAATGAGTGTAAGAGTGAGAAAGTGAATGATCAAATAGAGTGCCTCCCACACTCTATTTATACTTGACTTGACTTGCTTAATAACCTTTACTAGGTCGGCCTTAACTTAACCACATAACATAATGCTGACAGGGCCGACCCCCAATAGGGCGGTCTAATAACCCTTTGACCCACATGACTTATACATGTCCGACCCCACCAAGGTGGTCTAATAACCCATCAAGTATAAGTTATGACACTTACAATATAAATGACGACACTTCTGTATAGAGGAATAATAACATCTCTATAGGAATACAAAAACTTCCGTATAGAGGAATAATAACATCTCTATAGGAATATAATATACATAGGTGAAATACATTCCGAAGTTACAATTACATCAACACTACCTGTAATGCCCCATATATTGATAGTCATTAATTAAAAAAATCTAATGTGAATTAGCTTAGCATTGTATTTGCTTATTATCTGTTTGGCGAAGATAGATTGATTAAGATGACTGTTATGTGCACATGTGGACTCCAGTGAGGTTGTATGGTAAATGGAATTTACTATTTAAACTATTAATGGCAATGGATATGTTACTTCATATTGAACATACAAATTGAATATAGAATATCCATACATGGAATGTTAATTTAGTTGTTTGCAAAAGTACGTACATGATTATTTGTAAATGTTGTATTAGTGATAAGGATTAACACTTGAAAGAGTTGGGTATGGATATATATATGTTTCATGTTAATGATGAACTATTCCACATGTTGATTGGCTATGAGATAGGCGGATTCCTATATTGAAAAGGGCCACGAGATGTATTGAACATCATGAGTATAATGATGTTATATCAAATTTCATGCTATTTAATTGTGAATTCCAATATTTCTATGACTTGTGGGTAAGTGTGGGTTTTGACAGGAACTACGACTTGCCCAAAGTGGATGTTCGATGACGAGACCCCTTAGATCAGTGATGGCATAGTATGGTTGATGTAGGGCGTTGACCCTAGTACTATTAGGAGGGGTGGAGGCATTTCCCACCATCGAACCTCCGAAACCCAGAGTCGTGGGAGGGCTGTGCTGAGCACGCTCCCGTGGATGTGTGATGACGACTAGTGGGTGCCTGCTGGGGAAGCTTGGTCGATGTGGTCGATCGACACTTCCACTTACGGGTTATATACATGGTCATATGCGTAGTCGAGATTCCATGGTATATTCCAGCAGAGGACGGGATGGTGAGGTCAGGAGATGGAAGTAGTGGTGATTAGGGGGCTGGAGTACTGATGGGATGGATGGGACCAATGATGGATTGGATGGTGTTCTTGATTTTTATTAACTATCGTGATTATATGCTGGATTTCATCACTATGTTTATTTAATTAAATGTCTTATTGCTTCTGTATGAATGATTATGAATGATGAATGATGCATTGTTTAATTGTTCTTCTATGTGTTGGTTGTGATCATGTAATAATGATATAGTAGGAGTATTAAATATGATTATTAGTCCCCACGCTTATGACGTGTGCACTGGCCATGCATACGCCAAATTTGTGAGTACGATACTATGATTGATCGATTAATGAATAAATTAATATGGTTATATTAGCTAATAGTATATTGGTTGATGAAATGTTGAAAGTATGAGTTGTTGACTTGTCAAATATGTTTTAGATTTACATAAATTGATTGTATTACATATATAGTTATATACATTTAATATAAATTATGTCATAGTATAATATAGTATATGAAAATATCTTATTTGACATATGAATGAAAGGATAATATAAATAAATGGATAGATAGGATTTGCACATATTTTTAGAAAAGAGTTGTCATAGTTGCATTAAGAAGGGAGCATGACAAGTAAGACTTTGCAACCATGTTTATTAGTATTTTAATTATTTAAATCAAATTGCTATATTTTTTTAGAAAATGAATTTATTGATTGTTGACTATTATTTTTGGAATTTATTGATGAATGAGGAGGATGATGAGGAGTTTTTATATAAATAGGAGACTTGAGATTGGAAGAGGGGAGTCTTTTCTCTTGAAGGATATTTTGGTAAGAATTTGGATAGGAAAAGGTATTTTGGAGAATTTGGGGTATGAGAAGTTGGGAAGAGTTGGAAGAGTTTGAGAACTCTTGGAAGATTTGATACATAGCCTACTAGTGAATCACTGTTCTGTTCTTTGGGGGTCTCGGGCACGGAGGGCTAGGAGGCCATTTGGATGGGACCGTTCAATGGCTTCCTGGGGCTAGGGAGCCGACTAGGCCCCTAGTTGGCTGGGAGGTAAAACCGTGGTCCCGCTTTTGGGCAATGAAGATGGAAGCAACTCGAGTGGAAGGGGGAAGCTTGCTCAGTTTGGACTCCGTCACCATTCTTATAACGAGGTATTTTTCTTGTGATTTTAAATTGTTTATATGTTGTTGTAAAATTATCATATGATGCTATTGCTACATGATTTATGATGTTAATTTATGTTGTGTGAATCACCAATGAGGTTTTAAAAATTCCAAGTTATTTGATGCTATTGCAAAATGCTTAAATGTCCTTTATATGTTGTTATGGTTACACGTTGATTATATGCTGCTTAGTCACAAAATCTATGTTTAATTAGATTAAAAATTACAATGCCAATGGAGGCATTACACTACCAAACTATTTCTCAATTGCGCTACCAAATTGTTGAAGAGCTGCGCTACCGAACTACCTGTAGGTGATTTTTTTAGTCATCAGCTTCAGGAACAAATTCACGCCAAACTATAAGGAATCATTTGAAATGGTTACAAAACTACTTTAGGAATGGGCCAAATTACAAAAACCTCTCGCAGTTTTTACATAGATATCACGTTTTTGGAGCTACCGGTGGAGTTTGAAAGCCTATGTTATAGGATTTCGCCAGATTCGGTTTCCTAAAAATATACCCAGTCAAGCATTTGAAAGGCCACCTCAACAATTCAATTTTGGATGAGATATTTTAATTTGAATCAACAAACTAAATATGGAAGAGGAAGTTTTCCAATCCATTTGTTTTGTATCTTAATGATATGTAATTTGCTATAAAACTTTGAAAAAATGAAGAAGAACGAGTTCTTCCTTCGGGAAGCTGAGTGGAGAGGTTCGATTTTTAAAATCCAATGGAGGTTATGTGATATTTGTAATCCTATTTTGAATACATTTTCTATGAATGTTTAATATCATTTGGGCTATGGGTTATTTGTGCCTCTTAAATGTTTGTTGTTGATTTTCTTTTGATCACATAAATTTTAATGCGCTCCATAATTAGTTTATTGCATAACTAATAACATTTACTCTGTGAATGTTTATTGCCTGTAATATCTACTCTATTTTCATTTAACCTTCTTGATTATAACATTGTTATATGATGGAATATTATGTGAATATGTGGAACATGTAGCTTACCTCTCCATATACATTTCATCTTTGACTTTACACTTGGATTCACATCTATTTCATGGTCTTAAATCCTTAGAATTCGTAGCTTAATATTGTTCATTATATATTGTTCAAATACTCCACACAAACTCTGCTTGGCTTGACATTCATCCAATCACTCAAAGATAAAACTAAATGCTTTCAACCTTTATGTCTGAGTGTCCTAGATTTTCCCTGTAGCAGTCCAGTGTAGACCTTAGGGATAACACCTCCCATGACTTTTTAGGAATTGTCCAACACTCTGTTTCACTTCGAACCTCATGAGAGTTCGTTCTTATTTTGCATATGTTAATTTTCTTATTTGAGCTTGTTAGGATAGAGAGATATTTTTGGTCTTCTAAATTAGGGTTAATGACCTCCTTGTAGTATATTAACTTCCTTTTTCCCTCTAAAACTTCATGACCCCACATTTTCTCTTTAAACTTAGTTGTAATAGTAGTTTTAATGTTATTGATATTTTTCAAAGTTGCATTTTTGTCTATCCCCCAATGGTTTAACCAAGCCATGCTATCTTTATGCCAACCCCTCTTGAGTTGCTGGTAGTCTTGACTGGACTTAAAATCAATTTTAGGGTCTTTGGTCTCCCATGCCATTTATCTTGTACTTATACAACAAGTACCTTATCATAGTGATGATCTCAATGAGGGGAAGACCCACTTCTATAAGAAGAATATGATAAGGCGTATTGATTTTAATTTTGAGTTTATAAGTTATAAAACGCTTTTGGATTTGATCGATCTTTCTCCAGGATTCTCTAGATATGCGGAAACCCCAAATTTCACACCCATATAAGATAATAGGAGTGAAAATAGTTTCAAAGACAAACTTATTTTTATCCCACCTCACAAGGTTTGATTATTTACAGTTGTTTTCAAGACCAAAATAAGTTTTGCACCCTCCATTAATCCTTTTCTCAATGTTATAGTTCTAGTTGAGCTTGTGGTGAATATCAATCCCCAAATACTTATGATAGGAAACTTCCTCCAAGTTGTTATTATCATAAGTGACCTTCTTGGACTTTATAATCATCACTTTTTTTATTAGTATTAACATTCATACCCATGTTATAGTAGAAATCCTTGAGATTTCTCAATTTCTTATCAAGGTTAGAGGGACATCTTGCCATAATAACAATATCATTAGCATAAAGGAGAAGGATGACAACAATACAAGCTAATATAGTGCAAGTGCAACCTGCTTCCTCTAAAAAACCTTCTAGCTTATCTATGTATATGTCAAAAAGGGTAAGAGAGAGGGGGGAGCCTTACTTAAATCCAATATTACAATTAATATATTTTGACCACCCCTTAGTGTTCTTGAATTTGTAATGACATTCTCATACAATATTATCACGATAGCTCTCAACCTGAGAGGAAATTTTAGCTCTTCTAACCTCTTCCACAGGGTGTTTCTAGGAATTGTATCGAAAGCTTTCCTAAAGTCCACAAAGAAACATAAGAGATTGGATTTATTATTACAACACTCCTTTGCAATAATCCTGAGCATAACAAGGCGGTTTGTAGTTGAGTGATGTATTATGAACCCCACCTTACCTTTAGCTCACTTTCCCTCACTTTCTATCCATATGTTGATCTTCTTTTTTAGAATGATGTCATAAATATTTACTGAGAGGGGGCTAATCATAATGGTCTGATAATTAGAGGGGTTATTTTTATCACCACTTTTAGAAAAATATATAATGAGACTCCGAGCCCAAGGGTGAGGGAAACATTTCTTAACCCTAAATTAAAGATATTGTGGATGTGAGGGATGAGGACATGCCCTCAAATTTTTAATATTTATGCTTGAGAACCTTCAATGCCCTTATCTTTTCCATTTTCAAGGCATATAAAACCAAAATATATGTCATCTAGTGAGAAGAATTCTTCAATTACAAGGAGGGTTGGAATGTTATCCTTGACATTCAGGGATTTGTAAAGCTTTTTAACATAAGAGTTCCAATCATTTAAAGCAATCTTATTATTTTGTTTGGTTTTTCTACTTAGAATTTTTTTCCAAAATTTATTAGGAGAAACCTTAGAAAGGTGCAAAAGGTTTTCTTGTATTTTATTTGTGTAATTCCTCTTTTTCATTTTAATTAGGGATTTGTACCTCTTTATATTTTCCATTTTTTGGGACCCTTCTCTAACTTCCTTTATTTCTCTTCTTGCATTTTTGCACTCTTTATCAAACTAGGGGTTAGTTTTTCTATTTTGATTTTTACTTGAGAATTCAATTGTGAACTTGCTAATGGAGTATGAGAGGATTGTACTGAAATTGTGGTAAAGGTATTCTATATTGTCCAAACTTGACGGAGGGAGCAATTCATTTTTTAAATCATTTAGAAAAATATCATTTTTATTTCTATCAAAGATTAGATGATTATGGCCATGAGAGTTATCGTCTATGGGATCACTATGAATTTCCAAATTGAGGGTTACAATCAAATGTCTATGATCCGATTCTAGCTCATTCTCATTTAGAATGTCTAAATTTATGATCTTGTCATATAAAGGAATATAAGAGATGACATATATTTTTTCCTAGCATTTTCTGTAACTGCTAGATTATTTTGTTGAAGAGTATATACCATATAACATATGTTCTTCCACATACTATTGGGATGAAATATTCTATTTCAGTAACTACACTTTTTCTTTTCCTTCTTATTCGCTTTGGGATTGGATTTTTACCCATTGGATTTGGGATTTGGACCCTTTTCCAATCTAGGTTTTATATGCCTATAATAACTCCCTCATTTTCTCCAAGAGCATGAGCTTTTGAGGATTTCAAGGCACCCATGTGAACTAGTTTGTCATGTTCTTGAGTGAGTGAGATAGAAAATCATTAAAATCGGGAATCTTCCATGTCTTTCCCAAAGCTATTTTTAAGCACGGAAGGAAGATACAAACACTGAGTTTTGTGGGCCCATTTTTGAGAGAATAGAGAGTAATAGCTTCTCCTAGTCCTCCTTAATACCACACAAATTGAGTTGCATTACTAAGGCTTTAAGTGTGGTAAAAAAATATTGAATGGTGTTGAAGTTACTTGGTCTCAAAGTTATGAGACCATTCTCCAATTGGTGTCCTCATATGTTGTCCCTGCGTTTAGGGACACATGTAGCACATGTATCCATGTAAAGTGAATTCCTCTCATGCATAGAGATGATTCTAAATCAAGTTGTGGAATATATCATTATGATAGATACCAAGGTGGCATTTGTACCCATAGACTAAACTTGATAAAGATCAAAGATAAGGAAAGAATATTTGATATAGCGGGAGAAAATGTATAGAACAAATTCCTTTTAAAGGGAAGATATCATTTTGTTGATGCATCATGTACAAGAAAATGATTTTTAGAGAACTAGCAAGTACAACATATGGAAACCCATGTATTTGGGTGGATGGTTTCTTTTTTATATGGTAATCGATATTGTGTTACTATAGGTACAGATAGATGAATCCCATAATGAAGAAATTCCCAATGAGTGTGCCCTATAAATCAAAAATTATTTGAGTATACCCATCATGAAGCTCAATGGTCACCGAAAACCACATGTTATGTTGAAAATTTTGTGGTACTATAAAATCCACTTTGCAATATGCTTGGTTTGTGATTAAGCTTCCAGAACATCTTATTAATGTGCAAGGTTCATGGTCATCTAAAATCACTTGTAATAGTTAAATGTAATCCAAAACCCCTAATGTTGTAATGGTTAAGGGTAAGCCAAAAATTATAACTATTTAATGGTTAGGGATAAACCACAAAACCCATGATGATTTATTATGAGGGGAGAAAATAAAGGGAAGCAGCATGATCAAAACAAGTAGATGGCATGAAGATCATGAACAACGAATGAATACCAATGATGATGCACCCAAATGAAGCCCAAGGCATATGACTAAAAAATATTAAGATGAGGCAAACCCAAGGATGAAGATATTTGAATATTAGTACATGACCCATATGAAGAATATGGTTGATATATTCACTATGCCTTTGGGAAAAACTAAAATTGTAATAGGTAGAGATATGTTAGGTATCATAGAAAATTCATTTCTCCATTAAGGGGGAGTGTTAGAAATAAATGAGGAAATGAAGTGATAGAGGTTGTTAGTGATATGGAAGAATCATGGAAGCAGGTGTCCCAGACTATTAGAGAGTTGGAAGTGAAAAATTCTAGTACTTTATTAGATAGGTTTCATTCTAGATATAATTTATTAAGGGATTTCTTGATCTTGTTCTTAACCTATATAAACATGTATTTCCTACATAGATTATAAAATAAGCTTTAATCAAATGATGTGTGGAATTCTATTCTATTTAAAACATTGTTAGTTGTCTTTGCCACTAGGACTTATGATCACCCAAACCTACAAGAATGTATAAAGTTAAAAATAAATCTATAGCCGAACTCACCCCACAACAATCTAAAAAATGATTGGATGAAAATTTTTGATCCCGAGGACAAGCTCGAACAATTGCCACCAACAAAAATAAAAGAATATTGATAAGGACCGGAACCCATAATCCCATATACTCTCTCACCATCTACTTTATTGGCACATAAAGGAACTGATAACATGCCATATGGACTTTCTCTCATATAAAAAAACTCCCTCTACTTTAACTAGAAAGAAGAAAATTTGGTAAGACCTAGATCAACATCCAAGGTTTTCAAGGAGTAAAATGGCTAGATACTCTCTCACCCTTGACTCGATCTCAAGGAAAAAAATTTCCCATACTATAATTAATCTCATATTAAAATAGAAGCACCTGTTAGGATATTCCTATACTCCATCCTAGTCCCACCAGTATTTTGATCATTTACATTTTCAGTCATGCATGCACTTTTAGGGTTTGCATGCATCCCAGTCATCAGTCCCAGCACCTAGCCCTCAGTTAGCAGCCCCCGGAGCTTCCTCCCACTCAGTTTCAGCCCTCCTAGAGCTTAGTGCGCCCTCCTTTCATCTACCAGTTGAGAAAGGCACCCTTCTTACCTACCACTTCAGTTTAGTTCAATTTCTTCCTTGATTTAAGGATTAACTGACCCTTAACTGACCTTAGCACTCCGATGGACCTCCACTGAGACTTGACTGCCCATTCTGACTCCAGTTAGCTCCTCATGCGCCCTCCACTGAGCCTCCTTCATTCAGTTAGTGTCTCCATGTGTTAGTTACATTCAGTTACACCTACCACACTCAGTTAGACTCAGTTTGACCGATAGTTGACAATTACTTGTGCATTGATGACTCCACTGATGATCATGAGGACACCTAGTTGTGCTCCGATGACACTCTATTGATCTTATGATCACTCTGAGAGGCTAATTCGAATTTCCACCTTAGGCATTCGAATCCTCTCTACCATTGTACTATTTATTTGTCCATATTGTGATTAATTAACTAGTGTGTGTGAAGTATTTTTGCTTCTATCCAAGTTCTACTGTATTATTATTATGTTGCTCATTATATTGCATTGACCACTCTTCTTCTATTTTCTTGCTTAATCATAATTACTCTTGTGAGGTATACATCATCTCTTAGATCTGCTGTGAGGATTTTCACAGCACCAACATAATGCTAAATACAAGGAATCATCCTTAAATCCTTCTTGGAAGAGAAACACAAACTCAATGATAACTACATGCATTCCTCATTAATTTCATTTTAGAAGAGAATCCTATGCAAGAGAATTCTTGGTCTAGCCAACTATCCTACACATATTAGTTGCTTTCAATAGTTATGTATTGCTTACATCATATTTCATAGATTTTATATGTTACATGATTTGCTACAACAATCGCTATAGAATTTTTTGTTGTAACTCAAAATTTTCATGCCTAAAATTGCCAGCAAAACCACTAAAACTAGGCAACAAGGAATTGAATTTACATTTGAAAATATTGATGTAAGTGCATAATGTGATAATATTTATGTTCTCAAATTCTTGTCTTTATTTCATGTTCCCCCGTATGACTATTCTATTGGATCAAAATACCCTCTCCATAGCATAATTCTCTTACCTAGTGACCTAGACCTAAACTTCATGACTATAGTGGGCCAAACCTCACTCATATTGACCACCTAAGTCACCCTAGAGCCTAATTATAAACTCTAAGGGTCCCAAACTACCTCATCTGCCACTGATAGAAAACCCTAATGTCCATGTTTTTCTGACCTAGATGCATTCCTAGATTTGGGGTCACTTTCCTTGATTAGGGGAACTTTTCCCTAATTTTAGGATGACTAGGGTCCCAATTTAGTTCATAACTGAAAGTACTCCCCTAATTTATCTCCTAAACTGACCTTCATGTCTATGTTTAGCCTTTAAATCCTTTCTTAAGTCTCCTTAGGGTTTTGCATGCTCATTCAATTAGTTAATTGAGCATCCTTCAATCATAACTAATGGTTTTGAATTCAAGTGTCAGTGTAACCCAGTTAAAGAGAGTAAGCATGGCCAACTAAGGGTACTTGGCTCTAGTTAAGCCTAATTAGACTCTCTTTCATTGGATGAGAAGTTTGAGTTTCCTCTTGACCTAATTTGAATTTCCTTCCTTTAAATATTGTTCATCTCCATTCATTCAAGTTGATGAAATACATCATTCTTTTCTTCTTATATGGTTCTAGTTTTTTTGTAATGATCTATGATATCTCATTTGTTACATTATTAGTTAATTGTTGATTTAATTTTCATAGTATATCTCTTTAGTTTATGTGCCTATATCTATATGCTCAAATCTAATATGGTATTAGAGTTGCAGGAGTACTAAACTAGTTAGTGTTCTAGTGATTTGTTTTGCTAGGGATCAAGCTTTTGCAGGTTAATTAAGTGCTCATTTGCATCCATCAAAGAAGTGCTCATTTGCAGCCATTTGCAGCCATTTGCAGCCACTAAGCAGCTCATTTGAACCCATCAAATAGTGATTTTGCATCCATCAAAGAGTTCATTTGTAGCCATTAGAGATATCATTTGCAACAATGGATCTCCTATCTCCCTAGCTCAGTTGCTACATAGTTGGTATGATAGATCCAATCTTGTTGAAGGAGGCCCCAGAAGCTTCACAACACATGTCATATGTGTACATATTCCATACATTGAGAATATGAAAGATGCCCTAGAAGCTTCGTAACATATGGACAATGAGGACATATCCACATCCATGCTCCGCCACTCAGTTGAAGAAGACCCTTTTACAGGCCTAGAAGAGGAGGTGATCTACAAATTTCTTCTATCCATTGGAGAACTTGTTATAAATCAAATTCAAAATGAAGAATCCATTGGAGAGATTTTCCAAAATCAAGTTCTTGTTGAACAAGACCTCCAAAATTTCTTCTCATTCTTTAAACCTACAACCTTTGCTCCTACAGTTCACTAAGTTCCACACAAAAACTTCAAGGGATTTGCTTCATTAAAAGCAAGGAGTGGTCAAGAACCACCATTCAAGAACTTCAAAGTGTTTAGATCATGTGAATGGGATCACATGCACTTCAAAAGAATGAGGGGTTCAGAAAGGTTTGTAGGGATATTTGCAAAGCCCTTCATTGAGAAGCATTTCACCCAGTTGAGAGCTACTTTGGGAGAAAAGGCATATTTTGAGTAGGATTATTAAAGATTTATCTTAACATTCTCTTTTATGGGGCGGGGGATTTCCCATGTGGTTTTTTCCCTCTTTCCTAGTTTTTAAAGAATTTTATGTGTGCATGAGTACCTAATATGGTTGCAAATTGATGGGACCCGTTTTTATTTTTTATTTTTTTCTATTCAAGCTTACGGGGGATCTTGGAGCATAATACCTTCTCCATAGCATAATTCTCCCACCTAGTGACCTAGACCTAGAATTCATGACTCTAGTGGGCCAAACCTCACTCATATTGACCACCTGAGTCAACCTAGAGACTAATTCTAAATTCTAAGGGTCCTAAACACCTCGTTTGCCACTAATATCAAACCCTAATATCCACCTTTGGCTGACCTGAGCATATTCCTAGGTTTGGGGGCACCTTCCTTTATTAGGGGAACTTTTCCCTAATTTTAGGATGACTAGAGTTCCAATTCAGTTCATAACTAAAAGTGCTCCCCTAATTTAGATCCTAAACTGAACTTCATGTCTATGTTTATCCATTAGAGCTTTTGTTAAGTCTCCTTAAGTTTTTACATTCTCATTCAGTCAGTTAACTGAGTATCCTTCAACTAGAACTAGTGGATGTGAAGCCACGTGCCAATGTAACTCAGTTAAGGAGAGTAAGCATGGCTAACTAATTAGGGTCCTTAGCTCTAGTATAGCCTGAATAGACTCTCTTTCACTGGATGAGCAATTTGAGTTGCCTCTTGTCCTAATGTGAACTGCCTTCCTTTAAATATTATTCACCTCCATTCATTCAAGTTAATGAAATACATCATTCTTTTCTTCTTATCCACTTCTAATTTTTGTGTAATGATCTATGATATCTCATTTGTTACATGATTAGTTGATTGCTGATTTGATTTTCATAGTATATCTATTTAGTTTATGTTCCTGGACCTATATGCTCAAATATCATATAGTCATGCCTCATATTTATATTAATTCTTGGTTACCATAAGATACAGGTTTCAATCATCTTTGCATATTTCTACTCATTGACTTAGATCATCATTTGATCATCACTATTAATCATAAGCATCAACAAATTGTTCCTTGTATAAAAATACACTACTGCCACGGTTATCAAATCCATTGCTTGAGAGAATTAGTCTTGATTATGCATTACTCATCACAATCCATAACCTTCGTATATTACCTAGGTCCTTTTCCCAAAAATATTTGTTAAGTCGGTACTTTACCAATATATTCAAAACCTTGGTTGAATGTTTACAATTTTTTTTCCTCTTGCCATGTAATATGTAGTCACTTGATCATAAAACGATAAAGCCATACCATACTAAAATGGTTTTTTGGGTGCAAAGGAAAGTGGTTTTTCCAAAACAATGTTTGGACTTGCAGTTGTCACATAACTGATGTGTGGAAAAGTGGTTTTATATTTTGCAGGTCACCAAGGAAAAATTAAAATGCTTTCACCTTGGATACCTGAAATCTATGACAATCATTAATCTAATGACACATGTATTTTATGCTCAAGGTCAACATCTAATTCAAATCATCACCATGATGAGGTGATGTTGTTGGGTGCTAGCGATAGCTACACTCCCGACATGAAAATGTGGGTGCCTATTGCATACAACCATTTTGGAGAAGGTCTTGTGCAGAGAATGCCAAGGTGTAGGCATGGATAATTCCATATGGTCAATAATGACTACACTAACTGGGAAATGTATGTAATTGGGGGAATGCAAACCCCATGATCAAATGTCAAAGAAACTCTAAAATGGTCAAAACTATGTTTCAAGGTCATTCTGGGAAGAAATTCAAAAGGGTAAGGAATTTTTACCGCGGTCTTCTATGGTGGATTCTATGAGACTTATAAAAAGCATATCCAAATGAAGCATAAATATTCTTTTACCATCTCAAAATATATCTTGTGAATTCACCATTGTGGAGAGAAAGAAGATTGAAAGTGTGGTAGTGGATCGCATTGGACCTTGCTTTTATACCACAAAACAAGGAATACTATTGAGCACTATGATAGTTATCTACAATATAACAAATTGTATGCAAGGAAATTATTTGAAAACATTAAAATATTTATGGGTCCTCTTGCATCATTTGTTACATTCACCTTGCATTTCACACATTACTAAAGAAATGGCTATGAATGTGGTTTCTTTGTCTTAAGGCATAGTAAAATAGCTTTATGCATGTGAAGGGATCATTTATGGTGAGGATTTGGAAGTTGGATTAGAG
The DNA here is from genome assembly GCA_027924585.1 of Larix kaempferi. Lineage (NCBI taxonomy): Eukaryota > Viridiplantae > Streptophyta > Pinopsida > Pinales > Pinaceae > Larix > Larix kaempferi. The sequence continues at coordinate 21,373,886 of BSBM01000858.1, forward strand.
AGTCTAGCAACAAAATCCTACTTTTTAGGAGGAATGAGACAAAAAATGAACCTAAGGTGTTGCGTCCTCCAAGGATCTTATCAACAATTCTATTTTTAGAATTTAGTTCCACAATCAAGGGGAAAAGGTAGCATTTTAACAAGGATATAAAGAGAAACATCCAAGAACAACAATGGGGGTTGGAATTTTTGTTGCTCCAAGGTGGGAAGAGGCCTAGGGGATAAGAGTGAGAAAGAACTCTATGCCATGGATAGAGAGGATTTTTATTAAAAATTTGTAATTAGGACCTATAGTTACTTTATTTTCAAGGATTCTTCCCTCCATTTTATTAGTCTATAATCTCTATGGTTCGTGGAACATCTTTTTGTCTATAAAATCTTATTTCATCTAAGTTATGAATGATGTTTAAAGTTCCTTTATAATCTGCATCATGGGGTAAGATATGTGATATGTGTTCTATAGAGTATAATGGTTATTGTTTTTTGTAGAATAGAATTGTATCATCAAAGAATTCATGTTAGGATCATAGACTTGTTTTCTACGTGTGATCTCAAAGTTTAATAGCATCTTAAAGTAGTTTTCATGAAATATTCTAACTGTAAGAAAGGTACATTTATTCCATTGTTACCCATAATGAAAACTATTTGAGAATATCGGGAATTTTGATATGAGTTAGTAATTTTGAACTGCAAGATTTATTTAGAGATACCTTACACATTTTAACTTCATAATTGTCAGGTAGTATAGAAAGGAGTTTTCTTTCTACTAAGGTTATTTTTGTTTAAAAATTTCAATTTTTCTATGAGTAGTTGGAATCTTTTCCTAATCCTTCCACCATGTACACCTTTATATCTAAAATGTTTGGAAAAATTGTGTCATGTCTCTCTCAAGGAATCAGATTAATTATATGTGGACCTTACTCTCTTTCATATAACATTTCCAATCTTACTCTCACCAAGTAAAGTAGTTTGTTTCAAGTGTTTTGATGATTATCATCAAGAAAGGGTTAACCCCTCCAGCTACTAGATCTTTCGAGATAGCCTAAAGTAGGGAGCTATTATATTTCATAGCGTTCCTTGGCACTATTTCCTACCCAAGAACGTCTCAAGAAACAACATCCAAATTGGCATTGTTTCCAGGGAATGGAGTTCAAAAGGTTACTTTCATTGTGAGACGACAATGATAGAGTTTTGTTGCTTGCTAGTGAACACGAGAAGAACCAAAGCTTCTTGAAAGATATTCAAGAATAATTTTATAAAAATATTTCACTTGGTGACTACACACTATTTCCATGAAAAACTCATCTATTCAATAATAGTTGCAAGGTATGCTCTGCTTGATTTTTCTATAGCCGGTTTCCCTATTCATATGCTTGACACTAAAGAATGGGAAGACTACCTTCCTAAGTTCCATGGAGATGATGCAATTATATGAGGATGATATATGGGTTGAACATGAGGACATGTTCCATAATTCCTTAGAAGGATACTACAAAGAATGGGTTAGGGTCTTGCCTCTTACTTCCATAGATTCTTTGACGAGTTTTTGTGACATTATCTTGGACACTTGGACCTAGAAGGAAAGTCACTACAATAGCGAGCAAAAATCATATTTGGTTACTAAAATTGAAAAAAACATATCTTGAGAAAGCATTTATGAAGATATATCGAAGAATTTTTAAGAATACATAAAGCAACAACCTATTTCATAAGATTTAAATCAGTAATTCATAGATGAAGCTATTGAATTAGAATAAGATAAAGCCACTATATCTTCTAATTTTTTTAGAAAATCTGGTATGTTCTAATGTTTTTGTTAATGAAGGATTTTTTCTTGCCCTTAAAATTAGATATCAAAAAGATGACACTAACGTGCCAAAGTCGAGAAATAACCAGCTCGGTAGCAATGGTTTGGTGTTATCAATTCTTCATAGCCATATTTCAAAAAGGTTGGGTAAGGAATACAAATTTGAAGATTATAAGCCTCGGGGTTTAGAGAATGTTTGGGTGTACTAAGAAGTACAATATGTATCCCCTTCAAAGTTGACAAAACACCGATGAAAATAGAACCTTTGGAAATTTTGGTTCACAACTTGGGTTCCGAAATCATAAATATTTCTGATTCATTCATCTCCGATGAACTTAATAAGGATGACCAAAGTCATGTTTTTGAAAAAGATATTTTTGGTGATGGGAGAAATTTAACCTTCCCTTCTTTGACATTTTCTCCAAAAAGAGCATCAACCTATGCATGAATAATTTTCTTTTTTTTTTTTGTAACAGAGGGTAACCTCTCCAAACCGCCTAGTGAGCGCCGTCACTAAACCACCTGGATATCAAACCCCATGGGCCGGGGCCAGCCTTAATATTGAATAGGTTACCAGCGGGAGTACAGTCACCATCGCAGTCATACAGGCTTTTTATGGGGTGCAGACTTGCCCGCACCTCCCCCGTAGGAATCCAAGTCGGACTTCCAACGAGACAGCCATCAGGCCCCACCGTTGGCTCCTACTCTCAGCCCCCTTTATTCAAGAGTAAATTCTAGAATGACAAATGAAGAGTTGTTTTACTGATTGTGACAAAGAGGAATGGTTGTTTAACTAATTGTGACAAAGAGGAAGGGAGGTTTTATGAATAAGCAATGACATAAATTTTTAGTAGCAATCCAATATATGATACATACCCATATATGATACATAGGATACACACATAGCTTTACACATATTCCTTCAGTTGTTTATTAGAGATGAGATTTCCCTATGTTACATAGTGTAGAACAAAGACTTAGAAAAGGAGACAATGGTACAAAAATAATTGAATTTCTTAAGAATACTAAAGGAATCCTACTCTCTCTTTCTTTCTCTTCATTGGAATCACAAGAATAAAGTTCTGGTATCATCAATGAAGCAGAGAAGACAATTATATAAAAAAACATTTAAATCATCTGATTAGAGAAGAAGGTTTCTTATATTCAATTGTTAATTCAAAGATATTATTTCATGTTTATCATGATTTTGTAGTAGCTTGGTTGGATTCTTCAACCAATTTAAGATTGGAACTATATCTACATTGTGAGTATGGACCCAATTTTCTTGTTAAGTTACAATTATCTATATTACTTCCTTTGATAATTAGAAGTTTTTATAAGGCTCATTCATTTTATGAAATGTTCTATTGGTTTCATTGGAAGTTTGATTATACTTGATTAGCATGTTTGAGCTTGTTAGAATATGTGGCCATGTACATAAATAAGCTCGCCATCAAGCATTACCATAGTGGCTTCTCATCATGGTTTGTAGAAGCAGATTGCAAAGAAATTGGTTTCAAAGAAGAGAAAAATAATGGCTATTGAATAAAATGATTTCATGTTTTGAAGAGAGAGGAAGGTTTTATCAAAGAAGATGTGTGCATTCAAATGTGGGACAAAGAAAGAAGGCACTTGCCCTACAGTGCTTGACGCCTCACAAGACATCCCCGAGTTGGAGCTAGATGTTGTAACTCAAAATTTTCATGCCTAAAATAGCCATCTGAATCACTAAATCTTGGGAAAATGGCATTGAATTTACATTTGCCAAGATTGACATAAATGCATAATCTGGAGATCTTTATGCTCTCAAATTCCTATCTCTATTTCATGTTTCCCCCTACAACTAGTCATGCCTCATCTTTCTATTAAGCCTTGGTTACCAAAAGCTATAGGTTTCAATAATCTTTGCACATATAGAGTATTCATTGACCTAGCTTATCGTTTGATCATCACTAACAATCATGAGCATCACCAAATTGTTCCTTGGATAAAAATACACTATTGCAAGGGTCACCAAATTCATTGCTTAAGAGAATGAGTCTTGGTTACGTACTGCTCATCACAGTCCATAAACTTTGTATATTACCTAGGTCCTTTTCCCAAATATATTTGTTAATTCAATACTTTACCAATATAATCAAAACCTCGGTTGTTTGTTTTTCCACTTGCCACATCATATGTAGTCACCCTGACATAAAGTGGTAAAACCATACCATACTAAAAGGGTTGTTTCAGGTCCACAGGAAAGTGGTTTTTCCAAAAAAATGTTTGAACCCACAATTGCCACATAGATGATGTGTGGAAAAGTGGTTTTGTACCTAGCGGGTCGCAAAGGAAAAATTAAAAAGATTGAACCTCGGTGACCCAAAATCTATTATAACCGTTAATCTAATGGACATGTGCATGGTGTGTTCAAGCTAGGAATATAATTCAAATTTTCACCACAACAAGGTCATGTTGTTGGGTGCTAGAAATAATTATGATCTTGACGTGAAAATGAAGGTGACGATTGGATACAACCATTTTGGACAAGTTATTATGCAGAGAATGGCAGGGCATGGGCATGGACACTTCCATATTTTCAATAATGACTACACTCACTAGGAAATTTATGTAAATTGGGGGAGTGAAAACCCCATGATCAATTGTCAAAGGCACTCCAAAATTGTCATAACTATGTTTCAATCTTGTTTTGGGAATGAATTTGGAAGGGTAAGGAATCTATACCATAGTCTTCTCTAGTGGATTCTATGAGACTTGTAAAATCAATATCCATATGAAGCATAAATGGCCTTTTACCATCTTAAAACATAGTAGCCTATGAATTCTCCATTGTGGAGAGAAATCAAATTAAAAGTGTGGCAAGCGATGGATCACATTGGAGTTTGCTTGTATACCATAGAACAAGGAACATCCTTGAGCACTATGACAGCTATCTCTACCGTAATAGATTGTATGGAAGGAAATTATTTGAAGACATTAAAATTTCTATGGGTCCTCCTACATCATCTGCTATATTCACCTTGCATTTCACACCTCAACAAAGAAATGGTAATGAATGTGGTGTATTTGTCTCAAGCCATAGTAAAAGAGATAGGTGCATGTGAAGGGAACATTTATGTGATGATTTGGATGCTCTCTTGGAGAGTCAAGCAACATAATCCTACTTTTTAGGAGGAACTAGAGAGCACATGAATCTGAGGTGTCAATCCCTCCAAGGATCTCATCAACCACTAATTTTAGAATTTAGTTCCACAGACAAGGAAAAAGGTAGAATCTTAACAGGGATATAAAGAGAAGCATTAAAGAGGAACAAGAGGGTTGGAGAAGGCCCAGCTTCCTAGAGTGACAAAGAACTGCTAATTTTTTATCTTTAATTCGGAAAAGAAATAATACTTGAAATCAAATAACAATGATACACATAAGCAATCACAATCGACACATGAATTTACCTTGGGGAAGCCCTCTATGACTTGAGGGAGAAAAACCCAACAAAACTTTCCTTAGTATATTGATAGATAGTAGAAAATGCCTTTTACATCAAGCACCCCTGGTGCAATTACAGAGCAAGAGAAATATAAAGAAGAGAGACTCAGAATAATATCTTGCACAAAGAAAAGTGCACTGCCTTCAACGTTGAAGAGAATTCACTTCACTTTCGATTCATCAATCCTGTATAACATATTTATACATTCTTCACATGCATCGGCTTCTATTTGTATCTTCCAACTTCAGGATGAACTCACCTTCCATGTTGATGCATCAATCTTGCATGAAGAAGTGCACCCCACTTCTCATGTAGTGCATTAAATCACTGAAATGATACTTAGGATGAACTCACCTCTTAATTGAAAGCTTGCCCACTTAGTTAGGTGGCTAACTTAAGTTTCGCCATGCAAGTGTCGCAACTCAAGTGTCATCTTTTAGTTTAACACAAGTGTCGTCATGCGATAACACTTAGTTGACTAGATCTTCTTTGTTATCACTTACTTAACTCTCTTAATTGATTATTTCTTGTTAACATCACTGTAGTGATCAATTCAAGTTATCTTTTGATTTATTGAATTCTTCACTGAAGTTTAACCATTCGAATTATCTCTTAATTAATTCTTTTATGTGCAATTCAAATTCTATCATATCTTTCACATCTTATCTTTACCTCTTGTCTTATCTACAAGCCCATATGTGCCAGCTTAATTGTCATATCAAATATACTAAGGAGATTTTCCCAATGATGTGATCATATTGTTCTACTATCATTCCAAGTGGTTATATGCTAAAGTAATTCTCTAGGGGTGTCAAATCCCTAGGGGAGACTTAATAACTCAACCATGGTTAGTAGTACATCAAACACCATACATGCTTCAACATGAAAAGCATCACCTCAACACATGATGAACCACCTCAACACATGAGGATCTGTCTTGACATGCAAGATCGTAGCCTTGACTATCAAGATTGTACAACATCATCACTTTGACATACAAATCACTTGTCTCAACACATGAAGCTTAACCATTCTTGAGTCCAATTCAAGATTCTTCTCAAGTTTCTTGAGTCCAACTCAAGATCCTATAAGGAACTACCTCAACAAATGAGGCTCAATATTGACACACAAGATTGACCTGGAGAATGACTCATGATGCTATAACTTTAAGACTCCCTCTTAGCGAGGGAGGCATTCTATGCCATGCCAAGCTTGTCACGGAAGTACCTATACTTTTCCACGGACAAAGGCCTAGTCAACATATCTGCAATCTTCTCACTAGTAGCAATGTACTGAATTCTTACGACACCTCTCTGAACCATATCTCTATTGTAGTGATACTTCATCTCAATGTGTTTCGATCTGTCATGAAAAACAAGGTTTTCTATGAGCTTAATGCAGCTCTGATTGTCAGAGTGAATGACAGTAGTCTCAAGCTTCTCACAGAACAACCCAACAATTTGCTTCCTAATCCACACAGATTCTCAACAAGTGGTACTAGATGCAATATACTCTACTTCTGTAGTAATCTAGGCTACGAAGCCCTACTTCCTACTGGACCAAGGGATCATAGTTGATCCCAAGCTAAAAACAAATATGGATGTACTCTTTCAGTACACATTACTACCACCCCAATCGGAGTTGGCATATCCAAGTAACATCACTCCACCACTGGAAGCATATATGATTACATAAGCAATAGTACCTCGAAGGTATCTAAGCATATGCTTGGTAGCAACCCAATGTCTATATCTTGGATCAAACATGAACTAACTCAAAATACTCACAACATAACATATGTCTGGTCTACTATGTATCAAATACATCAAGGAACCAATGAGCTGTATATACATGGTAGGATCCACTAGATCTGATCCAGAATCTGACTCATGTAGCTTATTTAGATTAGACGCCATTGGAGTGGACATGGACTTATAGTTCATCATACCAAATCTAAGTGCAATACATCAACTCTGTACTTTCCTTGTGAAAGAAAGATCCCATCTTTCCTTTTCCAAACATCTAGACCAAGAAAATAGTGCATAATACCTAAGTCTTTCATTTCGAACTCAAAAGTGAGCTTCCTCTTGCACCTATCTATCCAATGATCCTCTTCAGTAAGGAACAAGTCATCAACATAGATAACCAAGATTAATGCTTGGTTCTTCACAACCTTTCAGTATAGTTTGGGGTCAGCTTCACTTTTGGAGAATACCAGGCTTAGAAGATAGCTGTCAATCCTTGAATACCAAGGCCTCAGGGCCTACTTAAGCCCATACAAGGATTTCTTAAGTTTGTGTACATGGAAATCCTTCCCATGAATTAAAAACCCCTCAGGTTTTTGTATGTAAACCTCTTCCTCAACCTCACCATTGAGGAAGGTAGTCTTCACATCCATCTGGTGAAGTCTCCAACCCAAAACTAAAGCAAGCGAAATTATGGTTCGAATAGTAGTGTGCCTGGCCATAGGAGTGAATGTATCATCATATTCTATCCCTTCTTTCTATGAGAAACCACAGGCCACAAATATTTCTTTATACTTTTCAATACTTCCATCAGTTGCATGCTTGATTTTATAAAGCCACTTGGAAGTTACTATTGACTTCCCATTAGGTTTAGGAACCACTTCCCACACATCATTCTTCATGATATATTTCTATTCTTCTACCATGGAATATTTCCATACTTTTTGCTTTGAGGCTTCCTCATAGGTAGAGGGTTATGAATCACCGACGTGACTCATCTGTGCTACATATATTGAAATTATTCCGGGTCTCTTTCACTCTCTAGATGATCCTAGAGGTTCTCCATGCTTTTTTTCCTCTTGCAAAATGTCTCAACACCATGCACATCTCCTCTTAGTAGGAGGTTCATCAAGAGATATGTCTATCAGATCTTCTGGCTCTTCAGGATCAAGCGGATCTACGGACTCATATGGCTTCTCCCTCTCACCATCTGAAAGGGTAGAATAAAAAATAGGATCCTCCATCATAGGAGTATCATGCCCCTCCATATCTACATCTCACCGAAGTTATTTAGAGTGGTTGAAGGCAAACTCTTCATGAAATGTTACATCTTTGTTGACTTCAATGTTTCTTTGTCCTGGAACATAGATTCTATAGGATTTGAAGGATTCACTATATCCAACAAATGTTCCTTTATTTCTAGATGGCTCCATCTTTGTGCTCTTCTCTTTTGGTATGTGAATGTAAACAGGACAACCAAAAATATTCAAGTGTCCAATATCTAGTTTTTCACCAGTGAAAACCTCTTCAAGAGTCTTTTCTCCCAAGATAGCATGAGGGATTCTATTCTGAATATAAACAAAAATGATGGAGGCTTCTACCCATAAGGATGTGGGTATATCTTGATCACACACCATCGATTTTGCAACCTCACATATTGTTCTATTCTTTCTTTTAGCAACCCCATTTTTCTAGGGGTTGTAGGGTATAGTCATTTGAATTTTTATTCCTACATCTCGACATAAGTCATTAAATTCATGGGGCTCAAACTCTCCTCCATTATCAGATCTCAAAGCACAAATGTGCTTCCCATTCTGATTCTCATCCAATGCTTTAAACTCTTGAAACTTGTTGAAAGTTTCACTCTTTGCTTTCAGAAAATAAACCCATGACTTGCGAGAGAAGTCATCTATGAAAAGCACATAATAAAAATAACCACTCAAGGAGGGTGTAGACATAGGACCACATAGATTGGAATGATTCAAGTCAAGGATCCCCTTGGATTATTTGGTACTACTTGGAAAACTCTTCTTAATGTTCTTGCTAAGAGCGCAACCTCTACAAACACTATCAAAATCACATTTAAAAATGGGCATACCTTTCACCATATTTTTCAATCTTTGTAGCACTTTGAAATGAATATGGCCAAGCCTTCTATGCCAGATCTCACAAGGAATGAATGTGCCATGGATCATGGCTTGAATGGGTTTTCCATAAACTTTGTAGAGACCTCCCTCTCTAACTTCAATCATTGATGTAGAGTTCAAGGTTTCATGATTAGGCCACAGGAGCGCTTTGTTGTCCATAAAGATAACTATGAATCCTTTATTTTCTAGAACTGAAACATACATGAGGTTCTTCTTTAATCCGGGGATAAACCAAATTTCATCCACACGTAGTACATCTCCTAAATCCAACTGAAAAGAAGTGGATCCAATGCCTTGGATCAAATAGGTGGTATTATCTCCAAGCTCCACCTTATAGGAAAAATTCTTTTCATTTAGATCTATGATAGCGCTCCTATATCCAATCATGTGCTTGGATGCAGCACTGCCTACCAGCCATGGCTTAGCACTAGTGGTAATGGATCTAGAAAGGGCTGATGCAAGATTGTACTCCTTATTTGTCTCTTGATCATCGGATGAATTATTTCTTGTAGGTTCATCTTATATAGCAGTAGAAGCATGAAACCTACCCTTGAACTTTCCTCTTTTCTTTGCACGACATTCTCTTGCATAATGGCCCTTCTTATTGCAATTGGAACATTTAACTTTAGACTTATCAATGTTCTTGAAATCATTCTCCTTTTTATGAGAGAATTTATTGTGATATTTCTTACTTCTTTTCATCCATGCCGCAAGAGCGAGGTTCTCTTCTTTGGCGGTAGCATACTTGCTCTAGATTCTCCCTTCTTCTTGTAGGAAATCATGCCACAGTCTCTCAAAGTTAGGTTTCACTTCTCGACCATTTACTGCAGCCAACAATGTCTCCCATGAAGATGGAAGACCATTGACAACGATCTGTATGAGATCATCATCATCGACCGTCACACCAATGCTCATGAGTTGATCTCTTACTTGAGAGATCTTTGTGAAGAAGAAAGCCACAACTTTTTCCTTTTCCATATTCAGATTTCGAAGCTTGTTCTTTAATGCTTTCTTTTGATTGGGGACCTTCTTCTCATAAATATTTGTCAAAGTGTGGAAGCATTCCTTTTTGGTATTTAATGGAGTAATCACGAGCATCAAGTTGTCTTTCACGGAATCATAAATGATACTCGTTGCTTTGGCTTGATTCTTCTTGAAGGTAATGCACCCTACATTAAAAGTAGGTTCTTCAATAACACTGGATACATATCCATCCAAACCATGCTCTTCCAGGATATTTGAGATCCTAACCTTCCAAGTATTGAAGTTCTAAGTTCCTTCAAGATGGTCTTTCGGTCTCACTGAGATTGAATCCATTGTTCTTCAAGTACTGTGCTCACTCAAGATCTACATAGGCTCAAGCTTGATTGTTGAACTTAGCTCTTTCACGCCCTGAGCTCTAATACCATGTTAATTTTTTATCTTTAATTCAGAAATGCAATAGTACTTGAAATCAAGTAACAATGATATACATAAGAAATCACATTCAACAAATGAATTTACCCTAGGTAAACCCTTTATGACTTGAGGGAGAAAACCCCAACAAAACCTTCCTTAGTATATTGATAGATAGCATAGAATGTCTTTAACATCAAGAACCCTCGGTGCAATTACAGAGCAAGAGAAAGATAAAGAAGAGAGACTCAAAATAATATCCTGCACAAAAAAGCGCATTGCCTTCAAGGGAGAAGAGAATTCGCTTCACTTTGGATTCATCAATCCTGTATAACATATTTTTACATTATTCACATGAATAAGCTTCTATTTTTATAATCTAACTTCAAGATGAACTCTCCCTCCATGTGGATGCATCAATATTTCATGAACAAGTGCAACCCACTTCTCATGCAGTGCATTAACTCACCGAAATGATACTTAGGATGAACTTTCCCCTTAACTGAAAGATTTCCCACTTAATTAGGTGGCTAACTTAAGTGTCGTCATGCAAGTGTCGTCTTTTAGTTTAACATAAGTGTCATCATGCAATAGCACTTAGTTAACTAGATCTTCTTTGTTCTGATTTATTTAACTCGCTTAAATTATTCTTTCTTGTTAACATCACTATAATGATCAATTTGAGTTCTCTTTTGATTTACTGAAGTCTTCACTAAAGTTTAAAAAATCGAATTCTCTCTTAATTAATTATTTTATGTTCAATTCAAATTCTCTCATATCTTTCACATTTTATCTTTATATATTTTCTTATCTGTGTGGTCCATATGTGCCAGCTTAATTGTCATATCAAATATACTAAGTATATTTTCCCAATGATGTGATCGTATTGTTCTACTATCGTTCCAAGTGGTTATATGATAAATTAATTTACTCTAGGGGTGGCCAGTCCCTAAGGGAGACTTAATAGCTCAACCATGGTTAGTAGTACATCACACACCATACATACTTTGACATGCAAAGCATCACCTCAACACATGAGGCACCACCTAAACACATGAGGATCTCTCTTGACACAGAAGACCTTAGCCTTGACTAACAAGACTGTACAACATATCACTTTGACATACAAAGCACTTGCCTCAACACATGAAGCTTAACCATTCTTGAGTCAAAATCAAGATTCTTCTCCAAGTTCCTCAAGTCCAACTCAGGCTCATAACAATCAATGATATTGGAGGTAAAACCTAAACTTGATACTCTTATCTATTCTAGAATTTTAAATCCCAAGCAATGGATAGGTTCAATAAGAGAAATGTAAAATTTCTTTGAATTTAAGCATATTAGACATCTTAGGGGGGTTAGGTTTTCCAGTAAGAAATTGAAAATTCATGCTTTTTGTAGTGGGATATGTTGAATTTGAATAGAGAAATTTGTGGAAGAGAGAAGATTAAAGCCTAGCCTGGATAAGATGGAGTCGTATTTGAAGAAAAAAAATTGAAAATTATGCTTTAAATATGTTGAGAAGATTGCAAAATTTGAAACCGTTGAGATGTGGATAGAATGAGGAGAGTTCATAATCCATTGACATGTATGTGAATGGTATAATTATGTCATTCAAGATGAATTTAATATACCAAATTTTCATTTAGTGGCAAAAGCTTCGCAAGTAGGTTTGATGGCCTTAGTTAGAAAATTTGGTGTCAAATGAAATTGTTAACAAGTTGAAACTGAAGTGTACAACTCATCTTGAAACATGTAGAGTGTCATGGTTACAAAATTGGCATAGGGTCACTCTGAGGGAGAAGTGTTTCATAAATTTTAATATTGGGGGCTATAGTGATAGAATTATATTTCATGAGTTGCCCATAAATTGCTTGTCATATTTTGTTGGGGGAGGCTATTGAAGTTTGATAGAAGTGTTATGCATGATGGAGTAGAAATAGCTACCAATTTGACAAGGATGAGATGAAGTTGAATTCACATCCATTGAATGAAGAAGTGGAGAAGGTTAACCAAGCAATGGTAAGTGCAATGTTGGTGTATGTGAAGTGGATTCGCATGAACTATGGAGTAGTGAGATGGAGAAATTAAAGAGTAGAACATGGGTGCTATAGCATCAACACTTTTGAAAGACATCCATGGAGGGTTTTTAGGTGGTTTGTTTGTAAGAAATGCAACAGCGAAAGCGGAGGATGTGGCCAAAGAAAGTGGAGGATGTGGCCATGAAGGTAGAGCATGTGTCCATGAGGAATATAGCTAAAGCAGAAGTTGACAATGAAGAATATGGTATACTTATGTAGTCCATGCAACAAGTCTCTGAAATAATACCTAAGAGGGAGTTGGAAGGAGTAGTAAGTACCACTAAAATAAAATAAAAAGAGGTAATGCAACCTTGTGAAACAAATTCATAAAGAATGGAAGAAACAGTGAAAAGGTGGAGACTAATAACCAACTCCCTTTCGACTGACCCAACCCAACTTAAATTAACTACCTTTCTCATTGATAAAGGAGTCGTTCACAGACTTACCTACTCAATTGGGGGATTTCTCATTGATAAAGGAGTCGTTCATAGACTTACCTACTGAATTGGGGGAATCTAAAGAAGTACTAACTTACCAAGATATTACTATATATGTTTCCATCAAACTTATTGAACCCTTTGATACCTATTAGTGAAGGAAAGAACCCTTTGATACCTATTAGTGAAGGAAAGAACCCTTTGATACCTAATACTGAAGGATATTACTATATATGTTTCCATCAAACTCATTGAACCCTTGAAGGATATTACTATATATGTTTCCATCAAACTCATTGAACCCTTTGATACCTATTAGTGAAGGAAAGAACCCTTTGATACCTAACACTGAAGAAAAGTGGGTTAGATGTAGAATAGTGTTGGTTGAAGACATTGAAAGAACAATTCTTTGATACCTAATCCTAAAGGAAAGTGGGTTAGATTTAGAATAGTGTTGGTTGAAGACATTGAAAGAACAATTGTGGATATTAGCCATAATAATGGGAAAGGAGGATGTCCACTTTGCACTTGTTAAATCCTACCTTTTGCCCAAATTTTCAACGTTAGTTTGGTACAAAAGCTACCTTTTGAACAAGATGCCCAAATTTTCAACCCTAGGTACAAGCGCCTTCGTGGGGAGTTTGGTATAAAAGCATTCTTCATGTAGCCACCTATCCCACACAATCTTAGTTAGGTACAAGAGCATTCCTAAAGAGTTTTGTTACAAGAGCATTCGTCATGTAGCCACCTATCCCACACATCTTAGTTTCTTTAGTTTCTTTGTAGCCACTTATCCCACACATCTTAGTTTCTTTTAGTAGTTATGTGTTGCTTACATTATAGTTCGTAGATTATCCCACATCTTAGTTCATAGATTATCCCACACATCTTAGTCTTAATCTTAGTTCGTAGATTATCCCACATCTTAATTCATAGATTATCCCACACATCTTAGTCTTAATCTTAGTTCGTAGATTATTCTACATCTTAGTTCATAGATTATCCCACACATCTTAGTTCATAGATTATTCCACATCTTAGTTCATAGATTATCCCACACATCTTAGTGTTAGTTTCTTTTAGTAGCATCTTAGTCTTAATTTCTTTTAGTAGTTATGTGTTGCTTACATTATAGTTATAGTTGATGGATTTTATTGTTATATGAGATGCTATAGAAATTGAAGCAAGAATGTTATGGCAAAGAGACAACTTATCAACTTATCACGAGCTTTTTCAAGAAAGAGGTTTATGTGCGAGTTGTGGAGACACTCAGTTTTTGTTATCACGAGCTTTTTCATGAATGAGGTTTATGTGCGAGTTGTGGAGACACTCAGTTTTTGTTGCAGAAGGATTTTTGCAAGTGTTAGAAAATGAAGCAATAATGTTATGGCAAAGAGACAGCTTATCACGAGTATTTTCAAGTTATGGGGACACTCAATTTTTGTTGCAGAAGGATTTTTGTTGCATAAATCTCAGGATAGGCATCACTGTGGTTGCATAAAGCTCAGGCTAGGCATCATTGTGGTTAATTGTTGGAGCTCAAGCTAGGCATCATTGTGGTTGCATAAAGCTCAGGCTAAGCATCATTGTGGTTGCATAAAGTTAGTTATGGGATTTAAACCTATCTGCAACAAATTGATGAAACCATTCTTGGCTGCGAAACCGTTAATGGAAACCCTTAATGATATGAATGAAAATCATGGAACCATTCTTGGTTGCGAAACCCTTCGTGATATAAATTAGAAAATGATTGTCATAAATAATAATAAAAATTAAAAAATACTTCTGATGAGTTTAACAAGTTGAAAGGTCAAATAAAGAAATGAAGGGCACATTAATTATTGGAGACGGAATAGATTCATTGACCAATCCATTTGGTTAGCAGTTGGATGGTTGGAATTGATTCATTGACCAATCCATGTTGGCAGTTGAATGGTTGGAATTGTTAAACTTTCAACTGTTGTGTATACAACCTGCCAGACTGACTGATAGGTAGCCGTTGTGGTGAAAACAAACTATAAACTATACACCCAGCCCTGAGACTAGCTGCGATAGGTCTTATACTTAAAAGCCCAGGAACTTGACGATAGTGAAGTACAGGCAAACCCTTATTGATTGATTGGCAGCTATGAGGAGGGTGGGCCTGTCTGTCCTCATCATCATGGCGATCTCGACGTCACCTAAATGCTCGCTCGCTTAAGAAGGGGGAGGAGGCTTGCTGACTTACTCTCCTGTAGGCGCCGGTTTATCACCGAGCAAGGGGTCAAGCAAGAGTAATAGATGATGAAGCAAGAGTAAGAGAGCCAGAATCTGGAAAAAACTTATACTTTACATAACATGTAGAAAACAGTCTGAGGATTTTTCCATGGAATTCTCAATCCGTGTGAGGATTTCTCCATGGAATTCTCAATCTGTGTGCATATGATCAGATCATATGCCTCTTATTTATTACCCTAAATGATTAAAAACATAACTTTACCACTTTGATTAAAGTAAAAATCAACTCAAAACGTTATAATCTATTACACAGTGATTAAACTGAAAATGCTAATTAAACTCTCCTGTGGATACAATATCATGTTAAAATATAACCGCCATTCAGACAGCAAGTGATCAAATCAAAATTACAAGTAGACAGCATCCTTTGTAGATAAGGATATGTTGTTATTAGCACTTCATATAACATTGATATTCTCTGAAAATAGGCCATGAACAGTGAAAAAAAACACACAACCAAAATCTGGAGGCCATGAACAGTGAAAAAAACACAAGACCAAAATCTGGAGGCCGGCCAAGCATCCATCCAGTATCCTCTACACAAATATACATAAATACATATAAAGAGAAAGGAGGAGCGAACATTTGATCAGCCACGATCAGAAGGAAGAGTCTCTCTCTCCTCTGGCAAAAGGTCCTCCACCTCTCCTGGACGCGGGTAGTTCTCTGCCATGTCCTCAGACCACTGCCCCGCTTCTTTCTCCTCAATCTTCTCTTCCCCTGCATCATACCATTATTGCCTTAACAACTGTGAATAAAAAGCATCTGAGAATACCAGCAGCTACAGGATATAAATGTGAGAATACAAGCAGTTAGAGGATATAATAAATCTTACTCTGAATTTCTCTATCAGTAAAGGAGGGCATGTCCTCTCCTACAACAGGTGGGAGAACACCTTGCTCAACGGGCTCTTCGTCTTTAACAACTGGAATGGGCTCATCTTTGCCAGTTGTGGGATATTCATATTCAGGCCCTGTACCACCTTGTATCACAAACTGCAAAACTCACACCATCAATTATAATGCCAATTTAATTACATTTCTTCAATATGCAAACAAACATCAGAGAAAATACCTGATCAGCACGCATCTGCATCTGTTCTGAGGCCATTTCCTGCAATTATGTAAACCTCTCTGTAATATGATGAGAATGTTTGTCTGTGCGAATATATATATATATATATATGGAGGAGTCATGATAACCTTATTATCCTTCCATTCTACAGATGTCAAGTTGTTATCGCATATGGATGATAGACAGTTTATGAGTTGACAAGTGGTGTTCGAAGTGTCACGCAGAGATTATATGTATGTTGATGAAGGATAATGCCAAGTATTTGTTAACTAACAAGATATATTTGGAATATGTCGCCTGTACTTTCCGATTATACAATCAAGGCTGGTCCGTGTTCGTCCTGCTCGTGGGTTTGATATCCAAGTGTTCCAGTTGACATTGTTGGGAAGTTTCCATGGTTAAAAATAAATAAAAATTAACCAACATGTCGTTTAATTCAACTAGATATATATGGTCAACTCATCTGTCAAGTGAATAATATTCGCAAAAAAAACATTTAATGATGCTGAAGGATGGATGTAAATTGTTGCATTTAATGTGCAATATTAAATGTTTCATTATAAGGTGGATATTGAACTCCATGTTAATCACCTTAGTGACCAGCTTTCATTGAAGAGTATTTGCTGAAAAACTTTCACTGAGATATTCAAGTTCATTGTTCTGATAGTTAGAGGTTTGAATCTTGCTTTCATCATTTGGATTTTTCAACAACGAGAAAGTTAGTGTAGTTTGGTCCGTTATTAGTACCTATTCTTGTATTGGATATGTTTGGACTTTATATTAATTAGTTTTGACTTTTTATATGTTTTCATGTTTTGTAAAGTTTTTGAAATGGATTGTTAATATCTGAATTATTTATTGTTATAATTTTTATTTTCGACTTTTCATATGTTTTCATATTTTCTAAAGTTTTTGCAATGGATTGTTAATTTCGAATTATATATGTTTTCATGTTTTCTAAAGTTTTTGCAATGGATTGTTAATTTCAAATTATTTATTATTATAGTTTGTATTTTTCTTGTATTCGATATGCTTGGATTTTATATTAATTTGTTTTGACTTTTCATATTTTTTATGTTTTTTAAAGTTTTTGCAATGGATTGTTATTTTTTTTTCATGTTTTCTAAAGTTTTTGCAATGGATTGTTAATTTTTTTTCATGTTTTCTAAAGTTTTTGCAATGGAGTGTTAATTTTTTTTCATGTTTTCTAAAGTTTTTGCAATGGATTGTTAATTTATGAATTATTTATTGTTATAGTTTTTATTTTTCTTGTATTCGATATGCTTGGACTTTATATTAATTCATTTTGCCTTTTCATATTTTTTCATGTTTTCTAAAGTTTTTGCAATTGATTGTTAATTTCTGAATTATTTATTGTTATAGTTTTTATTTTTCTTGATTACTATTGGGCTATAGTTTTACCTGTTATTTACCAGTCGGGGGCGTAATTCTTGGAAGTTGGGTTGGTTATTTAATTCATATTTAAAACAGTATTGAGGATGGAGGTGATTACTTAATGCAGTTGGCTATGTGTAAGGTTCAACTTGCAAGTCAGTTTTCACCGCTAGTTTGCACCGCCCTTGTCCATTCTTGCACCGTCATTGTCGATTCATGGCTCACATTTACTGCACCATAACTTTACTGCCACCGCCACACGCCTCACCACCTTACTCCATTCACGCCCTCCATTCACCGCCTTCCTATTATCTTTTTGCTCAATATGCAATAGTCTTACTCCATTCACCGCCTTCCTATTATCTTTGGCTCTTTCATTCCTTCATTGCTCAATATGCAATAGTTGACAGGCTATCTACCTTATGCAGGAGATGATACCTTGGGCTCCTTCATTGCTCAATATGCAATAGTTGACAAGCTATCTACCTTATCTACCTTATGCAGGAGATGTAGGCTATCTACTTACTCGTATTCTCCACATATTGCTCAATTTGCAATAGATGATAGGCTATCTACCTTATGTACGATATGCTGGCGATTCACAATTTACTTACATACTCCAGGTATCTTTGGCTCATACTCCAGGTATCTTTGCCTCGATTGCTCAATCTGCAATAGATGACAAGCTATCAGTAATTTGCAATTGAAATACTTGAAAGAGATATTGAAATTAGGGAGCTATTGTCTTTGCTCTTATGCAGGAGATCCATACCTTATGCAGCAGATCCAGGGCCCTTGGCAATGGCACCGATGATGAATTTATATAGCGGCCTGCTATGCACGGGATGGATCATTCAATCGAATCGAAGGCAAGCCCTTTTCTAAACAAAATTGATTTTTTCTGTCGTAGAGACACATAAAAATTAAGGGATTTCTTGTAAGCCCAATATTTTTTAGTCAATTATCTATTGCATAATTGATGCACAAGAAAAAAGAAAGCAAATTACATAAATTACAGTTGAACTTACCCAAGCTAAATCTAGTTCGAATCTCTTGTATCAAACAGGAACCTGCTCAGGCCTTCGCAAAACACAAATTCTACTATATTGGTAGCAAATGAGGCCTTCCAAAATTTTATTGATTGTGTTCGCCATTGTTTCTCTGCATCTCTGGAACAACACATCCATTATTTAATTCATGCACAAGATAAAAGAAAGCAAATTACATAAATTACAGCTAAACTTACCCAAGCTAACTCTAGTTCAAATCTCTTGTATCAAACACGAACCTGCTCAGGCCTTCGCAAAACACAAATTCTACTATACTGGTAGCAAATGAGGCCTTCCAGAAGTTTATTGATTGTTTTCGCCATTGTTTCTCTGCATCTCTGGAACAACACATCCATTATTTATTCTCTGAAATGGGAGAAAATGAATCCTTCTAGAAGTTTGCTGATTGTTTTCCATTGTTTCTCCGCGTCTATGTAACATCGCATAAATTACCAGTTACTCTATATAGATTAGGCCAGTATCTTTAATGTCAATATTCCAGGCATTTGGCGAGGTTCTTACATGGGTAACCAGCGTACCGACTTATGCCTTGCCTTTATTTTTCACGTTTACTATCTAGCTTCCATGCTTTTACACATAACTTGCATGGTCCCCCTGTCTGAGACCACCTACCCTATGATGAGAGTGATTTTATTAAACTCTGAAACTGTTTTTTTAACCTCTCAGCCAAGGCTTAAATAGAGCCTCGCAATTCTCAGTATTTTGCGTATTATATCCTCCTGGTCTCTAGTGCTAATATCTCTGTCATGCTGATACGCTCTCAATTACCAACGGTTGAATAACAGGAGTTGTTGTTGGAGAGAGCCCTGCATACGAATATTAGAAAATATGTAAAAACCCTGCAGTGACACATCCTTTCATCCCGAAAACACAATATAATGGCATTGTACAGTGGCACGTTCATGTGGGATATATGGTAGATATCCAGTCCGATCTTTTCATTTCAAATGAGTCCTCTCTCTCTCTTTCACTACTCAAAAACACAAAATCTGGGGACAAAATACGCTTACCTGCTAATGGAACATTTCCTCTATATCATTTGAACAGTTGAACTGTAGTGGCTTAGGCGTTGGGATCAAATGAAGCCTAAATAAACATACACATTGTATCAACTGGCTGCTGCAAAGTTGTCCACAATTTCTCCATTGATCTCGCCTTCCTATGCTCTGTGTTGGTCTTGAAAACATGTATAGCTTCAA
Source organism: Larix kaempferi (assembly GCA_027924585.1). Lineage (NCBI taxonomy): Eukaryota > Viridiplantae > Streptophyta > Pinopsida > Pinales > Pinaceae > Larix > Larix kaempferi. The sequence goes on from BSBM01000858.1 coordinate 21,393,999, forward strand.
ATATTGATCTCGCTTGGTTTGAGTGCAGTGGCTTTGGTTTTGGGTCTCTTTCACATTTGCATGTAAGATGTTTCATGTCAAAACCCAAGCAACGGGGGAAAATACCAGATGTCTCACGCCATGAGCCTATTGACACAAACCCAGTCGACAAGGGTTCCTCAGTCTGTCAACATCCAACCCCCCGCGATCTCCCTAAGCACCGGCCCAGACAAGTTTTACCCTGTCCAGCAACACCTGCGGAGCAGATGAGGTCTCACCCGAGATGTTCAAGGGAGAGTTAACAGAACCATGTTTCCGCCGAATGAAGGAGGATTTTGTGCATCAACTAATCAACTTATTGCGACATTCAGAAATAGACCTAAGCATTCAACTCAAGTATTAAGCATAATCACAACATCATTCGACAGATCTCGCAATAGATATAATAGTAAAACATTAATTGCAGCAAGGAAACATCGCATCATTCACAGATTCATATCGCATAATGCATTCATCACATGGAAAACAGGAAAGACATAAGGATTTTGCTCAAAACACTGTCATATCATATTCATCTTTGCAAAAACCCAGATACATCAAGATAATCCTTTTGTCGCATACCCAGATTAACAGACGATAATAGGAAAATTCATCAGCTCATGTATCTCCAAATCGGTCTCCCGATATTCAATTCATCAACTATCTCTTCTCGATTACCTTAACACTTACAATGCTAAGTCTATTTATAGGCTTATGCCTTTACATTTGCGGTCCACTTAGGCAACCGTCTAACTAATTCTCAACAAACTTTACAAAAAGATTAACCCAAAATCTCACATAATGCGGTCAAATGACCCAAAACCCACATAATGCGGTCCAAATGACCCAAACCCTACATAAACTAATCGACTTGCGCGTTGCTTTCCTCCTTTCGTAGTACCTTCGGCCTTGCGCAACATCCGCGATGCTGCGATGTTGACTCATCCAAACCGCCTTCCAACAAGCCCCCAACACAATCTTGTGCCTCGCCCTCGAGCTACGTCAACTAGACATGGTGTACTCAGTGGCCTTCAGCCTGAAGTCCTCCTACTGTTGATCAACCTCCTTGACCTCCTCTTTTACTGCCGCAACCAGTGCTTGACTCTCTGTCACATCCTGTGTGGATGGATGCTCACGCATCTTCTCAACAACTTGCCAACGACCCTCCTGCACAACCTGTAGTGCAGAACTTTCCTTGAGCAAAAATTGTCCTCCAACCTCTTGGAACTCCTCCAGCTGCGTGTTTCTCTTCTTCTGACGCTCCTTAGCCTTTGCGATGCGTTGCTGCAATTCTTTTCGTTCTCCCGATTTGGTGACCTGAGCAACTGGTGGCAGCGTTCTCATCAACACCTTCAGTGTTGCCAGCTGCCCTTTTGCTTCTTTCCGCATCTTGGTCAGCTAGTCTAACTGCTCGTCCTGAACAATGCTACCCCAAAATTGTGCAGTCTCTGTAGTGATCTTGGTCGCTGTCTGTTCCAACTCGCCCATCTGTGTTTCCAACTCCTCGATGGCGCATTTCCGTTCATCTACTTGCTCTTGTGGTGTGCCAGGGTTTATTCGAGCTGTCAAGTCGTCATTGTCACGTTGTAACTGAGCAATGACAGCCCCAAAATGATGTGCATGCTCGACTAGATCCAACTGCGCGATGGGATCTAGTACATGCTGACATGCTCCAGAGACTGTCGCCTCCAACCCCACACTGTTATCCCATAGGTTAGCTTTCTCCACGATTAAGCAATCCTACTCTTTCTTCAACTCCTCTATCGCCCTATCTTTCTCAGCAATCATTTGTTCTAGCTTGTCTTCCAGTTCATCTACCACCTCTCGTGCCGCTACTGCCTTTCCCTTTAATTATGCCACCTCTTGCTGGGCCGCTACCTCATTTTCCTGCAATCGCAGGAGATGACCGTTGATCTCCTGTATCCTGTCCACCATTTCTCGGTTGGAAACCGCCTGCATATCCGTCAACTCCTTCGTGGACATCCCATTGATGTTAACGGACAAAATTTCTAACTGCTGCAGCACGGCCTGGAAAGCCTCATTGTCAGTCACAATCGCAGTCAGGGGAATGTTCACGTTCTGAACCCGTGGCTTAGTGTTGATTGTGCCAACTTCCTGCCCAATTGCTACCCCCGGTACTCGTTGTGAAACAATATCACATAAAGAATCAAGGTGAACGTTTACCTCTTTTAAACCTGTTTCCGCCTATGTCTTCATTGCTCTAGCTTCCACATTTGTTGCATTGGTTAAAACCGTGATAAGTCCTCCCAAATGCCCGTCCATCGCTGGGGAGGCCTCACTGATCGTACCATACTCATAGTGTGCCTTCGTTCTACCCTCCTCAAGGTCGCGGTCTATATCATCGTCCGTGGGCGTTTTTGTTGATTCCTGATCCGAATCATGGTGACTCTGCTGGTCCTGCACGGGTGGTGGATCAACTGGGCCCGCCATGATCTCCACCATACTAACTGCTTCCCGCCATTCTACTGGCCATTCGCCAATAATCGCAGCCATCTCCTCATGGGACAATTTGTAGTGTGTCAGCAGCCATTGCTTCACGAAGTCGCATCGTGCTTTCACATGAATAGCATGAGGCCTAATCACGAAGTGATCAATCTGCTTGTAGTTCGTCGCGGCTTCTTCAGATAAGCAAGGAAATCTCATCGCTGCTACCTGTAATGTCTCCCAATAGATCCAAAATTGCATTGTGCATTCCTTAAGGCACTCGGGTTCTTGCACCCACCACAGGTTTTGATAGCGCGCCCCATTACGGTCTTTGGTGGAATCAACTTCCATCCCTTGGTAAGTGTCTGGCTCCTTCCATGCGACAAGCGCGATCAAGATCAAGAGCCAACTGTACGTTAATGCGCCCTTCCCATCTTGGACACTTGCTGCGTCCTCTGCCAACTAGTTCAACAAGAAGAGTGACCAATTCATCTGTACGCCTTCCGTGCACACGCCACAACCCCCAAATTACACTGGTTGGGTCTATTCTTCTGGACCACTTTGCAACACAGTATCTTTGCTCCGATAAGGACCTCCCTATCATTAATACTTCCAGTGCGGTAGGTGCAACCATCACGTTCCAATCCATAACGTTGTACCAATTGTGCTGCCCTATTTTTATCATTCTCTTTCCCTCTGAAGTATTGCGAAGGGTCCACTCCATCCTTCGGCAACCCGGTGATCTCAACAATTAAATCAATAGTGACTGTAATTGATATGTCCAACCACAATGTTCGGTCGTGGAAGCATGCCAGCAAATGCTTCACACACGCATTGACCTCTGGAAATCACCCAAAGTGTGGCATGTTGATGAGTCCAAGCAATCCCGCTTTATCTAACCCACGTGCCCAATATTGCGGAATGGGATTTTCGCCAATTTGTGTCCCCAGCACATAGGTATCCGCCATAATTTCCTTGTATGCCACCATGTCGTGGTTGTCATATCTCATGCGTATCAATGCCGACACAATATATGCAGAGCATGTCATTCCTGCTGGTAGCGCTGGCATCCGTACTGGGTATTTCTGACTTTTAGTAGGATTTTGGGTTGGCATACCAGGCCAACATGGGGGCACATACCCATGGATATCCGCAGCAGATATCCCTTCCCAAGTGGTCGAATCTCCAATTCCACATCTCGACTATCCCACATCCGCTGGGACCTCCTCCACAACAGTTGCATATGATCTTAGTTGATGTTTGCTCTACGAGGACTCGAACTGTTGGCCCCCCCTCTGATTCTTGATTACAAATGATGAACCAACAGGCATGCTGGAAACTTCTTCTTCGATGCTTACTGGCCGAGCAGGCGATTCGACACCACTGGAAACTTCAACCATTGGTTCACTCGACATGCCGCACCAAGGCCCCTCTCGACTTAACAGTTACTCACCCTCCAACGCTAAGCAACGTGCACAACCCGCTACTAGAAAACACACTGCACTTAACTCGGCAGCTCAACTCAACGATGCAACACTGAAATATACTTCTCACTCTGCACAATGATCCCTTCCGACCGCATTCATCGCCTTCTTATCGTGCCGGATAGTTCACTTGATCATCATGACCAAATCAAACCACTCATCATGACCAAATCATGCCTTAATTACTTGAATCCGCCGTCGATCCTGTCAATCCAACAGTCGGATCCTCCATTAATGGCGATCATTTCATCACACACTACTAATTAATTTCCTTTAACTTCCTGCATTTATTGCTGATTTGACGGGGTTGCGACCCTGCAGCTTTCGCAGCACAGACCCCGAACTACGATACAATCACTCCTGCTTGCGTATTATTTCCCTGCTGGTGCGCCATCCTGCCTTATAGCATCCTACATTTTTATTTTTATTTTGATGCGACTCAAGCATCACACTGCTCTGAGCCCGTCTTGTAGGGATTCAACCTACTACCATTCACCATCTTTGGGAGCATCGCTCCATCCAACTGTTGCATCTATACTGCGCCTGCTGAAAGTATGACATTGATGCGATATGGACCGATCCAATGCATCTGTAACTTCCCTGGATGCTTCATGAACTTGCTGTCATACAACAACAACAAGTCACCTTGTTGAAACTATTTATTTTTATATGGCGATCATGCCAGGATTTTTTTCCGATCCTTTTCCACGCGTTGGTGAAAACCTACGATGAAGCAGTATTCCTCAAGCTACACTAGCTGCGCTAGACGTTCTCCTAATGCTGCTTCATCATCCATGCATGTCACTGCCGCTATGCGGAGACTCGGGACAATGTCCATAGGAATAATCGTTTCTTTCCCATACACCAATTTGAAGGGTGTCTATCCCATCAACCTTTTACAAGTGTTGCGATATGCCCACAAGACTACTAGAATATTCAAATCACAATTGTCGCAGTTCGCATTCCAAACCTTTGCCAGCGCATTCTTCAATACCTTGTTGAAAGCTTCCACTGTGCCATTTTCCTGCGGATGATATGGTGTACTCTTCTTATGCTGTATCTGGAGCTCTACTATCAATGCATTGACTGTGTGATTGATGAAGTGACTCCCCTGATCACTCATCAATACCTTCGGGAAACCAAACCGAGTGACAATGTTGTCAAACAAGAACCGCGTTGTTGTTGCAGCAGTGCAATCTATGACTAGTGCGGCCTCTGCCCATCTTGTCAAATAATATGTCGCTGTGATGATGTATCGTGCACCAGTGCATTTCCCAGGTGGGTTGATAAGGCCCATGAAATCCACTGCCCATTTATCAAATGGATGCAGTGTCACTTGAGGTATTAATGGCATCTCATCCCTCCTGGAGGGTTTTCCAGTCCGTTGACAAACATCGCAAGTGCACACATAATCCGTCGCATCACTATGAAACATGGGCCACCAAAGCCCCGCACGAAGCACATTCTTGGCAGTCGCACGACCGCCGTATTGTCCACCATCCACTCCTACATGTGCTTTCGACAAGATCTGCCCTTGCTCATGAGGTAGGACACAGTGCCTCAAGATCTCATCGGATCCCAGTTTGTACAACTATCCTACAATCAATTAAAAATTTGCATCCTTGACCACTAGTTGCTTCTTCTGACTGGTGGTTATCCCCTCTGGTGCGGTTCTTGTCGCCAGAAACTGAATGATTTCTTCATAGTAGCCATCATCTACCTCAGCCCTGAATAGTTGTGCATCTAGCAACCCATCTTCAATGTTAGTTGGTTCCTCCCCTGTCTCAATTCGCGACAGATGATCTGGCCCCGCATTCAATCGGCCTGGCTTCACAATCACCTCAAAATCAAACTCCTGAAAGAGAATTAACCAACGACATATCTTCCCCCCCAAGACAGGCTTATTGACCAGATATTTTAATGTAGAATGATCTGTGAACATCTTAAAGTGACCTCCCAATAAGTAGTGCCTAAAATTCCGCAGTGCATACACCATCGCTAAGCCTTCCCTCTCTGTAGTGGTATAGTTCCTCTCTACAGATGACAACTTCTGACTTGCAAAAGAAATTGGGTGATCCAGATCCCCTTCCCCTAGTTGCGCAAGCACTACTCCCAACGCAATTCCTGATGCATCTACATGGAAATGTAATTCCTTGCTCCAGTCCGGAAATATCAGTATCGGTGCAGAATCCATCTTACCCTTCAGCGTCTCAAAACTGACTTGACATTCGGGACTCCACAAGAATACCGCGTCCTTCTTTAACAACTTATCCATCGGGGCAGTGATCGCTGCATAGCCCTAGATGAACTTGCGATAGTATCAGGTGTGCCCCAGTGTCACTCTCAACTATTTGACATTGGTAGGTGGTGTTAAGCTTAGAATGAGCGCAATCTTTGTTGGGTCGATCAACGATCTTTGCTTACAAACAATGTCACCCAACAATATCCCAAATGGTGCACAGAAATGCACTTCTTCAAGTTCAGCGATATCTGATGCTGCCGACAGCGCTCCAACATGAGTCGCATATTTTCCAGATGATAGCTGATCAAGCCATAAACTGTCCAGTCGTCCATGTAAACTTGCAGAAACTTCTGAATAAAATCCCTGAAGGCTGCAACAACAACCCGAGAAAATATCGCAGGTGCATTCTTCAGCCAAAACGGCATCACCGTGTACTGGAAACAACCCCACTCAGTCACAAATGTTGTCTTGTGGCGGTCCTCTTTTGCAATTCTGATCTGGTGATAGCCAGAGAACCCATCCGTGAAAGAATACATTTCTTGGCCACCCACTCCTTCCAGCACCTCATCAGTGAACGGTGTCGGAAATGGATCATGCAGACATGCGTCATTCAGCTTCCTCAAGTTGACACAAATTCGTACTTCATCAGTCTTCTTGTCCTGCACCACCATAGGACTAATACAGTATGATTCTTCAACCGGTTCAATGATGCTCGCATCCAACATATGGTCAATTTCTAATTTGACCCTTTCCTTATGCCGTGGATTCAGTCGATATGGCCGTTGCCTAATTGGTTTTGCATCAAGTTTCAATGGGATCTTCATTTCCCCAAATCCCCCAAGATTCCCTTCATCTCTGAAAACTTCGTATGGGACAAGTCTTGGAACTCATGCAACAGGTCTGTGACTGTCGCCATCATGTCCTCATCCCAGTAGTCGCCAAAATTGGAAAACTTTAGGCTCGCTTTTGTCCCAATGTTGAGCTTCCTGAGCTTCAGCGACTGACTGATCGGATCTGTCAGTGCATCAGGAGATACAACATCACGACTGCCTTCTGACTCCGAAATATTGACATTTCGCGGCTCGTCCCCATCCTCCGTCCCTTCAATGATATCATAACATTCCATCATCAATTGCATCTTATAATGTGTATGTGGATCCACAGGATATGCCATTGGAACTACCTTCAGAACAACATCGCGGATGAGCTACAAAGCATTATGGACATCTGGGTTGGCATTCGCGAAGCTGAAGGTATGAGTCAAGCAAACCGTCAACTCTAACGAAGTGGTGATCTCCCCGCGCAACTCAGATACGGCATACCATGATCGCGACATTTCATCCAAAGTGTGGATGAACGCATGGACCCATTCGTCCCTTGGTCGCGATGCCCACAACCTATGACATTCAACCAGATGACTTCCAGGGTCATTCCGTCCATCATATTTCCCTATGTGATAAACTTCGGTGTCGCCAAAGTGAACCCTCATCAATATCCAGCACTGCGACCACCCATCAATCGACTTCTTATGGGTCGCCCACCAACGTACTGGAGCAGCCTTCAGTGCTTCCTCCAATGCCAGCAATCGTTGTGGTTTTGAGACCTTTTCCTCAAACTCCATGAGAAATTCAGACAATCCGGGAATCCCTTCATATACTGGCAGTGCAACAATTTAAGTCGCAACACGGCTTAATGACTACGTGATCAACCCACACTTGCAAAGTGACACCTCATGCAAGCAATTTTTCCAATTCTCTAAAGCGTCGTCAGAGTCGGAAGATGCAGAACTGGAGCTGTGCCACCCAAGCTCACCATCGGCAGTTGGATGAATGTAATCTTCTAAGATATTGTACGCATGGTCCCATCTGCTGGAAACTTCATCTTTTACTGGTTCAACATATATGTGTCCTTCAACCAGATCCAATGGAGCTATGACTCTGAGGTTGCGGTTTTCAAAGGTCATCATCCACTTCTTAACATTAATTACTGTTGAACTGTCATTAGCCCATCCAATCCCCAGCAACGCGGGACAGGAACTTCCCCCTTTAACAACGTTGATAACATCAAAATCAACATATGTCTTCATCCCCCCAATGTCCACAACAATGCAGAGAACTCTCCCAGTCGATGTCACCTTGGCCTGATTAGCCAATCAGAGCTGCATGAGAGATAAGCTCAGCATTGGGCTCCCCATTTTCTGCCAGGCCTGCTTTGTTAGAATGTTGACATTTGAGCCAAGATCCAAAATGACTGAATCGACCTCATAGTCCCCAATATGGATGTTCATGCGGATATCCTTACTTGTCTTCCACCTTTGTAAAGAGTTTACCGCGAACTCTTGCCGTATCCTGGTTGCTCAATGAAACAACCCCTCGATCTTGGCAAGAGCATCAGGATCTCTTGCCAGCGATAAACAAATTTCAAAAAAATTATGTAAAGTACCAAACTATCACGATGGACCTACCTCTGAAGTTGAATCAAAAAAAGGGGGCATGTCACAAATAATTGCCTTACCAGGATTTCATCCCATCGCCTCACGTGCTTGAAAGAATGTATCTCGCTCGTCATTAATATCAAACTGCACCTTCTTTTACCCAGCTAACCGGATGAGTGGATGTGGACCATCTTCTCCTGTCGTCGCACCTCCGCGAGTGATCACTACAACAGTAGCATCTTCTGTCCTCGGCTCCTCAGAAATTGTCGTGATAGTTGCGCCCTGAGTCTGGTTCAGCGGTGGATTCCCAGGTTGGTTCGCAGTCTGGTTGGCATTCTGATTCGGATGTTGATTTTGGTTCTGCGGTTGGTTTTGATTTTGTATCAGTTGCTGCACTTGATTCTAGTTCTGCAACTACTAAACATTTCCCACCTGCCATCGCGCAATCAACTATGGACAGTTTTCAACAGTGTGATCAGTAACGAAACAAAACATACACTATGTCTGCAATTGTGGGAAATGTCATTGGTAGTGTCCCAACACTCCGCAGTTATAACATTGGATAGGTCCGCGACCTCCTCGTCCTCCTCCGTGACCAAATCCTCCACCACGTCCACCCTAGAATCCTCCGCAGAATCCCCCTTGTTGCTGATATTACGGTTGATTGACCTGTGGCTGCATCGAATTCAGTTGCAACTGAACACACTGCCCTGGCTTAACGTACTGTGGCTGCTGAATGTACTATGGCTGCTATGAAGCCATCTACATCAGAGCATACTGTGGCATACACTGTTGGTGTGGTTGCGGCTGCAGTACAAACTGCACCTGCGGTTGAGGTAGCGGCTGAGCCACCTGTGGCTATAGTTGCGGTTGTTGTACAACACCCTGGTCTTCCTTCACATAGAATGCATCGTACGTTCTTTCTTGAAGTAAGCAATACACGTAGAAATCCTTATCTTCATGTCCCATAGACTTGCAGAAGGTACAATACAAATTCATCGGCTTTGTGACCATATTCTGCATGTATTGACACTCCTCATTTTGATGCCCATATACCTGACAGATGCGACACCATGGCATACCTCCTCCACTCAATGGGTTCGTCGCCCCGGATACCAGATAGTTGTGGAAGTCTGGGAAACTATCCTTAGTATGCCCCTCTCCACGACATTGCGTACACCACGCCTCTTCACGATGTTCTTTACCCTTCTTAAGGCCTTGCAGCTGTATTGTCAAGTTGGCCAGGTGTGTCTGAATCTGCGACATGCCAGCTGCATTCTCACCAATCAACGAATCTTCTAACCGCATCACAATTTCCAGGGCTTCACTCGATGTTGCAATGTTCTGTTGCATCAACGGTAGTCAAATGTGAGGGAGCAATGCCGTGATGAACCCATCTTTGTGTTGAACATCGCTCATATCGAAGCTGACCCTCGCCATCATTGTTTTGAACCGTTGGTCAAAATCCCACACAGTTTCATAGGGATACTGCTTAATCTCTTTTAATTTTGTGATATAATGCGCTTCATACTTAGGTTTTTTGAACTCTGCAACCAATCCTTTTCTGACTTCTTCTAGCGTCTTCTCCGGAGTGCCCACAGGAACCTACACAAATTTCATGAACCAGTCTAATGCACGACCCCGGAGAGTTGTCGCCAATTGTCCTTTCTTGGAATTATCATCAGTAATTTGCTTAATAGTCCATACTGCTTCACATAAGAACCAGTATTGTTCGGGATTATTTGTTCCATTTCCATGGAACAGCAGCAACTTTGCATCTTTGCCCGCCATCCTGGGATTCCTTCCTATAGTCACTGAGTTACTAGCAATTAAGTTATGTTGACTCGATGAACACGGTGGTGTCAAAGTTGTATTTCTTCCTGGTTGAGAGATAGTGAGCGGAGGTGTGGGTATGTTGTTGGTGGGGGTTGGTCTTGCCTCTATCCTGGGCGTAGCCTGGTCGTCCTTGTTGGCACTTTGAGGTCACTTCATCCCATGTGGTCTTCCTTCGCGGCTTTGCGTTTCTAACGCAACAAAACCTTCTCCTGTCCTCTGCCTCTTTTCCTGTTGAAACCTTGCTTCTCCCCTTGTAAGACCACTCTCTTCCTGGACTTCCTTAACAGTCTCGTCATAACTTGCACCCATCTACCCTGTATCATTCCATGTACCGCCCCCTGCTGTCGTGGTATCCACAGCCTCTGCCCACCAGGTTGCTACTGGTCTAGGTGCATCTTCAGTATGCTCTTTTCACAAATGAGCATCTTAATTGACAACTGTAGCGACAACAGAAACCTACTTCTTGGTCCGTTGAAGAATTCCCTTTCTGCTTCACTGCAGGACTTTGTCGTATCAACCACAAACTCAGTGATATAACCTTCTAGGATACTGTCGACCCAGACCTCAATAGCCCGCGATACTTTGTTGTCAACTTCTTGCAGCTCCTAGATCAGTTTTGGGGTCCAAGCTGTCGGTTCACCACCTTGGAAGTTCCTCTTCTGATAGATCAATTTTGCTAACCATTCATACAGGATGATTGGGAACTCGCAGAAAAAATATTCGTGTGGACCGTCATGAATGTACTTTGCCAACCACCGGTCTGTCGACAACCCAGGGTTCTGATTTTCTTTTACAGCAAACTCTCGCAACTTTAGGTCGAACCAATATTGGATCTCCGGTCTCGTCGGATGCCACAACATATCCTCCTTTCACTTCACGCTAGGTCCCATCAATGGAAGCATTTGTTTACACAAACCCAGTCGACAACGATTCCTCAGTCTGTCGACATCCAACCCACCGCGATCTCCCTGAGAACCGGCCCAGACAGGTTTTACCCTGTCCAGCAACACCTGCGGAGCAGATGAGGTCTCACCTGAGATGTTCAAGGGAGAGTTGACGAAACCATGTTTCCACCGAATGAAGGAGGATTTTGTGCATCAACTAATCAACTTATTGCGATATTTAGAAATAGATCTAAGCATTCAACTCGGGCATTAAGCATAATCGCAACATCATTCGATATATCTCGCAACAGATATAATAGTAAAACATTAATTACAACAAGGAAACATCGCATCATTCACAGATTCATATCGCATAATGCATTCATCACATGGAAAACAGGAAAGACATAATGATTCTTCTCAAAACACTGTCATATCATATTCATCTTTGCAAAAACCGAGATACATCAAGATAATCCTTTTGTCACATACCCAAATTAACAGACGATAACAGGCAAATTCATCAGCTCATGTATGTCCAAATCGATCTCTCGATATTCAATTCATCAACTATCTCTTCTCGGTTACCTCAACACTTACAATGCTAAGTCTATTTATAGCTTTACGCCTTTACATTTGCGGTCCACTTAGGCAACCGTCTAACTACTTCTCAACAAAATTTACAAAAAGATTAACCCGAAATCTCACATAATGCGATCAAATGACCCAAAACCCACATAATGCAGTCCAAATGACCCAAAACCTACATAAACTAATCGACTTGCACGCTGCTTTCCTCCTTCCGCGGTACCTTCAGCCGTGCGCAGCATCCGCCATGCTGCGATGCTGACTCATCCAAACCGCCTGCCAACATATCCACTTGGCCATAAAAAGGAAACCAACTACACTTGGAATTTCTCGTGGCCTTTCAAACCTGATGCATCTTTTACGTTTTTTATCATGAAACTATTCGCGTCTCCCTTGCGTTGCTTGTACCACTCATATATTCACTCATTGATTATTCCTTGTTTTCAAAGTATTTCAAGTTTGTATCTTGGTTTTCAAAGTATTTCAGGTGGTATCGAGCGGACATGCCTTAAGCCTAGTGCTCGCGGTTTCCTTGACTCCGGTTGCATGCCTTAAACGTGCCATATTTTTTATGCATCGTGGTTTCCTACTTTTGCGGCCTTAAACGTGGCTGCGTCTTTTTTATGCGCTCGTAGTTTCATACACGTGCAGCCTTAAACATGGTTTCCTTGACTCCTCCTTTTTTTTTCAACGGAAAAATCACCTTCCTGCTATTCTAAAGGAATCAAGGAAAGCTAACAACGCACGGGAAATCTCAACAAACTTCCTCACATATCGTGGATGGTAGGTCGAGCAAACCATCAGCTGGTAATCCAATCCAGAAAATGTCTCAATGGAATTGAACCCAAGTGGATGGAATGAAATCCATCACCCCACCAACGGGCCACCGTATCCTTGACTTCCTTTATGCACATAGTATGCGCATAGTTGGCATCACAGTGTTTATGCTATGCTCATTGGTGTAATCTTTCAACACCAGTTGGCGCATAGAATATTGATTTTATATGCCATAAAAGTATGGTAAAACAATGGGCGTGGCCATTCGAGGACAATCAACTGATCAACTCAGTATGAAACAAGTGCGATTTGTGCTGAGCTAATGTACACATGCATGTTGACGTTTGGTGCAATTAAATCAATAAAGCAACAACAACAATTTCTTTACCACCCGGCTACTAGGAAGGATGTATTGTTGATGTGCATTGGCTCATGGAATCGATGCCAATGTATTCTGCATCTTTTCGACTATGCAGACTCATTTTATACTTTTGAACACGATCCACACAATCACCGATGCATTAAACAATGCAATTCCATTAAAAATCTTTTGTTTCAAAATTAATTATTTATAAAATTCATTTCATAACAATGGACAATGTGCTTTTAGTGTATAATATTTATAAGTAATTTTTAAGCGTCATAAAACATCTACAACAAAATAATATAATTGTTTCTTGGATAGTTAAATGGATTTTATTTTTATTTTTAATTTAAGTAAATGTAATGTAATTGTCAAATGATTTATTGATTTATAAATAAGTCAAATTGAAAAACTAAAAAACATCCAGGTTTTCTTTATCTATAATTTTTAAATTATTTGTATGCTATTAAAGGAGGAAGATCAACAATGCATCGGTTCTAACCATGTCATGCCTAATTTGCAGCAACCATCTGAATTGGAAACCTAACAATATTCTTTCCTCAATTGCTTACCTTCTGGAACGAAGTACTCACCCTTTTTTAAATTTCCGGCCTAATATGGCATGCAAACTTCATTGCAAAAACAACAACCCAATGTGAATGCAATCGAGCAAAGCATATTCTTATATCAAGAAAGGCATAGACATATTATTTGCTAATCGACAGGGACATCGCTACTCTGTAGCACTTGTTTTTAATTGTTGAATTTTGTGAATTGCAATTGTGAATTGCTAAGCTACACAACTACCCCACCATTCTCCATTGGAATCCATTGACCCAATGGCATTCATCCCAAGAGGTTAGTTGTTTTTTTAAATAAATTAAAAAGAATATTAATAGAATTTTTTAAAATTTTGTCCCTTTGCAACCATTATGCTACCAATTTACAATATTTGGTATAAAATTTATTTTAAAATTATTTTTACAATTAAATAAATTTTAATTTGTTTTATTTTTAATTTTATTGATCAATAACAATAATTATACCATTTTTTTATTTTTTTTTATCAACTAAGGTTGTTTTTTTTTTCAACAATGCGCTGGCAAGCATAAATGCTATCAAAAAAATTTCAATCCACTCAAGGATTGAAAATTAGAACTCACTAACAAAAACTCAAAAAAAATACCATATTATTAAAAATCTAAGGCAAACACCTTTTTTTTTATCACAACCCTTATAAACCTTAATTGTAAAACCATATCATCCCTCTAATATATCCCTTTTATTTTTTTTCCTTTAAATTATAACCTTATACCTCTAAATCTTTATAATCTATATACTATAACTCATAGAGTATTTGAAACCTTAAGACAATCTCATATAACAATTAAACACTATTTTGTAAAATCTAAAACACCTCATCGTTATAGCCCTTAAGCAATATAATACCAAATCCTTAAGTCTAAACCCTTAATCTCTAATCCTTATATATTAAATTAAAGTTGTGAGTAGATATTGATAGGAATAGTCCAACAAACCATTCAATCAAAAGCATGAGCTATAAAAATGGTAGTTATATGGTTACATTAAAAGGCTTGCTTATGTTAAATAAAAGCTTGATTGATAGGGATAGTATGACAATGTGATACTAATTATTCAAAAAAAACATTTATTTAATAGTGAAAACACAAAGGCAATTTAAGAATGCCTAACTAGCACACAATCAATTGTAATAAATAAGTGTGCAATAAGTAATAAATTTAATCATATAAAAGAATGCAAATGAGAACACCAAATAGTGTTCAATTATGCATGGTATTGTTAATTCAAATGAGAAGACCAAATAGTGTTCAATTATGCATGGTATTGTTAATATAAAGAGTGAGATACAAGTTGACAAGGATCAAAGTAGTTGTGAGATAAGTATGGGGTATGATTTGTCAATATAAAGAGTGAGATACAAGTTGACAAGGATCAAAGCAGTTGTGAGATAAGCATGGGGTATGATCATGTAGGGGAACCATTACATGAGTTCAACCTTTCAAACAATATAAAAAAAATGGAATTGAATGCAAGACCATTCACATGCTTATGTAGATAACGACCTAGTAACTTACTCCATCCCAAGTGAACTTGATCGTTATGATGGAATGCTGCACACATAGAAAATTGAAGGATCAAAATTGCAATGATGAGTACAATGCATAACAAGTAACCTCATATATAGTGCATAAGGATGATCCCTACCTTGATCCCTAAAATCAAATCAATTAAGGAATTTGATAAGTTGGTCCAATCTAATTACTACATGGAATCTTAATTGACCTCATAGATTTTGATCACCTAACTAGTTGAACATTCCAATCCTCAAAACTGTAAGATGTCACTAAGATGGACCGATGATTTGTCTTTGAGGTGGCACGCTAGATCATCTTCTAATTTATAAATTGGATGAGATCCATGAGGATCACGGGTTAGAGCTGCTACATTAATGGTGCATTAAAGATTGGGTACATTGGTTAGACATGAAGAGTAAAAAATGACCACTAATAAGAATTGGTCACACAGAAAGGTAGTATGAAAAATCCTAGAAGTATAACACATTAAAATCTAAAAGAGGCATGACCAAGGTTATAAGCACTTTGATGCAGAGATTAGTAATTCATGTTTAATAATGGTCCTCATTGCATATGATGTGGCATTATCCAACATATGGGGAAAATTTTATATCCCTTGTTCAAGTGTGTAATACTTGACATGTGTTGATAACATGGTTGATAATTGACCTACCTTAACATTTTTTATTATCTTTGTAGCCTTATAACCAGTGTACCTAATCAAGTGTTGAACCTCTTCAGAACTAATTTAATGTGATGGACTATGCACTCTTGTTTCTAGGTCAATGTCATGAAGAGGCTATGTCATGTCCCCTTCCATCTATCCGATGCCAAGAAGGGAAACATGACCAATCTACTGAGCTTATTTGACAATCCCAGCCCCATACATTACTCATAAATTCATAATAATAAAAATCTTTTGTGTGCAGGCTCATACTTCAAATAAACATAGCGGAAATAAACATATTTGCAAGCACACAAACAATAATGCATCCTCATAACTAACACATGCATATGTTGATTCAACACCTAGGGATTCAATTCCATTCCAATGCTATGCACAGGCTTCATATCAATTCCATTAACATGAATAATTACCATTCCGAATTAACACATTACAGAACACAAAATGCATATAATGTAAATCACAGAAAACACTTATCTTGAATATGAAGCTATCCAAACAACTGGCTATGTGGGAGCAACATTCCACCCAACCATAGATCTTTGTCCAGCTTGTATTCTTTCAGCTGAGAGATCACCCCCGAGATGGGTTGTGTATCCACTAAGGAGGAACTAAACAGGCCCACTCACAGCCATGGTTTCACTCAACGGTTACGCTAAGCCAACTCACAATTGGGTTTATCAAGCATACAACAGACAAAGGAGGGCAATGCTAAGCCAGTGAGCTCATCCACAGAGCTACAGGCATCTCAAATGAATTCAATAGTCAAGGCACCCACATTACCTACCACACCCAACACAAGGAAGGTCCCCTTCTCTGTTGCACAGTCCCTCAGGCGTCCCTTCCCTCCAATGCCCTTCATGATGGGTATAGAAAGGTCCAGGTGCTAATTCTTGAGATTCTAACCTTCACTAGGTTTATCAAGCAAACCCAACCTCTGCTCAGTCATTCGCACTTGGATTTCTCACAATTTTGTTCATCAAATAACTCAATCCCGTCACTGGTTTTCTGGGCTATAAAAACTGGGTTTTCCAATGGATTTTGGGGTATCTAATACTCTCAAATTCACCCCAAGGTTCATATCTATGGATCCCCCATTGGATTTTACTATCAAATGCCAAATATGGGCATTACTAACTCTTCAAAACGTGGGTTCTTGCAAAGTTGCGATTTTTGGTTTTTTGCTCACTGCTGGGAATTCGCTTTTGGATGAAAATTGATGTTGGGTTCTTCCACCCTGGAATGGGAATGAGAATGAAGCAACCACGATGAGGTATAGTGACTTGTAGTACAAGAAAACAGAGCCCATACTCTGCCATACAAATTTTTGGGTTGCCCATGCTCCATTGAAGCCATGGACTGAAATCTTCAACTACTTCCTTACAACATAAATAAGTGTCATCAAGGAAAGTCAAATGGGTTCTCACAATGACATTTGGCAGCATATGGTTCATCCCCACAGCCCCCTCACCACTCCCTAGTGGATACACATGGCCCCTTCTCATTCGTTGCTTCCATAGCCAATTTTTGGTATTTTATTGCAATATTAAATATTTATATCAATTTACAATATCCCATGGCTTAATAGCACATGGGTAACAAAATGTCAAATGCTTGTCTATTCTAAATCAAATACGAACATACACTAGCGGGGCCTTGACCTTGAGCTCCACGCTAGGGAAACATACATCGCATGTATATAATAGTTACATAAAAGCCAATAAATCACAAGCGTCAAAATTGGGGTATTATAGGCTCATGCTACGTGGTTATATTCTCAATAACTGAAGAAATATAGGGCATCATAACTCAATATTCAAAATTTGATACATCCCAAGGTGTAGTACAAACTAATCTGGAAGGAATTGTCATTACAATAATGAATGATAGGGGGTTGTTGACCTTTTCATTCACTCTTTACTAGTTTAGATAATTCCACAATGGAGATGTAAGTAATAGATGTAAGGGTCGTGGATCATGGTATCAATGCAACCTCATCCATGACAAGTTGATACTCAAAGATTCGTCGAAGTATGCAAGATTCATCAGAAAGATGAAGATTCCACTTAAGATACCAACAAAATTTGTGGACTCTCACACTTTTCCGGCTAAATTTGAATCCCAAGGTCAAACTTACACCCATTGAGCACTAACCACCAATGAAGAAAAATATTTGTCGTACCTCCAACTCAAATAGATCGGCGGTGCCACCCTGGTCATCCATGAATGAGGTGTCAATGCTTGTAAAGGGAGAATTTAATGTTTTTTATCCATTACATAAATACTTCGGGTGCATTCCATAGAGATTTTCTTCATTAAGAATTCTTGTCTCTGTTGTACATTTTCTCATGAAGCTAATAGCGAACCTTCACAACCTTTGAATCTTGAGTTGATAGTAATCATTTTCATTCAAAAATCCAATCCATCACCTTGATAGTGTACCAGGTAAGTCATCGATAGCCCCAGATAACTCACTGAAAAATCCTCTATAATTGTCTAGTTTTCCTTTACATAATCCACAAAAACTTATCCCGTCTCTCACCCCAAATTCCAACATGACTGAAAAGAAGAAGAATGTATCTGGAAGATGAAAAGTTGAAGTTGGGTAACTATTTTTCTTATTTTTTGACAAACAAAACTGCAAAATTTTATGTTTTTCAACTATGACTCCTTTCGAACTATTAGATTTTTAATGATATAGCAGTATAATTTTCATTTCTTTCAACACATTTGCATCATAAACAAATATAGGATCACTAAAAGAATAGCCTTCCACAGAAACACAAAAGACACAATAGTTTATCCCGGGAAAACCCAAACTCGCGAAAAAACTAAAAAGCATTTCTTATTCAGAGATTTAGTACATCATATAAGTACATCAGATATTAGAGTGATCTGTATCAAGAGAGATCACAGATAGAGAAGATGCAAAAGAAAGAGCCCCCAAAATTTGTCTTCTACAACCCTACAACTTTCTTCTCTCCATCTTGCGCACTTGAGTAGAAGTCTTGAGCAAATTGCTTGGTTGTCCAAATGAGGAGGGTGTCACCTTTATTTATACTGGTTTTGTGTTGACCTTTTTCCACTTTGGGTCGACTTGCCTTCTTAAACTAGGTTGACCTGTCTTTATGCAATAATAAATTACAATTTATTGATTTTTCTTGTTGACCCGACTTGCTATCTTCACTAGGGTCAGCTTGACATAGGAGTAACATATGGAACATATCTAGATATCGTCTGATTGTCACGGCTTGTCTCGTACATCTTGTCATCATAAAGAAGGTCCATCCACACAACTCAGTCCATCGACAAGTGTGATCAATATAGTCCACACTAGAGAATAATTTCACACAGAACTCATCTCGTCCCACATAGAACCACAGTCTACACAGGACTAGGAGTCCACACAGGATGCATCTCGGTTCACACAGAACCACATTCCACATAGGACTAGGAGTCCACACAGAACCACAGTCCACACGGGACTAGGAGTCCACACAAAACTAGGATTCCACACAGAACTCATCTCGGTTCACAGAGAATCACAGTCCACACAGAACTCATCTCAGTTCACATAGAACCACAGTCCACACAGGACTAGGAGTCCACACAAAACTCTCGAGGAGTACGATCAAGTCAACTTAGTCCATCGAGGAGTATGATCAACTCAAATCATATGATCAAATCAACTCAATCCATCGAGGAGTATGATCAACACAATCCATCAAGGAGTACGATAAACTCAACTCATATGATCAAATCAACTTAGTCCGTCGAGGAGTACGATCATAATACTCCACACAGGAAACGTAGTCCACATAGGACTCTTGAGGAACACAATCAAATCAACTCAGTCCATCAAGGAGTATGATCAACTCAACTCAATGCATCAATAAGTACAATCATAATGTTCCACATAGGAACCATAGTCCACACGGAGACTCTCAAGGAGTACGATAAACTGAACTCAGTCCACCAAGGAGTACGATCAACTGAACTCATATTAGTTCACACAGAACTCATCTCAGTTCACACAAAACCATAGTCCACACAGGACTAGGAATCCACATAGAACTTGTCTCAGTTCACATAGAACCATAGTCCACATAGGACTAGGAAGCCACACAGAAATCTTGAGTAGTACGATCAACTCAACTCAGTCCATTAAGGAGTACAATCAACTCAACTGATATGATCTACTCAACTCTGTCTATTGAGGAGTATGATCAACACAATCCATCGAGTAGTACGATCAACTCAACTCAGTCCATCGAGGAGTAGGATCAACTCAACTCTAATGATCAAATCAACTTTGTCCATCGAGGAATATGATCATAATATTCCACACACGAACCGTAGTCCACACAGGACTCTCGAGGAGTATGATCAACTCAACTCAGTCCATCGAGGAGTACAATCAACTCAACTCATATGATAAAATAAACTCAATCCATCGAGGAGTATGATCATAATGTTCCACACAGGAACCATAGTCCACATAGGACTCTGGAGGAGTACGATCAAATCAACTCAGTCCATCGAGGAGTACGATCAAATCAACTCATGTGATCAAATCGACTCAGTCCATCAAGGAGTATGAACACAATCCATTGAGGAGTACGGTCAACTCAACCCAATCCATAGAGGATTACGATCAACTCAACTCACTTTCCATACAGGATAATGTTCTACACAGGAACCATCCCACATAGGGATACACTCCACACAAGAGTCCTCTCCACACAGGAGAACGTTCCACACAAGAACCATCCCACACAAAGATATACTCCACATAATTTTCAGGCACAAGTCTCGTCTTGTGCCCCATCATAGCCATATTGGTCATCAATCTCCCTTATGGAGGAAGGGAATCTCCACCACCCAAATCTTTTCACAGAAGTATGCAAACTTCACTCAAGAAAAAGGCTTGGTAAGAATATATGCAGACTTCTCATCTGTGGAGATATACTGAAGATTTATTGCTCCCTTCTGAACAATGTCTCTAATGTGGTGATATCATATATCAATTTGTTTGGATCTGTCATGGAACACAAGGTTCTCTGGGATATTTACACACATTATCATATAATATCACTATCAAATCAAGCTCATGACCATACAAATATGCAAGCAACTTCCAAATCCATACTACTTCCTTACAGGGTGCATTGGTTGCGATGTACTCTGCCTCAGCAGAAATGAGTGCCACAGAGGTTTGTTTCTTGCTGAACCAAGAAATCATGGCCGATCGCAAGCTAAAATAGAACCTAGAGGTGTTCTTTCTGTCAATTGCACTACCATTCCAATCTGAATCTGTGAAGCTCACTAGCGTCACTTCAATATCTGAGGTACATTTCAATCCATAACCAATTGTAGCACATAGATGTCTTAGCACATGCTTATCTTATTAAGTTTTTACTTGTTTAGCATAATAACATTAAACAATATAATCACTAAAATAAATACAAGCACAACAATCACAAATAACACAAAATTTATCTCAAGTAAACCACAAGGGAGAAAACCTTGGCAAAACTTCCTCAATATAGAATTCACCCAAGTACAAGATAAAACCCCAAGACAAAACAGGTTCTCTCCTTCACCAACAAACTTCTCTCTCTCTCCTATGTGAACTTTAGTGAGTGAGTGGATGGATACAAATGAGCAACTCAACCTATTATTTATATTCTTTAGTTGAGGTGTATTTTCCCCAACAAGGCTGACTTGACCTAACTGACTGGGTCGACTTGTTAAGTACATAATAAACTGTCTTTTTCTAGATTCTTCTAGGCTGACAGAAGTCCTAGGGTTTACATTGACTCTTTCAATGACTCTTACATTATCAATTACATCAATGACATATCCCGAAGGAGGAATAACAAAAATACAATAGAAAAGTATATTTAGAATATATTCCGCGGTTATATTTCTTTAACACTCCCTCTTAACTAGGAAGGTATTCTACGGACATCATCATCATCATCAACAACTGCACAACTGACTGGTGAAACTCTATATGTCGTAGGAAGTTTTTGGAACATCATCATATGTCTAGGGCATCATCAACATCATTTGTTGGAATATGATCATCAGCATGATCATCATGGTCTTCATCAGCATGGAACTGTTGGAGCATCAACATCATCATCGTCATCAACAACAAGTAATTGTTGAAAGCATCAACATCATCGTCAGCAACTGGAATATCAACATCATCATCGTCAGCAACATCATCATCAGCAAGAAACTACTAGAATATAAACATCATCGTCATCATCAACATCATCTTCAACAAGAAACTACTGAAAACATCAACATCATCATCAACAGCAAGAAACTACTGGAATATCAACATCGTCATCATCAGTATGTAAATACTGGAACAACAAAATCATCAATCATCAGTACATGGATACTAAAATCAACAACAACATCAACCATCAGTAAGTAAATACTGGAACAACAACATCAATCATCAGTAACTAAATACTGGAACAACAACATCAAACATCAATAAGTAAATACTAGAACATCATCATCAACATGTAAATGTTGGAACATCATCAACCATCAGTATGTGGACAATGGAACATCGTCATCATCAACATGTGAATGTTGGAACCATCAGTATAGAAATAATGCAACAACATCATCATCAGCATGTGAATGTTGGAACCATCAGTATATAAATACTGGAACAACATCATCATCAACATGTGAATGTTGGAACCATCAATATATAAATACGGGAACAACATTATCATCTAGAATATGCACTGTGGTGGGCACTCTGGTAAACGATGTTGACTTACTAATCCTTTCGTACAAAACAAGCCTAGTCAAACATACCAATCTACCCAGTGACCAAGCAGGCCTTGTATGGCTTACTAATCTTTTCGGACCAAACAAGCCTAGCCTGACATATCAATCCCCTTAGGATCTAGACAGTGCTAACATATCAATCCTTTTGGATCAACCAGGCCTTTTCAGGATGGCGTACCAATCCTAGACTGAGCTACCATACCAAGGCTCCATGAAAATACTCCCTCTTTCGAGAGTGATCCTTTCGGACCCATCATCTTCACTCCTTCTTTCGAAGGAGGTCCTATCGGGCCATCATCTTCACTCCTTCTTTCGAAGGAGGTCCTATCAGACCATCATCTTCACTCTTTCTTTCGAAGGAGGTCATATCGGACCATCATCATCATCACTCCCTCTTTCGAGGGAGGTCCTTACGGACCACACCAAGCTTGTCTCAAAAGTATTCAAACTTTATATGAGACAGAGGCTTAGTCAACACATCAACAATGTGTTCCTCTGTAGGAACATACTTGAGATTTACAACTCCCTTCTACACCATATCCTGGATATAGTTATATTTGATCTTGATATTCTTCGATCTATCATGAAACACTGGATTCTCTGACATCTTGATACAACTTTGATTATCGCAGAGAATATCAGTCACATCTATTTCTGCATCAAACAATCCTGCCAACATCTTGCGAATCCAAACTGCTTCACTACAATATGAACATGCTGCGACGTATTCATCTTTTGTTGTACTGAGAGAAACACGGGGATTCTTTCTACTAAGCCATGAGATCATACTTGATCCCAAACTAAAAGAACATCCTGAAGTTCTTTTTTTTGTCTTCGGCACTTCCAGCCCAATTTCATTCTGTATACCCGTACAATATGAACTTACTATCTGATGCATATCTGAGTCCATAGTCCAACGTACCTTTTAGGTACCTCATCGCATGTTTGATGCAATCAGGTGAACATGTCTAGGCTCTACCATATACTGGCTCAAGGTGTTCATAGCAAAACATATATCTGGTCTAGTGTTGGTCAAACAATAATATGTCTATACACCGTAACATCTACTGTCTCTAATGAAGAATCATTCAAGAGATTCAAGTTTGTCACCATCAGAGTAATCATGGCCTTACAGTCCAACATCCCAAATATCTTCAGGATGTCAATAGTATATTTTCCTTGATTTAGGAAAATCTCATATGGAAACTACCACACCTCAAGACCTAGAAAATAGTGCATCATCCCAAGGTCTTTCATCTCAAATTCTGCAGTAAGCCTCTTCTTACATTCAATGATGGGCTTGTCTTCTCTTGTAAAAAATAGATCATCCACGTACAATAACAATATCATAGGTTCATCATCTATGACCTTATAATAAAGATTGGAATCTCTTTTACTTCTGGTAAATCCCAAGCTCATCAGGAACCCATCAATTCTTCCATACCATGATGTAAGTGCTTGATTCAACCCATATAATGCTTTCTTCAATTTACATACACGTGTTTTTCTGTCATCTGTTTCAAATCCTTTTGTTTGCTCAATGTATACTTCCTCTTCTATATTTCCATTTAGGAAAGTTGTATTTACATCCATCTGATGTAAATTCCATTTCATCTTAGCTTCCAAGGAAAGGATGGTTCTAATTGAAGTATATCTAGCCACAGGAGCAAAATTCTCTTCATAATCAATTCCTTCCTTTTGAGAGAATCCCCGAGATATGAATCTTTCCTTGTACTTTTCAATTCTTCCATCTGCTGATTTTTTTGTTTTGGAAATCCATTTTGACGAAACTATTGACTTGTCCTTCGGTCTTGGTACCACATCACAAAAATCATTCTTTATGATGGATTGGTACTCTTCACTCATAACATCCAACCATTCCTTCTTCTTTTCCGCTTCTTCTAAACATGTGGGTTCTTCTTCAACAAGGTTACACATCAAGGCTACATAACTAGAGTATGGCCTTGGACTCTTGCTTTATCTACTTGTTCCTTCTGGGGCACCATATTTTCCTACATATTGGATTATTTCTCATGTCCATGATGGTCTTCTCTTCAGTGGATTTATCTCATGAGCTTCTTCTAAACATGTGGGTTCTTCTTCAACAAGGTTACACATCAAGGCTACATAACTAGAGTATGGCCTTGGCCTCTTGCTTTCTCTACTTGTTCCTTCTGGGGCACCATATTTTCCTACATCTTGGATTATTTCTCATGTCCATGATGGTCTTCTCTTCAGTGGATTTATCTCATGAGGTGGTTCCTCAGGTATTTGAGGTTCTGCCATATCATGATCCTCTGGTATATGCTCTTCTTCAATATTCCTATCTGGTGCATTGTTAGTTTCTGTAACTCTAGGAGCTTCATGATCCTCTTCATCCTCATGAGTCTTTTTAGACTTCTTGAAAGTTGTATCTTCATCAAATGTAACATCTCTTCTAAGTTCAATCTGGCAGTATCCTGGAATGTAGATACGGTAAGCCTTTGATTGCTCACTGTAACCCACAAATATCTCCTTCCTTCCTGAGGGTTCCAACTTTGATCTCTTCTCTTTTGGGATGTGTATGAATACTGAACACCCAAATATCTTCAGATGATTGACTTCAGGTTTCTCACCGGTAAAAATATCTTCTGGAGTCTTGTTTCCAAGAGCACTGTGGGATATTCTATTATGCACATAAACTGCGGTTCTAGCTTCTTCATCCCATAGATGCATGGGTAGGTCTTGATCATGGATCATGGCCTTCACTGCTTCTACGATAGATCTATTCTTCCTTTCAGCTACACCATTTTGTTGTGGATTATAAGGGATGGTAAGCTCCCTCTTAATCCCTACTTGTTTACAGAATTCTTTGAAATCACCTGAAGTGTATTCTCCTCCATTATCTGACCTTAGTATCTTGATATTCTTTTCAGATAGGTTTTTAAACTTTTCAAATACTTCACTTTTATTCCTTAGGAAATAAATCCATGTTTTGCGGGAATAATCATCAATAAAAGAAGCATAGTAAACATACCCGCTTAATGAAGCAGTTGACATAGGTCCACAGATGTCGGAGTGGACAATGTCCAATATGCCTTTTTCTTTGCTAACTGCGTGGAAATGGGTTCTTTGTACTTTTTCCTTGTGCACACCCCTTCATGATCAACCTATATTTCTAGTAATCCAGTCACCACTTTACTCACTATTGGTAAATATTTGTAGTGTACATGAGCTAGTCTTCTATGCCATAATAAACAAGGACTCATGGTACTGGCCATTAGTGTTGAATCTGCATGTCCCTTGAGTTTATAGAGTCCTCCTTCCTCAACTCCAATAACAACTGCATCATTGATTGTCTTCCCCTTTGGCCACATAAGAACTTCACCATCTACAAATGCAACTCTAAGACCTTTCTTATTTAATGTTGAGATAGAAAGAAGGTTATTTTTCAAACCTGGAACATATAGGACTTCCTTCATCTTCATGGAATTTCCAGATTCCAACTTGTAAGTAGCCTATCCCATTCCTTTGATAGGATATTGGTAATCATCTCCAAGCTTCACTTTGTGTGGAGAATATTTTTGCACAAGGTGTGAAAGAGAGTCTTTGTATCCTGTCATGTGTTTGGAGGATCCACTGTCTACTAATCAAGTGTCACTTCCATGAGATACTGAACCAGTGAGGGTTGAAATTAGAACATATGCTTCACTGGAATCTTCATCTTCTCTTGTATTGATTTCATCATCATGTTCATCGTCCTCGGCTGCAGGGGCATGGAATACTTTCTTCTGCTTCTTGAATTGTTCAACTCTGAGAGGAAAATTTCTTGCAATGTCTCCCATCTTGCGACAAGAGAAACAATCAAAGGAGGAGAAGTCTCTCTGGACCCTTTTGTTTCTTTGATATCTTTGAGATCTTATGGGAGAGTGGTCATGAGAACATACATCATTATTTCTTTTGTTTCTTCCTTTGGTATGGGTTTCCAAAGCTTGATCTTCATTATCATTTAGTTTCTCTTCTCTTACTGTTATCATTTCTTCTTCTTGCACACATTCTTCCCATAGTTGTCTAAACTTGATAAATCTCTTCCTAGAGAATATGTTACGAACAAAAGGTTCCCAATCTCTTGGAATTCCATTCAAGGTGGTCATCACAACTTCTGCTTCTTTTATCATGTCTCCAATAGCTTCTAATTGTTCTTTGATATGAGATACTCTAGTGAAATATGAATGCATAGTCTTTGATTTTTGAACCTTCACACCCTTGAGTTGATTTCTCAAGTTCATATTCCTATTAATGTTCTTTCCTTCAAACAGATTGGTCAAAGCATCAAACATTTCTTTTGGAGTATTCTTTGAGGACACTTGAGGAATCAAGTGATCTTTGATAGAGTCAGCTATGATCCTCTTAGCCTTGATCATATTCTTCTTGTGTCTTTCTTTGGCCTCATCTCCTTCTGGTTCTGAAAATTTTGACTTTATAGATCCTTCTAGGTCATGTTCTTCAAGAATGGGCATGACTCTATATTTGCATGCCCTGAAGTTCTCAGCTCCTTCAAGCTTCTCATCAAGCTTGGTAGTGTTTGTCATTTTGATAATAGAGAACCTCAAATGGAAATAGAATGGAGATAGTACTTACCAGTAAAGTTGTCCTTTTGAAAAACTGCTTCCATCTTGACTTAGGGTTTGATAGAGAAACCCTAATTTTCCAACTTCCAGACCTTGGAAAACTATCTGGAGGAAAATATGTGCCTCCTCAAGGCAAGTTGAGCAATGTACTCTTTCTCCAAAATATGTGAGCAGATCTTCCAAAAACTTGATGCCCTAGTTCTTCGGGCTATAGTGGTGGACACATAAATGAAATTTCTTGGAATTGAATTATGCTTTGACCGAAAGATGCGCCCTAGTGAGGCAAGTTAGATGCACCCTCTTTTTTAGTTGAATTGTGGAGAGATATCCTGGAATAAGAAACCCTAGTTTCTGCAGTTGCAGTGGCTGCACAATGTTTCTTCCAGGCCTACTTTGATACCATGTTAATTTTTTACATGTTTAGCATAATAACATTAAACAATATAATCAATTAAATAAATACAAGCACAACAATCACAAAGAACACAAAATTTCTCTCGGGGAAACCACAAGGGAGAAAACCCCGACAAAACTTCCTCAATATAGAATTCACCAAGTACAAGATAAAACCCGAAGACAAAACAACTTCTCTCCTTCACCAGCGAACGTCTCTCTCTCTCCTATGCAAACTTGAGTGAGTGAGTGGATGAATAAAAATGAGCAACTCAACCTCTTATTTATATTCTTCAGTAGAGGTGAATTTTCCCCAACAGTGCCGACTTAATCTAACTAACTGGTTCGACTTGTTATGTACATCATAAAATATTTTTTCTGGATTCTTCTAGGCCGACATAAGTCCTAGGGTTTACATTGACTCTTTCAATGACTCTTACATTATCAATTACATCAATGACATCTTTTGAAGGAGGAATAACAATAATAGAATAGATAAGTATATTTAGAATATCTTCCACAATTACATTTATTTAACATAGATGCTACCCAATGTACTTGCCTCGGATCGACCATGTGCTGACTCAATGTGTTTACTACATAACATATATCTGGCTTGGTATTAACTAGGTACAATAATGAATTAATAAATTGGTGGTACATGGTTAGATCCACTAAGTTTGAAGATGTGGCAGAGTCATGTAACTTCTTCAAATTAGTCTCGATAGGTGTGTCCATAGACTTACAATCCATGATACCAAATCTGTGCAAGATCTCAGTGGTATACTTTGCTTCTCCAAGGAAGATCCCATCTGGTCGATGCCACGCCTATAAGCCCAGGAAATAATGCATCAATCATAGGCCTTTCATATCAAATCATGGGTTAAATCCCTCTTGCACCTATCAATCAGACTCTCGTCCCCTGTGAGAAAGATATCATCAACATATAGTACCCAGATCAAGGGACGACCTTCAAAAACCTTGTAATAAAGGTTTTGATCTGCTTCACTTCTGGTGAAGCCTAACTCTGTCAAGTAATTTTCTATCTTGGAGTACCAAGACTGAGGTGCATGCTTAAGCCCAAAAGATCTTTATTTAACCTACAAACATGGGACTCCTTCCCATGTATAACAAAAACCTCAGGCTGCTCCATTGGCTAGTCCATCAGCCTATACGAGGTGTCAGCCTGGATGCCAACCTGAATTGAATATTGAATACTGGCTTTGCCTCTGGTCCATTCACCCCTTAGCCAAGTCACATGGATAATACTAGGGAAATGTTTGCTCGATGCTACAAACATCATTATTCAAGTGCCTTGATCCCTCTACATTTGAACATCTTGCTTCTTCTCAAATACCAAGTATCAACGGGATCTTCACATCCATAACTTGTCCTCTTTCTGAACAACTATCACTTGTTATTTGGAACAAGTCTTTTGTAGGTCATAGTACATGATCTCTCCTACAATTCAAGATCAGTCAATTAGTTACCATAATTGCATAATCATGAAATTCAATCAAATCATATTGACATTTCAATAGTTCACAAAGTTATGTAAGCATCTTAGCGAAGCTTCAGCACAACACCCATTCATATCCCAAATAGGGATCATGGGTTTTTGTGCAACACTATAGGCTACTTACCCAACATAGCATGCACTAGAAGAGCATACTTCTCATCAATCTCAGTCATATGCATAATATGCTACACTATAACATGCATAACACACTTCTTGATTCTAGAAATACAAATTTGCATACAATTGTTATGAACATTAAGATTTGGTCTATAAATCATAATCCATATACAAACACTTATATTTTATTGTTTTGTGGGCTCCCTCTTGATATCTACCTCCTTGCATGGATTACTGGAGTCCTTAGATATTTGTCTTCTAACTTGTCGGAAGTTAACTGGAACCTAGATCATCATACATCTTCTTAGTAGAGTCCTAGCTTGCAATAAGAGGTACAAGATGATATTTCACTGAGTCCATCAAGATCCTCATAGCTATGGATTCATTCTTCTTGTCTCTTGATTTGTTTCAGGATCCCTCTGGCTATGGAATATCTCTGAGTATATCATCCTTGAGATCATGTTCATTTAGGAGCATAATCATCCTACTCTTCCAAGATCGAAAGTTTCAAACTTCCTCCAATATATCTTCAACTCTAAGTCCAATAACCATTTTTTACAGATCTAGTGCAGAAACCCTAGCAAAAGAGGGTCAAAAACTGGAACTTGGACTCCGAGAAAACTACTTCCAAAGATGAATGCGCCCTTCCAAGGTGAGTTGAATAGTCCTTCTTTTCTTCTAGATCAGTGGATGGAAACGCTTGAATCAAGAAGCCCTAGTTTCCGGAAGTTTCCCAATAGGAGTGTGGTGTGGGCCCATAGCCTATTATGTTTTTAATGATATAGAAATATAATTTTCATTTCCTTCAACACATTTGTAGCATAAACAAATATAGGATCACTGAAAGAATAACCATCCACAGAAACACAAGAGACACAATAGTTTACCCTGGGAAAACCCAAACTTGGGAAAAAACTAGCAAACCTTTATTATTCAGAGATTCGGTACATAATACAAGTACATCATATACAAAAGTGATCTATATCAAGAGAGATCACAAATAGAGAAGATATAAAAGGAAGATCCCCAAAAAATTGTCTTCTACAACCCTGCAGTCTTCTTCTCTCACTCTTGCGCACTTGAGTAGCAGTCTTGAGAGAATTGCTTGGTTTTCAAAATGAGGAGGGTGTCATATTTATTTATACTGGTTATGTGCTGATGTTTTTCCACCCTGGGATGACTTTCCTTCTTAAATTGGGCCAACTTGTCTTTATACAATAATAAATTTCATATTTAGTGATTTTTCTTGTTGATCCGACTTACTATCTTCACTGGGGCCAACTTGAGTTAGGAGAAACATAAAGATTAGCTAGTGAGGATACCTCACATAGCTACAAACATCAACATAAACCCATACCTCCCTTAGAAACATCACCTTGAAGTAAACACAAATGTTTTAGAGAATTGAATTAGCTTTGTACTCATTTTTATTTTTATTTTTTATGGATATATTTTTGGACAAATGGTGCTCACCAACAACATATACTTGAAAATTTTAGGTATGGATAATGCGTGACCTATGTAAGCACTATTGTTTTGAGAGATGGTTATTCATTTTAGGGAAAACAACGTATGTGGATAATCTACACACACTACACTTGTGCAAGGACTATGTTTTGAGGTTTTCCATACTTTCGAACTATTTTTTATTATTTATCGAAATAACATATGTTCATAAAATGGTTCCTTATTGACACATGTTGGTGAGCTTCAATTTTATTTTTAGTGTGACTCTTATTGAAAAAAATATAATTACCCTTTTGAAGAGGACGGGGCAAGGAAGATCTCTATGGATATTTGAATTTTTTTGGTGTTTTCTTTGTTATGATATTGAATTTTCATTTCAGGTGATTTTCAAAACAATAAATTATCAAGGGGTAAGGTTTTGAAAAAAATTATTAATAAATAGAAATTCAAAATGAAATGAAACAATTCTTATAGCATCAGAAACTAGATCCAGAGATGAATCCATTGGTACCAAGTTCGAAAAATAATCTTTAAAATTTGTAGGGGTTTTGCCTTGCTAAATTTGCAGGTTCCAGAAAGATGCAGAAGATTTTTGCAGGTTTTGTGACCGCAAACCCTCAATCGAGAAAATATCTTCCAAACTCTCAACTTCGAGTTTAGTTCAAACTCGAGTTTAGTTCAAACTGTTGGCCGAGAGTTTTTTTTAATCCGATGTTGTGATTGGTTCAAACTATTGGCCTAGAGTTTGAAGTTGAATTTTTTCATGTGTTTATCTGCGCACACTATTTTTCATTTCCCCTCCATTCTCAAAAAAGAATTACCCAACTTCATCCATGAATGAGGTGTTAATGCTCCTAAAGGGATAATTTAATGATTTTTTATCCATTACATAAATACTCCGGGTGCATTCCATAGAGATTTTCTTCATTAAGAATTCTTGTCTCTATTTTACATTTTCTCATGAAGCTAATAGCACGCCTTCACAACCTTTGAAGCTTGAGTTGACGGTAATAATTATCAATCAAAAATCTAGTCTATCACCTTCATAGTGTATCGGGTAAGTCATCGATAGCCCCTCATAAATTTACAGAAAAATCCTCTATAATTGTCTAGTCTTACTTTACATAGTCCACAAAAATTTATCCCGTCTCCCACCCAAAATTCCAACATGAGCAAGAAGAAGAAGAATGTGTCTACAAGACCCTCCTCCTTGGTTGCATTTGGTAGATCTGAGGCTAGTGACATCTCATCATCTCAAGACCCCCCTTTTGTCGATGAATGGGTTTCTATAGCCATCCCCAATGCCACCAAATTTACTCCTAAGAAACTTATAGGATGAAGGACTATATGGTCCGTACTGTAATTCACCAACTGATGGTGTTGATACCGATGTAGGTGGTATTGATGTAGGTGGCATGGATGGGTAATACGGAACCATGTTGAATGGTATTGATGTGGTGGGAGGAACCTTTCCTAAATGGGAAATGGAACCAATAATCCCATCCACCGAATGTGACGATCCCAATGGTGTAGGATCCAATGACCGATGCCGCTGGACATTCGGAAGGATTGTGTAAATATATCCAGGTTGTGCATGTATGAGGTCGAAATGTTGTGCTTTCATAATAAACTCTTCCTCGCTTTGTGGCATGGTGGTGGCGACATCTTTAGCTATGGCAGGTTGGAGAGATTTGATAAACCAATCCAATAGAAAGTGAGGTTGTATTTCGATCTTACATAGTGTGCGGCGTCTACGCCACTCATGGATGTGGTCCATAATGTGGGTGGAAGTATTTTGACGAAACTTAGTGACAATTTCGAGGCCTGGGTCATGTCGTATTGGTAGTTGAAAGCACGTAATAAATGTGGTGGCCAATGTCACAAATGTGGAATGGGTGCCACTTTCTAGGTTTACATACCATTTTGATGCTTTTCCGGTGAGGGTACGAGGGAATAGTCAAATCCTCACGGGTTCATCCACTATGTTGTTAGATGTACACCATAAGTGGAAATACATAACATGGTTGGCGAGATCGTCTCCCTGTTTTCCTTTGAATTTGGGAATATTGGAAGGAAGCTTGTCTAGCATAAACGACCATGTTGCATCATGAGAAATGAGGTCATTTGTCAATTTGGCCAAATCAAGTAGATTTAAACTAGCCATAAATGGTAATGTAAACAATGGATGACCTCCTATGAGCAAGGATGGGTCAAAGGGATCCAAGGGATCTCCTTGGGGAGAAGCTAGTGGGGTACTACTTCTAATGGGAGAAGAAGTGGTGTAATTCATATATTCTTTGAGGGGAGAAAATGTACCTAGAAAGGCATGGCCTCGACCAAATGAACCTATCAATGCTTCCTGGGAACGACCCTGACTTGAATTCCCTCTACAGGTAATACGTGGAGGAGGTGTAATGACACCCCTCGAGAGAGGGGATAGGCCTTACAGTCTATGACACTATGTTAGGATGTTGTTTTGTTCCTCAATGGTGAAGGCTTTGTGTCAAATGAGAGTGATAGTGGAATAAACACAATTTGGAGAAATGCAAAAATATGCCAACCACAACATATGAAAAATTGTGCGATAAGTGAGTGATATGTGCAATATTAGTTTTAGTGCATGAGTTCCCACATGTAGCTTATTTTTATTATGAGTTAGTGAACTTGTAGTTAAAAAGAAAATAGATGTAAATTCCCTAGAAGACCTAACGTCCTTCCTCTCAAATGTAACTGGGCCTCCCAAAAGCACAATTGATGGTGATAATGGTATCAACGCACCAATCGACTAGCAGACGTAACCAAGAGTTAGTTCTATCGGTGATGGGTCCAATGATCCAATCAAGAAGACTTGGAAACACCTCCCAACGACAATAGCTAACTTCAAGAGTCAAATGCACTCACAATTGCTCCTTGGTGATATCCTAAGTTGGGACACTAATTACCTTGCGTCAAGTGTGGATCAGTGGTTCGTCCTACACAGTATAGTGTCATCTCCCTACAACAAGTTGAGTGCCTTGTAGGGGAGAGAAAGGAAGCTATACCTTAGCGTTCACCTCCTTGGTCATGGTGCACTTATGATCCAGGTTTTCTTTTAACACTTTCTTATAGAAGGATTTTGTAAGTAACCTATGAGACAACAATGCTATGTTTCAAAATATTGTTAATGAAACTAGATTGGTGGAAATTAATGGATTCCTAACCCAATCAATCCTACCTAACTAAAATATTGTTTTGTGACCTCCTGTGGAGGATTTTAGTTGGTTAAGATAATTACAATGTTGATTTTAAAGGGTTTTTATGTTTCACTTATGGAGTGTAAGAGGGGTATTTCACAATCCCTACCTTTCTGATTCACCAAGCTCACATGAAGTGCGAGGTGAAGAGCATACTTGGATTGGAAGAGTTTTTAGGACTCTTATTGTGTGCTAGTGGAGCAAACACATGTGATCAAAGAAAAAACAAATGATTTCATTGGAAAATTAACTAAAAGAGTAAATCAATAAATATGTAATTTTAACTCTAAGAGATGTTCATGGCATTTTGAAAAATCAAATTATTCTAACTAAATGGACAAGTGTGCAATGGAGATATTTCACACTTCTCACCCTTCTTCTAATTCACCAAGCTCACATGAAGTGCGAGGTGAAGAGAGTACTTCAGGCTACAAGTGTATTTAGCTCCTTGCTTATGTGCAAAAAGTGTTTTCTACACTAGCAGTACTAGTAAGAAAAACATGTCGATTGATGCATAAACAAGAAATGGCCTTGAATACTAGTGACAACAATGGGGCCCGTTGAAAGCCTCAACGTTGGATACCTAGTTCATTTTTGAGAGAGATGTACTCTTTACTTCCTAATATTGGTGTAGGTGCACTAATTAATAAAAAATTAAGTAATTGGGTGAATTAGCCTTAATTTAAGTTCACTAGTAAGCAGCAATTGGGCTGCCAAACTAAACTATGTAGATAAAAATAAAATAATCAATAGTAGCGTGACTAAATTTCACTCGGTCATGCGTACAACGCAGGTAAACACAGAACATATGCACGGGTAGCGCAGGCAATGCACAGACCTTTCGTGTGGTCACAATGAACGGTGTAGCGTGGGTTGTGAATTGATAACATGCGCGTACGCACGACTATCAGAGTCGATTCTACGCTATCAGCACGACAGAGATGCCAGGAACCGTCCGGTTGTAGGAAAAAATTTCCTATGGCCATGATGGGGCTGAATTCTGGAAGCAAGAGGTGGAATACCTACTCTCGTGCAATTGAAAATACCAAAAATTAGATACTTAGCATAAAACAACCTAATTTAAAAAGAAATGAATAAAAATAAGTTTGGTCACCATTAGAACTGTTGTGGAAAAAATTGCACAAATGCACTCTTCCACCTGGTAAGGGGCTAAGCCTTGTAGGTTGCAGCAAGGCCTCAGTCCTTGTAGCCCCTTTTGATTTGTGGCTGGTATTACTCCAAGTGATCATGCAAGAGATTGTTAGTGTAGTTCACATCCAAACATGAAAATATTGATGAAAATAAAATGAAAGAGGTGGGAGAAAGATGCAAACTCCAAAAACAACCAAATATATGCTAAACCACTCTTGTATTGCCCAATGGAATAATTATACAACACCTAGGAGGTGAAGGCTTCAAGGGAAGCCAACAATATCCCTTATGGAGTCCTTTCTTGTCCAAAATCAATGCTAAGTATATGGAAGAACAATGGAGAGAGACACTTTCCCCTTGATCGTAGGTGGAAAGCAAGCTTGGGAATGCTCGCAATGGTAGGAAATGGTGGGCTACAAGGAAGCTCCAACTCAAATACAGCAGCATAAACTTGCTATAATTTCTCTCTACCAAATGCATGACAATGTCTTCCTTTTATAGGCCAAGAGGTGGCCAACAAACAACTAGATTCAAATGTGAATTCTCCTCCTCAATGAACTAGTTCCAAGGTACACAAGGGGGCTGATTAATGCCACCAAGTGTGTGAGGAGCCGAATTTTGATCCTTGGGAAGGAATGAGCTTTTAATGTGCCACTGGGCGTGAGTGGTCTCGTCGTTTTGACAGTAGTGCAGCTATCGAAGGAAAATCCATGTGGATGTAGCACGAGAAATGTTCAGGTAACCTGCGCTATAGCATGGGTTAACTGTGTAATACCCACACTACCCTTTGTTTTGACTATTTCTTGGCACTTGTGGACACATACCGTGCTTTGGATATATTTAGGATGCTTGTGGTGAGATGCATTCTTTATGTTGATGATGCTTTACTGGATGAATCACCGAAATGTCGCATGTGTGCGATTTTTACGTGTTAACACTCTCTATTTTCCAATGGATCTCTTACCATGTAATTCGAATTCCTTCTTATGATAACCATGCTTAGATATGTTTTTTCTTTTTATCATTCGAAACTAAGGATTTATAGGTTGTGTCCTCTTCTTTGGCATGCCTTTCCCACTACTCCTCCCACATTGGTGGCTGCTAGTTGCTCTCCATGAGTGTTTCATCCCCTATTCATCACGAACCATGATGTGTTGAAGTTATATCAACGTAAACCCTAGCTCCTCCTCCTCTTTTGGCATGTAGAGATTGAATTGAATCTATGAAACCCTAATTGCACCCGTCGTGAGCCAAATTTCCCAAAGTCCCATTATAAGATTGCATAGGGAAAGAATAAACCTTTGAAGTATGCAAAAGAGGACTCTAGCAAATTCAAACAAGAGAAAAAGATCCATTCCAACGAGATTATTGCTTCAAACAGACATGTGCAAGCTCAAATGAAGAAGAACAAAACAAAATCTTCAATTTTGAAAAATCTTGGAGACATGGAAATTGTGAAGCGTGTTTTTAAGGCTTTTGGTCATAGTTTATCTATGTCATCATTCCTCATGATTCGTCTAATTTTGGTGTTGTGGGAACCCTATCCCATTGATGAAGATCATGTTGTGTGAAAAGAGTGTAGACACCAATTATTGTTGCATTGAAGCATTTATCTTGTATGATCGTGCAGTTGAATGCTGGTGAAATCTCCTCAACCTTAATCTCTATGTTGAGTGGGCTCTCTGGGTGAATATTTCTTGTGAAGAGATGCGTTGAGTCTTGTTTTTGAAGAGTTGTGCCTTGAGCATGAAAAATGGTATATTACAATGATGAAGATTAACCCGGAGCTACTATTGTTGCTTGTTGTTGCATTAGTTGGAGAAAATCTGTAGATGTGCATGAAACCGAATATTGAAAGAGTTGAATACTTGACTACGTGGAGATATTGTGACCAGGACATGGAGCTACCTCTTTTCCTTCATGTATGTTGTGTGAAAGTTGAAAGGATTGGTGTGTATGGTGTGAATATCTCTCTCTCAGTTGCATTGGAGCTACATTGAAGCCTAATACATTCGATGGACTGTTGAATGGAGTTGCGTCCTCATCCATGAAATGTTTGTTAGTGCATTTTTAAACAAACTGCAACTGCCAAATATTACTCTGGAGCTGGTGAAGATCCATGTTGAATGTAGTGAGGTTTAAACGGGACTGGTATTATCTCATTTTTCGTCGCAAATGATTATAGTTGGATTAAATATTGTTGGTCCTTGAAATTTTAATCATGTATTGTTAAATCCTTTCTTGCAAAACAATGGATGTATATTGCGTTGAAGAGGTTTCATTTTATTTTTTGTGATAATTGGACTGTTGGACCGAAATCCTAATTTCTTGCATGGAGACAAGAACAATCACTTCTCATCCAAAAAAGTATCGAAATA
Source organism: Larix kaempferi (assembly GCA_027924585.1). Classification (NCBI taxonomy): domain Eukaryota; kingdom Viridiplantae; phylum Streptophyta; class Pinopsida; order Pinales; family Pinaceae; genus Larix; species Larix kaempferi. Next base: position 21,431,564 of record BSBM01000858.1, read on the forward strand.
ACATGCACACTCTAATGACCCTCCATGCCACTATTGTCAATTGGTTCATGCTGTTGACTTCATCATTGCCACTAGTACTGCCACATGTATCTCTTGTAGGGATACAAGCTATCCATGAATAAGGGTGTAGATTGCATGTTAAATGAATTATTGAGAACCCATGTTGTTTACCTACTCAAACCACCCACTAAGGAGAGAGAAGAGACGACTACAAGACCCTTTCAACACGTACTGAATCTTAATGATCCCGGAGGAGTGTGGGAAAGATTTGAACCTACAACCTCTTTTAGGGAAAAATCTTAACCTTCTCCTGCTAACCAACGAGTCATATATAATAACAAAATGAAAAAATTTAAAAGATTAAAGGTTAAAGTATCTTCATAACATCCACTTAGACTAGTTTTCATTGTTGGACATCTGTTAATCCCCTATGTTGACAAAGGGAAACCGACTCCTAGATATCAAACACCTTCCCTTAGACAAACACACACATACAAGGGATCTACACTTGTTAGGGTTTGAACCTAGGTTGTACGCATGGAAACACCTCATCCTAGCCATTAAGGTACAATGCAACTCATGCAACACCTAGTTTCCTAAGAAAATGAATTACAATTGTAAAGTTTGAGCTCACATTCTTAGCAAGTTACCAAGTGGTGATTTCAAGGGGATGGATGCACAATTCCTCATTTTTCTTCATAATACTTCATCAAAATATGAAGACAAAAAATATCGTGTTGTCATTTAATGAATTAAATGAAAATTGAACCTCCATGAAAGATAATAAATTGAATGGTCAAAGATTAGAAACTGTAATGAAAAGGGTGCAAATACAATTGTAAACAATGGCTAGGTTATAGCTTAGAATAGCACTTAAGTCGAAAAGTTCTAACCCACAAGTGCTAGCCCTGGATGCAACTACACGAGAGGCTCCATTTTCACCTTTGACCTACTCTCAAAGGTCAAGGGAGGCTACCCTAAGATTGATTCATTTTAGATTTATTCTTTTAATGAATGGGAGCTTAGAACATTAATTTTAACCTAGTTTAGGATTGTTGATGTATTTCAAATTTAACTAACCCAAATTAAAGTGATTTCCATAAATGAATATCAAAAGTAAGAGAAAAACACCTTAGGAAATGAAAAGGAAACTTTGTTTTAAATGAATTCCAATCAACCATGAGCAAGGTTCCACTTTAAGACTTCACAAAGTAAGAGAAATTACAGCCATAAGAAGTCTTTACAAGTCTAGAAATTTAATGTTGAAATAAAAAAAAATCCAAAATTGTGAAGTGATTAAAAGTACTCGCTAAGTTTAATGTAAATTAATTATTTCAGCACTTAGGGTTACCGTAAATCTGATTATTAAATACAGAAATAAAAATACATATTTGCAAAAAAATAAATGATTAATTACCCAAACAAATTGATTAACAATTCTAGCAATACATAGGCCTAGTTTGATTTTGTTTTAGGGTTTTTATTAATTGAGAGATTCCAAGATTTAAACTAGTTAAATGCAAGCCTAAAATGATATGCAAATTTATTTAAATCTTAGGCTTGGAAAAATAAACAATATGGAAATGATGGGACATCAATGTAAAATTCAGGTTTCAATGAACAAAGCAAAAAATTAAATGGAATTTTTTTAGGTTTTTTTGGATGGTGTTTGGGGAAAGACTAGTGCCTTTAATATTGGGAAAATGGGGTCATGAGGAAAAATTTCAATGGGTTGTTTATTAATGTTTCTAGGGTTGAAGTGACTTAATACACATGCTAAGGATAGCCTAAAAATTTGGATTTTGATGTAGAAATTTATTCAAGAAAGGGTTTCCCTATGAGAGTACACTTTTGGCTAGCACTCTAGCATATACTCCAACAATATAAAATTGGACCTGAAATCACTCCTAAAGTATGCAAGCTACAATCAATCTACCAATTACTAAATCATATGAGAAAGAAATTAGTTTTTCATTTACTTTCTTTCAAGCAGTTAATCTTACTATTCATTGAACTAGATCAACTAACCTTTGCAACGAAGAGGGTTTAAACATAACATCCAAGCATGATCTATCAAAACATTTTCCTCATATCATAAGATAGGTATCCATATACATCCAATAGATTTAGAAAAAAAGGAAATTGATCTCTCTATTACCCAATTACAAATGAGAAGGGAGCCTCTTATATAGAGTTTAGGCTCAACAAACCCTCAAATAAAATAACAATAAATCTCTATTTCTACCCTAGGGAGGGGTAAACAACAACAATATCCTCTTGACATCATCAAAAATACATAAAGAATGAGGTGCTTAGGTTATCCAACCTCAAACCCTAACTAAATGACAAAGAAGAGGGGGGTGCATCACTAGATCAAGTGAAGGTCCAACGACCCTCCAATGATGATAAAATAATGCCATAATACATCAATGAAGAAATACATGTTTAATAAGGTGGAGCACCCTCATATAAATGGTCAAAATAATAATGAGGGGGCATGGACTTAGGATTTTGACCCTTAGATTCCCTCCAATATGCAACGACATCAACCAAGTGACTGTGTAAATGTGCTAAGACTCTCACAAAGAGTCTGCCTCCATAAAAATGGTCCAAAAGCATATAACACTCCTAAAGAAATGTGCCCAAATGTGGAAGGAAGGGATCTCTAGGTGAGAGGTACTCATAAAAAGGCATGAAACATATGCAAGGGATCTATCTCAAGCATAGCACTCTGTTAATTTTTCAATAAATGCATTCAAACATTATCTAGGATCCTACTAAGAGAATAACAAGCACAACATAACAATCATAAACACAAGAGACACAAAGTTTCCTCGGGGAAAACCAAGAAGGTGAAAAACCCCGCAACTTTCTTAGAGATAGAATAAGCCACAATACAAGATCACAATGATCAAACACAAAGATAGATGACTCCAGTAGCTACTCCTCCTCCACGTGTGCGCACTCCTCTCTCAACTAATGAAAGTTGGATGAGTGAGTGAATGAATAGAATGAGACACACTCACTCTCTATTTATACACAATTTGACCTGCCTTTAATTCTAGTTGGGCCGACTTCCTAAGGAAGTCCAATAACCCACTCACATAACACAAGCAGGGTCGACCCCACACTGGTGGTCTAATAACCCATCAAATATAAGTTGCGACACTTACAAATACAAATGACGACACTTCTGATTGGAGAAATAATACATATCCATCATGAATATAATAAAGTACAAGTGTAATACATACAAGAATATCTTCTGAAGTTACAAATACATCAACACTCCCTCTTAACTAGGAAGGTATTCTCTAGACACAGGTCATCAATACATATCGGCACAAGTCTTCAATTCTGGAGTTGGATCATCGTCACTGGATCACAGAGCATCATCGTCACTGTTGTTGTACTCGTCATCTCGATCACTAGTGCTATCTCTCAATTCTTCTCGTTATAGGAATTTCTACAGAGCCAACCCTTTTTCATGCTGGTTGTAGGCTTAGCCTCCTGTAGGTCTTCATCATCTCTATGAGCTGGCCATCCTGTGGATCCTCAGGACTGATTACGTGCATCAACAAAACCTCGAAAGAGCATCCTAAGACTTTTACGAGCACACAGCTCAACCTATCGGATCTCCCAGGATCTTTTACATGTGACCTTTACAAAACCTTAAAAGAGTTTCTTGCTCAACAAGAACTCTAAAGAGCATCCGAGGCCTTTTACGTGGCTAGAACAACCTATCCGGATCTCTAGGACGTATTACATGTGGTCCCCACAAAACCTTAAAAGGGTGTCTTTCCCAGTAAGAACCCCAAAGAGCATCTGAGGCCTTTTACGTGACTAGAACAACCTATCTGGATCTCCAGGACGTATTACATGTGGTCTAGAAAAGCCTTAAAAGAGTGCCTTTCTCAACAAGAACTCTAAAGAGCATTCGAGGCCTTTTACATGACTATCACAACCTGTCCGTATCTCCAGGACGTATTACATGCTACCCTTGCAAAATCTATCCACGGCCACAGAGTACCATCCTGATACTCAAGATCGACCTAATCATTCTCGCACAAAGCATCATCCTGATTCCCATGATCATACTGATCATCATCATACAGTGCATCATCCTAATGCACATCATCATTGCATGATCATCCTGATCATCGTCACCACATCGTCCTAATGCATATCATCATCGCATGATCATCCTGATCATGTACACAGCATCATCCGGATGCATATCATCTGGAGCATTGTCCTGATGCTCATCACACATGATCATCCTGATCGTCATACATAGCAGTAACTGAAGCATCATCCTGATGCCCATCACGCAACGCTTACATCCACAGCCATGGGAAGGATCCTCCTACCACCATGCTTGGAATGGCTCTAGCAAATGTGTCACATCACTTCTTCCTCGAAGTATCTTCTATCTGAAGAACACCAAGCCTCTCTCTAAAGTACTCGAACTTCACTCTGGCTAGTGGTTTGGTCAACACATCTGCAATCTGTTCATCTATTGTAACAGACTGGAGCTTCACTGCTCCTCTCTGCACCATATCCCTGATATAGTGATATTTGATCTCGATGTGCTTCGACCTGTCATGGAACATCGGGTTCTCTGACAACTTCACATAACTCTGGTTGTCACAATAGATACAAGTAACATCCAACTTGAGATCAAATAAATCAGACAGTAGATTCCTTAGACATACTGCCTCACAACTTGTCGAACAATCTACAACATACTATGCTTCGGCTGTACTCAATGCTACACAGGATTGCTTCCTACTAAACCAAGAGATCACACCTGATCACATACTAAAGTAGAACCTTGAAGTGCTCTTCCTATATGCAGCACTGCCTGCCCAATCTGAATCAACATAACCCTCCAAGTTAAACTTTTGATTCGCATCATACTTGAGCCCATAATCAATTGTACCTTTCAGGTACCTCAGAATATGCTTTACAGCAATCAGGTGAACATGTCTAGGATCTGTCAGAAACTGCCTCAAGGTGTTCACCGCAAAGCAAATATCTGGTCTCGTGTTCATAAGGTACATCAAGGACCCAATCATCTGACAATACATCGTGGAATCAACCGATTCTGATGAAGCATCACTCAATAGCTTCATGTTCGATGCCATAGGTGTGGCCATGGCCTTGTATTCCATCATCCCGAACCGCTTCAGGATATCTACTGCATACTTCCCTTGTCCAAGGAAGATTCCATCTACACTCTACCACACCTCCATACCTAGAAATTAATGCATCATTCCCAAGTCCTTCATCTCGAACTCGGCAGCAAGCTTCCTCTTCGTGTCAGCAATCAATCTATCCTCACCTGTCAGAAACAGGTCATCCACATACAATAGGAGTATCACTGGATTGCCTTCCTCAACCTTGTAGTAAAGGTTGGAATCCACTTTACTCTTGGTAAATCCTAAACTGGACAGGAAGCTGTCTATCCTACCGTACCATGTCCTAGGTGCTTTCTTCAAACCATACAAGGATTTCATCAATCTGCAAACATATGACTCCCTGTCATGTGTCTCAAAACCAAGTGGTTGCTCCACATACACTTCCTCTTCGACTAAAACATTCAAGAAAGCTGTCTTGACATCCATCTGGTGTATCTTCCATTTCATCACTGCAACCAATGCAAGTATTGTTCTGATGGAAGTGTATCTGGCTACAGGAGCAAAAGTCTCTTCATAATCTATCCCCTCTTTCTGGGAGAAGCCATGAGCTACAAATCTTGCCTTGTATTTCTCTATGCTACCATCTGTAGCATGCTTAGTCTTATAGATCCACTTGGAAGTCACAACAGACTTCCCTTCTGGTCTTGGGACCATATCCCAAACATCATTCTTCATGATCGAATGGTATTCCTCGATCATGCCATTACTACATCCCGGATCCTGGGAACTTCAGATTCTTCAATATCTTCAATAGATAGTTTTCTTTGAACTTCGTTGCTGGAACAAATGTTGTAGTCCTTCTTTTGTAGGTGATTGTACACGATCTTTCCTACAAGTCAAATTCAATTGCATGATTAGAAACTTCTCATAGTTTTCAAAACAAATTCTTACACATAAACACATATGTCATACAGTCATGCAATTATCTTAGCCAATGCTTCAATACAACATTTATCCATATCCCATAACTTTCTAGATGCCTTCCATCTCTACCAGAACATTGTTAAGAGTTTGCACAACTCCAACATGTCAGCAAAGAGGTTTCATTCTAGATAAGTAGCAATGGAATGTTGTACGGTGCCATAGGCCACTTACCCATCACATGCATATTAGTAGTATACTGTTCATTAGTGCAATTATTCTAATATGCATAATACACAACCTAAGTATATACATCATTGAACAATATTATTTAAACAATCAGATATACAAGAAATGACAATTCAAATACTTATCTTTGTTTGTTTGTTGGGTGGACTCCCTCTCAATCTTTGCTTCCTTGCAGGAACTACGGGAGTCTCTGAAAGTGTGCATCTTAACCAATGCTGAAAATGGAAGAGAGGTTCTTCCATCGATTATTTGTCTTCTGGAGTCCAACTCTGCAGTAGCTTCTTGAAGTTTTCTGAAGTGACTTCTCCACCATTGTCGGATCTAAAGGTCTTGATCTTCTTTTCGATGTGGTTTTCTATCAAGGCTTTGAATTCCTTCAATTTGTTGAATACTTCATCTTTGTTCTTCAATAAATCCAAGTCTTCCTAGAGAAATCATCGATGAAGGAAACATAATATACATACCCACTCAGAGAACTAGATGACATCGGACCGCATACATCAGAGTGGATAATCTCCAAGATTCCTTTTTCTTTGCTTTCACTGCTTGGAAATGCCTTCTTTGTGTTCTTTCCTTTTGCACATCCTTTGCAAACACCTTCATGCTTTGACTGGATTTCAGGAAGACCTTCTACTTCATTGCTTGCAATTGGTAGTGCCCTATAGTGCACATGAGCAAGCCTTCTATGCCAAATTTCACTTGGCTCCATGGATTCATGTACCATGGCATGTTCCGGTTGTCCCTTCAATTTTTACAATCCTCCCTCTTACTCTCCAATCACTACTGCATCATCTATGGTCTTACCTTTTGGCCACATGAGTACTTGGTCATCCACAAATGCAACTCTCATCCCTTTTGCATCCAAATATGATATGGAGAGAAGATTCTTCTTGAGTCCAGGTACATATAGAACATCTTGCATCTTTATAGACTTCCCATAGTCTAACTTGTAGGAGGATTCACCACTTCCTTTTATGGGGTATTGATAGTCATCCCCAAGTTTCACCTTATGAGGTGACTCATGTTCAGATAGGTCCATAAGAGATTCTTTGAATCCCATCATATGTTTAGAATCCCCACTATCAATAAGCCAATCATTACACCCATGTGTAACAGTACCTGTGAGAGCAGAAATTAGAACATATTCATCGTCACTTGAAGAGTCTTCACTTTCTACCATAATATTCTTCCTAGGAGGTTCATCATCCTCAACAGCATGAGCGTGATATATTTTCTTGTTGTTCTTCTTCTCATTTTGGTTGGATCCCTTTTTGTTCTTGGGACAATCTACAGCAAAGTGTCCCCCCTCATTACATGTGAAGCATCTCAAATCTTTCTTATCTCTTTGATGGTGGTGAAAATATTTCTTATGATGAGATGGCTCCCTCTTGGGCTTACTTCTCTTGGTATGAGTTGTGAGAGCTTGATCTTCATTTCCCATCTTTTCTTCTCGGGCCACAAGCCTAGATTCTTCTTGTGAACATTCCTCCCATAGTCTACTGAAGGAGATCAACTTCTTTCGTGCACAAATACCTTGGATGAAGGAGTCCCATGACCTAGGTAGGCCATTCAAAGTGGTCATGAAAATTTCTCCATTCTCCACTACTTCATCCATAGCTTCAAATTGTTCCTTAATTTGAGAGACTTTGGTAAAGTAGGATTGGATGGTCTCTCCAGTCTAGAACTTTACCCCTTTCAATTGATTCTGCAGAGTCATCTTCCGATTTATATTCTTACCTTCAAACAACTTGGTCAATGAGTCAAGCATCTCCTTAGGTGTCTTTAGAGAAGACACGCGGGGTATGAGATGGTCTTTTATAGAATCGGCAATGATTCTCTTGCATTTGACCAAGTTTTTCTTTTGTAAGACCTTAGCCTCATCTCCCTCTGGAACTGGAACCTCTTCTTTTATGTAGGTGTCCAAATCATTTTCTTCTAGGATTAACCCAATCCTATACTTCCATGCTCGGAAGTTGTCAGCTCCTTCAAGCTTATCCTCAAGCTTGGTGTGGTGAGACATCTTAATGAGAAACTCAAATGGAAATAAAAGATTTAGGTCTTACCACTTGATTTGCTGAAAACTGGATCTAGAGCAGGATTAGGGTTTGTTAGAGAAACCCTAAAAATTCAAACTTTGAATTCCAAACTTCCAAATGGATGGAAAGATGAACCTTATTGAGTTGATCAAGCCGGTATACTTCAATTTTGAAATCTGCAAAATTTGACCCCTCAAAATTGCCTTTGAAACTTATGGATCTTCTAGACAAAATCCTGAACTAGGGTTTGATATTTCCCGGGGTTCTGCCCAGCCAAAAAGTTTGATCTTGTGCTCTAAACTTTGATTTTTATAAGGAACATCCAGCCGTGGTCACAAATTCCAAAATTTTCAACTTTTGTAGAAACCCTAATTTTCCACCTTTCCGATCAGAATCCTGATTTAGGGTTTGATGAAGTCCAGCCTTCTGCCCAACCAAAAAGTTCGATCTTGGTCTCTAAACTTCGATTTTCTTGAGGGGCATCCAGCCGTGGTCTCGGATTCCAAAAATTCCAACTTTCTCTGAAACCCTAATTTCCCACAGTAGTGACGGGCCAAAAACTGAAAGTGCTCAGAATTGAATTTTGTCTCGACAAAAAGATGCGCCCTTCCAAGGAGAGTCAGCCCAGCCTCCTTCCTTTGATGATTTGAGGAGAGAAACCCAAATATTAAGAAGACCTAGCTTCTGCAACTGTACAGTGTCTTCTTCTTAGCACTACTCTGATACCATGTTAATTTTTCGATAAATGCATTCAAACATTATCTAGGATCCTACTAAGAGAATAACAAGCACAGCATAACAATCATAAACACAAGAGACACAGAGTTTCCTCAGGGAAAACCAAGAAGGTGGAAACCCCACAACTTCCTCAGAGATAGAATAAGCCACAATACAATATCACAATGATCAAACCCAAAGATAGATGACTCCAACAGCTACTCCTCCTCCACTTGTGTGCAATCCTTTATCAACTAATGCGAGTTGGATGAGTTAGTGAATGAATAGAATGAGACACACTCACTTTCTATTTATACACAACTTGACCTGCCTTTAATTCTAGTTGGGTCGACTTCCTAAGGAATTCTAATAACCCACTCACATAACACAAGCAGGGCCAACCCCACACTGGTGATCTAATAACCCATCAAATATAAGTTGGAACACTTACAAATACAAATGACGACACTTCTGATTGGAGGAATAATACATCTCCATCATGAATATAATAAAGTACAAGTGTAATACATATAAGAATATCTTCTGAAGTTACAAATACATCAACACAGTCCACTCTAAAATAAGTGACATTTTCCCCCGACGTCCAATATGAGTCAAAACCCTAAAGCGCTCCTCCAAATAATGCAACAAACTCCCCCGAATTTTCGCATGTGTGGAGAGTCCAGGTGGTACATGCCATCAAACAAGTCACATAAATAATGCTAGGAGGGAGAAATGACACATAGCAACCCCTCCAAAACTTGTTCCAAGTCACCCCCACAAGAAGGGGACGACCTCGTCATAATATCCTCTAGGCACCCACGTTCGCCTCCAAATATGTAGAAAGAGAGAACTCATCCAATAAATCCTAGTAATTATCCATGTGTATCATAACAAATGTAAAACCATAGAAATATGCCAAGGTTCTCATGTAATCCAAAATTTGGATCCTGATGTAAGCCCAAATTTACAATCCTATCCCAAAAGGCTTGGTGATTGTTTAATGGTCCATATATATTCATAAAATTGAAGGATCAATCCACCCCTCTTAATCGACCTTCAATTTTGATACCTACAACCATAACAAATGGAGACAATACAGTAACCAAGGGGTTCCAAGCCATCAACAAACCCCTTGATAACCCATTAGCATCCATTCCACAGCAATTCCAATCCAGTCTCAATCAAAGAAAATTTCACAAGCTTTGACCCCCGTAGACATGGTTTCCTATAGCATAACAATATCCGGTCTAATATTGTCTAATAATATCCTAAAGGCAGTACTTTTAGTGGGACCACCTATCCCACGAATGTTGAAGGACAATACAATCATTAAGAACCACTATTATGGTCCACAATTGCTCTAAGGGCCCCTCAGGAGAATCATAGGAAAGTGCAGATGCTACAAAGATGATTTTAGATACTTTTAGATTAACCCATCTTGTTTGTCCTTCAACCATGTCCCTATCTTTCTTCATAGGTCTGCAATTCTTCTTCCTAGTCGTAATAAAAGACTGTCTAACATACCTTATGTGAATAGTATCAATGTTTTCATCAATACGCCCCCCAAGAGTAGGCTGTGGGATTTTATCATCAATGGATGGTGGCATAGGTAGTTTAACAGGCTCATATGTCAAACCATCTGAAACCGACATAGGAGCATCATCAATGGGAGAAGGAGACAAAGAGATATTGAGGTTCGATGTATTATCCTTGGTTATCTGATTAGGGTCAGGGTCAAAAGTTGTAGTACTCAAGTTATATTTAACAAGGAAGGTTGGCATATCCAAAACATCAGGCCTAGAAAGATAACCCCATGAACTATTACAATCGGAGGTACCCAGTACAGGGGGGAAAAGCCTCTTTTGTAAAGGAGGCTTATTTACTAGATTAGAATAACTCGGCTCCTCCAAAATATTCTCAAATATTTTCATATTACCTAGAATATCATCAGCATAAAGCAATTTAAGAGAGGAAGTAAAACATGAACCTTACTCATAAATTTGTTAGTTGATTCTACATCCAAAGGAAGAGGGAAAGATAAGATCTGCTCCATCTCTTTTGATCCATCTATGTTAGGGGAATCCAACGGCTAGTTAGAAGGATCCTCCTTAAAGTCGTAGGTACAATTTGGTCACATATGATCGGTCCTGTACTGACATCTAAAACAATGGAATGATACCTTCCAGTAATCTAGTCATTGGATAAAAGCCCCATTCACCCATCTCAATTCAACTTCTTCCGATAACCCTTTCATAGTGTCATTTTCAACCAAAACCCTAGGGATCTACCGTCCGAAGACATCATAGTCGATTCCTCGATCAAAATGAAACGCCCAATAGAGTTGGACAGATCCATGAATGCCCTAAAATTCCAATAGTGTAATGGAAACCCCGGTAATAGAACCCACAAATGACGCTTCTTAAGTTTTTATTTCCATGGATCAAATGTCAAGTGCCATCTACAAAGAACCAGAGATCCTCAACCAATAACCCAGAATTTTGACTGGATAATTTGCAAGGATTCTTCTGATAAGAAATGGCAGTAAACCTATCCATTGACTAACAATATTACCCTCAGAACATAGTTAATCAAGGGTTTCCATTATTTGGTGATCCAGTTTAAAATCTCCACCATGTTTACTTTGATATATTCAAATTTCCCCAAAAGTGCCCTCGTGGCTAAACCCTGTACCATATCCATGAAAACATCCTTCCCAAGCACACACAGAGTGCTTCCCTTTCTAGCTTTTTCAGTCTTCAACCTCTGCCGGTATTTTGCTTTTTCCCCGCTTAATCGCCTATAGCCGATAGAAGTAAGGTTATTCTTAAAGAGCCACGACGAATCCGCATCCTGAAAGTCGTTTAAAACCCTAGACTTAGTATCAAATGCATCAATCGGTTTATTCGGAATGCTAAAGCCCTTTCCCTTCAACAACAACAAAAAGTTTACCTGGGAAGTAGGGTTAGTATAAACCCTAACCTAAGCGTAGCTAGGTGATGTGATGTCAGGGCTTGGAGAGGCCACCAGCTCACCTCGCCCACTGTCAGTACTGACAAGACATGATAGTTGTGTATGTTGCCTCATGCCAACTCAAAAAGGGAACCCCACCAACATTACATAGGATACTAAAAAATTGGAATAATGTGTAGGCTACAAAATAGAAATCTGAAAAATGAAACCAAATCGCACCAAAAACTGGAAAGACATAAAAAACCTATCCAAGAAAACACTGAGAAAGGGTATATACCGCAAAGAAATAAAAATAATTGTCTTCCCATTTTTTTACTTATTTTTTAACTTAGTTAGTACTAGGCCAAGCCATGACAAGTGGCTGGACTCCAATTCTACCGCATAACCTCTTCAGTATCCCGAACAAGGGTTTTGAGAAATCCCAGCCATCTCTCCCCCATCAATGAGTTTCCATGTGCACTTCTTATTATACCCAAATCCCTTTTTAATATTTGACTTATAACCTAATTATATGTAAAGGCACGACTTATATGTGTTGTGTTTCCTTCTTTTACGGTGAACTAAATGTGAATTAGTGATGAATGATGCCATACCCCTTAAACGTGGAACAGAAACAGTGGCTCTTCCGTTGATGTCTCGTGCCAGCTGCTTCAAAACTTTGATTGATACTGCAGCATTCCACTCCAACATGAACACAGGGGCTTTGTCTCTCTTTGATTGATAGTGGATTTTCACAAACATTGACTCCAATATTTCCAAGCTGACAGATATGAAAAACAAAGACATGCACTTCATTTCTGGCTCAGCTTTGTCAACTTTTCTCCTCAAATAGAGATAAACTCACCCAACTCAAAATCTGCTCTCCCCTTAAAAACCTGAATGCTTATAAATCCTCTTCGAAGTAAATACAAGGAATCTCGTCTAAGTGATATGGGATTTTGTAATATTGAGAGACCATCATATTTGATTGCATGCAAATCGAAAGGGTGATGTTAATTGCTTCTATTTTCTGCCAAATCTTGATAAAAATATAATTGTTTAGTAAATAAAGTGGCCGGTTTCTATAGCAAGTGTTGCAATGCCAACTCCTACAATCACCCTTGCAAATTATTTGCATAGCTGTTGCAACCCATTTTCATACTAATGCGTTTTTCTCTGGTGATACAGGGTAGAGTTAGGGTATTAATTAATGAAGTCTGGCATACATGATATTTATGAGGGATGAGGTAATCCAAGGAGAGATTCCCAATAGATTGTGGCAACGGCATTTACTGCAACATATTATTCATATTGGCATCCCTCAAACACCTCTCAATCGGCTCCATGCATTTCCTAAACAATTGCATGTTGAGTTCTTCAAATATGGCCCTGGTAAAGGGGGAGTAAAATTCAGTTGCATCATACCAAGTGTCAATCTTGATGGTCGTCTGAACGGTTGAAGATAACGTTCTCTTTGCTCTTTCACAGGTTGTTCTCATCCTTCTAAGGGCTCTTGCACTGCTACCAAGATCCTTCTTGCCTTCTCTTTTGAATTCTCGAGTAAAATGGTTAACCAAACGATTGTATCTCCTGCAGTGGCCTTAAACTCAAGGATACCTTCTTCAATAGCTAGCAGAGAAACATCAAGTGTTGTCCTTCCCAAGTCGAAAATCATAACATTCTTCTTACCAAGAGAGCTAGCCTTTTTATCCATACCATAAGCAATTGCATCTACAGTTGGTTCATTGATGATTCTCATCATATTTAGACCAGAAATGACACCAGCATCCTTTGTGGCCTGCCCCTGAGAGTCATTGAAATAAGCAAGGACTGTAACCACAGCATTCATGATGGTAATTTCAAGATAAGCTTCAGCTATTTCCTTCATTTTGGTGAGAACCATTGAAGAAATTTCTTCTGCCGCAAACTGCTTCTCTTCTCCGTTGTATGTAAGAACAATCATAGGCTTTTTAGCTTCCCAGAGATGACTGTGAAGGGCCACAGCTTCATGTTATTTTGGACACTATTAAGATCGTAGAATCTCCTTCCTATAAGACGCCTTGCATCGAGAACTGTATTGGTGGGATTCATGGCGACTTCATTTTTAGTGGCATCTCCGATTAGACAGTATCCATAAATGCCACCCAATTACCCTGATCATTAGCATTGATCTCAATTTGGTCATGTTTCCACACACCTACGCAGGAATATGCGGTTCCAAGTTCAATTTTGTTGGGACTAATTTTGTGGCATATGTCGCGCCTCAAGCTTCTGCAACTCTGTTACTGGAGTGGTTGAACTGCGGTGGCCCTCGAATGGCATTTTCCTTCTATGACCAGCGGCTCCTCCTCGACTTGATGACCAGCGGCTCCTTTTTATGACCGACGGCTCCCCTTAGACTCAATGAAGAGCAGCATCTCCTTTGATTCAACTAAACAGTGTGTGGCTTCCGCCTCTATGACCTCGAGGTTTTTTTCTATTATACTATTTGGGCTTTCTCGGCAGAAATACAGCTTTCTTCTTGGTTGCTGTCATGGACATATTGGATTAATTAGATTCCTGTGCTTATTTTATCAAAAGCTTTGTGAATAGTTTTTTCCACTTCATTATGTATTCTCATCGTAGTTAACTAGAATCTAGAAGCTGGGTATTAATCGACATCTAGTTATCAATAATACTCTGATCCCGAGATCATTATACTCAAAGAATCTTGAAAGGTTGGCCTACACTTTCTTCTGGTATTGGAAGTTCTTCTCCATATGCCTCTGCCTTAACGAGGATACCTCCAGTGGTGGACTTCCATTAGAAGAGTTAAGAACCACTGCCACAGAGTTAATTGTTAAGTTTGTACCCCATCCCATAAGGTGTTTATAGTATCCATTCTCATTTGTGGTTATGGTATCCCACGGAATCGTATAATGATTAACTTCTCTAGACTCTTTGAGTGGATAACCTGAAACAAACTTTCACTCACCACAATGAACAGTCATTAGTAATCTTTTCCTCAAGATAATAATATATCATGAAATCCATTATGAATAATAAAACACTATAACTAGTTTTCATATGTGAAGAATGCTTCGTCACAAGTTATATTTGCAATAGAATGTATCATAAACCATCACCATGGAATAATATGCCTCTTAAGCTAAGTTTTACTTATCATGATGAATTACCAACATGAAATTTTTATTCTCATTAAATAACAGTCCATGATATCATCAAGCATCCTACTAAACTACTATATCATGAAAGGTACATTATTGAATATGAAATAGTAAATATCAAAATGATTATGGCATGCTATTCACATGAAATGTCATCATGGCCAAGAAACACCATCATGAGATAGTATAGCTAAGTGTTACCCACAATCAAATCATACCATGAAATCATTATGCAATAAAACCATATGCATTCACCACATACCACTAGCCAATATTATGTCATCATATGCAATGCAAAATGGGACCAGTACTAACAACCATATTTTCCTAAAAAAACATAAGATTGCATAACCTCATAAATAATCATATTTTAATTCTCAATTTAACAATATTGCATCTAATAATGCATAACACAAGTAAAAATAAATATCCGAATATAACATCTTTTACCATTGAAAATAATATCCCAACACCCAATTAAATTATGAATTAAGTTCCAATTTAGATTCATTTGTTTATCTTTAAAAATATCTATAATTTTTATGTTTATATTCTTTAAAAAAAAGTACACTCAAACAATATATAGTTTCAAGTTCTTACTGGTGTTTATCTCCTAGATAAATATTTTAACCAGAAATCCAAATGCCCCTCCTTTAAACCTTCCTATGTGTTTTACATATTTAACAAAACTAAATTCACTAATAATGATTTGTCAAATATTATATTGAAGGTTGAGAAAACTTACAACAATATTATAAAATTCTATAATGTTGATTAAAATAATCTCCATCCACACTGTGGATCAACATTCTACCACTCATAAGAGATCTCAAAATTTCTTGGAATTCATTTGTGAGTGGTCCAATTTTGTACCTCTTCTTTTACTAGTAACATTGAGAGCACAACTTTATTTAATTAATAAGCTTTGTAATTTGCAATGTCCTTTCATGATTTATGAACATTGCTTTCATGTTTCAAGAATATTCTGGATTATCTTTTTAGCCAGCTTTTCAAGGTTTGTATTTTCAAATTTTACATCTCGAATGTGTTTTAGTTTTTAAGGTTTCCTTTCCAAAACTACATATAACAAAATTACAATTTTCAATTCGATATAAAATTAAAATGTTATTTCAATTTGTTAAAAAATAATAATTAAAATCATAAATTTATATTTTATTAAATTTAATGAAAAACTAATATTGTATGAAGTGTAATCATTGAGCTTGTCACAAGCCCATAGGATATAGAATAGATCATAGTAGCATAATTCCTTCTTATTGGCCTTTCAATTAAATATTGGAAAATTGAATTTTGAAATACCACATTTTAATTATTTAATCACTATAAAATATAAATAACATTCAATTTCATACTTTCTTATAAAAATAATTATTACTAACTAGTTGAACTATCTATCACGCTCTCTATTCCCATTACATTGAGATTTTATATTTTTGTTTTTAAATAGTAATTTTGATTGTAAATAACATGTCTAGAAATAAACCAATGATTTTAAATGTACATTTATGATATATCCATGCATATTTCAATAATATTATTATTCATGTAAGAATACTACTTCCGTATTTTATCCATATTGAATTTTTACGTTAGGTATTTTTTCCGTACAGAATCATATTTGTATCCGTATTCGTACTCGAATTATGCTATTATGGAATAGACAGTGAATTGGTGTATTGTTAAGGCACTCCTTGTGTAAGGTCATTGGTTCAAAACTCCATGGGTACGAGCCTTACAAAAAAAAATCATTGAACTTGTCACAATGCAAAAGGAATATTATATTTTAAACGAATGAGGACGAAGTAGGAAAGTATGTAACACCCCAACTTTAGGCATTAGTATAAGTATAATATTATATGGTAGAATTAAAAATGTCAACTATTATATGTAAACTTAAAAAGAGAACTGTGCACTTGTAATTTAATTGAAGTGCATGGGTGACAAGTGTTTCATCCATGCAAAATTAAGAAATTGAATAAAATATGAAAATTTACAATAAAAAGGGGGAAAGGCCAAGAGGTCAATAGTCCAGTCTTGTTGATTATTTTAGTGGGTTTCTTGCTTCTTGTGTTGGTTTTTTGTTGTGTGTGCACCTATTAAGAGGGAGGATAAGGAGGAGGAGAGGGTGGAACGTATAATGATAGAGAAATAGAGGAAAGAGTTAAGGTCTCACCTAGTCTAGAATAGTGTTAATTGTTGAAGGCTCGAGGGCATCAACTTATGTCGGGGATTGGTTGGGTGGAAAGTTTCCCCTCGATTGTTGTTGTGAATAGAGAAGTTGGTTCCTAAAGGAGAACAAGGACTGCATTTAAATTGGTAAAACTGATCATTGATCATATAAGTAGTGATTCTTCTTATTGGAATACAGTTTTAATTTATGCTCGTTTATTGAGAGTTATTTAATTGATGTATAGAACTTGATAGATTAATTATTTATGAAGTTTTTTTGTTAAATCTTCCATTTAATTAGGGTTATATATCTACTATCTTGGTTGTTACAATTGGAAATTGGTAAACAAGTTTTGCCAATAATATACATCCTTGGGGATTTTATGGGTTAATACCTTGGCTTAAAAATTCCCCATATAATCCATTATTTCAATTATTAAACTTCTACACGATTAACACATCTTAGAATATTTCTATCTAAGTGTAGTCCATTTTAAGTAATGCAAATTATAGAGTATTCATTTCAACCTCAAGAGAACTTCTCTAATTTTTACTTTTACTTTGATGATTTGGAAAAGAGAACCACTTCAAATAAAAGACTATACCTATACCAATCATGTTGTTTCAATCGATTTAGAAACGAATACATCAAATTATTTTTATGGTAGTTGTTCTATTTCTTCTTCAATTGCTTCCATATTACTTCCACCCATAAATTTAGCAAAACTTTGACTCCTTACTAGTTTAGTGCATTTCATCTCTATCATATTCTTGATTTTTTTTAGTCCATATTCCTCTTCTTCAATTGCTTCCATATTACTTCCACCCATAAATTTAGCAAAACTTTGACTCCTTACTAGTTTAGTGCATTTCAGCTCTATCATATTCTTGATTTTTTTTAGTCCATATTCCTCTTCGTCCAAAACATTATTTTTGTGATAACATGACCTATACCATACCATAGGGTAAGAATCATATGCAATTGCTTTTGCACTACAAATGTCTTCTTCGAATGGTTTAAGAACCTTCGCTAAGGCATAACCTTGCTTTTCCATAATAATATGTTTCAACTTTGCACCTTTCAATCCCTTACTCATGAATGCAACAGGTTTCAGATCACCATCAATGCAACATGTTTCTCATCACCATCAATTGTTTTGAAGTAAAATGCATGCAAATATATGTTTTGAGGCAAATGAAAAATATCTAAAACTCTTTTGAGTCATTAGAATTTACCAAAATAGGGAAATAGGGGTTACAGATATAGCTTGCTTAATAACTTCACTTCCCTTCTAAGCATAGTTTTGATGTGATTTGTGACTTAAGCATTCGGGAAAAATATTCTTAAAAAGTTCTTCTGGATTTTGTTTCTTGACAAAGTAATTTATTGAATAGCATCCACCCTTGTAATCAATCTATCTTTAATCCATCGTCGGACACAAAAAGCACCAGGAGCTTTCCCTTTATAACTTCAAAAGTTGTCTTCTTCATAGTGAAAGAAATGCCAAATTTCCACATCTCTCAAAGACTTTCCTAAATATGCTCAACATGATCATTTTGCCACTTGCAAAATGTTGTCAAATCATCTTGATATACCATAATGATTTTATTTATTATGTCAATAATTGCAGAACCAATAGCCTATTGAAAGGTTAGCAATTAAAATAAAAAGACATTAAATATACGCAAAAATATAGATGGCGGTAAAAGCAGTTTTGTCTACCAACATAGATTCATCTTATATCAAGATCTACTTAGAACCGAGAGCGATTGAATTTCATGAGGTGTAATTTATTTTCTGAATTTGTATAGAATTTAAGATAAAGTTTACACCTCAATAAATTTGATCCCTCTCGGTGCTTGGTAGATATGGATTTAACATGGATCTATGTTGCCTTTATTTTTTTATAGATTTTGTTCAAATTTAAATTTAAGATGGATAATGTATCGACATGTCATTTTTTTCGTTTAAGCTACATCTAATGTTTTAAATTATTTTTTATTTTTGGTAACATTACATTACACCGTTAGAACATATTCCCCATACTGGGTTGTAGAGAACCTCACTACTCTCGGTGTAAAGACTTTTTCCACAATCAACACTTGATTGTAACCTAAAAATCTATATAGCATGGACAACAAACCAAAACCTATTAATTTCTACAACAAATGGTCCATTTTGGGAAAAGAAATTATCCATCAAAAGAATTTTATTTTAAGTTCCTCAAATAATTACACAATCTGATTTCAATTTAGTGCAATTGGAACTATAATAGCCACCGATGTAGAATACCTTATTGGAGCAATTATATTTCCTTTACATGACTTCTCAATTCTTTTTCAATAATTACAGAAAGCAATAGATTGTTTGGCCTCTTCTTTAGTTTAAGTGGATTATTGTCTCTTTTGAAGGATATAGGTGAAGTGGACATCTACTTGATCTATTGTATCATTAAAAATAAAAGTGGTAGAACTTCTTTCTTTTGGTGAATAATTTTAATCAACTAAATAAAAGGTATCGAAATTTTTATCTTATCAAGCTCTTGAGCTAAATCAAATTGAAAATGAATTAGAAGAGTACCCAGAGGTTGTGACGCCACATTTTTTTCACTAATCTTTTATGTTCCTCAAATGATGTTTGATTTGGTTTAGTAGGTTGTTGATCTTGTTGTTCCTGCATTCTTTATTCACCTAAAAGTTTGAGGCTTGAACCTTGTGTAGCAAATTTGAATTTTTAGCTTGTATATCTTGTTTGGCATTATCCACATTTATTTGTGAAATCTTAAGATTGTAAGTATTCTAAAAATTTTCCACAATATAATCTTGAATTCTGTGTACTTCCTTGTAAGTGGGTATGATCAATCAATTGGGTCAAGCCTGAGTGATTGTGGGATGGAGTGTTATCCTACCCACCCAAGTTCTATTCCTGTAAATGACATGTTGATTGTACCCTGAAGAATCTAGGGTTTACCTTGATAACCATCCTCAAAATGAGGAGAAGTACCCAAGGGTTTTCACAAGGCATTGTAACCTAAAAGTAACATATGCCATATGTTCTTCTAGTAAAGAATAATTTTATTTTCAATGAATCCATTTGTGACTTGATATGAAAATCATTTTCCAAATGGCCTTCATCTTCCCAACAAGCATTCATTGTTCTTGGATGATCTTGAAATTGACCTTCAACTTCTTGTCAACCATCATGAAGCACATACACGACTTGTTAAAAAACACCACAACCTTCTTCTCTATGATGCACTTTGCAATATTTGTACCAAAATGATGATGAAATAGAAAGATCGTTTCACTTAATCGCAACCGAAATACAATCTACTATAAATAGACCTCTCTTTATTAAAGATAAAAGGCTTATGTTGTTGATGTTGTTGTCTTGTTGAAATGATCGATTCAAAGGAAGAGGTGATTGTTGAATTCATTTTATTTTGACTAATTTACTTCTAAGAGTTTGAAATAAATATGTTATTTTGTCAAATTTCTCAGCCATCTTGTGAGCTTTCTTAGAAATCGAAACAACTCCCTTAATTTTTGTTGAAGATGGATTTTCTTTTCAAATTTAGCATCTTTATGCCTAGTTAATTCAAGTTGATTTTCCCTCCCAACAAAAATCAAGTTATTTTCCAAATTTATGTTAGTATAAAATATTCTTGAATTCGCAAGATTCTTTTCTCCCAAGAGGAAGCTGGATTTTGAATTGAATGGATTAGTATAAAATACTAAAGTTGTGGCATCTACAACTTCGATTACCTGGAGGAACCCTCATGAATGTTTTAATATATTTGTATTAAAATATTTGACCATTTCATTTTATATTTTTCTAAATTCAATTAGTTCTACTAACAAAAAATTATTGTCCTTTTCACCCTACTCACCTCTAAAAGCTTTGTTCAAATGCATTCCATGTTGTTATTCTTCCTGCTATTAAGTTCTTATACTAGTCCCTAGCATCACCCTCTAACTTTTGGACAAATCACTCCATGAATACATTTTGATGATTAATATCAAAGTCAACTACAAATTTATAATAAGCATCAAGATGATACTTAGTTGTGATAGCATTATTTCATTAGAATTTTGGAAGGAATTTACAATATCCATCAAGAGTGTGTTTGGTAGTTCATATGTTGCAATGAAATCAATGAAGCATACCTATCTATTGTCCAATTTGATTGTACCATTTGAGCAAAGGAAATTATAGGGACAATGGAAAAAAATAGCAGTTAGAGGGGCGGTCACAACAAGAATGGGTGTTGAAGAAGTAATTAAAGTGCCATGTTCAAACAAAGCGCTAAAACTAATCATGGGTGGAATCATTGGAGCATGAAAAGAATGGGAGAAAAAGGTGTTATAGAATATTTGCCTTCTCCTTGGCATTAATTTCTCACCTAAGGACTTTAGATCTTGCTCTCATGATCTTAATGGTCCAATTTTGACTAAATTTGACCAAGTGAACCATGGGAGCACTTCATCCCTTATTTTAAGGGGAAAATCTACTATTTGTAACTAGTGAGGGTGCATTCCTTTATTTTACGGTGCATTCCTTTATTTTAAGGTATTATCCTTGATTTTAGGATCCAAACTTACATATTTGAGTTCCTAAAAATTAATTCCATGAATTAAGGAAGGTTAGCACCCTCCTTCACTATTTTCAGCTAATTCCTATCATGCATGATTTAAGCATGGATTGGATCCCTGATTTAGTAAATTAAGCCTCCACTTCTGATCATGGGTTAGTTATGAGATAGTTAACTTATTCTTGACAAATTGCAAAGCTAGCTAGGGCATCTAAGCTCTAAGTTAAGCCCAAGTAGGTCTTCATACATAAATGTACAATTCCAATTCCTTTCTTTAGGAATTTGAATTGCCTATATGTATAACATTGTTCATTATCTATAAGTTAATGGAATCAATGGATTATTGAATAACAATTCAATATTTTGCTCTAAGATTTTTCTTCACTCTTTCTTTTCTTTTTTCCTTTGTAAAATTGCTCAAAGTATTGGTGTTCATAGATTTATAGATCTAGTTGTGATCTCTTGCAAGTGCCCACACGATTTTACATGGTATTAGAGCTAGCTAGAATCTAGGAGTAGCATACCTTTTATTTGGAGGAAGAAGACACATTAGGAGCAGCCACATTAGGGTCAACCCCAACATGTTATTCTAACGTTATTCAATTACTATGAGTGAAATTCTTAGGCCATTCTTCTCTTGAAGTGTAAGGGTCATTATATGATTACTATGGGAAAAAAGTTGAACACAATTCTTTAGTGGAGAAAGTAGAATGGTCACAATGGGATGGATGAAGCATTTGGATTGCTCTAGTTCTAGATTTCTCTCGATCTCAAATATCACATGGATCCTGATGAATCTTCCAATGAAGTCTAAACCAAGCTAGAAAGACTCTTTGGATACTAGGACAAGATAAGAGGACAACAACTACAGAATGATCTCAACAATTTGAGCCTGAGAACTATCCAAGACTTCTAAACATAATTTCAATCATGTGAATTCATCCTAATGAGAGACAATGCATTGGTTCAAATCAATCATTCAGCTGAGGGAGAACTTTCTACATATAATTTCTTGGAAATGATGCACCAATTCTAATCCACCATTTAGATAAGGGAGATATTTCCACATATCAAGTTCTTATTCATGTAGATCTCATTGACGTCTCTTCAATTACCTCAGGTAATATTTCAAATTTGCATGTAAAAGTTGTTGACATTAATGAACAGGTTGTCGCATATGAAACAACCAAACCACTTTGGGCACAATATACTCTTCATGAAATAGGTGATCTTGTTGGATATCCAATAGATACAAGGTGGACCCACTCGTATTCTCAAAGTGATCATCATGCACTCATTGCATCATAGCCCTTGATGCTCATCCATAGTTACATGGTCAGTACAAGAGATCCACAAAATTTTTCAAAAGAAGAAAGGAAATCCATATTGGAATACTACCATGAAGGAGGAGTATCAGTTTCTGATGAAGAAACAGCCTTATCCCCTACCCCTTGGTAGGAGACTTATATGGATCAAGTGGAAGTATCGATCTAAGTTGGAAACATATGGACATGAGAAGTAATCATGGTTCAAGATGACTACCAAAAGTCCACTCAGCACTATCCTCTTTTTTGGGGAGGGACAAGAGGGAGTGAGGGACAGGAGGGGGGTAAGGGTGTTTCCAATGGGTTTTCCCTCATTTACCACTTTTAGGGGATATTTTTTATGTGCTTGGGTACCTAATATGGTTGTAAGTAGTCGAGACCCATTTTTTATGCATTAGTTTCACCAAGTTAGGCTTATGGGGGGGTTTATAGCATATTTACCTTCTCCTTAACATCAATTTCTCACCTAAGGACTTTAGATCTTCGTCTCATGATCCTAATGGTCCAATTTTGACTAAATTTGGCGTGGTCCATGGGAACACTTCATCCCTAGATTTAAGGGGGGAATTTTCTATTTTTAGCCACTAAAAGCGCATTTCTTGATTTTGTTAAGATTCAATATGCTAAGACAGAAAATATCAGCATTACATTCCATTTCAAAACAACAGCATATACAGGATCACTGAAAGAACAACAAGCACATCATAAACACAAGAGACACAAATTTATCCTAGGAAACCCTCATGGGGTAGAAAACCCAACAAATCTTCCTCAATATAGATGACCAGCAAATACAAAGATGTAAACCCTAGACATGAGCTCCTTCTCCTCCATAGAAGATCTCTCCCTCACCTATGCGCCAATCACAAGTGAGTGTAATGTGTGTTAAATGAGGAACACACCTCCTCTATTTATACACAACTCCGACTTGTCTTTTACACAAGCTAGGCCGGCCCCAACTTAACCACTTTACATAATGTGATAGGGCCGACCCCACTAGGGTGATCTAATAACCCTTTAACCCACATAACACATACAGGGCCGACCCCCAATAGGGAAGTCTAATAACCCAAGTTACCACATTATCCACAGAGGAATAAAACATCTTCGGATATACAATAAGGTCTTCACGGAGGAATGAAACATCTCCGGAATAATAAAGTACAAATATAATATTCTTAGAAGTTACAATATTTCAACACTCCCCCTTAACGAGAAGGATATTATAACAACATCTGCAGGAGCAAGGAGTCATCAACTACATCATACATGATACATCTATAAATCATTGGAAGCTTTCTTCATACATCATCAGTAACTCAAACAGTTACTGGAACATCTTCAAGATCTTCAATACTGTATCTTCATCTTCTACAGCACTCGAACAGCTACAGCAACATCATCATCATCTGGATCACTTGATCAATAATCTCATCATCTGGATCTACTGATCAACATCATCATCTGGATCTCTCGATCAACGGCCTCATCGTCTGGATCTACCGATCAACATCATCATCTAGATCTCTCGATCAACGACCTCATCATCTGGATCTACTGATCAACATCATCATCTGGATCCTCACGATCAACCGCATCGTCATCTAGATCATCACGATCAGCAGCATCGTCATCTACATAATCATGATCAGCAGCATCGTCATCTAGACCATCACGATCAACATCATCGTCATCTAGACCATCACGATCAACAACATCGTCATCTAGACCATCACGATCAATAGCATCATCATCTAGACCATCACAATCAACAACATCATCATAGCAGCATACTCTGCAATACACACGATCCAATTACAGGATGATCAATCCTGCTCACTTTAGTACATAAGTCCAAGGATGATACAATCCTATCATGTGCATTTTGAACCAACCGTTCAGGGACGATGCAGTCCTATCATGTACATTTTGAACCAAATGTTCAGGGACGATGCAGTCCCGATCTGCTTACAGGATGATCAATCCTTCTCACTTTAAGACACCTCTCATGTCTAGGGACGATGCAATCCCAATCTACTTATAGGATGATCAATCCTTATCACTTTAAGACACCTCACCATGTCTAGGGACAATGCAAACCCGAATCAACTTACAAGATGATTAATCCTTATCACTTTAAGACACCTCAACATGTCTAGGGATGATGCAAAAATGAATCAACTTATAGGATGATTAATCCTTATCACTTTAAGACACCTCAACATGTCTAGGGACGATGCAATCCCGACCACAATGCCAGTCCTTTTTCATTCTGGATGTGACCTAGATTAAATCTAGGATTTTACCACCTGTGAATGATCACCTGCTGCTGCAATGAGCAGTCCAGGAGCGAGCATGACATCATTACAGGACCTGCGAATGATCACCTGCTGCAGTCCAGGAGCGCACATTACATCATTCCAGTCAACCACAGAGCCAGTACTATTTCAACTGGGGTGTGACCTAGATCAGATCTAGGATTTACAACCACAGAGCCAGTACTATTTCAACTGGGGTGTGACCTAGATCAAATCTAGGATTTACAACCTGTGAATGATCAGCTGCTAATCCAAGAGCGAACATTACATCATTACAGGTTTTTTGAATGATCACCTACTGCTATGCTGAGCAGTCCAGGAGTGCACATTACATCATTCACCAACATCTTTCTCGAAGAAAAGAGTCTATGGATCAATTCAGGGACCAAAGTCTGGGGATGATACAATCCCTCTCGTCCACTAGGGACCACTTCTTGGAGACATATGTCTACGGATCAATTCAGGGACTGAGGTCCGGGGATGATGCAATCCCCTCTCATCCACTAGGGACCACTTCTCGGTATGTCTATGGATCAATTCAGGGACCGAAGTCCGGGAATGATGCAATCCCCTCTCATCCACTAGGGACCACTTCTCGAAGACAACTGTCTACGGATTTGTTCAGGGACCTAAGTCCAGGGATGATACAATCCCTCCTTGTCCACTTAGACAAATTCTAAGGACCATGCATCGACCTCATCATCGTAACCGGCAACCTCATCATCGACCTCACCGTCGGAACAGGTAACCTCATCATCGATACATGTATCCACATCAATACAGTATCCACATCATCAATACAGTATCCTTATCAACACAGTATCCACATCAATGATACAGTATCCTCATCAATATAGTATCCACATCATCAACATTACCGTCGATATAGGCAATCTCATCATCGATACAGGTATCCACATCAATACCAGTATCCAAAAAATATCATCATCGACCATATAACTCCCCCTTTCAAGGAGGGTCCTTCTGAACTACACCAAGCTTGTCTCGGAAATACTCAAACTTTACTCGAGACAGAGGTTTGGAAAACACATCAGTAACTTGTTCTTCAATGCTCACATACTCGAGCTTGATAGCTCCTTCTACACCATATCCTGTATATAGAAATATTGGATCTCTATGTGCTTTGACTTATCATGGAACACTAGATTCTTTGTCATCTTGATACAACTCTGGTTGTCACACAGGATCACAGTGGAGTCCATCTCTAAGTCAAACAATCCTGATAACAACTTCCAAAGCCATAGTGCTTCACAACTAGCAGAGCAAGCAGCTATATATTCCGCTTCAGCTGTAATGAGATCCACACTATACTGCTTCCTCCTAATCCACGAGATCATGGCAGATACCAGACAAAAACATCCACCCGATGTGCTCTTCCTATCTGATACACTTCCTGCCCAATCAGCATCTGTGTAGCCATACAATCTGAAGTCATGATCTCCACAATAACATAGACCAAAGTCTATCGTACCCTTTACCTTATCACATGCTTTGCAGCTATGAGGTGAACTAACTCAAGTTGTTCACCGCTAAGCATATATCTGGTCTGGTATTCGTTAGATACATTAATGACCCAATAATCTATCTGTACAGAGTCACATCCACTAACTCTGAGGAGTCATCAGCTAACAACTTCAAGTTGGAACCCATGAGAGTGGCCATGGTTGTGCATTCCAACATATCAAATCTTCTCAAGATTTTAACAGCATACTTTCCCTGGTTGAGAAATATTCCTTCTGAGTGATCTTCTGCATATCTAGCCGTGCCATCTCCCGTCAGATGGTTCTACTGGTATGAGCCTCAAGATCATTCGAACTCTGTGGTGAGTTCCTTCTTGCATCCATCTAAGAGAAGAATGTCATCTATATATAGACACCATCTTCAACCTTGTATCAAAGGTTGAAATCCGCATCAACCATGGTGATCATTAAGCTCATCAAATGATTATCGATCCTGGGTACCTGTTGAACCCATAATTGAATCCTAGGATTTTTCTCGATTTGCACTTCTTCTTCAATTACACCATTAAGAGAATGGTCTATCCACTTGGATCAAACATCTCGTCATGATCCTCTTCCTCTTTCTAAGAGAATCTTCTAGCCACGAACCTTCTATAGTATGTTTGATTTGTAAATCTTCTTGTTGAACATCCATCACTTGTTTAGTGTTCATCATTCTTCATGATTTTTCCTACAAATCAAAGTTAATTACATGATTAGTAATACTTCATAATCATCAAATCATGTTGACATGATAACCTATTATGCATACAGATATGATTCACATAGTTATGCAACTATCTTGACCAATACTTTGGCACAACACTTTTCCATATCCTATATGCATACAGTGGCTATCTAGATGCCTTCCATCTCTACTAGAACATACTATCGAGAGCATGCATAGCTCTCAGCATGTCAGCAAAGAGGTTTCATTCTAGACAAGCAACAATGGAATGTTTGTCCAACTTACCAATCATATGCATATTAGTAGTATATTGTTCAATGCTATATGAATGTTTACACTCAGCATGATATATTCTAGGAATACAAATATGCATACAGCTATTACAAGCAATATCATTTACTATTTCAGAGATTCAAATAACAACTCAAATACTTATCTTTTATGTGTGTGTGGTTTCCTCCCGCTTGATCTTCTATTCATTCTGTACCACTATGCATGCTCAAGTGTGCAATAGTGTTATCCTCACGATCTCATACACAAACATACATTCATTAGTATAATCTCAATATTATCAAAACATTATAATTCTAAATAATCGTAAGTATGTATGGTCATGATTATTTCATACATAGGTATACTTACCTAAGATCCTAACAAAGTAGGATTCTAACTTGATATAGGAAAACATACCTGGATTATCAAGCTTGGTTATGTCTTAACATACCCAAACAATATCTTCTTTCTTCTCTTCAACGATTTAGAGACCTTGTGCCAAAACCTGCATATCTCATAAGTTAAGAATAGTAGAACAAAGTCATACATACCTTGTAAGTAGAGCTTCTATGTGATCAAAGAATATGGATTAGTCTTTGTCTTCATGTCATCATGGTCATAGAACTTGATTTGTCTTTCTTGATGTACCTATATCTTGTTAGCAGACAACATCATCCTCATACAACACCATAAGTGTATTAGTACAATCATAAGTGTCATAACCTTAATTAATGAATCTCTTCTATCATTCACATGCATTCATTATCAAACAATCATAATTGTACTAACCTCAATAATATGAAGACAAACATATCATGAACTTAATCAAGAATCAGATTTCAAAACATAACTGTATTTCCTGAAGTCATACCTGTCAGGATTGCTTTTAACCCAATCCACTTTGATTTGTTGAAACTGGATCTAGAGCTGGATTAGGGTTTGTCAGAGAAACCCTAAAAATTCAAAGTTTGAATTTCAAACTTCTAAATGGATGGAAAGATGTGGCTTGTTGAGCTGATCAAGCTGGTATACTTCAATTTTGAAAACTGCAAAATTTGACCCCTCAAAATTGCCTTTGAAACTTCTGGATTCACTAGACAGGACCCCGAACTAGGGTTTGATAAAGCCCACCCTTTTTCCCAATCAAAAGGTTCGATCCAAAGCTATAAACTTCGATTTTTCTGAGGAGCTTCCAGCCGTGGTCACAGACTTCAAAAAATTCCAACTTTTGCAGAAGCCCTAATTTTCCACCTTTCCGATCAAAATCCCGAACTAGGGTTTGATCAAGCTCGACCTTCTTCCCAACCAAAAATTTCGATCTTGGTCTCTAAATTTCGATTTTGATGAGGAGCATTCATCCGTGGACTCCGATTCCAAAAATTCCAACTTTCTCCTAAGCCCTAAATTCCCGCAGCAGTGATAAGCCAAGAATGAAGGTGCTCACAATCCAATTTTGTTTTGACAGAAATATGCACCTGATTGTTTCTGGTGCATCTCTGAAATTACGAATCCATAGGGTCTAAAAATTCTACCTGTGGTAGCCTGACCTGTCATCTTTACAACCCCACAGGTCTGACCTCAATTGGATTTTCTGAGAAAGAGTTATGCCAAGTGTCGCAATGTGACCTGTTTATGGGATAAAACAGGAGAGCGAACTTGTACAGCGTGCCATGTGTCATTGGTTCACCTTCGGCCTCTGAAAATCGTACCTGTGAAAGTACAGTCCATGCAATACCTATCACGTTTTACGAAATTTCATTTGGAGCTT
Organism: Larix kaempferi; assembly: GCA_027924585.1. Taxonomy (NCBI): domain Eukaryota; kingdom Viridiplantae; phylum Streptophyta; class Pinopsida; order Pinales; family Pinaceae; genus Larix; species Larix kaempferi. The sequence goes on from BSBM01000858.1 coordinate 21,461,421, forward strand.
CCTAGCCCAAGTTGTGACCTTTTTTCCTAGGTCACCTGATTATGACTGAGATCTGGAAGAGGCAGAAACCCTAACTTGTACTTCAAATTGTCGCAAGTGAAGCAAGTGTTGTAAGTGCCATACATTGCCTTCCTTCAGGCTAGATCTGATACCATGTTAAGATTCAATATGCTAAGACAGAAAATATCAGCATTACATTCCATTTCAAAACAATAGCATATACAGGATCACTAAAATAACAACAAGCACAACATAAACACAAGAGACATAGATTTATCCTGGGAAACCCTCATGGGGTAGAAAACCCAACAAAGATTCCTCGATATAGATGACCAGCAAATAAAAAGATGTAAACCCTAGACATGAGCTCCTTCTTCTCCATAGAATATCTCTCCCTCACCTATGCGCCAATCACAAGTGAGTGTAATGTGTGTTAAATGAGGAACACACCTCCTCTATTTATACACAACTCCAACTTGTCTTTTACACAAGCTAGGTCGGCCCCAACTTAACCACTTTATATAATGTGACAGGGCCGACCCCACTAGGGTGGTCTAATAACCCTTTAACCCACATAACACATACAGGGCCAACCTCCACTAGGGAAGTCTAATAACCCAAGTTACCACATTATCCACGAAGGAATAAAACATCTCCGGATATACGATAAGGTCTTCACGGAGGAATGAAACATCTCCGAAATAATAAAGTACAAATATAATATTCTTAGAAGTTACAATATTTCAACAGATTTTAGGGTGCATTATTTGATTTTAAGGTCTTATCCCTAATCTTAGTATCTAAAATTACATGTTTGAGTTCCTAAAAACTAATTCCATGAATCAAGGAACCTAATTCCATGAATTAAGGAAGTGTAGTGCCCTCCACTATTTTTAGGCTAATTCCTATCATGCATGATTTATGCATGGATTAGATCCCTTATTTTAGGAAATTAAGCCTCCACTTGTCATCCTTTATGATTTAGTTAACTCATTCTTTAGAGATTGCATGGCTAACGAGGGCATATGATCACTAAGTTAAGCCCAACTGGGTCTGCATGCATCAATGAACAATTCAAATTGACTTCTTTAGGAATTTGAATTGCCTATATGTACAATATTGTTCATTCTTTGTAAGTTAATGGAATCAATGGATTATTGAATAAGAACTCAATGTTTTGCTCCAAGATTTTTCTCTTCACTCTCTTTTCTTTTTTCCTTTGTAAAATTGCTCAAAGTGTTTTGTTGACGCGGGATTTGTGCACTTGCGTCAACAAGGAGGAATTGATCCGATCCGGAGGTGTCTAATTACCCCAAGTCATTGAAATGATCAATCCTCACTACCCCGTTAGCCGAGATTATTTCTAACTAAGAAACTAATCTAAAAGAAGCACATAAAAAACCTATAGATATGAGTATATACACTAGTTTAACAATTATAAAATGATATATACAAAAAGAGTAAATTAGAATCCAAATTTTAATACAAATATACAATTCAATTTAGGGATCCCAAGTATTTGATTTTTTCATTTTTCATTTAATCTGCAGAATGAAACAAAGATGCTTCAGATGTATTAAAAATATAATATCTAATACCTATGAGTTGTATCAGATTTTCACAATAAATAATTCAGACAAAATTTGATCTGAGTTATCAACATTGTTTTACCTGGGATTGCGAAGGCTGCTTCAAGTACAAGTAGGTAGCGAGAGGTCTCTTTTCTCGTCGATGCATTAATTTGGGGCTCCTAAGAACTGTCCCCCATCTTTGAAACTTGTCTAATAAATAATGTCCCTTTTAATAATTGAGCAAAAGTCCCATTTACTGACAACGCCACCATGGAGTGGCATAGCATTGTCCTAACTGGCTAAAAGTGAGTCACCACAAACGCATTATATATATATGTCATAGTGCCAGGACTACCGAGGGAAGCTCCGAATACCTAGATCTGAAAGAAAAATTCAAATCTAAACTAATCTAAGTCTTTCAATAAAAGCTTTCTAATCTTATCCAAGATATTAATCACAAGAACTAGAATCAATTAATTATAATATATGAAAATGATATTTTACTAATATTCACACATAGAAAACCCTTACATATGAACATATAACAAAACTAAAAACAATTACTAATAAATATCGAGTAACTAATTCAGATTTTTTTTATTATAACATAATCAATTGATCCATATCATTAATCAGGCAACACATTACAAATGAAAGCATGATCATTATTTTAATTAGAAGAAGTATGTTTACTAATCAAAATACAACCATATTTTCAAAATGCTTAATGAATCATATTGGCAAACATGATACCGAGATCGAATAAAGTTGTAACCATCACCACCACATCATTAATTTCCGTTAAAATCTAGTGATGACACTTAGTTTATTGGTCATTGAAGTGGTTAGGTCACAGGTGAATTGGCACGATTTGAGCATCTAAAGTGTTTGCGCTGATTGCCCTTTAATAACAAATTCATTACTCAATTCTTTACAAACTGTCAATTCCAGCCATATGGTAATTTTAAAATTCTTCCTTCATAAATATTTAATGACGTCTTGTTGAATAACTATGTGGCAATTAAGAAGCTTTTCACATCAACACATTTTGAAAGTGAGATGAAAACTTATCATGCACAAAATGAATATACTAATAATGAATGGAGCACATTCTTTTAAATAATATTTTTGTGATCGGGTGGTTGGGAGGAATGTTGTTATCCTCCCCATCTGGGTTCAAATCTTGCTTTGTGACACATGCTCTTTGGGAGCCAACTTTCTATGTAATGATTGTAAATCTGGCCATACCTTGATTCTTTCAAATAGCAAGTGTTGGTGTGCATTTATTAATATATAAAGCAGTCATCAACAAATTGATCAAAATTAATTTTTATAAAAGAAGTTTCGATGGTAAGTGGTTTGATAAACTTTTAAGAAAACTTTATTTCATATTTTAAGTAAAGAGCATATAATAGTTATCCAAGAAAAATAATTGAAAATTTTGTCCTAAATTAGGGTGTTTTTGAAATAAAAGTTTTAAATAAACATAAATACTTCCATAAGTAAATATAAACTTGGGCTTGTCAATTGGGTTTAGTTTAAGTGGTTGAGTTATCGGATATCCACTCCACCCATTTACGTTTAAGTCCCTCTAGTGACACTTGCTCTTAAGAGCTTAATCTTGAGCATATATTAAATTATCCACATATCTAGAAGAAATACGAGTTTAAGTAATTTTGACGATTATAAAATTGATACCCTAAAATTATAAAAAAAAAAATATATCAATTTAAAATAAAATTGAAATTGTTTTTTGAATAATTAACATTATTTAACTCTATAACTTTGGTCATCAAATTGTCTTAAACCAAAACTCATATATTAATTTGGATTAAACAAAATTTTGGATCATGTAAATAGTTTTCTCACTTGTAATGAATTCAAATGAGTTACCAAATCAACCCAGATTAATTCATATTGAGGCATAGAAGTGATTCAAATAAGCTCAAATAATGCCAAGCACGTTTTATTGAGCAAGCAAAAGGCTAAAAATGTATATGATAAAATTTGGCTAAAAGATGGAATTGTTATGTGAAGAAAGCCAAAGAACAAGCCATGTAAAGAACGAAAGGTTAAAGCAAGGGAGCCATGAAATTAGCTACCAAAAACTAATTATTTACAAAATATTAATAGCCCCAAATCAAAAATTAATTATTTACAAAATATCAATGAGGCCCCTTTAATTTATTGAAAATTGTTTAAAGAAAGTTGTTGGGGGTGAACATATTTTTGTTCATAGATTTCTATATCTAGTTGTGATCTTTTGCATGTGATCACGATATTTTACAAAAGGATCTTCTTATCCAATCAAATCTAAGGCAAGATATTTTGGAGTCTTGTATATTTGTACTTATAAAACATCTTGCAAATATCTCTAAATAGACGTTCAAAATAGATAAAATGTTTTCTTACCCAGAATTTCAAGAATGCAATTAGGAGACTTGTTTAGATTTTACACAATTTTTTCATTTTCATAGATCGTCCACTAGTGGAATAATCTCTTTTATAGGATCAAAACAAGGAAATATTTTGTAGGTCCATATTGCCTAATCCCTCAACAATGAGTTGCCAAGCAAAATTGAGGAGATTCCTATTGATGTACATGACTTAACGAGGTTGATTAGGGAAAATAGGAAAGGGATAATTTGCATAAGGAAAGAGATTTGGGAGCATAATGTATTTTTTTTTCTAAAACATCATGCAAATAATTATGAACAAGCATTCGAAATAGATCGTTTTCTTACCCATAATTTTAAGAACACAATCAGAGGACTTGGTTCATGTCATACACAACTTTTTCATGGACTGTCCACTCATGGAATAATCTCTTTTCTAGGATCAAAATGAGGAGATCTTCTTTTGTAGGTTCAAGTTGCTCAATCCCTCAACAATGAGTTGCCATGTGAAACTTGCTACCTTTTGAATTGGGATGCTACCAATTTTTGCACATGTACGTAATAGTAGAGAGGATAGGATCTTATGTCTACCATCATTTAACCGGTGTTTTATCTTAGCAAAGCTTGGAATGACATTCATGTCTCTACATTGCTCAAGAAATGTGATATCTACAATCCAGTGTGCGATCTTTAATTCCCAACCCTCGAATAGTCTCAATTCGCTCAAAGCGTCCCAACCCTCGAATAGTCTCAATTCGCTCAAAGAATCCCTTCCATAGAGGGATAGTATATGATTAAACATAATGAAGAAAACACAGGTATTTATAATTTAATTTTAGGATATTTGAGTTTAATATCAAAAAGAGCTCGACATGTTTTGATCCTACGTAGGATCATTTTCAGGAGCGTTGTTGGTACCACTAACATAGATTCATTTTAAAGGGGATCTACCTAGCGTCAAAAGGGATCAAATTAAACCCCTTTTTAGAGTGAAAATGTTGAGGAAGCATTTTAATTTATCTAATTTGTGTAGTTTTACATATAAGCCATTGTAAATGTTTTAAATAGCCGACATGTTATTTTTTATAATATTTTATTTTTTTTAAAAAGGATACTTGTCATCTCTAGGATGAGTACGGAAGGAGTTACACATCTCTCCCTAATGGGTTGTAGAATGTGCCTCTTCGACGCAATCATTTACTCGACCAAGCGGTAGCAGCAATGATGAGTACGCCATATTATTCTGTGATGCATGATGAAGCTATCATACTGGTCGGGTGAGGTTTTCAAAGTCATTCAAAATCAAGAGAGAGATAATGTTAAGGAGGGATACAACAATGAGAGGGCGAAGACAATTCATCATAAAAGATCGTCCTAGAGGAGAGATGGTAGCTCACAATATTTTGAGGTTAATCTTATCCTTGATAAATGGTGGGCGTGCAAGTTCTAATGGTTAGAATTATCCTCATTTAGATCTATTGATCTACTCTTTTGAGGCATTGCGAGCATGCTCGAGTTTTATTTTTGGAGGCCCGATCTTGAAGAAAAACCATTCAATAGACGTGTCATTACCTGAGGATTTCAGGGTCACAAAAATGGTTTAGAAAGACCACCTCTCGCTCGATCCTGAAACTGCTAAATCACTCATCCTAGAGCTCAAAATTGTAAGGCCCACCAAGATGTCTAATAAACCTTGTAGGGAACTCATGGTTCGGTAATGTGACATGATGTGACAACAAGAAGTGACATGACAGTATTGGAGTTGTGCAAAGCTCAGCACGCAAGTAGATCTTAAAAATGGCAGATCGACGGTTAAGAAGTGTTCATGCTAGAGAAAATGCTTACACATTATCCAAAGGTATATGATCCTGAAAGAAAACTTCCATGGACATGCGTCCTCACTACATGACTTCAGGCTCAAAAAATCAGTTTATAAAAGCCTTCCTATAGTCGATCCTGAAACCACAAACCACTCTTGTTGCTTCTGTCTCAAATCGCCAGCCTAACACGTCATTTACCAATAGATTGTTGCCACGTGTCTCCACTCCACAACTGCTAAAATGATTTAATGATCCTCTACCTCCCGTTCACCCTAGACTACCACATTATGCCAAGTGACAGTCACATTAATTGCTCAAATTCGCTTATATAAATTGCCCTCAACTCTCCAATTTTTCAAATTCAAATAATCTAAAGAAGCGTTGAGCAGTGATTGAATCCAATTGTCATAATTCTTGATGCAGCCAGATCCCCAAGTGTCGAATACCCAGGGGACCTATAGATTCATAGGCAAACTCTTAAACTGAAAAACAAATAATCTGTGTACATAAAGATTCAATACAACCAAAAAACTCAGACTTTTTATTGAATAGGTAAATAAATCAACTAGACTAGAATTTCAATGCATAAATGCCTCTAGAGGACTGAGCCTATGCGCCCAGCACTCCCATATCTCCACTACAGGACACATAGGTCCCAATTCCACACCCATCGGCTTACAGGTCCATCCCGTTGCAACCAAACTACTTCATTCACCCAGGTCCAGCCTTTTTATTCTTGATATTTCTGCCCAAAGATAGATCTGGAAAGGATGCAATCGTGTGTTTGTTGTGCCACTCGAACTCAGAGTACTCCCGTCGGTCCCTATGATTACGGATCATCCAAATCGGCACAAGAAGTCCAGTTGAAGTTCAGTTAGGCTTGTTTTTTAAACTAGCCGTTGCTCCCAACGTCTGGATGCTCTACATCATTCTTCCCTCGTTTAAAGAATTATGAACCTCCTGGTTCATTGCCTTAAATTATGTTTTCTTCAACTTTCTCCATCAATCAAAATACTACCATAGAACCCTACACAACAGCAACCTAATTAGCAGCAACCACATCAACAAACTTTGATATAAACCATCTTTCTCCATAAACTCATTTTTCAGATTGTCATTAGTGCTCTGCTCATAAATGTTTAGCGATTCTTTCACAGCCTTTTGGCCTTCAACTACATTAACAATTGGAACACTGCCAATTTTCTCGGTTACACCTTGTTCAAATTCCTTCCTTGGCATCTCAATTCCTACAGACATGAGCTGCAAATAAGCAATTTTCTCTTCTGCTGCAACCTTGTCAATTTCATTTTCACTAAAGGAACCATTTTCCTTCCCAGCATCCCAATCTGATGGTCTATATACATCTTCAGCCACACTCTTTATGCATTGCCCAACCATTTGTTCTTCCAACAATTGAAGAATTTGTTCCTCCTCCTTTGCTCCCATGTGCTCAGCAGCACTGTATTCTTTTTCTTCAAGTGCTTCACCTTTTTTCGGGTAACAAAGCACTTCCACAACTGAGACCCCCTTTGAAAACTCTCTCTTTTCAATTTGATGTCTTTCTTTCTCCTCCAAGGCCCTTATCACCTTTTATATGGCTCAGATCTTCATTTTTCTTTGCAGTCTTTCATCACGCGCTTTGATTAGTTTCCTAATTGCTTGTATATCTATCCTGATCCATTCTTTCTCTTCTTGTCTCACCCACTTCTGCTTTGCCATTCTTAACTTTTAGTTGCCAATCTCTCTTTGGCTTCTCAACAACTTGCTCTCTTAAAGTTGTTCACCATATGGCTTTCCCTAGCCAAACCCACTGGTAACAATAATGCACCTCCATGCAACCTAGTGATCCTCCTAGCACACTTAGATCTCCTCTCAAAACAACTCTTCGGCTCCTCCGAGCTCACTTAGTTCTCCTTTCTAACCAACTCTCCAGTTTCAGCAGCTAAGTCTCCAGCGGTAAGCCTACAACAATGGAGTCCCCTCTAGGCCATTGTAGTTTGCTCTGATACCAATCTGATGCAGTCAGATCCCCAAATGTCGAATACCCAGGGAAACTGTAGCTTCACAGGCACACTCTTAAACCGAAAAACAAATAATCCGTGTACATAAAGACTCGATACAACCAAAAAACTCAGAATTTTTATAGAATAGGTAAATAAATCAACTAGACTAGAATTTCAATGCATAAATGCCTCTAGAGGACTGAGCCTACACACCCAACACTCCCATATCTCCACTACAGGACACATAGGTCCCAATTCCACACCCACCGACTTACAGGTCCAGCCTGCTGCCACTAAAAAAAATAAAAACAAACTAAGGAAAACCAAACTACGTCATTTTCCCAGGCCCATCCTTTTTATTCTTGAGATTTCCACCCAAAGGTAGATCTAGAAAAGACACAGCCGTGTTTTTGTTGTGCCTACTCGAACTTAGAGTGCTCCCACCAGTCCCTATGATTACGGATCAACTAAATCGGCACAAGGAGTCCAACTGAAGTTCAGTTAGGCTTGTTTTTGAAACTAGCCGTTGCTCCCAACGTCTGGATGCTCCGCATCAATTCTCTATGCCCAGTAAAAAGGTGTAAATTATCCATACTCACCATGGATTTGCCACCATTATCTTCCCCCGTGGCCTATGTACCACCTTCACCCATACTTGCACCTGTTGCAACTTCCATAGCTCCAAAAGATCACCTATGAGATTCCTTCTCAGAGGTTTTTGACACCATCACGTCAATTCCTGATATGCATTAGGTAGCAAGGGAAGCTAAAGAAATATTTGAGGCAGGGTGTGATGAATTGCACCTTTGGGGATCTAGTCTGCCTCTTATAGTTGTTCCTCAAATGTGCCATTTCCCCGAATTTGTGGGTTGGTGCATTGATTTGTACTAAGAGGAGAAAAATGCAGTGATTGCTTGGGATGGGACACCAGTTTGTCCAATAAATAAAGATTTCATCCAAAATATGCTCGACATTCTAGATGACGTTCCATGAAAATCCTTAAACGAAGATTCTCTGAATACTAAATATAAGTAGCTTTCACCAAAAGACAAAGTCGACTTCCTCCAGACCTTGTTACCACTAGACACTAAGCTACCAGAGGGAGAACCCCCTTTCAGGTTAGAAATTTTTGTTGAAGTTCCTCGAATTGTGATGGCCCTACTTTGTCAACTTTTGGCCTTCACCCGTGATCAGCTAGTAAATGAAACGGTGTTTGGTTTGCTTTTGGAAATGATTCCCAACCCAGTTGAACCAAATGTTTGGCCAGATTTCACCCAATTTCTTGCTAATAACATGCATGATGAGATATCCATTTTCTCCACTCTTAGATACTTCAGATACCAATCTTATTTGTTGTACATGATTATCTATAAGTTCCTTGATCGTTTTCCATCAACCCATCTTGACTTAGTCTTACACCATCCAACAAATGATAGGTATATTGAGTTTTTCAACCAAGTTATGTCTGAAGTTTACATTATCCTAAATGGAAACCCCCTTCCTAGGATACCACTTGACTATAAAAAAATTGCTTCCACTGAGTCTTGATTCTGAGTGGGGAGACTGGTTTTTATTTGAATACCAAACATAGATAAGGATCTACAGATGTGAGATTACCCCTTATCAGCTTCCTCCCTTCCTTACACCAAGAATATTTGCTCTATATTATATTCACCAAAGGTTCAATTCAGACGAGGTCCATTTCTGGAAGAATAACAGTCTCATAACCTTTAGGATTCCACAACAGGTTGGCCCTTTTATTGTCAAGTCTCACACAACACAAGTACTGGTGGATAAATGTTAAAGAGCCTGAATTTAACTTTAGGCTTTCGATGGAATTATGATCCCAAGGGATTAATTTCAAAGAAAAGGAAAAATGTAAAGTTGGTTGAGTACATTCATCAGCCACTTGAACAAAGGGACAAAATAGCCAACTTGGAGAGTTGGGAAGAAGTCGGAAGTATCCTTCTTCCAGAGCAACAAAAGAAGTCCCAAGTGAAACCAAGTCTAGCCAAGACAAATGTAAAGTTAAAAAGGACCCAAACAGAAAGCACTTCTGACACAAAGATGGAAGAAGTGTAGCAGGGAGTGCCAGAAGCTAAAAGGACAAGGATTGAACCTCAATCAGTTATAGAGGTTTATCAGTCACAGGGAGGCATAATCTCATCTTCTTCTTCTCATCCACTAATTCTTATTGAGAAATTTCCAATAGCCAAGTGGCCACAAGGAGCAGAGGCATCCTCTCAAACTTCCAAAATTAAAGTGCCATTGTCCTAAAACATTTCCGTCCCACAAAACAAAACGAAAAACTCAAAAATTTTAGACTTCAACCCATAAAATTATTACATAAATTGTTACCCCATAAATCTAAAATTTATGTATTCGATATGGCCCTGATTGTTTCCAAAATTATGTCATATGCTATATAATTTAAAAAAATAAAAAATCAGCAATTTCAGCTATGAAAACTACTTGAAAATAGCATAAATGTAAGAAATTGATGCTCAAAAATTTCCATCAATCATATCTAACCTAAAACCCTAAAAACAAGTGAAATGATGCATTTTTTAGGGCTGGTTCTTTCATAAGTGAAATGCAGAAAATAAATCTAGAAACGGAAAACAAAACTAAGTTAATTTAACCCAAAGAAAAATTCATAAACTAATCCAGAAATTACATAAAATATTTTTTGGAATTTTGGAGTTAGATCTACCTTAAAAACTACCTCAAACTATTCTAGAAAGCAAGAAAAAAAAAGTTCTGATTTTTGAAATAAAATCTACCCTAAATCTAGAATAGAAAAACAAGGAAAAATCGAGAAATCTGATTTTTTTTATTGAAGAATTAGAAGAGAGACTAATGCCTTCAAACCCTCTAAGAGGACTTGTATGTAAATTCTTAGTTGAAATCCCTCTATGACACAAAAAAATTATTGTCCCAAGCCATTGAAGATTCATGCCAACCCTCATCAAGAAAGAGCAGTCATTACTACACACATCATCAACTCATGCCCTAGTTTGTACCCTAGCTTATGCCACCCAATATACAGTCTCGACAAAGGTAAGCAAACCGCAAATGAGCAACAAAACTAAACCACAAAACGATCAATCATTCCATCGGAGCAATCTTATTATTTCAATGAACTAGGAGCATAAATGTTACAATGACAAAGATAACATGTTACCTCAACAAGAATAATCACCAGGTTGTGCCAACCATAGAAAAGGACCAAGAGACAAAACCTTTAGATGCAAAGTGATATTATTTCTCTCAAATGCTCAACAACATGAGAATGAGTGTCAAGCTCTCTTATATAGAAGAAAATATCAACCTTATCTACAATAAAATAACAATAAAAGTGGCAAAACCTTAGATCCAACCTAGGGATCCTCCAAAATGAGTCAAAATACATAAAATAATGTTCAATCGTCAACAAATCCTCAAAAAACGAGATCTCCCTCATCAAATCATGGTCAATAGATGGTAAATGGTACAATATATGGCCCAAGAAAGAGGGTGCTCCATCATAAATGGTCCAAAGAGGCACATGTGGCAAAATTACAGTGAGGCACTTTAAACGACAGCTTTGGATTTTCCAACCTTCTCAAGATTTATCGGCTTGTCTATTATAACCACTTTTCAGGAATCCTACAGCCATTCTACAACCAATGATGTTAATATGGCACAATTCAAGGCACTATGCCAAAACATAATTGGTCTTGAAGTAAATATGCCCCTCCAAGTGTGCTAGGAACATGACAAAAAGTAGTGCTCTAGATATAGGTGCCTAATGGTCATCCAACATACCAATCAAGTCATAGCATGTGTGTAAATAAGATCTCTCCAGTGTAATAAATTTATACATCATCAAAACTTAGGTAAATGTTCATCTAATATGACAATACACAAGATACATGTTACAAACACATTTTTTCTAATAACTCAATGAAAATAATTTTATTCATCTAGTCTAACATTAGAGTGACCCTTAGAACCTTTTTACATGTATTATCCATAAGCCAACATGCATAGCTTATGTAACGAACCCAACTTTACACTAGACCTTAAACACACAATTTTTTTTTAAATGTGACATGCATAATGCTTATGTGCATTCTTATAACCAATGCACAATAATGCATAACAAATGCATAATAGACATAAGTATTTTAGCGGAAGCATAAAATATTCTATGAAACACATAATAAAAAGAAAACACATACACATAATGGTTTTATGCATAATTACTGAAGCATAAGTATTTTTGTGTGTCACATAATTATCATATATGAATTTGCACCATTTTTATACTTCATAATAGATTTTCTATTAATATACATTATACCGGACCAAAAATAAACTAATGCTTGGAAGGCAATATTTCCAAATTTTTCCTTATAAATTCATTCCTGAGAAGTGTGCAATAAAAACTATACAATAAGAACCGCACATTAAAACATTATCTTAGAAATGCGCATAAGAACTCAAAGCCAGTTATAACTTAGACATTCTTAAGTTATATCATTTCCATATTATTATGACAAGGAAAAACAACTATGCACTAAGAAGTGTGCAGTATTGTTCACATAATGGAATCCAAAATGTCATAATAAACAATATTCCCACATATTAACTACACAGTAAGAATTGATTTAATATTCCGACAACACATAAAATATTTATGATAACAATTAACAAGAAAAACAATAATTCAACATATTAACTACGCAGTAAGAACTGTCTTAGGAACTGCATAGTAGGGTTCACATAAATTAAGTAGGATAACAATTACCAATCTATCCAAAATATGGAAAGTAATGACAAATTCCTTACTAGTTCAACCCATTGTATTTTGCATGCAACCCATACAATTCCAATTCTTGTAAATAATTCAACCCGTGGTATTTTGCATGCAACCCATATGATTCCAATTCTTGTTAAATAAAAACAAATACCACTCATTATTGGCCCATGGTATTTGTAAAAATGAACAAAGTTGAATTTAGACTTCAACATAAACATTTAAACTTCTTTGAATAAGCAAATTCAGCCTGTGGTTTTAAATACATAATACCATTCCATGCAAGGCACATTAAAAAAGGTTGAATTTAAACTTTGACATAGACATTTAAACTTCTTTGAATAAGCAAATTCAGCCCGTGGTTTTCAAATACAAAATACCATTCAATGCAAGGCATAGTAAACAAGCCTTAGCACATGGTAATTGTTAATAGAACAAGCAAATTCCGCATATGGTTTTCAAAAAAAAAATATCATTCAATGTAAGGCACATTAAACAAGCCTTAACACATGGTATTGTTTACAATTTATCTATTAAGCAAAAATGGGTCGAGCCCATCTTCCACATAAATATTTAAAATTCTTTGAATAACTATTTCAAACATTTCATTTAACTCTTTTAGGAATGAATTTCTCCCAATTAAAAATATTAATTGTGCAGTAATAACTGTCTTAAAAACTATTTCCCCGACTTCAACTTAATTAAAGAATGGGCATTTCTTTATATCTAATTTTAGAAATTAAAACATGAAACCATGGAAATTGTTTTACCATTCATCAAATAAACAACATTGAGAAATTAAAACATCATTTCCAGGAATTAAAACTTATCCTTAGGCAATTTTTCTCATTAATCTCTCAACAAAACAACACCTCCAAGCTGAGACTCATGCATTCACCAAACATACATCTCACCAATCCCATAATTTATGAATTTTACCCTTTGGCAAACACGAAATTGGCTTAACTCCAAATTCATGCCAAAGAGTGAATTTCGCCTCCTTGGATTCATTGTGAAAGCACAACAATGAGGTACATCATTGTTCTCAGTGCTCAGAATTCCACCAAGTTAGTTGCCTACACCATTTTCCATAAACAGGTATGACTAAGGGAAAAAATGGACACATTAACAGTAGTACCAGAATCAGAATTGGTTTCTCAAACTCAGATTTGGTTTCTCATACTCGGATTTGGTTTCTCAAACTTAGCATTTCATACCAGATTTTCTTCTATAGACAAAAATTGTATTTCTTCTCTCAATCCAACCAATAGCTCTTCTCTTCTTCCTTTGGCCAATGTAGTAATGGATTCTTGCAAGGATGGGGGTCAATTTTGTTTAGCATGCATTAGTTTAATGCATGGAAATTTTGACCACGTGGGCTCTCCATGAAACCTATGTTTTCTCCTTTTATTATTTTTATTTTTATTTTTTAAAAAAATATATAACCTCTCCCCCTAATCCCACTTAAATAATAATCATTATTTAAAACAAGTTTTAAGTTAATTAAATGGTATTAAAACTTAATCATGACTTAAGATATTTTTAGGGATTTTAAGGATATAAAAAATGTCATAGCACAGTTTTCCCCTATGACACTTTCAACCCCCTTACCATTTCTGGTGAATACATGAGTCCCCGATCTCTTCAGTGTACCACCTCTGCACAGCTAGTTGTGTATTTTAATATTAATACTTGCAAAATACAATATGTTCAGCCTTGTAGGAATTCATAGACAGTAATTACATATGGTCATCCTCAGACTAGGGGTTTCAAACCAGGGGTGGTACAGCTTAACTTACCTAAGTCAAGTCAGGGTGTATAAAGTGAAGTATGTACATAGAGAAGAAATGGAATATTTGTGAGATAATCATCCCAGTAACATGAAAGTGTTGGTATATCATTAACTTTTAAGAGTTAGGTTCTTTGTTGTTTCTTCCACATATGTGCTTAAGGAAGTGTTGTCATGGGTCATCCATCCTTGCGCCTTCATATCGCAATCCATTTTATTTTCATTTTTCCTTTGATATTGCATTTACTTGCATTTCATTTATCCCTTTCATTGGCTTAGTCCATTTTTCTTAGATATGGCTTAGACAACCTAGGACAATGGAACCTGGCTTTTGCGATGGGGAGTATCTGCCAAGATTATTTCCATTTGCATTTTTGCAATTAATTTATTTAGCAAATCCTTTCTTAGGAGAGTACGAGACTCTTTTAACTTTATATGAGGCATTCATACATTGGATTAGTAATGAGACCATGTATTATTACTAAGAATAGATCATTCACAAAGGGGAAATATGAAGGGGGTGGGTGAATTGGTTAGCGAGATGAAAAATCACTTGACTTAGTTCACCAAGGTACAAATTAACCTCGTACTAACACACTCATTAAGTTAGAAAAAACACACTAAAGTTAGACTCGGAGACTAGCAACAATTTAAATATATGAGCCATCGTAAAGCATACATGTAACATCTCATGCTAACATATCATCATATCAGAGAACATGCTAAGAGTAAATGAAGGTTAGAAAATATTACGTCACAAAAGGATCAGGCACCATCTCCAACTGGGCATATCAAAGCACATGGACCATTTAACAAGGCTGGAGGATCTCAGACACATGATCAATGGTGAAACCACAGATCTCACATCAAAACCTCTAATCAAAATCACCCCTGCTGAAAAGGAGGTAACATATGGCTCCAACTGCGAGACATATACTTTGTGTGAGAGTGCATGAGAACTCCAGAATCTCAACTTGTACCCTCCATAGAAACTCAAAGCACAAATCAAATCCTATCAAGGGTTCAAGACACAAGTGTATTGTCCCTACTTGCATAAAACAAAGCATAAAGGAACTAGTAGATCATTTTATTGAACAAAACAAAATAAAGTGCATAAAAATGAAATAACATCGTATGACATGAAATATAACCCAATCAAATGCCAGAAAAAATTAAAAAATTAAAAAAATTAAAATTAAAATTAAAAAATTAAAAATTAAAAATTAAAAAAAAATTAAAAAAATTAAAAATTAAAAAAATAAATAAAATATATATATATATATATATATATATAATGCATGAATAACTCAATATGTGTAAGCAATATGAAAACCAAATGCAGATGTTGGTGTAGATGCAAATGTAACTCAGTCCTAATGCTCATGCTAAAGAGATTATTCAGCATAAACTAATATAAGCATGAGATGAAGCAATCACTAGGTGAAATCATAAATCCAACGTAACCAAGTGCTCATCTTGTCAAGACCATGGCACCTTCCCTTGTGTTTGGTCACCAACCAAAATAGGGATACATCAAAGACTAAGTGAATACATGTTGAAATCCTCATCAATGTAAGTTGAAAGATAGAGTGCACTCATGGATAAAATATGAAATATAAAAGGCATGCCAAGGAAGAGATGCACCACTACAATAATCCTTTATCCATACTTGGATAGGACTTATGTAAGTATGACCAAGGTTCAATACATCATAACTCTCACCCTCAATCAACAAAAGTCTAATGCAAGAATCCTCAAGGCAATCTCTCACATTAGTCAAGCATAAGATGTGACATAAATTTTCAGACTTAAATAAAAAAAATTAGCCCCAATTTTAAGATTTGAAAACACCATTTGAATTGCTGGAAACTTTTACAATTAATTCTTAGATGAAAATATTGTTTCCCCAAACAAATTAATGTATTAACAAAATATTCTTCATCTGAAAATTCATACCAAATACAAGAATAAATGGAAAGATTAGGTGGCTGAAAATTTTCTGTGTTTTTGGGATTATAAATGTGTTCCAAATCCCTGCAAAAATATGCATTAAGAAGCTAGAAATCACTTTGGAAATTGTGTGCCACGATAGCCCTAAAAATTAGAGAAGATGGAATAAATATGCAAAGCATGCTCAATATTATGCCCAAAGCCAGCATTATAAATAAGGGTGTATCGCTACAAATCATCTTCCACGCTTGGTTGTTCTAAAGGATCTAGATATCCAAGTTCCTCACTAGATGCTTCACTATATGAATCATATATTGGATACCCAAAGTATGATTATCAATCTAAAATTTCACTTCCAGTTCTTCATGAAATGGAGAAACGCATGCATTACAACTCTCATCATCAAACAAGGGTTTGTCTTCAAATTTTTCTTCCTCATAATCATAACAAGGTGGATCATCTAACTCGTATTTTTTAGATGAACTAAAGCTTACCAAACCCTCATTATCATGAGGAAAGAGAATAAAAAGATAGGTTCTCTCATCCATAGGGATTTCTTCAAAATAATCCTCATAGATTTCTTCTTGGGTTTGCTCTCCTTCATGATCTTCAATTAAATTAGAGGAATATTCTTCATGCACATGTTCTTGAGATACCTCATGTAATTGATCCATCAACTCATCTTGCCCTATATTCCCACATTTTTCTTTAAAAAAATAAACCAAATAAAACAATGATATGTTTTGAGCCTTGATTTCAACTAAAAGAGCCTTGAAAGGGTTCGTTTCATATCCCTGCATCAAACTTCATATTTTTCTCTTCTTATTTTTACAAATGTAAACCCAAAGAGATGCATCATATATTACATCCCATTGATCATCTATATCCATCCAAAAATTTTGAAAAACTATGAAAAAAACACAAAATGAAGATATGTCCTTTGGAGGAAGAATATAATACCATTCCCTTGCATGCTTCCTAATCCATAAACTGTTGTGGATATTCCACTGGAAAAATTCGTCACAATGGATCTTACAACTTAGTTCTTATTTTATTAGCTTATTTTGATTGAATGTCAAATAATTGGAACTAAAACAAAAATAACTAAAGCAAATATGTACACAATCCACACAATATCACAAGATATACCCTAGGAAAACCAACTATGGGGATAAACCCAACCACAAATGAGGACTATGCCTTGGGCTTTATGTCAAATTGCAAATACAAAGGAAATCGTACTCTCTATGGAGTAACCTATGACTCTACAACCAAAATGGCTACTACAGGATCTCCTACCTCCTATGTTCTACTCTAATATCCACTTCTGTGTTGTTTCTCAACTATGGAACAATACAATGCATCAAAAGAATGGAACCCTCGTCTTATCCTGACCATCTGGCATTTGCCTGATAGCCATCTAGGGTTAATTTTAGGGTTTTGCATGCCCCAACTCCCAATTAGGCTTCGGGATTTTTGTCCTTCTAGAATTTTCTTGAAGGTCCACACGTGACTAACTCCACATGTGTGAGAAATGGGAGTTGACATGGAATCCACTTGGTACCATGGTGGTCAACTGGATAGGTCAACTTGCGGGAGGCATAATTTTTTTGCATACGAACTCTATTTGAGGCAATTTTTGGACTGCTGGAAAGGTATCTTAGTGTAGAATCACATGAAGAGGTAAGAAATTAATTATGAACTTTTGACCCCAAAAATAATCATTTAGAACCTAAAGCAAGCCCCAAAAAGTTCCATACCCCAAATCTGCAAAATGAGACATGCCCATAAAAGGGGCCCTACAAGCCAATTCACCCAATCTTCTAACCTCGAAAACTCCAAATAGGTGACAAATTATATATTGATCCATTTTGGATCACACCTCATTTTGGGAGGCTTTTGATCCCCAAAATATTTTTCTGAATGAGGTGAGGAAATTTTTCATCTACCTTCTCCTTGGAGTAGCATTTAACCTTTCCTAGAAGTTGTTATTTCAACCCCACCTACCAGAGTTCATATTGTCCCTGCCTAATAGTTCTAGACTTCTTCTACAACACTATGTCTTTTGATAACTCCGTCTGATCCTCTAGTGCTAAGTCCTCTATAGAAAGTAAGACCTACTCAAGTTTTGGATCCAACTTGGAAGGTTCAAAGAGTTTCATATTTTCCACATTCACTACAAAGTAAATGCACATGTATGGGGGCATACTGAGTATGTAGGTATTATCTCCAACCTTCTCCAATACCTCAAAAGGGCCATACCTTAAGGCCTTGATCATATTTCCATGACCTTATAGGATTTCCTTGTTCGAGTGTAACCATACTTTGTCCCGCACCTTGAATGTTTTCTCGACCTTATGTTAGTCATATATTGCCTTGTACTTTTCATGTGACTTCTTCAGTGCCTCCTATACTTGTATATGGATTTTCCTAATCTTATCAATAAATCTTTCAACTCTTAATGCTTCACCTGTGGTGTCTTGCCTCACTCCCCCGTGTTTTCCATAAATGACATCTAGAGGTGAAGGAGGCAAGTATCCAAAATAAGTTTAAAAATAGGACTTACAAATGGAAGTGAGGACTGCTTTGTTATAAGAGTGTTGGATGTAGATCACATTTTCATTCCAAATATTTGGATGCTTCTAATTGTATCCCCTCAAAATTTGTACCAAAGTCATGTTGACTACTTATGTCTGTCCATCCGTTTGAGGATGGAATGTTGTAGATATCTTCAACATAGTGTCCATCATTTTCCAAAATTCCATCCAAAATGTACTGATAAATATAGCATCTATATATGAGATGATGGTCCTTGGTATCCCAAAGTGCACCCAAACATGTTCAAAGAACATGCTTGCTACTTCTTGTCCTTTTATGGTATTTCTGCAAGGCATAAGAATACACATCTTGCTATATTTTTCAACTACCACAAATAAATAGACATGTCCCTTCCTAGTGGTTAGAATACCACCCACAAATCCATGGAGATGCTCTCCCGTGGTCCCATAGGAATAGGTAAGGTATGGTATAGACCTTGCTTCCTATTACTGGGATTGCTTGCACAACAAAGTATGCATGCTCTAATAAACTGAGCTACATCTTCTTTCATTCTAGGCCAGTAAACATACCTCTGTAAGTTTGCGATTATCTTCCCTACACCAAAGTGCCCTACAACTTTGGAGGCGTGTGTCTCTCTAATCATCTACAATCTCTCACCTTTAGGAATGGAGAGCCTGTCCATCTTGTAGAGTAATTCATCCTAGAGATGATAATCAACCTTGTTGTCACCTTATTCTACATGGAATTGACCTTGCAATTGTTGAAATTACCTCCTTGAAGTCCTCATCTTCTGTATATTCCTCCTTGTATGCATCATGGGTGAAAGGATCCATCTGTGATATAGGTTATAGGTGGCTTTGAGATCATGTCTTCCATCTTACTTTTATTGTCCTTCTTATACTTGATTATTAGATAGAACTGTTATAAGAATCCCATCCATTTATAATGTCTAGTCTATTGTAAGTTACTCTAGGCCTGCAAATACTACAATGGCTAGTGATCAATGTGAATGATGATCTCCTTACCCGTTAGATGGTGCTTCCACTTCTTAACATCTTGAACTAGGGCATAAAGCTCCTTATCGTAAATAGGGTAGTTTAGGACTCCCCCGTGAAACATTTTAGAATGGTAGAATACTAGCCTCCCTCCTTGTATCAAAACCACTCCCATAGCATACCCACTTGCATATGTCTCCAAATCAAAAGGCTTATGCAAATTAGGCAATGCGAGAACTGGTGCCTATCTAATCTTTCACTTGATCTCTTCAAAGGATTTCTATTGATTCCTTCCCCATTAGAACTCCTTGCTATTGGTTGTTATGGCATGGAGGGATGCAAACTTGGTTGAAAAGGAAGCTATGAACTTCCAAAGGTATTGTGTTGCCCCCAAAAAGGTCCTAAATTCAGTGAATTTTGTAAGAGTAGACAACTTAGTGATGTCCTCCATCTTTGCGGGATCAATGTTAAGTTCTCATCGACCAATCACAAACCCCAAATATACCAAGGGTTGTTGGGAAAAATCACATTTCTTCAAATTATCTTGTAGTTGGTGCTTTTTCAGAGTCTCTAACACCTGCTTGATATGTGAAATATGCTCTTCCCAGGTAGCACTACAAGCCAATATGTCATCTAAATATGATATAACAAATGTATCTAATAAAGGGCATAATTCATCATTAAACAAATGTATAAACGTAGCAGGTGCATTGCATAAACCAAATGGAATTAAATATCATTCATATCGACCTTTCCTAGTCTTGAAGGTAGTCTTCCAGGTGTCTTCTTCATTCACTCGCACCTGGTGGTATCTCGATTTGAGATCCAACTTGGTGAAGTACTTGGCATGCAGCTACTGGTCCAACATATCGTCGATCCTGGACAGAGGGTATAAATTCTTGAGTGTGCTTTTTTTCAATGCTCCGTAATCAGTGCACATCCTCCAAGTCCCATCCTTCTTGAGTACTATGATGATAGGTGACCCACAAGGTGAGGTGAATGGTCAGATCACGCCCTGCTCCAACAACTGTTTCAACTGCTTCTTCACTCCATATGCTTATATAACAAGTTATATGTATAGTCTAATGTTCAATAATGGAGAATCCGGCAATAATTGCATCTCATGCTCTACCTCCCTCTTAGGAGGTATACCTTGGGCTCCTAGAATGTTTCTCTGTATGCCTACAAAAGGATCTCCAACAATTTTTTTCTACTATTTGGTAATCCCTCTAGGTATGCCTTTACCAATTCATAAGTAAAATCCAACACATCCCTATAATCTTGCACGAGACTTATTAAATATTTTCTTTCTTTTTTTGAAGTTCCATTTCGAATATTTATCATCTTGGGTTCCTTATTAGTTCCAATGTTTACTTCAATGTAATCACCAAGATTTATTGTTTCTTGTTTACTCTTTTTTAGTCTTTTCTATCAAAGATCTTCTCTAAGGATATAATTCATCTAGGAACAAGATTCTTTGTATGATCCTATTCTTCTACATATACACGCCTTCTTTATAACTGACTTTGAAATCTTAGAACTCTTGCACATTATGAATAAACCTTAAGAATTGCTCATCATTTATGAAACCTGCCAATGATCCACATTATCCAGAACTTATGGTCTAAAATTTATTTCAAATTTTGCATCACCATCCATCCATTCCTATATAGGATGAAAAGTAGATGTTGCCACTGCTAGTTTATTTGCTTGATTTTTCTCTTCTCTGGGAACTGCTATAAGTTCTAATGCATCAAAGAATTCCATGGTATCCCATATTGCATGTTTCTATCTTTTCAACCTTTCACTCTGACATGCAAACTTATTTTTTACTTGAAGGATTACTAAGTCAGAATCACCCTTGATGTTTAAAATTGTAATCCTCGTATCCTTAGAAATTTCCAATCCTAGTAAGAGTGCCTCATATTCTACCATATTGTTTGTTGCAACAAATTCTAATATGAAAGGAAAGTTGAAAGTTTTCTTAGTTGAAGAAGTGATGACTATTCCAACCCATTTACCTAATCTTGAGTGAGTTGTTGTAATATTCACCAATACTGAGAGGGGGGGTGAATCAGTATTGAGCGCTTTTTACCATTTCAAACTTCAAAATAGAACATGTAACATTAACCATTAACAATGTCATTTATCATTACATAAAAGCATACACAGTAGACAAGAGATTTTTACATGGAAACCCAAACGGGAGAAAGCCACAGAATGCTTCTCTTATATAATAACAAGATTACATTCATAGGAAGCACCAACTTCTTTTTTATGAGCACCAATTCAAAGGAGGCTACAACCCCCTAGCTTTATCGGCTCCAACTGGAAGGATGCACCCACTCCCTAGATTCTCTATCACCCATTAGAAGGAGGATACAACCCCCTGATGCACAAGTTCCAACCTGTAGAGAGGACTCCAATCATTAGTTAGCTCCAACTCACCCTAGCACCACCCTACCACCCTAGTTATCTAGCACCAACTCCATGAGATCACAGGCACCAACCTAAAGGAGACTTCAATCCTTGTCATTTCCCCATCCTGCCACCCTGATATGAATAAGAGTATCAACCTATCATTGTCACTATCACTATCACTGTCACTGTCACCATCATTGTCACTATCACTATCACTGTCACTGTCACTGTCACTATCGCTATCATTGTCTATGTCACTCTCCCTATTATTGTCTTCACTCTGTCACTATCATTGCCACTATATTGTCACTGTCATTGTTCTATCATTGTTTCTGTCAATGTCTTCACTCTATCATTGACACTGTCATTGTCTCTATAAACATGTCAACCTGTACATGCCTCATATCTATCCTCCAAACCTGCAATCAACTTCTTCCAAGATAGTCTTCCAACCTACAACAAAAATTTCTTGTGCAAGACCAAACGATGTATTCCACATCTTCACAAACAAGGCTGAAATGTGTCCTCCAAATCTACAATAAACTAGACTTTCAAATCTGCAATAGAACCTTCAAGGATATGACCAAAAAGGTGCATCTCATGTCTGTAATCAAACCCTATAAACAATCATCCATAGGCTTCATTTCTTTGCTTCTTCAAACCCTTAACATCATTATCATCTATAAACCCTAGGTCATTCCAAGAGATGAACCCTAGATCATGTCAATAACATCACCATAATCCATTCCAATAACATCACAATAATCTATGTTAATAAAATCATCATATGCCAATATCACCATCACCATAATCTATGCCAATATTATCACCATGATCTATGCCATTATCATAATCTATGCCAAGATCATCACCATAATCTATACCAATATCACCATGATCTATGCCAAGCTCATCATCATAATCTATGTTAATAACACCATGATCTATGCCAAGATCATCATAAAAAATCTATGCCAATAGCACCATGATCTATGCCAAGATCTTCACCAAGATTCACCAAGAGAGAAACCCTAATACATATGTAGGATCCATAACATTGCCAAGATCACAAGATGAAGAAACAAGAGATCAACCCTAGTCATACGCCATGTAATTTACCAAAAGAAACCCCAGATAATGTAATCGCATATCCCTTATAACAAGCTTTCCAATGAGCTAAGAAGTTCGTGATTTTGATCCCGTATGAGAAAGTTATGCAAGTTTTCATCAAGATAAAGAATTAAGAGAAAAAAACCCTAGATCATCATTAAAACTCTTCATAAAATCCTTGATAAGATTTAATATGCTAAGACATAAAATAGCAGCATTACATTCCATTTCACAATAATAGCATATACAGGATCACTGAAGAAATAACAAGCACAACATAAACACAAGAGACAGAGATTTATCCTGGGAAACCCTCATGGGGTAGAAAACCCAGCAAAGCTTCCTCAATATAGATGACCAGCAATATACAAAGATGAAACCCTGAGACATGATCTCCTCCTCCATAATAGCAGACCTCTCCTCCACAAGTGCGCTATCCTCAAGTGTGTGAGTGTATGAAATGAGGAACACACCTCCTCTACTTATACACTACACTGACATGTATTTTACACAGGTACACGTAGGCTCGTATTTAACCAATGGGTTAAATACCCCACTACAACTAACTGGGCCGACCCCTCTAGGGTGGTCTAATAACCCTTTGACCCACACGACACATACAGGGCCGACCCCCACTAGGAAAGTCTAATAACCCGAGTTACCACATTCTGACGGAGGAATAAACATCTCCGGATATACAATAAGATCTTCACGGAGGAATGAAACATCTCCGGAATAATAAAGTACAAATATAATATTCTTTGAAGTTACAATATCTCAACACTCCCCCTTAACGAGAAGGATATTATAACAGCATCTGCACGAGCAAGATAAGATCTTCACGGAGGAATGAAACATATCCGGAATAATAAAGTACAAATATAATATTCTTTGAAGTTACAATATCTCAACACTCCCCCTTAACGAGAAGGATATTATAACAGCATCTGCACGAGCAAGGAGTCATCAACATCATACATGATACATCTATAAATCATTGGAAGCTTTCTCAACATCATTAGTAACTCAAGCAGTTACTGGAACATCTTCAATACTGGAACATCGACATCTTCAGTATTGAGTCTTTATCTTCTGTAGCACTTGAACAGCTACAACAATATCATCATCTGGATCCTCACGATTATCGTCATCACACGATCATCAGCATCGTCATCTCATGATCATCAACATCGTCATCACAGGATTAGCAGCATCGTCATCACATGATCAGCAGCATCGTTATCACACGATCAACAGCATCGTCATCACACGATCAGCAGCATCGTCATCATACGATCAGCAGCATCGTCATCACCTGATCAGCAATACAAGTATCCTACCGATACAAGTAACCATATCATCAATACAAGTATCCTACCGATACAAGTAACCACATCATCAATACAAGTATCCTACCGATACAAGTAACCACATCATCAATAAACTCACTTTCTCGGAGACCATTCGTCTACGGATCAATTCAGGGACCGAAGTCCGGGGATGATACAATCCCCATCACGTACATTTTGAACTAGTAGTTCAGGGATGATGCAATCCCCATCACGTACATTTTGAACTAGCAGTTCCGGGATGATGCAATCCCCATCACGTACATTTTGAACTAGCAGTTCCGGGATGATGCAATCCCCATCACGTACATTTTGAACTAGCAGTTCCGGGATGATGCAATCCCCATCACGTACATTTTGAACTAGCAGTTCCGGGATGATGCAATCCCCATCACGTACATTTTGAACTTAGCAGTTCCGGGATGATGCAATCCCTATCACGTACATTTTGAACTAGCAGTTCCGGGATGATGCAATCCCCATCACGTACATTTTGAACTAGCAGTTCCGGGATGATGCAATCCCCATCACGTACATTTTGAACTTAGCAGTTCCGGGATGATGCAATCCCCATCACGTACATTTTGAACTAGTAGTTCCGGGATGATGCAATCCCCATCACGTACATTTTGAACTAGCAGTTTCGGGATGATGCAATCCCCATCACTTTATTCTCGGAGACCTCACGTCTACGGCTCTCTTTAGGACTAAAAGTCCAGGGATGATCCAATCCCCTCAACTGTCCTCTAAGGACTTCATTCTCGGAGACCTCACGTCTACGGCTCTCTTTAGGACTGAAAGTCCAGGGATGATCCAATCCCCTCAACTGTCCACTAAGGACTTCATTCTCGGAGACCTCACGTCTACGGCTCTCTTTAGGACTGAAAGTCCAGGGATGATCCAATCCCCTCAACTGTCCTCTAAGGACTTCATTCTCGGAGACCTCACGTCTACGGCTCTCTTTAGGACTGAAAGTCCAGGGATGATCCAATCCCCTCAACTGTCCACTAAGGACTTCATTCTCGGAGACCTCACGTCTACGGCTCTCTTTAGGACTGAAAGTCCAGGGATGATCCAATCCCCTCAACTGTCCACTTAGGACTTCATTCTCGGAGACCATACGTCTACGGCTCACTTTAGAACATGTGTTCAAGGATGATACAATCCCCACATGTATTCTCATCAATACAAGTACAAGTATCCTCAACCATACAAGTACATTAATCAATACATGTGTCATCAAAAGTATGTATTCTTACCAATACATCTTACCATCAAAAGCATGTATTCTCACTAATACATCTATCATCAAAAGCATGTATTCTTACTAAGTATTCTAAGTATAAGAGTCCTAAATCTAAATATTTCTAAGTATCTAGGTGTGGAGAACAGGTTACCTCATCATCGACCTTGTTGTTCGATGAGATCAACTTATCATCAGTGACTATACTACTCCCCCTTTCGAGGAGGGTCCTTTTGAACTACACCAAGCTTGTCTCGGAAGTATTCAAATTTCACTCGAGACAGAGGTTTGGTTAGTATGTTGGTAACTTCTTCACTTGAGGTAAAGGTTTGGTTAGTACAATGGTAACCTGTTACAAATTCAAACTTTATAGTTCCTTTCCGCGTCATATCTTGTTTGTTCCCTATGTTCTTTGACTTATCATGGAACACTAGATTCTATGTCATCTTGATACAACTCTAATTATCACATAGGATCTCAGTTGGTTCTATCTCTAAGTCAAACAATCCTGAAGCCAAACTTCTTCACAACTAGCGGAGCAAATAGCCATATATTCCGCTTGTGCTGAGAGCCACACTAGACTGCTTCCAGCTAAACCACAAGATCATGGCTAATCCCAGACAATAACATCCTCTCGATGTGTTCTTCCTGTCTGATACACTTCCTGCCCAATCAGAATCTGAATAACCATCTGAAGTCATGATCTTCAAGATAGCATTCTATCGTGTCATTTATGTGCCTCATCATATGCTTTGCAACTATCAGGTGAACACATCTAGTTTCCACTAGATACTGACTCAAGGTGCTCACAACAAAGCATATCTCTAATCTAGTATATGTTAGATACATCAATGACCCAATAATTTGACTGTACAGAGTTATATCCACTAACTCTGATGAGTCATCCCCTAACAGCTTCAAGTTGGAATCCATAAGAGTGGCCATTCCAACACCTCAAGTTCTTTTAATATTTCTCAGCATACTTTCCTTGGTTGAGAAATATTCCTTCTGAGCCTTGCCATACTTCCAGACCTAGGAAGTAAAGCATCAATTTGAGATCTTTCATTTTCATTTCTGCATTGAATGATCTTCTGCATATCTATTTGTGCCATCTCTCGTTAGATGGGTCTACTGATATGAGCCTCAATATCATTCGAACTCTGTGGTGAGTTCCTTCTTGCATCCATGTCATCTGTGTATAGAAATCATATTCAACCTTGTAGCAAAGGTTGAGATCCACATCACCCATGGTGATCATTAAGCTTATCAAAACCTGATTCACATTTCTTCTTTAATTACACCATTAAGAGAATGGTCTTATCTAGCCACTTGGAGCAAACATTTCATCATGATTCTCTTCCTCTTTCTAGGAGAATCTTCTAGCCACAATCCTTCTATAGTGTGTTTTATTTGTAAATCCTTTTGTTGAACATCCATTGCTTGTTCATCATTCATCATGATTTTTCCTACAAATCAAAATTAGGTACATGATTAGTAATACTTCATAATCATCAAATCATATTGACATGATAACCTATTATGCATACAGATATCATTTACATAGTTATGCAACTATCTTGACCAATACTTTGGCACAACACTTTCCCATATCCTGTATGCATACAGTGGCTATCTAGATGCCTTCCATCTCTACCAGAACATACTATCGAGAGTGTGCACAACTCTCAGCATGTCAGCAAAGAGGTTTCATTCTAGACAAGCAACAATGGAATGTTTGTCCAACTTACCAATCATATGCATATTAGTAGTATATTGTTCAATGATCTATGAATATTTACACTTAGCATGATATATTATAGGAATACAAATATGCATACAACCTATTACAGGCAATATCATTTACTATTTCAAATAACAACTCAAATACTTATCTTTTATGTTTGTGTGGTTGCCTCCCGCTTGATCTTCTGTATGTCTTTTGAACTTCTATTCATTATGTACCACTGTGCATGTTCAAGTGTCATCCTCATGATCTCATACACAAACATACACCCATTAGTATGTTCTAAATGTTATCAAAACATTATAGTTCTAAATAATCTTGAGAATGTATAGTCATGATTATAGTTAATAAACATTAGTATTCAAGATTTCAGGGAAGTCTTGTTTTACTCATGCATATCATCAATCAAGATAAAAGATATAATATGCATAATCCCTTGATTACTAACTTTATGAATAAGCATAACCAATCATTCCAAGTATACTTATATAAGGGATCCTAACACAAGGTAAGATTCATGGGAAACATACCTGGATTAGTATACCTACTTGGTTATGTACAACATACCTAAACAATCTCTTCAATGATTTAGAGATACTGAGCTAGAACCTGCATGTCTCATAGGTTAAGCATAATATAACAAAGTCATACATACCTCGTAAGTAGAACAAAGATTATGGATGAGTCTTTGTCTTCATGTTTTCATGGTCATGGAGCCTGATTTGTCTTTTGTGATGTACCTGTATCTTGTTAGCAGACAACATCAACCTCACACAACATCATAATGCATTAGTACAATCATAAGTGTCAACACCCTAACCAATGAATATCTTCTATCATGCATTCATAATTTTGTTAAGGTGATACAACAAATCTAAAATCAAGATTGTACTAACCGTAATAACATGAAGACAAACATACCATAAACTTAATCATGAACAAATCTCAAAACATACCTCGATGAGTCATACCTGTCGAGATCGCTTGTAATCTCCTTATGTAAAGCCTTAGCCTCATCTCCCTCTGAAATAGGAACTCCTTCACTTATGCAGGTGACCAATCCATCTTCTTCTAGGATTAACCCTGTCCACTTGATTTGCAAGAACTGGACCTGGAGCTGGATATGGGTTTGTCAGAGAAACCCCAAAAATTCAAACTTTGAATTTCAAACTTCCGAAAGGATAGAAATATATGCCTTAATGAGCTGATCAAACTGATATATTCAGAATTTGAAAACTGCAAAGTTTCACTCCTCAATTTTGCCTTTGAAACTTCCGGATTCACTAGACGTGACCCTGAACTGGGGTTTGGTGAATCCCACTCTTCTGCCCAATCAAAATGTTTTATCCAAATCTCTAAGCTTCTATTTTTCTGAGGAGCTTCCAGCCATGGTCACAGATTTCAAAAATTCCCATTTTTACAGAAGCCCTAATTTTCCACTTTTTTTATCAAAGTCCCGAACTAGGGTTTGATCAAGCCCGGTCTTCTACCCAACCAAAAAATATGATCTTGGTCTCTAAATTTCTATTTTGATGAGTAGCATTCATCCGTGGTCTCCATTTACAAAAATTCCAACTTTCTTCAAAGCCCTAAATTCCGGAAGCCATGAATGAAGGTACTCAAAAATAATTCTGTTTTGACAGAATTATGTACCTGATTGTTTCTGGTGTAACTCCAAACTTTTCAATCCACAAGGTCTGAAGAAGTTTTCTGAGATATCCTGACCTGTTATCTTTCCATCCTGACAGGTCTGACCTCAATTGGATTCTCTGAGAGAGAGTTATGTCAAATGTCGCAACGTGACCTGTTTTGGGATAAAACAGAAGAGAGAACTTGTACGGCGTGCCACGTGTCACTGTTTGAACTTCGGCCTCTGAAAAACTTTTTTGAGGTAGCTTGGCCTGTTATCTTTCCATCCTGACAGGTCTGACCTCAATTGGGCTCTCTGAGAGAGAGTTATGCCAAGTGTCGCAACATGACCTGTTTATGGGATAATACAGGAGGGCAAACTTGTACAGAGTGCCACGTGTCACTGGTTCAACTTCGGCCTCTGAAAAAGTTTTCTGAGATAGTACAGACTGTGTACTACCTGTCACTTTTTACGAAATTTCATTTGGAGCTTCCTAGCCCAAGATATGACCTTTTTCCCAAGGTCACCTTATTTTGACTCAGATCTGGAAGAGGCAGAAACCCTATATTGTACAGATCATAAATCACAAAGTAAAACGAATTAGAGGTTGTCCTTTGGACACAAGGTACCTGGAGATTTAATATTCGGCTTGTAACAATTTCAGATCCGAAAACTTCGCCAAAACGGATTTATAGCGAAAGTGCTACGATGACTGGTTTTTGCTATGTAAAACCCTAACCTTCAAATTGTCGTAAGTAAAGGAAGTGTCGTTAGTGCCATACCTTGTCTTCCTTCAGGTTAGCTCTGATACCATGATAAGATTTAATATGCTAAGACATAAAATAGCAGCATTACATTCCATTTCACAATAATAGCATATACAGGATCACTGAAGAAATAACAAGCACAGCATAAACACAAGAGACAGAGATTTATCCTGGGAAACCCTCATGGGGTAGAAAACCCAGCAAAGCTTCCTCAATATAGATGACCAGCAATATACAAAGATGAAACCCTGAGACATGATCTCCTCCTCCATAATAGCAGACCTCTCCTCCACAAGTGCGCTATCCTCAAGTGTGTGAGTGTATGAAATGAGGAACACACCTCCTCTACTTATACACTACACTGACATGTATTTTACACAGGTACACGTAGGCTCGTATTTAACCAATGGGTTAAATACCCCACTACAACTAACTGGGCCGACCCCTCTAGGGTGGTTTAATAACCCTTTGACCCACACGACACATACAGGGCCGACCCCCACTAGGGAAGTCTAATAACCCGAGTTACCACATTCTGACGGAGGAATAAACATCTCCGGATATACAATAAGATCTTCACGGAGGAATGAAACATCTCCGGAATAATAAAGTACAAATATGATATTCTTTGAAGTTACAATATCTCAACAATCCTCCTCTTGTACCTTCACATTTTTTATCTTCTTGTCCTTCTAGACTTGTGCATAAGAAATCATGAACTTGTATATTACAAATGAAAAGATCTAACTTGTATTTATACCTTTCAAGTTATTTTTTTAATTCACTTTAGATTAGGTCAGCCCTAACTTAATAATAATTTTTTCTTCCACATTTTAGTGGCTTCTTTAAATGGGTCAATGACCACTTCATGGCTTCATCAAGGTTCTTTGACTTGTCTTCTTGACCACCTCATGTCTTCGTCAAGGGGATTTGGGACTTCTTCACATCATCGTGATTATATATCATCATTACTTTAGGGTATTCTTCACACTTCATTATGGTCTTGTGGACATATCATCATTGCTTCGGGGGCATCTTCAATGGCTTTAGGGGCTTTCTCCATTTGTGTGCCACTCAAAGTGGGCATGTAGAGGCCACCACATGTTATCTCATCCCATGAGGGCCATGCTTAATATATATGCCATAAGGGGACCACTTTGGAGTTATATACACTTATGCCAAGGTTCTTTAGGGGCTTCAAGGATTCTTTAAGACACTTCAATGTGGACTTATCATTATATCTTCAGGGGCTTCTTTAGGGGATTCAATGCTTCTTCACTTGGATTTTGACATCATTGACAACCTTATTCAACATGAGCTCCATCAAATTTCATTTTCCATACTTCATCAATTTTCTCTTCTTTGAATTTATCTTTGATAGGTGCTAAGAAGTTGGAGAAATAGCATAATTCTGAATACTATATGTGCTATAGACATATTCATTCATTGGTTCCTTGGAATATTCTACATGGAACTTCCTCTCGCGCTCTTTATGAAGTCTCACAAGTGAATGTTCTAAAGCAGTAACAATAGCATATGTTGAATCCATATGAATGAAACCTCCTAGAGTTGCATCCCACTTCCTAGATAGAAGCATTCCCCATGCATTTGGTACATCAATAACCAATACATCCATAGTCAAAGTGATATTAGGGTAAGTTGTCGACTTTACTTGCAGATTCAAGATGATTCCAACAACATCAATCTCCCTTGAGTCCATGGCACAAACATTGTGGTAAGGTCTAGTGATTCTCAAATTCAATTGCCCCATGACCTTCTTATTCATAATATTAGATGAATCCCATGAATCAAGCGTATAGTTATGCAATAAAAGATCATTTATCATTAAAGAAACGTAAAAAGGAGGATGATCTTATTTGTTTGGATCCATGTTGTGTAAAATAACAGAGGCATCTTCATTGGCATCCTTCTGATTTTTAAAACTTTTTTCTTTAAACTTGTCAAATGTTTTCTCTTTAGGACCCTCTATAGCTTTCAACAACTTTACTTTTTGAGAAGGTATCTTCATGATCCCTATCACAGGAACTAGAATCTTTGCATTAGCAATCCAACCACCCAAATCAACATTCAAATATGCCGCAAGAAGAGTGATAGCTTTGGGAATGTATTGGTTTGACTTGGTTAAATCCACATTCTCTTTCCTTTGATAAATATGTTGTTCGGGATTTCTACCCTATAGTGAGGAGATGGACACTACCAACTGGGCGGGGTTGACATGTAAGCACATTAATTATATTGCATCTAGTTACTGCAAAAGAAAGAGATCAGGATTGAGAGAAATACCTCTTTTGGACGGCTGGTCCTAGCTTTCGCTTGGTCTCTCGCTTGATCTCCCACTTGATCTTCTGCTTGACGAACCTGCAACACAAAAGATACCTTCCTCTGCGTATCTTGACCATATAACATATGATGAAATTATAAATCAATTTAACATCAACTATAATCAAGAATTAAGCCAAATAGACATACAATCCAATAGATATATGATTTGGGACAGGAAGGGTGTTTCGACCTTTTTATTGTCAAAGAAACACGAAATCAGTACAATATACCTGACGTGTAGAGATGTTTCTGCAACCGGATCCTAGGCTCCTGCTCTTCACTCTAACTTAGGACTTTCCTCCAGCGTAACAATGCTTAAAGCCTTTCTTCTAGGTTTTCACACTTTCTATCTAACCCCTTTCATGGATCCTCCTTGTATTTATGGGACAAGGTAGGCAGTTTAGATTGAAAGATAGTTGAATTGGGAGGTTGGGGAAGTTTCAGAACCAACTTCAACTAATCCCAATTTGTCAAATTAATATATTTTTGATTTCATCTTAAGATGTACGCGAGTTTCATACCACAAGAGTAGCGTACAGAAAGCAAATTTTGGGCTTTACAACAAGCATTTACAACTTTTTGGGAGATGTACGCTGGTTGTCCTTGAGCAAAGTAAGCTATTTTCTCAAGGTGTACGCTGGTCTTCTATGCAGAGAGGGGCGAACATGTGACAAAATCAGGGGAAATTGCAATCTTTGCAGGTGAGGAGTGTACTTCTAGCAGCAAATCATCCAAGGAAATCTAGCTCTTCAATCCTTTGTGTCATTTTGTGTGATCTATAAGGCAAGGTGATCACAGGACGAAGAAGTGCATATTTGACCTATAACAGATGCCCTGTAATGTGTGAGGTTAGAGGGAAACGATGGCCGAAATACATTATAATTCCAAGTCAGAGGAAGAGCAAGAAACCGCAGAACCAAGTCACAAAAACACTTGAAACAACGATCAAGGTCAGCAAACAATTACAATCTTGACATCATATAGATGTGTAACATGATCTCCGATACATAACTAGGAGATGTATATATAGAGCATGGCCACTGAAATACAAGCGTAGATCCATGTCAAAATGAGAAATCATAGCCATAACAACAAGCTGGATCTATGTCTCATGAAGAGCCAAAATGAGTGAGACTCAGTCTTGCGCAGCTTGGGCGATAACATAAATATGGTGATGCTATCAGAGTCCCAAGGTCTTCATCCAAAACAACTCAAGGTACAAACCCTATCCATGCGAATAAATGAGCTGAAGTCGAACATGGGGGGTATCATTTGATTATCGGTCATTGATGTATACCGTTAACAAACGCTAGGACTTCCATCGATAATGAGAATGGGGTCCAAGGTAGCTAGTACGATCCAAACAAGTGTGAATAAGTGGACTTGAAGTCGAACACTTGAGGAACCTGTCGAATAAGAGACATTGATGTATTCCCATTATTCAACAGCGAGGAAAAATGCCACTGATGACTGCAATCCCCAAGGTACTAACCGAAACTCTAAACTTCGTTCCCAGAGCATAATGATTTGAAGTCGATGGGAAGAAGTTCGTTGGAAGGGAGGCATTAATGCATCCTCCATCATCCAACACGAGGAACACGCACAGGTATGAGCTGATGTGGAGTAGGACGAGTAACAAGATGAAACAAACTGACACCAGGATAGCCGACACATGAAGTCAAGGTAAACTGCAGAATGGTCGACACAGGCTGTATCCTTGAACAGTGAGCACGACACAAAGTGACTTAGGCAGTTTTCAACATGAGGGGAAAATGATATAAGTCTGCGATGTAAGAGACATAACAGACCCTCCATGTGGTTGGAAGAATAACCAACTGGGGGAGTAAAAACTTGAAGATCAAGTTCACCCTAAGGCCAAAAACTAAAACCCAACTGACATGAAAAACTCAAGTAGGTGTTGTGTTCAAGGACATGACTGACATAACTACCTTTGAAATTGAAAGAGATGAGATACACCCTTCTTATCCCTTATTTTTTTTTATAAAAGAATATCCTTCTTGTTATTTTAATGAGTCCAAGAAGAAAAGAAAACTCAATAGGTCCAACCATGTGAAGAGTTTAACGAGCCCATGGAAGGAAGACTCGGAACCTTCTTCATTTTTTACAGAGTTCGAAGAAGAGATAGACAAATACTCTATAGTACTGATCTCTGGATTTTAATATCGAGCCGAGATCTGTTCTTGCTCGTCGGTGTTTTCAATTTTAAGGAGTCTGAAAAACTTAAACAATAACTCCATACACCTACTCGTGGATTCTAATATCGAGCAGGGATAATGTTGAGGACTCATACTTATTTAAAAGTGTATAAACCTTGGAAAATCTTACCAATTCTCAAAATGTCAACTATAAAATATTTGGCAATATGTTTCTAAAATTATTTCAATTCCTAACAATTTTATATAGTTTATATAATATTTTGGCGATTTTTAGAGTGAAAAAAATTTACCCCATCAAAATTGGGCGAAATGGGGCTTCAAAAAATGCAAATTGGCGAATCTTTTTTTGGAAAAAAAACATGGAAAAATAGCCCACGGGCTAAATTTCGCCCCTAAAATTATCTTTGATATCAAGCCTAAGTAGGTTAATGCTCGCCGATGTTTTCCTGTTTATAGAGTCTGAAAAACTTAAACAATCCTCTATTTACCCTCTCGTGGATTTCACATCGAGCCCGAGTAGGTGAATGCTCGCTTGGTGTTTTCATGTTTAGAGAGCCTGAAAAACTTAAACAATCCTCTATTTACCCTCTCATGGATTTCACATCGAGCCCGAGTAGGTGAATGCTCGCTTGGTGTTTTAATGTTTAGAGAGCCTGAAAACCCTAAAGAGAGGCTCCAAAAGTCCGTTTTCGTATAGTTAGTCCCCTCCCCCGAAAAAGTATAAAACAATGAGGAGAACTCTTCTAGCCACGGATGAATAAAGTATTCATTTTTCGTAATTAATCCGCAAAAGTCCGGAAAATGGTTAAATTTATACCTAAGCGGATGGACCTTCAATTCCTTTAACGAGCTTGAAAAGGCCAAGTTTGCTCGGCAATCTTGTTTATTTTTTCATAGTCAAAACAAGAGCTTAAAATTACTTTAAAAACAGCTACTAGGATCATATGTTCATGACCTGCCAAAAATATAATCTCAATAATCGAGTTAGTAAGTGATGACAAAATTTCTCTATGACATAATAAATGATCAATACAACGTCTATATTGGTCCGCCAATAAAAAAACTAAGTCATATAGGTTCAATGCTTTGATAATCTAGTGAAAATTTGAAATATCTAGGGTAGAAGTTCTTCACCAAACTTGTAGGTATTAGTGATTAAATAGGACCCTTTAAGAGCAATCTAAAACTATATACTTTTGCAAAAAGTGGGTAAAGATTAAAGTCACTTTTATATAACTAGTTTCAAATTAGAAATTCAAATATCACAATTGAAAAATCTAGGGAAAGAATTGGACCAAACCCTTGATCTTCTTTCACTCACTACGATCAAACCGGAGTACCAATCAACCTTCCGCTTCCACCAAGTAAGTCCATTCCTCACAAACTTGCATTTTCATGTCTTTTTTGTCAATTTTTATGGTTAAAAATCATGTTTTGGCAATGCTCACAACGTGTTCTGCGTGTACGCTACTATGCATGAAGAAAAGCAGCATTCTAAACGTGCATGTCTAGTGTAAAGAGCAGCATACACCCCTGAAAGTAGCCAAAAAGTTGAAAAAAGGCTAAAAATTGATTGTTTCTTGGCAGGATGGTGTTGGTATGGAGAGAAAGAGAGCATGAGGTCATGGATAGAGAAACATTGCAAGATCCAATGACCCTTCATACGCTCAGAAGATGTGGATTACTGAAATTCTATAGAATGGTCAACATGCGGGCACAAATCCGCTTGCTTGAAAGACTTGTCCGATACTGGGATGCAAATGCCATGGTGTTTGATATCAAAGGTGAAATACTGGAGCTCGCCATAGATGACATTTACTTTATCACGGGTCTCTCCCGTAGAGGAGAGTTGGTGAATCTAAAGGAGTCTTCACGCAATGTGGGTGCCTTGTCGATGCAAGAATATGTCAATGCTCATTGCCGACCAGGAAGTGAGAAATGTGGCAGTCAAGTTCTCATCTCAACTGTTACAAGCTTCCCTCTTTGAGTTTTTTAGAGTGTGCTCAACCAAATGGGGGTGAATGCTTCTCAACATCTAGCCTCGAGGTATTATATGCACATAGGTGTTGAATGCTTGCAAGGGCATGTTTATGACTAGTGTTCAAGTCTTTTGGAGAACATGAAGCTTCAACTCTCAGGGTGTAAGACCGGGAGAATGAATAATTTCGAGTATGGGAGCATACTTTGCACCTTCTTCTTTGAGAGGATTCCTGCTATCAGTTTGGGCATGGCAATGCCCCCTATCAACCCCCGTGAGCCAATGCTGGCCCGTTGGGGTGAGATCTTCCTCCACCAGGGTGGTGGCGAGAGCAACCTATGTTACCAAGAAGATGACTTCTGGGTTGGTGGGAACACCAGGTGCCATCTCTTGAGCAGTTTCCGTATGCTGGTATGGACTTCCGAGCTGATCCCAAGCTGATCCTTCCTCCAAGTGCATCCTGGGGAGAGATAGATATGTTTATGTTTTTGAAAAATTATTTAATTTTTTCAATTTTATGCATATATGATTTTTATGATGAGTTCGAAATACTGAAACAAAGTGTCAAATGCAGATGTTGGACCAGTGCGCCCTGAGGGACACCCATATACTTTTGTGAGACCAGTAGAAGTGGGTGCAGTTGATGCCACACTGGGGGGCATAGAGAGGAAGATGAGTCGGTTGACTCATGACATTCCTACATACTGTATTGAGCGGATGCCCGTTGATATGCAAGAGGATGTAGTAGGTGTGCCCCCAACCTGTATTAGGTTGTTGCGGAAAGTAGCTAGGGATGTCATATGTTACCGAGAGGCAGATGAGGCCCCACCTTCTCCATAGGAGAAGGATATTCTATGTATATTTTTTAAGCCATCGAACCCAATTTTGTAACTTATGACATGACTTCGTGACAGACTTGTGATCTAAACTCATATTATTTTTTGATACAGTATCGGATATATATACAGTATCGGTTATCTACATGTGTGTTTTTGTGTTTTATGCATGAAATACTATGTGTGTGAATGATGCAAATGCCAATCTAAAACTTAGTTTGCAAATTAATCAACTAATGCATTCAAGTTTTTTGGAATATGTTGATATGTGATGTACTCAAACTGTCTCTCAAGTAACCTAACTCGCATGAACTGATGTAGCAAAGTAGGATCTCTAACCTGATAAACACCCAGTAATTGAAAAACAACTAACTGTGAGTCGAGTCATACCTCTAAATGTGAAATTCCATGGAACAGAGCATCTCGGAGTAGCTCAATCACTGCACTGTATTCAGCTACATTGTTCGTTGTGGGACCTAGAAAATCCCCTCCCGAAGACACCAATTAGCCAGTTGGTGAGTAAATAACCCAAGCAACTGAGGCTAACTGACGAGTGTGACGGCTAGCGCCATCAGCAAACCCTATGAAGTGTTCAGTTGACATCTGGAACACCAAAAGTAAAAGATGCATAAGACTACAACAACTGTAAACAAAATCAACTTTACAAAAATGTACAACTAAAAATACATGAAAAAGCACAATAGCACTTCTTCAAGTAAGGTCAATGCCTGGGATCTCATCATGAGATCGGGCAAAGATGTCACGGAAATCATTAAACAGATTGGTGTACGGAATGATCTCATCAAGATAACAATCTTCTCCAATAAACATGTTTTCAGTGACCCCAGGTTCATTGGAAATGTTGATCGGGATGGTTCTCGTTGTACTCGTCCTATTCCCTTCGGCTAAAACAACTTGTGAAGTGGAAGGGACAAAGGACCAATCAACATTCTCACTGGGTCTCGAAAAGAACTCACCTCTCTCAATCAAGTCTAAAACAGGAAGTAGATAGGACCTGGGG
Source organism: Larix kaempferi (assembly GCA_027924585.1). Classification (NCBI taxonomy): domain Eukaryota; kingdom Viridiplantae; phylum Streptophyta; class Pinopsida; order Pinales; family Pinaceae; genus Larix; species Larix kaempferi. The sequence goes on from BSBM01000858.1 coordinate 21,499,924, forward strand.
TGTAAGTGTTCCCAAGGGTGTCTCGGGCCTATCATAGCTTCAAAAAATGTTTCGTCGGAAGGAAAAACCATGTCTAAACTATCAAGAGAGAGGGTAGAGTCCGTTGACCATGCAGGAGCAAGGTCCATATCCGATTCGGCAAAGACCAATGGAGTCATGATATGTTCTGTTGCAGGTTGTTGTGAATCCACCTGGGTTATCTCTGCAACAGATACAGGCACAGCTGGTTCTGATTCAATGGGGAGACTCTGTGTATTTGTCATTGAACAGACCGTGGAGGTCTCTGAAGATGAGAATTCTTCAGAACCAACAAACCAGGCGGGAGCAGATAGGTCAAAAGTGCCTATTAAGGACCCATAGAGGCCTGCTCCTAAGCTCTCAGTGACTGGGCTGGACTGATCAATCAATGGAATGGATGAATCCGATGAAGTCTGGTTGTTCTTCCGAGTAAACGAAAGTTGATCGACTGTGACGATCTTTCCTTCGTGGGGGAACATTATGACTCGGAAGACAGCTGATAGCACTGCCTGCATGGCATATGTCCATATCCTACCCAATAACAAGTTGTAATCGAGCATAGCATCCAGAACTTCGACCTCTACTGATACTAGCTTGCCCGCAAGTTCGACAGCAAACGATGGTAAGACTCTGTGTGGACGGAAAGATCTTCCATCGAAGGCAGTGAGTATCGTGTTCGAGGGAGCTAACTCAAGTTCGCCCAAAGCTTTCCAGCAAGAGATAGACATTACGCACGTTGATGCGCCCTCATATACAATAGATCGTCGAATGGTCGTAGAACCATGGACGACCTCTATCTGGAGAGCGACATGATACAGCAACCGATACTTGATATCTGTCATATCAAAGCGCGCAAGCATGGCAGACGAATCAACACTCCCAATCGCTGCGAGGAATGCACTGCGTTGCAATGGGAAACTTTGCAGTACCTCCAAGGTAGACATGGCACAGGGTGTTTGGGCTAAGTCCTCCACATCATTGTAGTTGGGAGCAGCCCGCGCGTTAGGGTTGTGCACAGCTCGTTTGAAAACACCTTTCGGTATCTTCAGGAGCGTCTCCACATGTATGTGAAGAGGAGTAGAGGGCATCTTTCTGCTGCGGGTCCGGGGTATAGTTCCTTGCTCTGGTTTGCAGTAGAGCATCTAAGTTAACCATGTTAACAAATGACTGATCAGCAGGGGTGGCACGAGTGGTGCCCCCAACACTAGAGCTGCCAAAAGCTTAACTCTGTCCATGAGGAAAATGATCTTTCAAGACAGTCGGTTTCTTCTCACGGATCAGCTTTTGGGCTTCTTCCATTAGAGGGCATTGGTGGGTAAGGTTGTCCGCTTGACACAGTTTGCAAGGGAACCTAGCCTTCCTTTTCTCTTTTTTGCCCTCCTCGGCATTTTGCTTGTTGATGGGATTTTGTTGGTTTCCCTCCCCTTTCTTGCCCTTTCATTTGGGCTGCCGAGAGCCCTTTTGGTTTGTCTGCACCTGCTGTACAGATTCTATAGGAGAAAGGGAGGATGCAACAGAAGTTGCTTCTGCAGCAGATTGTTTGACTGACAAGGCGTGAACCTGCTTTGTTAGGGCGTCAAACGCTACAGAGTCGACTGAACCCACAATGCCATCGACATGTGGTCCAGGTTTGGGCTTACCTAGGTCTATATTAGACCTCGGCGCATCAGGAATAATTTCGTACAACAACCCAAACTAAGTCGAGCTACTGCGTACTCAAAATGGCCTCCCCCTCGGAAAACACCCATGAAGTGGCAACTTCCTTAGAAACATAAGGAAGAAGAGACTTAAGGTACCATTCTAACAAGAATGCTGGGGGAATGTCGACCTTGATGAGCCTCTTTCGCCTTCGCCACTCCTGAATATGATTAGACAAATGAGTGGCCTTGTTTTGTCGAAAGGTCGACAAAAGGTCTGTACCGGAATCATACCGGACAGGAAGTTGAAAGTGGTTCAAAAATACAATGGCAAGATCCCAAAAGGTGCCACAGGCAGCAGTGGGAAATTCGATATACCACTTGGCTGCGACACTAATTAAGGTTCTTTGAAAGAGCCCCAACCTTATGGAATCATCGTTCAGTGAGTTGGAGGAGCACCAGAGGTGAAATGTTGTGACATGGTCACCAGAGTCCTCACCAGCCTTGCCTTCAAACTTCGGAATGTCCGAGGGCAATTTGGTGGGAACGGGTGGCCATGCAGCATCATGACGCACGGGGTCGCTTGTAAGCTTTGAAAGATCTGGCAAGTTTAAAGTTGCCAGAAAAAGGTAAACGTGGTTGAGCCGATGGCATCTGGTAAACAAGAACCTGGTATTGGGAACCACCCATGGCCCGGTTCGTGTACTGTTGGTTGGGGTTGCCCCTAGCCACCGGTTGTGAAATGAAAGGATTGAAATTGTTCCATCTGAAGGTAAGCGGATTAAATCCTTGGGAAGCAGTCCATTGTGACTGGGGGTTAACCCCACCGAACTGTGGGTTAATGATATTACCCCCTCCTCTAGCAAACAGAGAGAAGGGGATACTCCCTACAAGCATATTCGACGGATTAACGTTATAACCTACATAGGGGTTGAAACTCAGCGTGGTAGTAGTGGATGGTGTCGTCATCGTACCCATGGCGGGCATGGATGTAGAAGGGACAGATCCGAACATGGATGAAGAAGCAATATTCTGAGTTACACCTTGTAACGGTTGAGTGGCAAAAGACTGAGTGAAACTCACTGCGGGTACCCCCGATAGAGGTACATTGTTGAGTCCAAAAGTGGGTGTGGAGGCTGAGGCAGATGTCGAGGCTAATGAGCTCGGCATGCCTAAAGTGCCAACATTGAAGCTAAAGGACGAGGTCAAGGCCGAAGCATTCTGCGACGAACTCGATTGGGCAGTGTTGAGAAAGAAGGATTTAGAATCCTTGCATCCATAGAAGTTGTGGGAGTTTGTGGAACTCCCTGCTCGTCTCTTTGGTTAACCATGGTATAACCCGGTGTAAAAAGGTAAGCACTAAACTCAGGCTGTTGGAAACCAACAGGCAACAAAAGTGGATCGTTGGGTCCTGTAAGAGGAGGGTTAAAAGGAGTGTTAAACTCTGTAGCAGTTAGATCCTCAACCTCGACAGTATGCAAGACTTGTCGATCCGGTGTTCTAGGTTGTGGTTCTCCAAGAACCTCTGTGTCGCCCGTAAGTTCAAAAGAACTACGGGAATCAGTTCTCCTACGTCACAGTGGCGGTGGAGGCTCCACTATGAGTGGGGGAAGTTTTTGCAACCTTCGAGACCGACGAAGATCTTGGTCCTCCACAACTATAACAAAATAAAACTAAGTAAAAACCTAATGGCCACTACAACTAAGGAGCAAACAACATACCACTAAAAACGTTCCTAAGTAATCAAACCAATCAAACAAATGGAAAATACTCTCGGAAGCAAGTATGGGATGATTAGGGCCCAGAACAAACTAACAGAGTACCGACGGTCAGTTACGTGGCGTCCTCCGGAGGTCCACTGGGTGCAAGCACTTGAATCACCAAACTGCTTTCCCGGGATTACTGCTAGAGGGTTACGTTCCACGTTTGTCCGAGGTGAAGTGGGAATAACCGCCGACTCTACCTGTGTAGAATCCTAAAGGTCTGATACTAAGGCTACCATCAATATGAAATAACTTGAGGAGACAGTCGTCAGCCTAGTCGAAACGCATGGGCAGGGTAATAAAGCCCGAAGTCCGAAAGGACCCCCGTACGCGAGTCAACTCTAGTTTATGGTCAAAAGAAAAGTGAGGGGATATCCTCAACAATTCCAATCTCCCACGGCCTCGTGCTTAGCTCTGGTTTGAGTAGAGTTTCCCAGGACTATTTGATATAGATGGATTTACCTAAATGAAATTCGTACTACGATTGTTGAGTAATGAAGCCAGTTCCAAGCAGTTTAAGGTGATTTAAGCTCGAAACTCTAGTCTAAGCTAATTAATGTCGTGTATTCCTAAAAAGAAAATGTTGCTAATAAATTTTATTAATAATTTCTTTTAAGGGCTACTTGTTACTGAAGGGTTGTAGTGCGATGTGTGAAATGGTTTGTTATGAAAGTAAAGTGCAAATGCTTTCAAATTCACAAAAAAAATTCTCCTTTCGTTTATAATTCTTTCAAAAACTTGAAACCTAAGCAATCCTAAAACAAAATCTTTTTGTATTTTCTTTTTAAATATTTCAAAGCAAACTATGCTACCTCGAAATAATGCAAGATCTTACTACTAAGCAAATTGAACAATTTTTTGTCTTTTCTAATAAATGTAAAAGAAAAAACACTTTGTACAAAAGCAAACAATATCTAAATATAAATCGTGTGTAAGACAAACATCTAAATGGCTCAAAGCAAATGAATCAAGAGACTCGATGAAGACTTGACTTACCAAGTTTTTGCAAAAGAAAAACTTGAGGCTTGGAAACAAAGTGAAAAAGAAACGGGGAAAAGAGACACTCGTGACGGAAAGGCAGACCTAAACAGGTTGCTCCTAAGTATCAAAACCCTAAGAAAACACTAAGCCAAGCAGAAAGTAAGCAAGCAAACCAAGAATGACTTTAACAACACACAGGCTCAACAGAAAGATAACTAAGAGGCTTCAACTTACTTGAACTGAAATGATAAGATAATCAGCAAGCATCTGAACCAAGCAACCTTTCGAAAGCAACCCTAAGGACTCAATCTTGACAGTCAAACCCTAATAGAAAGGATAAGACAATGAGAAAGTGTGCTATACGTTGCAACAAACAACAAACATTTAAAAATGCAGGACTGCAACAACAACTAGGGTGAAGGTATGCAACTATGTCGGAAAGAGAATAGTGCACGAACTTCAAAAAAGGCTCGTAAGTGGCAAAGACACTTAATCAAAGACTCAAGCAAGCAAAAACAAGCTAAAAGATATTGGAGAGGCCAACAAGACTCAACAGAGACCTAGGAGGTCTCAGGGGTCAGTGCGGACAGCAAAGCAACAGGATGAAAAAGAAACCAAAGCTTGGAAATCAAACCCTAACAGCAAACTAAACCCTACAGGAAAATACACTACTGTGTAGTGTAGCAACTAGCGTACATCAAGAGAGGTACACTACTGTGCAGTGCAAGGAGGGGCGTTTATCAGGGAACAAACGCTGCTATAAGTAAGGAGGACCAGCGTACATGCCTCAGCAGGGTACAAACAAGCTTTGCAAACAGTCAACTGAAATGAATCAAGCACAAAGGATAGGTAACGCAGACCTACAAGGCCTCTCAAACATTCAAAAGGATTGAAAAATGGGCTGGAAGGAAAACAAAACTAAGTCTCCTAGCGCAGAAAAGACCAAACGATTACTCCCCAGTGGAGTCGCCAGTCTGTTGTTCGGGATTTCTACCCTATAGTGAGGAGATGGACACTACCAACTGAGCGGGGTTGACAGGTAAACACATTAATTATATTGCATCTAGTTACTGCAAAAGAAAGAGATCGGGATTGAGAGAAATACCTCTTTTCGAAGGCTGGTCCTAGCTTTCGCTTGGTCTCTCGCTTGATCTCCCACTTGATCTTCTGCTTGACGAACCTGCAACACAAAAGATACCTTCCTCAGCGTATCTTGACCATATAACATATGATGAAATTATAAATCAATTTAACATCAACTATAATCAAGAATTAAGCCAAATAGACATACAATCCAATAGATATCTGATTTGGGATAGGAAGGGTGTTTCAACATTTTTATTGTCAAAGAAACATGAAATCAATACAATATACCTGACATGTAGAGATGTTTTTGCAACCGAATCCTGGACTCCTACTCTTCACTCTAACTTGGGACTTTCCTCCAGCGTAACAATGCTTAAAGCCTTTCTTCTAGGTTTTCACACTTTCTATCTAACCCCTCTCATGGATCCTCCTTGTATTTATGGGACAAGGTAGGCAATTTAGATCGAGAGGTAGTTGAATTGGGAGGTTGGGGAAGTTGCAGAACCAACTTCAACTAATCCCAATTCGTCAAATTAATATATTTTTTATTTCATCTTAAGATGTACGCGGGTTTCATTCCACAAGAGTAGCGTACAGGAAGCAACTTTTGGGCTTTACAACAAACGTTTACAACTTTTTGGGAGATGTATGCTGGTTGTCCTTGAGCAAAGTAGGGTATTTTCTCAAGGTGTACGCTGGTCTTCTATGCAGAGAGGGGCGTACATGTAGCAAAATCAGGAGAAAATGCAATCTTTGCAGGTGAGGAGTGTACTTCTAGCAGCAAATCATCCAAGGCAATCTAGCTCTTCAATCCTTTGTGTCCTTTTGTGTGATCTACAAGGCAAGGTGATCACGAGACGGAGAAGTGCAGATTTGACCTATAACAAACTAACTCCTTTATCTAGCCATTTCAAGGATATGTTCAAGAGTAAGCTTCTCACCATCTAGCTTGGTCACATTATCAGCCTTTTGACTTAATTCCTCAGTCTTCTTCCATTGATTATTTGAAATGGAGTGGGTTGTGCCTACAACATTTATAAAATCAGTACATCTTGAATAACCCACATAATTGTTTGTTTCAAGGAATCCTTGCACATTGATTTGGAAAAATACGGGGCAAGTGGACTCTTCATGAAACTCATCACAAGCTCTACAAAAAGGAGTTGCCTTGTCATTAACCATATTTGTTTCTTCCAACTAATTTGGTGGCCTCGGATCTTGGGGAGGTCCTCTTCTTTGCCATTCTCTGTTTACTCTAGGAGAAAGTCTTTGTGCTTGGGATATCTCCATGGCAATCAACCTATTCTGCATGGCATTGAGCTGAGCTACATGGTTAAACTCCATGGCATTGATTACTTGAGTTAATTATTTTATAGGGTCATTAGAAGAATCCTTATTATCTGTCACAAATACCTTCATCTTAGACTCTTGTTGCTTGGAGGTAGAAGTACTACCCCTTGTGAAATCAGGTAGGTTAGACTTGCCATATTCTTGCATGTTTTTATCAATTTTCACAAGCATGTCTTGGGAAAGCTTTATATTTGCAGGCTCTTTATCTCTTAACTAATATATGATCTCACCATTGAAAGCTTCCATGTAATAAATGAGTATGGAAACATCTAGAGACTTAATATCTTTATGAAGACTTGAAATCAAATCATTGAATTTCTTATTAAGATCCTCCATTGTTTCATTTCTCATTTTTCCTAATAGTGTGAAGGGCATCCAACAGGTGATGAAGTTCTTTCTTTTCTCCCCACCTTTCTTTATAAGAATCTATGAACTCGGTGATTGTTTTGAACTTGTTTTCATCCAGTCTAGAAAACCAATCAAAGGAATCTTCCTCAAGAGACAAGGAAAAAAGTTTCATCTTAACATTCTCATGGTTATGAACCACTGTATGATCCACCATTTATTAACACATTGTTTCAAAGCTTGGACATGAGATGTGGCACTGACAGCGTTGTTTCCTTAAAAAGAAGGCAACTTTTCAATAGCCTTCTCCGGTATATCATGTGAATAACCATTTATTTGATTCAAATCAATTGGGTTGAAAAAATCATCCATTTCTTCTACTTGCAAATTATTAAATAAAAGGTGGATATCAGAAATGGACGTGGATCCAAGATCCTACGAGAAGTGTGAATGTTCAATCACCTTCGATAAACATTCTCAGAGTCAAGAACAAAATTGAGCAACCCCTGTGAATTCCTTCTTGTAGAATACCTTGTAGAATTATTTGACAGTGGAGTCTCCAGATGATCGATTCAATTTCAAATATTCACAAGATGCATCAAACAAAGTAAAAAAACAAAAAGTAGTATTTCGGGAATAGAAATATTTTTCTCCAGTAATGGCACCAAAGAATGTTGCCACTTGATACACACCTCGGGTAACGTGGAATATTCAATCCATTGGCTGTCTTTGGGGGAAATCCTTGAGTCGAGTTACTTTCACTCAACACTTGACAACTCCGTCTAGGCCAACTCCTACCAAAGCCAAGGGGGGTGGTCCCTAATAAAAAGAAATCTAAGGCTAAGTAAGTTATAGCAAAATGAATCAAGGAGTTTTATAATGAAACAAGAGCAATAATAAAATATAATCTAGCAGCATATGATCATTGATATTCTTAATGGCATATAAACATATTAGATACTTGAAATCAAAGACTGCATCAAAACGTAGACCGGTGCCAAAGATAAATTGAAAGCTGCTGAAAGGAAGTGTTGCAGTGCTCTTGGTAGTTTTAGATTATTAAAATGAGTTGCTTAAGTGGGATTATTGACATGTTTGTCCCACTAAACTTTATCCTCAAAATGAGTGTAGAGAACAATGTCGGAAGTCCAACGAGGAGAGAATGAATCTCAATGAGTATCCCCCTAACTTCACACCAAGTTCAATACAGGATCTCAAGTTGACAATAAGAGTTTAATGGATTTCCCTATTTAGACTAGACACTAGATGTCCAATTTCTTATTGTTAACCAAAGATCATGCAAACATGCAATGGTCCCAAAAGCATACTAATGGACAACAGGTTGGTTTGTTACTTTAAGCAAAAAAAATGAAAGACTAATCTAATCTAATTATCTAAGAAATTAAAATCTTTGTAGTGAGTTTGTGGCCGGTACCAACGACAATTTATTTTTTGCCTAGGTTAGTAAACGAAAGCAAAAAGGGAAATAAAAAGTGCAAACACACAAAAGACATCAATCCCCCCGATGGAATTGACACTAGACACTAGGTAGCCCACTAATCTTATTAAGAATTACAACTTTTTGGGAATGTTTGTGGTCTTTTATAGATCAGGACCAACAAACTTACAATTTTTCAAAGATTTTCTTGATTTTGAAGAAAGGTAGAAAGCAAGAGGGGGTCTCGGATGGTCCAAAACTTAGAAATTTCGCCAAATTCTCCTCCTACCTATTCAACAAAAGGTAAAAAACAACCACCACATACGCACTAAAGATTCCAAATAAGTCAAATATAAGCTCTAAAAAATCCTAAACTTTAGTACTGAAAGATTGACTTTTTCACTAAGCTAAAGGTAAGGCTTAAGCATTTAGATCTACTTGCAAAAAAGAAGCTTTTTAAAGGACATAGATCTAAATTTTAAGAATGCATACTAATATAAATAGATTTTAGATGTGATCTTGAGAATGAACTATTTTAGATCTAGCATACATAAAGTAACCAAGAAAGATCTAGAAAATGAAGGAAAGAGAGAGAAGACAACTTAAAGATGGGAATTCCTTAGCAATGGAGTTTGTTGGTGGGGATCGAAGGGACTATGCCTTTCTGAAAGTGGAAGAAGCAACCAAGCTCAGCCACCTCTTCAAGTTAGGAAACCTGTATAGCTTAAGAATACTTGCAACAAAGCATCAAATTCGGTATTACCTATACAAAGGATTAGAATAACATGGATATAATCCAATAAGCCATGTAAATCCTAGATATCTACGTATAGATAAACAATAGAGTGAAATAAATAGTCAAATTTAATTCATTATATCCTACTAATTGAAAGCAATCTTTCAAAGGCCAAATTTATAACATAAGTATCAAACACAAAATAAGCTACACTACAGTTACCTCATAAACACATGACAATGCATCCACACTCTGAAGAGCACCACACCATGGAACTCCAAAGTATTTATATTCCAAATGATCAACAATATTACAATACAGATCGGAGCTTAAGCAGAGGTTCCACACTCTAGCCATCCAATGAAGGAGGTTGCACTTGCTTAAATAGCCAAAGAGGGTGAATTTGCCCAAGGAGGGCGAATTACTAAGTGGTGAGAGAGATGAGTGACAGGGAGAGTGAACTAAGAGAGAGGGTGAGTTAAATGGATGAGGTATTTGCCCCACCTCTCAAGAGGTTAGCCACCATTCCACTCTCCATGTGACACACTACCATATGAAGTGCACCCCTTCATGGAGAAATGTGCCCCCATCTTTGGGATCTTCACCAACTGCCACATCACTGAGATAAGTGAGGCTAAGTCACCCTCAACTCCTAATCAAGCCGCCACCACTTCGGAAGGCTGATGATAGAATGAAACATGTCCCCAAGATGTTTGCTTGATTTATGGGATGTTGATTTTTTCCATTTATTTGACTTTATTCACCTTTTTTGAGAGAAAATGAATTTAGGTGATTAAATATCACTAATTTCACTCTCAAAGTGAGTACATGGGTAAAATAGGTGCTTTGAGTTAGAAAACAAGCACCCCCATGGCATATTATGCCTCCTAGTACCACTTTTTTAAATTATTCATTGGTTACAATTAAAAAATCTCGTTTTAGGGAAAAAAATTATTAACGACAAAAATTAAAAAAAAAACTAAGGGGGATTTAACGCATGTCCATAAGACTATAGGACAATGACTAGCATGGTAATATACATCAGACACTAGGTTTTAATAACCCACCAAGGCCTAACCACCAGGACAATTACTCCATATTTGGAGGATTTAGTGAAAAAACTCGAAAATTATAAGTCGCTAAAAAGCAAGATATAATTAACAAGTAAAGAAAACACTCTAGAGTAATGTACTATTGACCAAGTCTCCGTAGGCCAAGCATTTTACAAAATTTTGTCATGCTACATCATTTTATTACAATTCCTCCATGGGGGTATGGAACGTGCATGAAAGAAAACAGGGCGATAATGGCCAACTAGGCTTCTAAACTTTGAAAATGAACAAGTAATTGTTCAGTGTTTTGGCGGCTCAACTACAAGTCCATCCAAGTGCAACTTGGGGGGTAACAATCCCCACGGAGGAACAAATTTGAGAAAGATTTTATTTGGTGATTTTCGTTTGATGTGTAGACATTTTAGGATAGTGGGTCCCTTTGATTTCTAGGATTGTTATTTTCATTTTTTATTTTTTCATATCACTTGTTGCACACTCAGTTGCATTGGTTTTTTTATCTGGTTTTTCGAATTGAACTTTACCAAGCAAAGCCCTATAGTTAACTAGGTCATTATGGCTCCCCTGAGATTCTCTCACAGACTTTGGGGTCTATCCCCTCAATACAGTTTCCTAAACCACACTATTGGATCCATAAGCTATATTCCAATTCAACACACTACACAGTCACCATAATTCTCCTTCGCAACATCTAATCCTTACTCCTCATAGTCAGGATCACCTTCACCTGCACACACTACCCACACCATGTTTGGAACCAATATTCCTAATATTAGTGGTGGGACCAATCCTAATCCCTCGCACCTTTAGTGAAGTGGACGAAATACAGGTGGAGGAACCTCTAGTGGAACCATGACCAACACCATTGTTGGTCCTTCCACTTCACATCCTATTGCAAGCCTCCCATTTATGGCTAGCCTTAGCCTCCTATATTTGACGAGGCTAACTAATGGCCCCATTTTTCATGACCCTACATGGCCTCCCATGTCGACCAAACTTCCCTTATACAAGTTTGAGGGAAAGGCGAGGGAGTACCCTCAAAACCACATTATGTCATTCCACATGCGGTGCTCTTCAAATAGCATCATTGCAATAAAAAAACATCCTAAAAATTTAGCTTTCATAACTTGACCTTTGTAAATAAAGGAAAAAAATATGATGGCTTCCATTAAAATAAAGAGTTTATAAAAAAGGATATCAATATTTTTTTAACAACTTCCAATTTACAGTAGAGAGTAATATACAAGTTTCACAAGCTTTGACAAAGGCCTGCTTTTACACAAAGATTATGATATTTACAATAACAGTAAGTTCCCTATAACCGCAGTGTGTATGCATTGTTTTTGCCACACAAATTTGGACAGAAGTTAGGATTATATATGATCAATGCCTGAGATTCCCAACAGTATTTGCAACATTGGTGCCTTCAACAGAATCTTCGGCATCCCAGCACGTTACTGATAGTCGACGAAGAACGGCTACTGAAAAACGCGCCAGAGAAGCAGCAATGGCGGCCTTGACCTGCCCTCTGCGAGGGATGGGCCTTCGCTTGCCATGGAAAGCGCCATCATAATCAGAATCGCCCAGTTTTAGTTACGCAGAAGTTGAAACCCTAAATGAATGCGTTTGAAGAAGATGAGGATGAGACAACGTATATATATCAGGAGAAATGTGAGAATGGGCTGATAGTGATAAGTAGCCTTGGATTAAAAAAAAAAGTTACACCGTAGAATCGGAAAATATTTAAAGTTAAGTTTAATAGTTAAATTTGTGTATTGGCACTGGGCAGACTCAAAGCATAAAGAAAACGCATGTGTGGGGTTTTGCTGAAGACACGCTTATCCATATTTCGAGAGACTAATTTTGATGATCTGTATGTGCAGGTCTACACGGGCCTACCCTTAAATATAACAGTAAGTTGCAATAGAAAACATCCTAAATCAACCGAATAACTGTATAGAAGAAGATGAGAATCATAACAAGAATTAAATAGATAATCCCTCAGGCTTATAATTTAGAATATGGGAAAAATTAAATAGATAGGTGGTGGTCCTACTGTGGGTGACTTTATTAATTACCTTAGTGTTCCATGTAGAAGATCAGCATCATCCTTATTTCCATGATATTTGGTTGAATGGTCACTGGTGAGTTCTCCAAGTGGTCAAATCTATGCTTAAAAGCAGCGCTGGATATTGCACATGATACTACCTTAAGATATAACTATAAACATGTTACATTCATTGAAAATATCTCTGGGAATAAGCTACAAAGCTTTCATACCAGTCTTGATGTGTTGAGAATCTGAGATTAACAAAGAAATGTGTGAGAATGTTGTTCATCTTTCATATGATATCAATTACAAAAGTACAAGGAGTTTCTTCACCGGCAAACAAGTCATTCATAAATCAACATTGTAATTATTCTAGGAGACAGTAGTCCAAGTAAATAATGCATACAACAGTTCATTACTCCTTGGGTTGGGCGCTTGCAATAAACTGAGAGCATTGTGGGTTCGTTTAGATTCTTTGAATCAAATGATAAATACAAAAGATCTGCAAACCACAGAAAATGAACCTGCTAAAATTGGAAGCAAAAACAAGGAAAAGTATTAGATTGGGTGCCAAGAGTACAAGGACAGGCAATCAAACTACTGCGCTCCCTGCTTGATAAGGGTGTTGCAAATTGTAACCAACAAGAAGTTAGCTGCATGATATAACTTATCTCGTTCTGTCCTCGTGATCAAACAATGATATTTGAAAAGTTTGAGTTGGATTGAGCCTTACTTGGAGGCTAATAAAGCATCATCAGAGCGTGCCATGTCAGGAGGAAAGAACGGCTGAAATACACACTTTTTGTCCTTGTTTGTCTGTCCCAACATGTTTGAGATAGCCAACAGGTTTAATGCTTGCTTGGCTGATCCCATTATTGTATATATGCCTAGTGTAAAAAACTGCTGAAGGATACAGCCTCATGTAATCATAGCAGATAAGCAATGCAGAAACTCCTGACAGCATCTTGCAATGAAATAGATGATAGCAGGAAAGAACTGCCCTGAAAATGAAAGCAATGATGCGTGTGCACTTGCTCATGCTGCTTCTTCAAATAGTTGGTTTCTGTACCAGAATGTCCAATCCAAATCACCTGATGATGTTCTGACATACTCTGTATCTATGGACTCTGCTTCTGCTACCTGAGAAGCAGGACTTATGTGCAACTTTACCAATGAGTTAGAGAGACCATGCTCTGGAAGGTTGTCTGTGTTCGCCTTATTCAGGTATTCAAATGAGCCAAAAGGTGCATCCAATTGCAACTCATTGCCAAATGGGCTGGGGTATTCGAGTCTTAAATCATCTCCCATATCTAGCAGATGGTTTTCTCCTGAAATGAATTTAATCTCATCCTCCTTCCTCTCCCCTTCCTCCTCCAAAATCAAATCCGAGCAATCAAGTTCGCCCAATTCAAAAATGCGGCTCATCAATCCTTCACGCCATGAAATTCTTGTCTGAGTGAAATCCTTGGATGACGAAATGGACATTTGCTTTTCTTGACTGCAAATATCCTTGTCAACTGGAGAAGCCTTTGGTTTGTCCAGTCTCACTACATCTGAATTGACAGCAAGTTGAGAAGGAACAACTTGATTGTTCCAAGATGGGGGAGTTCCCTGTGAGTTAATGTGTGGAAGAAATGTATCTGGATTGCACCCAAATTGAGAGGGAATTTTTGTGCTGAACCCAGATGAAGCAGCCTCTTGGGAATCACCACATTGAGGAGTAATATGTGGGTGGAACCCACTTTGAGATGAAGCTGGTGGACTAGACCTGGTATTATGAGTGACCTGACAATTTGGAATTTCTAGATTGAACACATTAGGGGAAGTCGTTTGAAGATGTTGACATTCTGGGGCTAACCCAAATGGAGGATTGGCAAGAGAATCTTGAAAATTTGAATTAATCTTTGATGGAATACCATGAAGATGAAGCATTTCTTCATTGAACCAATATGGAGTTGGTTTAACATTTTCCATTTTTGGGGAGAACCCAACTGGTGAAGTTCGGTTACCATTTTTCATTTCTGGGGAGAACCCAAATGGAGGAGTTGTTTGAAAAGTTTGCATTTCCGGAGATAAACTGGATGGAGGAGTGTAGTGAAGATTTGAAAAGTGTGAACTGAATGACAAAGGAGCAGCTTGAGTGAACCTCTCAATAGGAGCATTTTGAGGAATAGGATTTTTTAAACTCAGTACAGTTGGAGGGTCTTGAGTGAGCCCGAAAAGAGGAATGGCTTGAGGACTTGGATTTTTTGCACTGAATCCAGCTGGAGGATGTTCTTGGGTGAGTCCAGATAGAGAAGTAGCTTGGGGACTTGGACTTTTTGAACTGAACCCAGGTGAAGGAGTACATTGACTGAACCCAGATAGGGGAGTGGCTTGAGGGCTAGGATTTGTGGAATTGAAAGTTGAAGGAGTGCCTTGAGTGAACCCTGGGGAAGGAGTAACTTGAGGGCTGGGGTTTTTCGAACAGAACCCAGGTGAAGGAGTACCTTGCCCTGAGGAAGGAGTAGCTTGACCTTTTGAGGGACTACTGAGATTCTTTCCGTTTCCCGGAGACATCCACTTAACATAGGCCGCTGCAGGCACTGGAACCAAAGAAAACCGCCTGTTGTGATCTAGAGGTAAGGGCGTTGCTTCCCCTACAGTCAAAATCCCTCTAGGCCTACACTTTCTCCTGTCTCTGACCTTGCCTATCACTGGAGCCACTACATGTCCTGCACCAAAGCATTGACGAGCACCCTCGAGTTCATCTAAACTCTGACCATGGATCTCGGGTGATATTGAGGGCTGAACAGGAGGGGTAACTTGTGTTCTCTGTTCAGGAGTAGCATGCATTGTATTCTGAGCAGGAGTAAACTCTGATCCTCCTTTTCCAAACTGATTTGGAGCAGGAGTAAAGTCTCCTCCTTTTCCAATTGTATGAGGAGCAGGAGTAACATCTCCTCCTTTCCAAATCCTACACTGAGAAGTAGGATTACAATCTCCATATTTTCTTTCCACCAATGCATGTGCAGGAGTAACATCTCCATTAGTTGCAACCAATTTGTGTGCAGGAGTGAAATCTTCATACCTTCCAATCAATCTAGGTGCGGGTGTAGAAGCACCCTCATTTTCAATCAAATTATGAGCAAGAGTGACATGAGAGTAATCCGAATGTACCTTGACTAAGGAAGTTGCTTGAAATCTCTGAACTGCAACAGCTGTTCTTCCCCGAGGCGAACCAATTGCTGTCAAATTAGCCTTCATCTCTTCATCTCTTCTTTGGCAGCTGCGACTTGAGGCACATCTTGAATTAGAAAGGCTATCCACCTGCTCTTGGCGTCTCCGGTTTAAAGCCCCCTCTGAAAAATTTTCAGCAGCCCCATCTTCACCCTGTTCTTGGTGCTTCCGACCCAGAACTTCATCTGAACTTTTAGTTGAAACACCCTTTCTTAACCCATAACTGCCAACCGGGTTTTTCACCACAGTCCGAGTGTCCATTCCACAATTTTTCTTCAGCCCATTATGACATGGCGTTGTTCTGAGACTCTCAGATCTGCTTATTTTCCTCTCCCCTAAACTCTTCGCCGGACAGCTTGGAGAATTCTGCCTGCCACCTGAATTCCTAAGACCCTTATCCTTTGAGTCCTTCAAACCAAATTCCCCCGAACCCTTCAAACCCTTATCCTTAGACCTTTTCACACCAATTTCCCCAGAGTTCTTCAAGCTCCTCGGTCCAGAACTGTTGAACTCGTTTGAGCTTCTGGGAGTCCGATCTCTGGACCAACTACTACCCCCGCCGATTCTCCTAGACCCATCGCTGTTACTCCGGGGCAAAACACCATTCTTCTCCACAACTCTCTCCTTGGTTTTCGGATCAGATGTTCGAATGCCATCCCCTCTGATCCTATTCGCCACAGGCCTCACAATGGGTGTAGGGCTACACTTCCGGACAGTTGAGGAAACGGGCTTTGCAGATTGCAGAAACCCAAAGCAACCTTTAGGAGCTTCCAGGGACGAGCTTCCCCTTATCGCAGGGGTGTCCTGATTTATGAATCCTCTAGCAATGGAACCTATGCCGTTTAGTCTCCGCATTAGCCCGTCAGGATTAGATCCCTGCATCTTCTCTACTGAATTCGGACGAACAACGCCATTTCTCACCCCGGAAACGGAATCAGAAGTGGGTGCGGTTAGATCCTTAAGAGGCCTTCGCTCGGAGCTCAAACCCTTCGCGGTAGCTTGCCGTTGTTGCGTCCCAGGGGTCCGTGGGGGAGTAGGCCTTCTTTTGGCGCCTGAGTTCCCAGGATGTGGATGTGGGTCTGAGTGCGGAGAATACCTGCTCTTTGCTGCTGCATTGCCATTGCCATTGTTCTCCTTCTCCTGGGTTTCTGTAAGCATCGGTGACTTCTTGTTGTATGTAGATTGAGGCATCTTTAGCACTGGTTTTCCACCATTTTTCAATTTGAATGCGCCGTTTTCGACAGTGGGGAGATCTGAACAGGTTGCGGACTCGATCCCCAAAGATGTTCCCAGAGATTTTAGCGTGAAAGGGGTGGGAAGGTCATGGATTTTGTTCTGTTGACACAACGTGTGAGCGAGCCCCTTAGTGGTATAGTGTGAAGTGCAGGTTTTGAATTTTATTGGGGGCAAAACCAACGGAAGTAGTTATAATTTTAGTGTGGAAAATGATACTGTAGAGTGCGGTTTGGTGCGTGTCCGATTTACTGTTCTACCTCGTATATTTACAGTTTTATCGTTTACCCATATATGTAATAACGGACGGAAAAGTCAATAGAACACGTGTTTCGCGTATACGCATCGGCAACGTCTATGGCTTCAATGCACTTACAATGTTTGTTAAATATCAAAAGACATTCTTGGTAGGACGAATTTGATAGAAAAACGAAAATTAAATGAAATTTCCTTTTCATGCATATTACACTTTACAAAATTAATGTTATATATTTAATGTAAATTTCATTTATATTATTATAGGTTTATATTAATTTTCGATTTATAGTGAGAGTTGATAGGGATTAAAGCTATCGAGGTGCGAAATTTTTTTTAATGTAAAGATTGAGGAGAAACTTTAGCTAATGCTTGGTAGTTTAAGACTTGAATTGGATTTGTAATAATTTAATATGTTAATCTTTAGTTTAAGACTTGAATTGGATTTGTAATAATTTAATATGTTAATCTTTTATATGTGCTTAAATCCTTTCTGTGTAAAGTTTAATTATGACTTAATTCCATCCAATTTTAATTAATTTTTTTACTTTTAAATAATTAGAATATATATATATTTGACTTTGAATTTTTAGTTAAGGTTAACATTGTAAAAAAATTATTTACTTAATATTAATTGGTTTTGAACTTTAAGTTAGGGTGGACATTGTAAAAAAATTATTTACTTAATATTTTATTATTATTTTATTGAAGTGTCACACATTTCTCTCTAGTATTGGTTTTGAAGTTTAGGTTAGAGTTAACACTTAAAAAATTATTTACTTAATATTTTATTATTTTATCAAAGTGCCACGTGTCAACTCCACACTGAGCATGGAATTACACTTGTCCCTCATACTAGGTTATAAAAAGCACCAATCCGTGCAATCATAAACTCATTGTCCAACTTGTTAAGGTATTATTTTATTCAAGTGTCATGTGTCAACTCCACATTGAGCACAAAATTACATTCCTCCCCCGTAATAAGATGTAGAAAGCACCTCTCCACATTGAAAAATAATTATCAATCATGTTTTGTTCTCTTCTTTTTTTATACTTCTCATGCCATTCGCTATGCCATTATCTTTTTTTGTAATTTTTAACACTTTAGCTTAAATTATAACACACAATTTAGATCCTTTAACTACTGCAACATATGAAATAGACTACAAGAGCAAGATGCACACAATGGAATGCATGTGTTTACCCTAGAAACCCATATAGGAAAACTAGCATTTAATGAAGGACTATGTGTTCTATCTTCATATGTTATGGAGATTACAACACATGATACAAAGCTTTCCAATATTATTGTAAAGCTATGAGACATTATGTTCTTCTACATTCGTCTACAATATGTTTATGTATGTCTACTCTATTAGCACCTCCTCCACAATCATGCTCATCCAATAGAATAATCGGTAGTTAGTGAAAAAGTGAACCCTCTTCCCTCCTTCAGCTAGGTTTTTGATAGCTTGAATTAGTGTTGAGATTAGTTTAAGTTTTTGAAACCCTCTTAGAACCTCTATGATGCTTCTAGAAGTCTCTAATGGATTCCCCCACATCACTAACTACCCATATTCAAATCATGGTGAGTTGACATGGTTTTCACTTAGACATGTGGGGAACATTTGGATCTTTTCATTGTCGGGAGCTAAATTTATGATATGAACTCCATGTTAGGTGCACAATAGTTCGTTTGAAAGGTCCCGATGACAAGAATAAACATTATCAATATTTAAGAATCTATATGGCAACTCTAAGCCATCGCAGGGCCAAAAACATTAGTCAAGGCCTTGAAAATGTGTCAAAAGTTTATGACCCAAGTTTAACAAAAAAAGCACCATTTCTGAGATATCTCAAATTCTAATATCACTCATCTAGAGGATCAATAGATTCACATGGTACTTATGTAGATCCGTTTTGGATCATCCCTCCCCATTTTGGGAGTCTTTTAGTCTCCAAAAGCTTTAGTTTTGAAGGAGACGAGGAAATAGTTCCTCAACTTTCTCCTTGGAGTACCTTTCACCTTCATTGATACCCAACCCTTCAATCCCACTTGCCAAAATTCTTATTGGACCCTTTGGGTAATTCTAATATTCTTATGAATAAGTGTGTTATCTCGTAATTTGTTTGTGCATCTGGTTCCAAATCTTCAATGGAAAGTGAGATTTGAACGTCTTCATCCTCATCAAACATGTATGGTTCGTAGAGTTTCGGGTTCTCCACATTTACTACTAAGAAATGTACAAGTGAGAGATTGAGTTTGTAAACATTGTTTCCTACCTTTTCCAATATTTCTAAAGGTACATATATTAGGGTTTTGATTTTCTTATCTCATCATTGTAACCTTTCCTTTTTTCCCAAGTAAATTTCTCGAGAAAAACCTACTAGGCACTTTCCCTCATTTTGAGGATGGTACCCAAGATAAACCCTAGACTCTTCAAAGCATAAGGGCAAGTCAACAACAAGGATCGAAGAAAATACAACAATATACTCGTTATGATCTCATCATGTCACTTATAGGAATAGAACTTGGGTGGAGAGGATAACACTCCATCCCACAACCACTTAGACTAGACCCAATTGACAGATTGTAACATTTCCTTATTATGGTCTAACCAAACCATATCTCCTACTTGGAAAGTCTTGTCAAGCATGTGTTTACCATACATGGATTTGTATTTCACATGAAACTTCTTCAATTTCTCATGAACATGTAAGTGTATTTTTCCATGTCATGTCTATCAATTTTTCTACCTTCAATCCATCATTGCAAGTTGTCATCCATGTTTTAGGTTTTCCATATACAATATTCAATGGTGAAGGTGGTAATATCCCAAACAATTTCAAAATGAGACTTATCAATGGAAGTGTGAACAACTCTATTGTAAGAATGTTGAATGTGAACCAAATTTTCATCCCAAGTCCTTGGAAGCTTCTTATTATAACCTCTCAAAAGCTAAACCAAAGTTTGATTTACCACCTCTGTCTTCCCGCCAATCTATGGGTGAAAGGTGGTGGATCCATTTAATTTTGTTTCCAAATTATCCCATAGTGAAGTTCAAAATACACTCAGGAATCTATTATCTCTACCAAAAATGATGCTCCTTGGAACCTCAAAGTGCACCCAAACCATTTTGAAGAACAATATTGCATAATCTTTCCCTTTTATGGTCTTCTTATAAGCCATCAAACACACATCTTATTGAACTTATCTACTACCATAAATAGGTAGTCATTTCCTCCTATTGTCCTTAGCAAACCACCAACAAAGTCCATGGATATGCTTTCACATGGCCTTGTAAGGATTAGAAGTGAACAGTTTGGTCCTTTTGGTCCTTGCTTCTTATTACTAGGCTTACTTGTACAACATAAATTACAACCTCTAATAAATTTAGCTACTTCTTCTTTCATCTTGAGATAATAAACATACCTCTACAATTTAGCCACGGTCTTCCCAACTCCTAAATGACTAACAACCTTAGATATGTGAGCCTCCCTTATAAGTTGTACTCTTTCTTCCTTTTGTACAAAAACTGTCCCCATCTTGTAGAGTAATCCATCTTGGAGATGATAATCAACCTCTGTTTGTTCTTTTTGTTGTTGGAGTTGTTGATACACCCCCTTGGGGTCCTTGTCTTCCACATACTCATCTATGTATGCTTCATGGATGAATGGCTCCATGTGCATAATGGGTCCCAAAGTTGTAATATTTGATGTTGGTGGCCAAGATAGAAATCGTCCTACTTGTTGGTTGTGTGCTTCTTATATTTTAATCACTAGATGAAGTTGTTGTAGAAATCCCATCCATTTATGGGATATTACTTGTTGGAGTTTACTATGTGCCAACAAGTATTATAAAAGGTCAATGATCAATCTAGATGATGGTCTCCTTTCCCATCAGATAGTGAACCAAATTAGATCAATATATAATTTTCCATCTATTTTGGTGCTTTTTGGGTGGAACAATTGGATGAATTGGCTTGTGGGGGCCATTTTAGGGGCGGGTCTTACTTTGCATATTTGGGTCTAGAAACTTCCAAGGCTTGTTTGAGGTCTTAAATGGTGTTTTTTGGGGTCAAAATTTTGCATACATAGCTGACAATCCCTAAATGTTGTTCTACACTCCAATACCTTCCCAACAGTGCAAGAATCACCTCAATCAGAGCCCGTATGAGGAATTTATGCCTCCCACAAGTTGACCTATCCAATATTTGACCACCATAGTATCGAGTGGATTCCATGTCATCTCTCATTCCCCACACATGTGGAACTAGTCACATGTGGATTTTCAAGAGCATTCTAGAGGGTATGAAACCCTAACACTAATCGAGAGTCGAGGCATGTACAATAAAACTAACCCTAGGAAACTATCGAGCTATGTTAAATATAGATTTGTTAGGAAGAGAAGGGGTTCCATTCTGATGATGATATTGTATTGTTCTATAGTTGAACAACAATAAGGGAGTGGATATTAGAGCATAATAGAGGAAGTAGGAGATTCTGTAGTAATCTTGTAGACCACAATGTCAAAGGTAGCTCCATAGTGAGTACCATTTTCTTTGTGTTTGCATTACATACTAGAGAAGAAAAGAGCAAGGCATAGTCCTCATTTATGGATGGGTTTTTCCCCATAGTGGGTTTTCCTAGGATATATCTTATGTTATTTTTATGATTGTGTTATTTTTCTCTATTTATTTTCCTTTCAATTCTATTTTATTTATCATTTTGTGGAACCAAGCTAACACAATGAATTAAGTTGTAAGATTTGTTGTGATGAACTGTTCTAGTGGAATATCCATGACAGTTTACGAATCAGATAGTGGTTCCACATATTCACTATTTGAACTAGGGCACGAAGCTCATTGTCATATGTAGGGTAGTTTGGTATTGCTCCATAAAATAGCTTTGAATGATAACAAACCAGTCTCCCTCCTTGCATTAATAATGCTCCCGTAGCATACCAACTAGCATCAATTTCTATTTCAAAGGACTTGTACAAACTAGATAGTGTTAGGTTTGGTGCTTGATTGATCTACATCCTTATTCACCCAACCCAAAGGGTATGGATGAGGGTGATCATGCATCTCTAAACAAATTTACTTACCAGGTCCTCTACAATGAGGTTTGCCTATGAACCAAAATCGAACAAAGCATTTACCTTGTTCTTCTTTATCTGAATCTTGATATGGAACAAAATGTCATATCCATCTCCTCTTTGGGATGGAGGCTACTCGGGATCAAATCATTCTACAATATTGTGTAAACAATCTTTTCAGTCACATTTGAGTTGCTTTCTATCTCCTTCCCTATTCCACTAGAATATTCTTCTTCTTGGAATTATCCTACTTGCAACTCATAAGATTCAACTCTAGATATAGTTTCCAACATTTTTCTTTTGTGTAACCATCAATGTTGTAATGTTCATGGTGGTTATTAAGGTTCTTGCAAACATGTGCAATAGCGACAATCTTCAATTTTTTTCATGTTCCCTTCTTCTTCTCATTGTTATTGGAATCTCCATCTTGCTCTATTTGCTTTGAACCATTTCGTTGCCCCTTCTTCTTGTCAAATTCAATGTATTGGGCCTATAAATAGGCTTGGTTTATGGTCTTGAGTTTAAATATCATGGTATTCCTTCTTATGTCAATATGAATACCCCCCAAACACTTGATGCCCACATTTGGGTCTCAAGGATTTATTCACAATTGCTTTCATAATTATGTAGTGTACTCTTGTACTAATCTGTAAATTGCCATGGACATTCCACTGGTACGGTTCATCACAAGAGATCTTACAATACTATGAAAACTCTTTTTATGTATTGTATTACTTTAGATATCTTAGCATTACTATTTTAGTGCTGAAATGAACTAAAATTGAAATCAAAGGAGAAAGCAAATAACACACACCAACCACACAATAAACATACCTTGGGAAAACCCAAAATGGGAAAAACCTAACTAGAAGGTGAGTCCTATGCTCGTGCTCCATTCTTTTCAGTTGTAACATGCAAGTGCAAAAAAATGTACTCAATATGGATTTTCCATGGACACTTTGGCTTGAATGACTACTACATGAATTTCTATTTTCTTTGTTATGCTTCAAAATCCCAATCCTAAAATGCTCTGCTCCACTATGGAACAATAGACAATACAATAAAAATGGAACCCTTATTTTCCTAGCAGCCCAGTATTTAAGATAGCCTAATAATCATCTAGGGTTAGGGATAGGTTTTTTGCATGCCTCAACCCTCAATTAATGTTACCGTTTTGGACCCTCTAGAATCTTCTTGAAATTCCACACATGAATAGCTCCAGGTGTGTGAGTAATAAAACTAACCTGGCATCCACTTGGTACCATGGTAGTCAACAATATAGGTCAACTTGTGGGAGGCATAACTTCCCATATGAACTTTAATTGAGGTGATTTTTCCAGTGTTGGAAAGCTCTAGATGTGTAGAACAATGATGAAAGGTTGGGAGTTGAGATCACAAAGTTTGACCCAAAAAATGATAGTTTAACGGGCCCCAAAGGTTCTAGACCCCAAATTCCCAAAGTGGTCGTTCCCATATAATGGGCCCTACAAGCCAATAACTCCCATTTTTCCACCCATAAAGTATCAAAATAGATTACAAATCATATAACAATGACCCATTTTGGATCATGTACACTCTATCCCTGCCTTTGTCTGTAATAGTGCCATCGAATCCTCTAGTCCTATTCATAGTTGATAGGGTAAAATTGGAACTTGACAAGGTCTTTGAATACCTACCACTTAGTTACATGTGGATATCCCCCAACTGTCACGTCCCCGGTCACCCTGGTGCTCTTCAGAGGCGATGGGAGACAACCTGATACATTTGTTTTCAATAATTCACTATGTTTTCACACACAACCACAATGGCCTCCAATCCGCAATCTGCAATCCACCATGTCGGAATTCGGAATCCACCTTTCGACGAAATCGCGCTCCCGACTTCCACAATCCGCAATGTGGAAATCAAAAGCTGAAAGTCAATTCACAACCTTGAAATTACTCATCTGACTTCCACAATTCTGCAATCCGCATGCAGAAATCGGAAGTCGGAATCCTCCAATCGTCATCCCGGATAATTTACTCCTCTGCAATTCCGCAATCCGCAACCCGCGTTGTGGATGTCGAAAATTATAAATCTCATTTCGTATCCCAGGGAAAAACCATCTTCCAACTTTCGCAATCCGCAATACGCCTTGCGGATGCAGAAATTCGGAAATCCAAAGCGCCAATCCCCGTGGAAATCACCTTCCGATTCCCGCAATCCGCAATCCACCTTGAGGATGCGAAAAGTAGGGATTCCAATGCGCTGATCCCGTGGGAATCGCCCTTCTGAATTCCGCAATTCACCTTGCAAATTCAGAAATTCGTAAGGCTAACCACGCCATTCCAAAGGTCAGTCCCTGACCTCCGCAATCCACAATCCGCATTGCGGATGCGGAAAGGTTGGAACCACAGACCCCTACCCTTGCAAACTTCCCAAGCTTATAACTTCTTCATCCTTGGTCCAAATTGGACAAGGTCGGTACCATTGGAAATCTCTTGGAGATATTTATTCACTGGTGTGATCCCCTACCACACCTGAGTACTCTGACTTGGCCAAATTTCCAACTGAAACATAGCTCAAACTCCCTCAAATGCCCCTTTACCCTTCTGCCAGGAGCTTTTCCTACCTTCTTCCATGGATTCTTCCTTCACCTAACCCACAGAGGGGTCATGAAACACAATAGGGGGTTATCTACTTCCTTCCCCAAGTACAGATGAAGCCAAGCAGTCCTTCTTAAAGGAGAATGCAATTCATAACTAACACATATCATGAAACTAACTAGTCAATGCATCTACAACCTGCAAGGTTAGCAGCATAATAAACTCATGCAAATGATGAAGCATTCTAACATGAACTCAGCCTCATACTCAGGCTTATAAATGGTCTTCACACTGATCAATTTCATGCATTCATTCATTCAATAACTTGAACATAACAAACATAACATAACATAGGGAAACTAGCATCATTTTACACCATAGAAGCACTTATCTTTGGAATGAAGTTTCCCAAGTAACTGGCTAAGTGAGAACAACTTTCCACCCAACCTTCAGTCTTTGTCCATCCGATACACTTTCAGCTGAGAGACCACCCCCGAGTTGGGTTGTGTATCCATTAAGGAGGGATAATTAGGCTCTCTCACAGTCAAGGTTCCATCCCAATGCTAAGCCAACCTACAGTTGGGTTTATCAAGCATGCAAGGGAACATGGAATATTATGCTAAGCAAGTGAGCTCAACCACAGAGCTACAGGCATCTCAGACTACTTAGAAAACATGGCACCCACATTACCTACCTCACCCAACACAAGGAAGGCCCTCTTCTCTGTTGCATAGTCCCTCAAGGCCCCTTCCCTCCAGTGCTCTTCAGGGTGGGCATAGAAAGGTCCAAACTGTTGTTTTCATGAGACTTTAGCCTTCACTAGGTTTATCAAGCAGATCTAACCCTATGTTTGACCTTCTTCTCGGTTATTCAAGCTGGGCTCTTCTCAGGGTTGCGGCCTAAGATATGCCCCGTAACTCGGTCTTTTGCAAACAGATCTAAGTGTTCTCACGGATTCACTAATATTCTCACACTCTGTAATTCATCTCAGGGTCTGATCCAAGGATTTCCCAAGCCGCTTCACTTCCTACATAGGGTTTCTTTGTATCCCCGGCTCTGCAAATTCGGCTTCACACAGAATCACAATTTTTCTCCCTCTGCTTCACGGTTGGCTCTGCAATGCGCAATTACTCCCAGTTGTTGGTCAAAAATGGAATAGGGATCAGGGTTAGCGAATTCCCAGGTGGTAGAGTGGCTTAAGGGACAAGCAAAATAGAGCCATACCCCGCCATACTGATTGCAGGGCCACTCCATACTCCATCGACTTCATGGACTGGTTTTCTCAACCACCTTCTTACAACATAACTAAATGTCAACATGGGCAGTCAGATGGATTCACAATTTGACATGTGGCAGCATGGGTTCCAATCCCAAAACCCCTCACCTCTCCCTAGTGGATACACATGGCCCCTTCTCATTGGTTGCCTCCTTAGCCAGTTTTCTTGGTATTTTTATTCCAATATTTAATAATTACATCATTTACAATATCTCATGGCTTAACAACACATGGATAATCAAAATATAAAATACTTGCCTATGCAAATAAACCTAAGAATCCACTAGTGGGGCCTTGGCCTTGAGCTCCACACTAGGGAAAACACACATTGCATGTATACAATATTTACATTGAAGCCAATAAACCCTAATGGTCAAAATAGGGATATTACACCAACCTAAGGTCCTCAATGTGGCTTTCCGACCAAGTATGTGCATGGCCATCTAGCTTTAGTACAATAAACAATATTTTATGCTCCTTGTGTACACTATGCACACTAAAATAGACTTCTAAATGTTACAAATAATGATTCGATTTAAGTGCATCAACCTTACCTTCATAGGGCTTGATATTGTTAAAATTACAACATCATGAGTCATTCTCCAAGTCAATCTTGTGTGTCAAGATTGAGCCTCATGTGTTGAGGTAGTGCCTTATAGGAGCCCGTGTTGGACTCGAGAAACTTGGAGAAGAATCTTGAGTTGGACTCAAGAATGAATAAGCCTCATGTGTTGAGGGAAGTACTTTGTATGTCAAAGTGATGATGTTGTACCATCTTGCTTATCAAGGCTAAGGTCTTGTGTGTCAAGATAGATCCTCATATGTTGAGGTAATGGTTTGCATGTCAAAGCATGAGTGGTGTGTGATGTACTACTAACCATGGTTGAGCTATTAATTCTCCTCTAGAGACTCGCCACATCTAGAGTGAATTACTTTAGAATATGACCACTTGGAACAAGAGTAGAACAAGATGATCACATCATTGGAATAATCTCCTTAATATATTTGATATGATAATTAATTAAGATGGAACATGTGGACCATGCAGATAAGACAAGAGATAAAGATAACATGTGATAAGATAAGAGATAATTCTATTTGCACACTTCAGTGATTATAAAGACTTAAATTAAATAAGAGAGAATTCGAATTGATAAAATTCAGTGATATTAACAAAGAATACTTCAGTCAATTAAAGGAGAACTCGAATTGATCACTTTAGTGATGTTAACAAGAAGGAATTCAGTTAAAAGAGTTAACTAAGTGTTTGCATGATGACACATAGGAGCCTGAGTTGGAATTAGGAAACTAGGAGAAGAATCTTGAGTTGGACTCAAGAATGAATAAGCCTCATGTGTTGAGGTAAGTACTTTGTATGTCAAAGTGATGATGTTGTACAATCTTTCTTGCCAAGGCTAAGGTCTTGTGTGTCAAGACAAATCCTCATGTGTTGAGGTGGTGCCTCATGTGTTGAGGTAATGATCTGCATGTCGAAGCATGAATGGTGTGGGATGTACTCCCAACCATGGTTGAGCTATTAAGTCTCTTCTAGAGACTCACCACATCTAGAGTGAATTACTTTAGCATATGACCACTTGGAACAAGAGTAAAACAAGATGATCACATCATTGGAAAAATATCCTTAGTATATTTGATATGATAATTAATTAAGTTGGCACATGTGGACCATGCAGATAAGACAAGAGAGAAAGATAAGATGTGATAAGATAAGAGATAATTCTATTTTCACACTTCAGTGATGATAAAGACTTAAATTAAATAAGAGAGAATTCAAATTGATAAACTTCAGTGATATTAACAAAGAAGACTTCATTCAATTAAAGGAGAACTCGAATTGATCACTTTAGTGATGTTAACAAGAAAGAATTCAGTTAAAAAAGTTAACTAAGTGATAACAAAGAAGACTTAGTTAACTAAGTGTTTGCATGATGACACTTGAGTTAAACTAAAAGATGACACTTGAGTTGCAACACTTGCATGATGACACTTAAGTTATCCACCTAACTAAGTGGTCTAGCATCCAGTAAAGGGCGAGCTCATACTAAAGTCAGAACACAGAGTTAAATCTCTTGCATGAGATGTATGGTGCACTTTTCCATATAGGATTGATGTATTCAATGTTGGAGCGAATTCTCTTGAAGTCAATTTGTGCATGTGACCAACATTAGCGAATTGGTTGAGTGGATATTTATTCTTCTGAATTTCTATTCTTTGTCCATCTCTCTTTCTCTAATATTTTCACGAGGGGTGCTTAATGTAATACGCTTATTGTGAAGCAAGTCATTCTTTGCTATCAATCCATATACTAAGGAATATTTTGTTGGGGTTTTCTCCCTTAAGTTATAGAGGGTTTCCCAGGGTAAATTTATGTGTCGTATGTGAATGCGTATGCTTATGATTTTTAATTTATTTCAAGTACTATTGTAATTCCAAATTAAAGATAAAAAATTAACATGGTATCAGAGCTTAGGGTGTGAAAAAGCTAAGTTCAGCAGTCAATCTTGAGCTTATGCAGATCCTGAGTGAGCACAGTACTTGAAGAATAATGGAGTCAATCTTAGTAAGACCGGAAGACTCACTTGAAATAACTTCAAACTTCAATAGTTGGAAGGCTAGGATTCTAAATATCCTGGAAGAGCATGATCTGGATGGCTACGTATCCAGTGTTGTTGAAGAGCCTACTATTAATGCAGGGTACACTAATTTCAAGAAGAATTAAGCCAAAGCAAAGAGGATCATTTATGATTCCATGAAATACAATTTAATGCAAGTGATTACTTGATTTAAGATCGCAAAGGAATGCTTTGACACTTTGACCAATATTTATGAGAATAAAGCACCCAGTTAGAAGAGAGCATTGAAGAATATGCTCTTCCAGGATATTTAGAATCCTAGCCTTCCAAGTATTGAAGTTTGAAGTTATTTCAAGTGAGTCTTCCGGTCTTACTAAGATTGACTCCATTATTCTTCAAGTACTGTGCTCACTCAGGATCTGCATAAGAGCAGTCAATCTTGAGCTTATGCAGATCCTGAGTGAGCACAGTACTTGAAGAATAATGGAGTCAATCTTAGTAAGACCGGAAGACTCACTTCAAATAACTTCAAACTTCAATACTTGGAAGGCTGTGATTCCAATGCGTTGATCCCGTGGGAATCGCCCTTCTGAATTCCGCAATTCACCTTGCAAATTCAGAAATTCGTAAGGCTAACCACGCCATTCCAAAGGTCAGTCCCTGACCTCCGCAATCCACAATCCGCATTGCGGATGCGGAAAGGTTGGAACCACAGACCCCTGCCCTTGCAAACTTCCCAAGCTTATAACTTCTTCATCCTTGGTCCAAATTGGACAAGGTCGGTACCATTGGAAATCTCTTGGAGATATTTATTCACTGGTGTGATCCCCTACCACACCTGAGTACTCTGACTTGGCCAAATTTCCAACTGAAACATAGCTCAAACTCCCTCAAATGCCCCTTTACCCTTCTGCCAGGAGCTTTTCCTACCTTCTTCCATGGATTCTTCCTTCACCTAACCCACAGAGGGGTCATGAAACACAATAGGGGGTTATCTACTTCCTTCCCCAAGTACAGATGAAGCCAAGCAGTCCTTCTTAAAGGAGAATGCAATTCATAACTAACACATATCATGAAACTAACTAGTCAATGCATCTACAACCTGCAAGGTTAGCAGCATAATAAACTCATGCAAATGATGAAGCATTCTAACATGAACTCAGCCTCATACTCAGGCTTATAAATGGTCTTCGCACTGATCAATTTCATGCATTCATTCATTCAATAACTTGAACATAACAAACATAACATAACATAGGGAAACTAGCATCATTTTACACCACAGAAGCACTTATCTTTGGAATGAAGTTTCCCAAGTAACTGGCTAAGTGAGAACAACTTTCCACCCAACCTTCAGTCTTTGTCCATCCGATACACTTTCAGCTGAGAGACCACCCCCGAGTTGGGTTGTGTATCCATTAAGGAGGGATAATTAGGCTCTCTCATAGTCAAGGTTCCATCCCAATGCTAAGCCAACCTACAGTTGGGTTTATCAAGCATGCAAGGGAACATGGAATATTATGCTAAGCAAGTGAGCTCAACCACAGAGCTACAGGCATCTCAGACTACTTAGAAAACATGGCACCCACATTACCTACTTCACCCAACACAAGGAAGGCCCTCTTCTCTGTTGCACAGTCCCTCAAGGCCCCTTCCCTCCAGTGCTCTTCAGGGTGGGCATAGAAAGGTCCAAACTGTTGTTTTCATGAGACTTTAGCCTTCACTAGGTTTATCAAGCAGATCTAACCCTATGTTTGACCTTCTTCTCGGTTATTCAAGCTGGGCTCTTCTCAGGGTTGCGGCCTAAGATATGCCCCGTAACTCGGTCTTTTGCAAACAGATCTAAGTGTTCTCACGGATTCACTAATATTCTCACACTCTGTAATTCATCTCAGGGTCTGATCCAAGGATTTCCCAAGCCGCTTCACTTCCTACATAGGGTTTCTTTGTATCCCCGGCTCTGCAAATTCGGCTTCACACAGAATCACAATTTTTCTCCCTTTGCTTCACGGTTGGCTCTGCAATGCGCAATTACTCCCAGTTGTTGGTCAAAAATGGAATAGGGATCAGGGTTAGCGAATTCCCAGGTGGTAGAGTGGCTTAAGGGACAAGCAAAATAGAGCCATACCCCGCCATACTGATTGCAGGGCCACTCCATACTCCATCGACTTCATGGACTGGTTTTCTCAACCACCTTCTTACAACATAACTAAATGTCAACATGGGCAGTCAGATGGATTCACAATTTGACATGTGGCAGCATGGGTTCCAATCCCAAAACCCCTCACCTCTCCCTAGTGGATACACATGGCCCCTTCTCATTGGTTGCCTCCTTAGCCAATTTTCTTGGTATTTTTATTCCAATATTTAATAATTACATCATTTACAATATCTCATGGCTTAACAACACATGGATAATCAAAATATAAAATACTTGCCTATGCAAATAAACCTAAGAATCCACTAGTGGGGCCTTGGCCTTGAGCTCCACACTAGGGAAAACACACATTGCATGTATACAATATTTACATTGAAGCCAATAAACCCTAATGGTCAAAATAGGGATATTACACCAACCTAAGGTCCTCAATGTGGCTTTCCGACCAAGTATGTGCATGGCCATCTAGCTTTAGTACAATAAACAATATTTTATGCTCCTTGTGTACACTATGCACACTAAAATAGACTTCTAAATGTTACAAATAATGATTCGATTTAAGTGCATCAACCTTACCTTCATAGGGCTTGATATTGTTGAAGTTACAACATCATGAGTCATTCTCCAAGTCAATCTTGTGTGTCAAGATTGAGCCTCATGTGTTGAGGTAGTGCCTTATAGGAGCCCGTGTTGGACTCGAGAAACTTGGAGAAGAATCTTGAGTTGGACTCAAGAATGAATAAGCCTCATGTGTTGAGGGAAGTACTTTGTATGTCAAAGTGATGATGTTGTACCATCTTGCTTATCAAGGCTAAGGTCTTGTGTGTCAAGATAGATCCTCATATGTTGAGGTAATGGTTTGCATGTCAAAGCATGAGTGGTGTGTGATGTACTACTAACCATGGTTGAGCTATTAATTCTCCTCTAGAGACTCGCCACATCTAGAGTGAATTACTTTAGAATATGACCACTTGGAACAAGAGTAGAACAAGATGATCACATCATTGGAATAATCTCCTTAATATATTTGATATGATAATTAATTAAGATGGAACATGTGGACCATGCAGATAAGACAAGAGATAAAGATAACATGTGATAAGATAAGAGATAATTCTATTTGCACACTTCAGTGATTATAAAGACTTAAATTAAATAAGAGAGAATTCGAATTGATAAAATTCAGTGATATTAACAAAGAATACTTCAGTCAATTAAAGGAGAACTCGAATTGATCACTTTAGTGATGTTAACAAGAAGGAATTCAGTTAAAAGAGTTAACTAAGTGTTTGCATGATGACACATAGGAGCCTGAGTTGGAATTAGGAAACTAGGAGAAGAATCTTGAGTTGGACTCAAGAATGAATAAGCCTCATGTGTTGAGGTAAGTACTTTGTATGTCAAAGTGATGATGTTGTACAATCTTTCTTGCCAAGGCTAAGGTCTTGTGTGTCAAGACAAATCCTCATGTGTTGAGGTGGTGCCTCATGTGTTGAGGTAATGATCTGCATGTCGAAGCATGAATGGTGTGGGATGTACTCCCAACCATGGTTGAGCTATTAAGTCTCTTCTAGAGACTCACCACATCTAGAGTGAATTACTTTAGCATAT
Organism: Larix kaempferi; assembly: GCA_027924585.1. Taxonomy (NCBI): domain Eukaryota; kingdom Viridiplantae; phylum Streptophyta; class Pinopsida; order Pinales; family Pinaceae; genus Larix; species Larix kaempferi. The sequence goes on from BSBM01000858.1 coordinate 21,532,427, forward strand.
GACCACTTGGAACAAGAGTAAAACAAGATGATCACATCATTGGAAAAATATCCTTAGTATATTTGATATGATAATTAATTAAGTTGGCACATGTGGACCATGCAGATAAGACAAGAGAGAAAGATAAGATGTGATAAGATAAGAGATAATTCTATTTTCACACTTCAGTGATGATAAAGACTTAAATTAAATAAGAGAGAATTCAAATTGATAAACTTCAGTGATATTAACAAAGAAGACTTCATTCAATTAAAGGAGAACTCGAATTGATCACTTTAGTGATGTTAACAAGAAAGAATTCAGTTAAAAAAGTTAACTAAGTGATAACAAAGAAGACTTAGTTAACTAAGTGTTTGCATGATGACACTTGAGTTAAACTAAAAGATGACACTTGAGTTGCAACACTTGCATGATGACACTTAAGTTATCCACCTAACTAAGTGGTCTAGCATCCAGTAAAGGGCGAGCTCATACTAAAGTCAGAACACAGAGTTAAATCTCTTGCATGAGATGTATGGTGCACTTTTCCATATAGGATTGATGTATTCAATGTTGGAGCGAATTCTCTTGAAGTCAATTTGTGCATGTGACCAACATTAGCGAATTGGTTGAGTGGATATTTATTCTTCTGAATTTCTATTCTTTGTCCATCTCTCTTTCTCTAATATTTTCACGAGGGGTGCTTAATGTAATACGCTTATTGTGAAGCAAGTCATTCGTTGCTATCAATCCATATACTAAGGAAGATTTTGTTGGGGTTTTCTCCCTTAAGTTATAGAGGGTTTCCCAGGGTAAATTTATGTGTCGTATGTGAATGCGTATGCTTATGATTTTTAATTTATTTCAAGTACTATTGTAATTCCAAATTAAAGATAAAAAATTAACATGGTATCAGAGCTTAGGGTGTGAAAAAGCTAAGTTCAGCAGTCAATCTTGAGCTTATGCAGATCCTGAGTGAGCACAGTACTTGAAGAATAATGGAGTCAATCTTAGTAAGACCGGAAGACTCACTTGAAATAACTTCAAACTTCAATAGTTGGAAGGCTAGGATTCTAAATATCCTGGAAGAGCATGATCTGGATGGCTACGTATCCAGTGTTGTTGAAGAGCCTACTATTAATGCAGGGTACACTAATTTCAAGAAGAATTAAGCCAAAGCAAAGAGGATCATTTATGATTCCATGAAATACAATTTAATGCAAGTGATTACTTGATTTAAGATCGCAAAGGAATGCTTTGACACTTTGACCAATATTTATGAGAATAAAGCACCCAGTTAGAAGAGAGCATTGAAGAATAAGCTTCGTAATTTGAATATGGAGAAGGACGAAGTTGTTGCTTCCTTCTTCACAAAGATCTCTCAAGTAAGATATCAAATCATGAGCATTAGTGTGACGGTTGACGATGATGATCTCATATAGACTGTTGTCGATGACCTTCCATCTTCATGGGAGACATTCTTGGCTATAGTAAATGGTCGAGAAGCACAACCAAACTTTGAATTATTGTGGCATGATTGCCTACAAGAAGAAGGGCGAAACCATAGAAAATATGTTTCCTCCAAATAAGAGAACCTTGCTCTTGCGGTGCAGACGGAGAGAGGAAATAAATCCTTCTCTCATAAGAAGTTTTCTCATCAAAAGGAAAATAATTACAATAATAACTTTGATAAGTCTAAAGTTAAATGTTTCAATTGCAAAAAGAAGGGTCACTTTGCAAGAGAATTTTGTGCAAAGCAAAGAGGAAATTTAGAGGGTAGGTTTCATGCTTCGACTGCTACTGAAGATGAACCTACAAGAAAGAATTATTTCGATGATTAGGAGACAAGGAAGGAGTACTATCTTGTCTAAACCCTATATGGATCCATTACCACTAGTGTTGAAACATGGCTTGTGGATAGTGGCGCATAAAAACACATGACTGGATATAGGAGCGTTATCTCATATCTGAAGGAAAAGAAGTTCTCCCGTCAGGTGGAGCTCGGAGGTAATACCACCTATTCGATCCGAGGAGTTGGATCCACTTCTTTTTCAGTTGGATTCAAGAGATGTATTGCGTGTTGATGAAATCATGTTTGTTCCCAAAATGAAGAAGAAACTCCTGCCTATTTCAGTTTTAGAAGATAAAGGATTCAGAGTAATATTTATGGACAATAAAGCACTCTCGTGGCCTAAGCATGCATAATTTAACTTTGCATCTATAATTGGAGTTAGATAGGGAGGTCTCTACAAAGTTCCTTGAAAGCTCATTCAATCCATGATCCATGACATAGTCACTCCTTGTGAACTGTGGCATAGGAAGCTTGGTCATCTCCATTTCAAAGCTCTACCTGGATTGCAGAAGATGGTAAAAGGTATGCCTATGTTTAAATATGAATATGATAGTGTTTGTAGAGGTTGCGCTCTTGAAAAGAACATCAAGAAGAGTTTTTCAAGCAGTACCAAAAGATCCAAAGGGATCCTATACTTGATATATTTCGATCTATGTGGTCCTATGTCATCACCATCCTTGAGTGGCTATCTGTACTATGTGTTTTTCAGAGATGACTTCTTTCGCAAGTCTTGGATTTATTTTCTAAAGTCAAAGAGTGAAACTTTCAACAAGTTTCAAGAGTTTAAAGCACTGGTTGAGAATAAGATTGGAAATCACATTCATGCTTTGAGATATGATAATGGAGGAGAGTTCGAGTCTCATGACTATAATGAATTATGTCGAAATGCAAGAATAAGAAGATAGCTAACTATACCTAACAACCCCCAGCAGGATGGGGTTGCTGAAAGAAATAACATAACAATCTGTGAGGATACAAAATATATGATGTGTGATAAGGATTTGCCCACCTCCTTATGGGAAGAAGCCTCCAAAACTACAGTTTATATACAGAACATAAGTCCTCATGCTATGCTCGGAGAAAAGACTCATCAAGAGATTTTCACTGGTGAAAAACCAGATTTTTGACACTTGAATATTTCCGGTTGTCCTGACTACATTCATGTACCAAAAGAGAAGAGGACAAGGATGGACCCATCCATAAAGAAAGGAACATTTGTTGGATATAGTGAATCCTACAAAATGTATATAATCTGTGTTCTAGGACAAAGGAACATTAAAGTCAACAGAGATGTAATATTTCATGAAGAGGTTTCCTTTAAGAACTCCAAAGAACTTCAGTGTGATTCAGATATGGAGGTGCATGAGACTCCCATGATGGAGGATCCAACTTTTGATTCTCCCCTTTTAGATGTTGATAGGGAGAATTCAGAAGATTCTATAGATCTGATTGATCCTAAAGAGCTAGTAGAACTGATAGAAAGATATCTTGATGAACCTCCTACTAAGAGGAGATCTGCATGGTGTCGAGACATTCTGCAAGAGGCAGAAAAGCATGGGTCACCATCTGGAACATCCAGAGAGAGAAATAGACTTGACATATATGCAGGATATGTAGCTCATATGAGTCACATCAATGATTCAGAACCCACCTCATATGAAGAAGTTGTTATGCAACAAGTATGGAAAGATGCCATGGTGGAAGAATAAAAATACATCATGAAGAATGATGTGTGGGAAGTGGTTCCTAAACCTGAAGGGAAGTCAATAGTAACTTCCAAGTGGCTTTATAAAATCAAACATGCAGCTGATGGTGGTATTCAAAAGTATAAAGCAAGATTTGTGGCTTGTGGTTTCTCACAGAAATAAGGGATAGAATATGATGAGACATTTGCTCCTGTCGCTAGGTACACCACTATTTGATCCATAATTTCCCTTGCTTCATTTCTAGGGTGAAAACTTCACCAGATGGATGTGAAGACTACCTTTCTTAATGGTGAATTTGAGGACGGAGTATACATCCAACAACCTAAGGGGTTTTTAGTTCATGGGAAGGAGTCCCATGTATGCAAAATTAAGAAATCATTGTATGGGATTAAGCAGGCCCTGAGGACTTAGTATTCAAGGATTGACATCTATCTTCAGAGCTTGGGATTCTCCAAAAGTGAATTTGACCCTAACATGTACTTCAAGGTTGTGAAGAACCAACCTCTGATCTTGGTTCTCTATGTTGATCACTTGTTCCTTACTAGAGAGGAACAACAGATAGCTCGGTGCAAGAGGGAGCTCACTTCTAAGTTTGAAATGTAAGACTTGGGTCTTATGCACTACTTTCTTGGTCTGGAAGTTTGGAAAAGGAAAGATGAGATCTTTCTTTCTCAAGGAAAGTACACAGTTTATGTATTGCACAAGTTTGGTATGATGGATTGTAAATCCATGTCTACACCAATGATTTCTAATATGAAGAAACTACGTGAGTCAGATTCCAGATCGGATCTAGTGGATCCTACCATGTATAGACAACTCATTGGTTTCTTGGTGTATTTTCTACATAGTAGACAGACATATGTTATGCAATGAGTATCTTGATTCAGTTCATGTATGAGCCAAGACATAGACATTGGGTTGATTCCAAGCATGTACTTAGATACCTTCGAGGTACTATTGCTTATGGACTCAGATATGCTTCCAGTGGAGGAGTGATGTTACTTGGTTATGTTGAATTTGATTGGGGTGGTAGTATTGTGGATCGAAAGAGTACATCTGGATTTTTTTTTAGCTTGGGATCAACTATGATCTCTTAGTCCAGCAAGAAGCAGGGATCCGTATCCCAGAGTACTATAGAAGCAGAGTATATTGCAGCTAGTACCACTTGTCGAGAAGATGTGTGGATTAGGAAGTTACTGGCTGGGTTGTTTAGTGAGAAGCTTGAGAATGTTGTCATTAAATTTGACAATCAGAGCTACATCAAGCTCTCAGAAAACCTTGTGTTTCATGACATATCGAAACACATTGAGATGAAGTACCACTAGACTAAAAACATGGTCCAGAGAGGTGCCATAAGACTTCAGTACATTGATACTAATGGCTAGATAGTAGATATGTTGACTAAGCCTCTATCCATGAGGAAGTATAGGTACTTTCGAGACAATATTGGCATGGTAGAGAATGCCTCCCTCGCTGAGAGGGAGTGTTAAAGTTACAACATCATGAGTCATTCTCCAATTCAATATTGTGTGTCAATATTGAGCCTCGTGTGTTGAGGTAGTGCCTTATAGGAGCCTGAGTTGGACTCAGAAAACTTGGAGAAGAATCTTGAGTTGGACTCAAGAATGAATAAGACTCATGTGTTGAGGTAAGTACTTTGTATGTCAAATTGATGATGTTGTACAGTCTTGCTTGTCAAGGCTAAGGTCTTGTGTGTCAATATAGATCCTCATGTGTTGAGGTGGTGCCTCATGTGTTGATGTAATTATTTGCATGTCGAAACATGAATGGTGTGTGATGTACTACTAACCATGGTTGAGCTATTAAGTCTCCTCTAGATACTGTCCACCTCTAGAGTGAATTACTTTAGAATATGACCACTTGGAACAATAGTAGAACAAGATGATCACATCATTGAAAAAATATCCTTAGTATATTTGATATGATAATTAATTAAGCTGGCACATGTGGACCATGCAGATAAGACAAGAGATAAAGATAAGATGTGATAAGATAAGAGATAATTCGATTTGCACACTTCAATGATGATAAAGACTTAAATTAAATAAGAGAGAATTCGAATGGATAAACTTTAGTGATATTAACAAAGAATACTTCAGTCAATTAAAGGAGAACTCGAATTGATCACTTTATTGATGTTAACAAGAAAGACTTCAGTTAAAAGAGTTAACTTAGTGATATCAAAGAAGATCTAGTTAACTAAGTGTTTGCATGATGACACTTGAATTGCGACACTTGAGTTGTGACACTTGCATGACGACACTTGAGTTGCGACACTTGAGTTAAACTAAAATATGACACTTGAGTTGCTACACTTGCATGAGGACACTTAAGTTATCCACCTAACTAAGTGGTCTAGCATCCACTTAAAGGGAAAGCTGATCCCGAAGTTAGAACACAGAGTTAAATCTCTCGCATCAGATGTATGGCGCACTTTTCCATGCAGGATTGGTGTATTCAACGTTGGAGCGAATTGTCTTGAAGTCAATTTGTGCATGTGACCAATATTAGCGAATTGGTTGACTGGAGATTTATTCTTTTGAGTTTCTCTTCTTTATCCATCTCTCTTGCTATGATATTTGCACCAGGGGTGCTTAATGTAATTTGCTTATTGTGAAGCAAGTCATTCTTTGCTATCAATCGATATATTAAGGAATATTTTGTTGGGTTTTCTCCCTCAAGTTATAGAGGGTTTCCCCATGGTAAATTTATGTGTCATATATGAATCCTTATGCTTATGATTGTTAATTGATTTCAAGTACTATTGTAATTCCAAATTAAAGGTAAAAAATTAACATATATCATCCTTTTCTTCTATTTTAAATAAGTGTTCATGAGAAGATTGGTTATGTTTGACTAACACAGGATATTTCCAAAATATTGAAAACCTTTAGAAACCGCTCACACAAACAGATCACAAATCAACACACTGATGTTTTTACATGGTTTAATCCCTCGAAGAGGGAAACGCTCCACAGCCCCAGCCAAATAGCTACTTGAGGCAATATTATTTTGCAAAAGAAAGAGAATGTTACAACGAGATTCTCACAATTGATATGTCAAATCCCAAAATTTTCAAAAAAATTTAAAATTTTTAAGATAGCAATAAATGTTATTTAATGCAGTTGATTAACTATCTGTTTAGCTTATGTGATGGTACGGATGTCAGAATGATCCTTGTTGTACTTAAATATTATTATTATGAGTTTCTTTAATTGTTGCTGATTGTTTTCTGTTTTTCAACCGCAAGGGGGAAAATGCTATGATGGACTGGCTTACTTAGCTTTCGAGCTAACGCAACAATTTCTTTCTTCGCTTACAGATACACAGGTAATGTCGGGCATCATAAGTCAATTTATCTTTACCAGCTCATTCAATGAATAGGTCTAAAGATGCTAACCAGGTGTATCAAGCTCCTTAAGGTAGAATATTTTTTATTCAGGTTCAGTTCAGAATTCAGAATAAATTTGTCTTATACTTTAAATTGCTCAGCTTGGAAGTTAGAGATATCACTATGTCTTGTCGATACCTGCCTTCTGTTGTTTACGATTTAAGTAGTTGTTTTTAATTGAGAAACTGCACTTGTTTTTCATGACTACACTTTAAATAACACGTGGTGTATTTAAGATAACACAAGTCTAGTCTTTCTTTAGCGAATAACAATAAGTCGTATAATTTGCTATCTGCCAGTTAAAGTTCCATCATGAATCAGTAGCAAGTTTTTACCCATCCCTGCAATACTATCTCAACATAAAAACGTCAGTTATTTATGCTCTAACTCTCTACAGTAACTTAGAGTAACGATAGAGATATTGTATCTTTTATTTTGTCGCATCAAGATGGCTATAAATATTAGTGATCAATTTGTAATCTAGTAATGATTTACTTGATAGCTTCTAACTTGGAGATTTTATAAAATTTTAACAAATGTTCTATGTTATAGACCAACGTCCAATCTTATTCTCGATTGCTATTGTTTAAGCAAGAGTTTGTTAAGAATATAATATTAGGTATTGAAGACTTCATCCAAGGGTTTTTGATTGCTATAAGAATAATACAAGGACTAGCCATTGTAAAAATTTATACACCACTTATCTTTTTATTCATTAAAAAGGAGTTCTTATTTAGCATTTAATGATGAAAAATATCATCCATTGCGATATTTGTAAAGATTATTGATTCAAGTAATATGATTAATCCAAAACAATAATCGACAGCATGGATGAATATGGTATTTGGCAAGTTTGCACTTATGAAATAATATTGCAAATGGATATTCTTACGATGATGTTTAATTGATTAACAATTATTGGGACCTCGTGGGGCTATAGAACCTCGACCCAGAGCTTCTGAATTATTTAACTGCTACGTGTATCAACGAGGACCAAGTGTGGGGTGATTTAAAACCCCGGACCAAACCCTACCTCGTCATTCTCTTCGCCTTCGGGCTCGGGTCCTTCTCTGCAACCTCTCCAGGTCTATACTAAGTAGTGGCGTCGTTGTTATAGTTCTCGGTCTACTGCTGTTCCTTTGCTAAATATTATTGTCTGCAAGTCTTTGTCACTAACCGTTGACAGCTATGGAAGTCTTATAGTACCTAGGGTTTATCCTTGGGTTCACTTACGGGTCTGGTTGCCATTATTGCAGTGTTTCACAGCTTACATGCTGCCTCATCCTTCGTAATGTCCCTTGCTTAGTCTGAGAGTCATTCGCGTTCGTTGTTCAGCAGCTGTAACTAGTCAATATTTTAGGGTTTGTATTTTTGTTTGCTTAATGTAGAACCCTGTCACCGCGTGGCCTTAAGTTTTTGGCTTGATCCTATTTGAAGCTTCCATAGTGGTACATGCTCCTTGTTATAAGTCAGCTGGTTCGTACCGGTGGAAACGAGAGGGTTCACCCCACAGCTGCTCACGGCTATCAGCCTACTTACGGAGCATGACTTCATTTAAAAACTTGGTAAGCTAAGGGTTTCATCCTTGAGTTCTGAATACGATAAGTTATTTTAAGACTCGTCAGTTAAATATAAAGGATTTGGTTGTTAATGAGGTTATTGTTTTGTGCAGGCTCGGACTCCATTCACAATGGGTGACTTCATGCTACGGCCGTGGGTTGCATAACCGGGTAAGCCTGGTCTTTTACCATGGCGTTCCTCCTTGTGGATTGTTTGCATTGTAGGGTTTTGGTTTTGGAAGCATGGCTTCAATCGTTGTCGTGGCTATTGGAACTCCTTTCGGCACTTTGGTTGTTTGATACCGGATAGTTGTGATGAAAGTTTGTTTTTTTAAAAAGTGAACAGAGGCTTGTAAGCCTATTCTAGGAGGGAGGTTACGACCTCTTTGTTTAAGTTTTGTTACAAAGTCTGTTCTATGAGGGAGGTTACGACCTCTGGGTTTAAGTTTTGTTACAAACCTTTTTTTTTTTAAAAGGTTGGGATAACTTCCAGGGTTTTCGAAATATATCTTAATATCGTTCTGCCTGTACACAGGCTTGTATAATGCTTGTTCTGTCTTTGTTCTGGACTGTGCAAATGAGTTGGAAATGGAATGCATTATAAGATTTCTACGTTTATCTATTGTTTCTATGTAAATAAAAAAATAGGGCTACGGCCATAGGGAATCGTTGTAATTACCCTTACTATTTCTGTTGTATGTACTGTCAGAGAGGATGGAAATAAATTTAAAAACTACAGTGATGATTTGTTTTTAAACAGTTGATTTTTTAGTTATGGTTTTCTTCTGTTGATAATTGTGGAACAAACGAAACGTAATGTAATGATAAGAGAGCTCGACGATGAGCAAAGACAACTGTGCTGTATGTTTTAGTTTTGTTGAGGATTTAAATACCGTATTTGCCTCTACTGGAACCTCTTTATTATTTAAAAACTTGGGATAATTTGGTTCGAGTGAACACACCTTCGTATTCTGGTTTAGTTACTTGTTTGGTTGTTTTGGAAATAAACTCTGTCAAGTTGGGGTTCGTACCCAGGTTAGATTATCATAACGTAAGAAATGGTATTCTTGCTCTGTCGGTTGTTGTAAAGCATACCGGGATAGATTCTATGTTTAACATTCTATTAAGTAGTGGAAGTGAGCTACGTCCATGGTTAAGTCGTTGTAAAACTCTTCAATGTTTACATGCCTGTAACTTCTTGCATACCAGGTTCTAATCCGAAAGCACAGTAATGAAATTAGTTATATTATGGTTCTGTAGTTATAGTGTTTTCACTGTTGGTAGATAGGGAAAAACAAAAGAAAGATTTTATAAAGGGACTCGATAGATGAATTAAACTTTTGTTCTGTTGTTGCTTTGGTTATAAAAATCGTAACTAAGTTCTATGATTAAAGTTTGGTTCATAAACAAAAACCTGTAAATTTTGATAAGACAATGTTAAGCTCGGCAGCAGGGTTCTTTTTTTTATATATTTGTTTTAAAATATTAACTATAATATCTACAATGAACGATTCTTCATGTTACTTCCTGCTAGGGTTAATGTTTAACAGATAATAATAGCTAGATTATGCTTATAGCGTATAAACTATTGCATAAAATATGGATGGTGTTTCTGTATGAATTATAATTAAACTAGGTTATGATTACAGCTTATAAACTAATGTATAAGTATGAATGGTTTTCTGTATAAACTATAAATGCATTAATAATAGTAAAAACAAAGATATTAACTCATACTAACCATTCAGAAAATCACAGTGACTTCTAAAAATCTTACTACTTATATTCCGAGATATTCAATCTACTAACAGTTTAATTATCGCTTAAACATATTAACAGTAAACATAACATGCATTATTTCATCCTTTATGAACATATAGGAGTAAGTAGCAGAACTTGTCCTGATTTATGGGTAACAATCAGCAATGGGAGGCTGTTCCTCCCTACCAACTCCTGGAGAGTGCCCAGACAACACTTCTCAGGACCCTCGAGCTTGCTCTGGTCTCCCTGGCTGGAACTAGGTGCAGCAAAACAATTCACTCAGCCAAACAGCTAAACTGGAACCAAGTTACTGCAGAATCCTATATCAAACACTCCCTTACTGTATTTTCCCTCTTCCTCAATGGGACTCCTGAATATCATTCACCTGAATGTATTCTCCCTCCAAAACAATGTTGAACCCCCAGCTCAGTTCATTGAGTACTATTTAAAAGATTGCCTAGGTCTTAGTTGGGTTAACTGTCATTAATGAGCCACCTGCTCATATTCCACTTTCTTGGGGAATCATGACCCCAAAATATAGGGAAGTTGCCACCTACAACTTAGGAAGTGTTTGAGGATGCTACCACTTGTCTTTTGCCTTTCCACCCAGTTCCCTCCACCAGTTAGACCAGTAACCTCTTTTAACAGCTCTCCCATGCTGTTGTCTCCATAATTTATTTATTAATAATAAAATATTCAGAATTACATTCCATTTCTGGGGACTCTGCTGAGTCATCAATTCCTACTTAGCATTAAATTTAACATAATGTCTCAGGAATATAATAAAATAATTACATTATTATTATTTTTTTTTGCAAAATTGGGGTATGTGACATACACACCCCCTTAAAATGTAACATCGTCCTCGATGTTACTTATTCTTCATCTTCAGCCACCTGCTGGAATAGATTTGGGTATGCTTCCCGCATCTTACTTTCCAGTTCCCAGGTAGCTTCTTCAGGACTAAGGTGCTTCCATTGCACCTTCAGTTGTCCAATTGTGCGGTTCCGCAGATTAATTTCCCTCCTCCCGAGGATACAATCCGGTTCCACCAGAATTTCCCCTTCTGGTTCTACCTATACAATGTTCCAATCAATAACATGAGCAGTATCATGAACATACTTTTTCAGAACAGAAATATGAAAAACATTGTGTACCTTTAAATTAGGTGGTAATGCTAGTTGATAAGCAACTTGACCAATCCTAGATAAAATTTCAAACGGACCACAGTAACGTGGTGCTAATTTTGCACAACTCCCCAGTCTTAGGGAGCTCTTCTTTGGCCTTACCTTGATGAACACATGTTCACCTACCTGGAACTCTTTAGGAGTTCTTTTCAAATCTGCTTGACTATTTTGCCGATCCTGGGCAATCTTCAAATTTACCTGCACTTGCTTCACAATCTGTTCCATCTCTTTCAATAAATCAGGTCCTAACACTAATCTATCTACTGGATTACTCCAAGAGATGGGAGTGTTACATTTACGTCCATACAGAATTTCAAAAGGACTAAACTTAGCTGACGATTGATAGCTGTTATTGTATGCAAATTCTGCTAAATGTAAATAATCCTCCCACTTACCTGGTTGGTCTTTAACATACATTCTTAGCAGATCTTCTAATACCTGATTAACTCTTTCAGTTTGTCAGTCCGTCTGAGGATGGAAGGAGGTGCTGAAATTTAGTGTTGTGTTTAATCCTTTGAACAAAGATTTCCAAAAATTCCCTGTGAATTTAGGATCCCTGTCTGATATAATAACTTTTGGAATGCCATGTAACCGAAAAATCTGTTTCAAAAATATATCAGCTATGTTTGCAGCCTTGTAAGTGGTTTTAACAGGAATAAAGTGTGCTGATTTACTTAATTTATCTACTACCACCATAATTGAATCGTTCTGATGCTGATTTTTGGGTAATCCCGTAATGAAATCTAAGCTGATTATTTCCCACTTCCAGCTGGGAATAGGTAAAGGTTGCAGCAACCCAGCTGGATGTTGGTGTTCGGTTTTCACTTGTTGGTAGTCCAAACATCTAGCTATATACTCAGCTGTTTTAGATTTCATATTAGGCCAAAAATATTCTTTTCTCAACATGGTGACAGTCTTTTGGTAGCCTGGATGCCCTGAGTAAGGGGTTTTATGAACTTCGTCCAGAATTAACAGTTTAACTTTAGGTACATTTGGAACATACATCTTGTCCTTAAACAATAAAAACCCCTCTTTGTTTAGGCTATAACCCTTTATTAAACTCTCTGTAGGTGCTTCTTTAGCTGTAGCTTGTAAGTGCTGATAATTTTCATCTGATTTTATCCCTTCAACCAACTGTTCATTCAAATCGGAGGTATAAGTGCTGCTAGCTGATACAAAATTCAGCCTTGCATTTCTGCTCAAAGCATCAGCCACCTTATTTTCCTTTCCTTTTATGTGTTGATTTTCGAAATCGTACTCACTTAAGAAGGCCAACCATCTGGCTTGCCTTGCATTTAAGTTAGGCTGGTCCAAAAGGTATTTCAGACCCTTATTATCAGTCATTAGAGTAAATTTTCTGCCTATTAAGTGGTGTTGCCACATCTTTAATGCATGAATAACAGCAGCTAATTCTAAGTCATAAGTGGCATAATTCTTTTCATGAATTTTCAGCTTCCTAGACTCATAGGCAATGACATGTCCATCCTGAGTCAACACTCCGCCTAGACAGTCATTACAAGCGTCGGTGCAGACTACAAAATCCTTATTAGGATCTGCTATTCTTAAGATAGGCGCGGTTGTTAATAAAGTCTTCAATTTCTTAAAGCTTTCTTCACACTTCACGTTCCAATCGAACTTCTTGCCTTTCTTTTGCAAGGAAGTGATTGGGTTGGCTATTTTTGAAAAGCCTTCAATGAATCTCCGGTAGTAACCGGTAATTCCCATGAAGGACCTAACATCTGTTACGTCTTTTGGTACTGGCCAATCCTCAATTGCCTGGATCTTTTCAGGATCAACTGAAATCCCTTCCTTGGTGACTACGTGTCCTAAGTACTGGATTTCATCTTTGAAAAAGTCACACTTACTGAACTTCGCAAAGAGCTGCTACTCTCGTAGTTCTTGTAAGACTATATGTAAATGTTCTTTATGCTCCTCTTCATTCTTAGAATACACTAATATGTCGTCGATGAATACGACAACAAATTTATCTAAGTACTTATGCATTATGTTATTCATTAAGCACATAAAGACAGCTGGAGCATTAGTAAGCCCAAACGGCATTACGACAAATTCGTAATGTCCGTACCTTGTTCTAAAAGCTGTTTTGAAAATGTCTTCTTCTTTAATCCTCACCTGATGATAACCCAATCTTAGGTCTATCTTAGAGAACACCGTGGCTCCACGTAGCTGATCAAACAGATCATCTATGTGAGGCAACGGATATCTGTTTTTAATCGTCATTCATCTTGTTCAGTTGACGGTAATCTATGCAAAGTCGCATAGTTCCGTCCTTCTTTTTAACAAAAATTACTGGTGCTCCCCAAGGGGATACACTGGGTCGAAAGTAATTCTTGTCTATTAACTCCTTTAACTGAGTTTTCAATTCGTTAAGCTCCAAAATATGCATACGATACGGGGCTTTTGAACTGGGTACAGCACCTGGTACGAGTTCAATTGTAAAGTCCAGTTCTCTTTTGGGAGGTAATTCTGGGATTTCCTCTGGAAAAACATCAATGAATTCATTTACTACAGGGATGTCCTCTACTGTTATATTGTTGCCTTCAGACTTATCTGTCTCATCGGTAATAGTTACAGCATAGGCTTTACACCCTTTTCTGACTGCCCTTTTAAGTTGTAAAGCAGAAATCTGCCTGACTACTGTTTTCCTAGGAATATCCCTAACAGTTACAGGCTGTCCATTATTGTTTACACATCTAAAAGTTTTGTCAAAACAGTTTAAAACTACCCTATGTTGTTCTAACCAGTCCATCCCGATGAGTATGTCATAAGAGCCAAGTGGCAAAACATTTAATTTAACTGTAGTCTTAAAATCATCCATATCTAGGATACATTCCTTAACATAACAGTTTACTTTCCTTTTTGCCCTAGTAGCTAGTTGCACAGACCAAGAATTATCAAACCTTTCAACAGTCAAATTACATTTTTCTACTAGCTGGGGTGAAATATAACTAAGACTAGCACCCAGATCTATTAAAATAGTTACAGGGATTTTGTTAATCATACCTCCTACTTCCACCATGGAAGTTTGATAATCAGCTTGGCGGTTCTCCAATGCTGCATTTATTTCGGGGCATAGTCCCTGCAAAGTCTCCAACAGTCATTTCATCTTGTAAAGTATGAATATTGCTGATTGGCTTCTTCCGATTTGGGCAAACTGATGCATAATGTGGGCCATTACACTCCCAGCAATTAACAGGCTCCTTCCGTTCAAAATTCTTAGTGTAATTTCCGTGATTGTTAGGAACCTCCTTGCTGCCCTTGAAGTTACTGGAATTATTAGTAACTCCATTTTTGCTTCCTTGGAAGTTTTTACCATTAAACAGGGTTCTGTTCTTGTTATTTTTGAAGCTTTTCTGGGGTACAAACTCCTTTTTCCTGTACTCAGGCTGATTACTGTTCTTTTTAGCTTTCCAGCTAGCTATCCCTTCTTTCTTTTTATTCTGTTCATAACAGAAATTAGCCTTTCGCATAGCATCTTCCAGCGTTTTGGGGTTATCATATTCAATTCTGTCTTTGATATGATAGGGCAGGCAGCTAAGGAACCGCTGTATTTTTGGTTTCTCTTCGACAAAATATGGCACATACCTTAATAGGCTTAAGAACTTACTGTTTAAGTCCTTCATAGTCATAGATCCTAGCTTCAGTTCATAAAATTCCTTGGCCCTCTCCTCATAGTACTGTTCGGACAGAAATTTCTTTTTGAAGTACCTTTTAAAAGTACTCCAATTGACTTCTTTTTCTTTGATCCCCTTGACCCTTTTTAGGTCTTGCCACCATATATCTGCCTTTCCAGAAAGGTTATATATGGCCATTCTTGCCTTCAACTGATTTGAATAATTGTAGATCTGAAAATATTTTCTCATCCCGGATAACCAGGATTCTGCCTCTTCTCCTGTCTGAGATTCTCCATTGAAAGTTGGGGGTTTTATTTTCTTAAACTCCCCAGAAATCTCTTCATAAGGTCTGTACTTTTTCCTTCTGCTGTGCAGCTCAGCTTCACTGCTGTCACTAGTAGTACGATAACTGTGTTGTTCTTTTCTTTCTTCAGATGATGAACTGCTGTCAGATTTAGCTGGTTTCATCCTTTTAGACCCTCTTTGATGGCTAGCTTCTTCTGAGTCAGCTCTTTTGCTCCTTCCTTATGTCTGAAATTTTTCTATCAACAATTGATTTAACTGCTCTTGAGTTTTCAGAATTCTTTCATTATCCTTCTTGACTGTTTCTATTTCCGTCTTTAAACCTTTTATGGTCTGCATCAGTTCAGAGGAGTGAGAAATTACCTCCTCTGTCTCAGGTTCTCTCGACATTTGTCTTGTCGCAGTATTTGGAGATTCTTGCTCAGCATATTCTCCCATCTTTTCCATGCCTGCCTGTTAGATTCAGAAAAGGAAATTTTTCTGCTCTGCTTCATGAAACAAAAAATATAAGTTAATACATTATGTATTTAAATTTTTCTTTCATGGTCACTGTTTTGCAGAAACTAGGGGAGTCACATCCAGGCCTAGTGTATGAACCATGCTCTGATACCACATGTCAAATCCCGAAATTTTCAAAAAAATTTAAAATTTTTAAGATAGCAATAAATGTTATTTAATGCAGTTGATTAACTATCTGTTTAGCTTATGTGATGGTACGGATGTCGGAATGATCCTTGTTGTACTTAAATATTATTATTATGAGTTTCTTTAATTGTTGCTGATTGTTTTCTGTTTTTCAACCGCAAGGGGGAAAATGCTATGATGGACTGGCTTACTTAGCTTTCGAGCTAACACAACAATTTCTTTCTTCGCTTACAGATACACAGGTAATGTCGGGCATCATAAGTCAATTTATCTTTACCAACTCATTCAATGAATAGGTCTAAAGATGCTAACCAGGTGTATCAAGCTCCTTAAGGTAGAATATTTTTGATTCAGGTTCAGTTCAGAATTCAGAATAAATTTGTCTTATACTTTAAATTGCTCAGCTTGGAAGTTAGAGATATCACTATGTCTTGTCGATACCTGCCTTCTGTTGTTTACGATTTAAGTAGTTGTTTTTAATTGAGAAACTGCACTTGTTTTTCATGACTACACTTTAAATAACATGTGGTGTATTTAAGATAACACAAGTCTAGTCTTTCTTTAGTGAATAACAATAAGTCGTATAATTTGCTATCTGCCAGTTAAAGTTCCATCATGAATCAGTAGCAAGTTTTTACCCATCCCTGCAATACTATCTCAACATAAAAACGTCAGTTATTTATGCTCTAACTCTCTACAGTAACTTAGAGTAACGATAGAGATATTGTATCTTTTATTTTGTCGCATCAAGATGGCTATAAATATTAGTGATCAATTTGTAATCTAGTAATGATTTACTTGATAGCTTCTAACTTGGAGATTTTATAAAATTTTAACAAATGTTCTATGTTATAGACCAACGTCCAATCTTATTCTCGATTGCTATTGTTTAAGCAAGAGTTTGTTAAGAATATAATATTAGGTATTGAAGACTTCATCCAAGGGTTTTTGATTGTTATAAGAATAATACAAGGACTAGCCATTGTAAAAATTTATACACCACTTATCTTTTTATTCATTAAAAAGGAGTTCTTATTTAGCATTTAATGATGAAAAATATCATCCATTGCGATATTTGTAAAGATTATTGATTCAAGTAATATGATTAATCCAAAACAATAATTGACAGCATGGATGAATATGGTATTTGGCAAGTTTTCACTTATGAAATAATATTGCAAATGGATATTCTTACGATGATGTTTAATTGATTAACAATTATTGGGACCTCGTGGGACTATAGAACCTCGACCCATAGCTTCTGAATTATTTAACTGCTACGTGTATCAACGAGGACCAAGCGTGGGGTGATTTAAAACCCCGGACCAAACCCTACCTCGTCATTCTCTTCGCCTTCGGGCTCGGGTCCTTCTCTGCAACCTCTCCAGGTCTATACTAAGTAGTGGCGTCGTTGTTACAGTTCTCGGTCTACTGTTGTTCCTTTGCTAAATATTATTGTCTGCAAGTCTTTGTCACTAACCGTTGACAGCTATGGAAGTCTTATAGTACCTAGGGTTTATCCTTGGGTTCACTTACGGGTCTGGTTGCCATTATTGCAGTGTTTCACAGCTTACATGCTGCCTCATCCTTCGTAATGTCCCTTGCTTAGTCTGAGAGTCATTCGCGTTCATTGTTCAACAGCTGTAACTAGTCAATATTTTAGGGTTTGTATTTTTGTTTGCTTAATGTAGAACTCTGTCACCGCGTGGCCTTAAGTTTCTGGCTTGATCCTGTTTGAAGCTTCCACAGTGGTACATGCTCCTTGTTATAAGTCAGCTGGTTCGTACCGGTGGAAACGAGAGGGTTCACCCCACAGCTGCTCACGACTATCAGCCTACTTACGGAGCATGACTTCATTTAAAAACTTGGTAAGCTAAGGGTTTCATCCTTGAGTTCTAAATACGATAAGTTATTTTAAGACTCGTCAGTTAAATATAAAGGATTTGGTTGTTAATGAGGTTATTGTTTTGTGCAGGCTCGGACTCCATTCACAATGGGTGACTTCATGCTACGGCCGTGGGTTGCATAACCGGGTAAGCCTGGTCTTTTACCATGGCGTTCCTCCTTGTGGATTGTTTGCACTGTAGGGTTTTGGTTTTGGAAGCATGGCTTCAATCGTTGTCGTGGCTATTGGAACTCCTTTCGGCACTTTGGTTGTTTGATACCGGATAGTTGTGATGAAAGTTTGTTTTTTTTAAAGGTGAACAGAGGCTTGTAATCCTGTTCTAGGAGGGAGGTTACGACCTCTTTGTTTAAGTTTTGTTACAAAGTCTGTTCTATGAGGGAGGTTACGACCTCTGGGTTTAAGTTTTGTTACAAACCTTTTTTTTTTTAAAGGTTGGGATAACTTCCAGGGTTTTCGAAATATATCTTAATATCGTTCTGCCTGTACACAGGCTTGTATAATGCTTGTTCTGTCTTTGTTCTGGACTGTGCAAATGAGTTGGAAATGGAATGCGTTATAAGATTTCTACGTTTATCTACTATTTCTATGTAAATAAAAAAATAGGGCTACGACCATAGGGAATCGTTGTAATTACCCTTACTATTTCTGTTGTATGTACTGTCAGAGAGGATGGAAATAAATTTAAAAACTACAATGATGATTTGTTTTTAAACAGTTGATTTTTTAGTTATGGTTTTCTTCTGTTGATAATTGTGGAACAAACGAAACGTAATGTAATGATAAGAGAGCTCGACGATGAGCGAAGACAACTGTGCTGTATGTTTTAGTTTTGTTGAGGATTTAAATACCGTATTTGCCTCTACTGGAACCTCTTTATTATTTAAAAACTTGGGATAATTTGGTTCGAGTGAACACACCTTCGTATTATGGTTTAGTTACTTGTTTGGTTGTTTTGGAAATAAACTCTGTCAAGTTGGGGTTCGTACCCAGGTTAGATTATCGTAATGTAAGAAATGGTATTCTTGCTCTGTCGGTTGTTGTAAAGCATACTGGGATAGATTCTATGTTTAACATTCTATTAAGTAGTGGAAGTGAGCTACAGCCATGGTTAAGTCGTTGTAAAACTCTTCAATGTTTACATGCCTGTAACTTCTTGCATACCAGGTTCTAATCCGAAAGCACAGTAATGAAATTAGTTATATTATGGTTCTGTAGTTATAGTGTTTTCACTGTTGGTAGATAGGGAAAAACAAAAGAAATATTTTATAAAGGGACTCGATAGATGAATTAAACTTCTGTTCTGTTGTTGCTTTGGTTATAAAAATCGTAACTAAGTTCTATGATTAAAGTTTGGTTCATAAACAAAAACTTGTAAATTTTGATAAGACAATGTTAAGCTCGGCAGCAGGATTCTTTTTTTTATATATTTGTTTTAAAATATTAACTATAATATCTACAATGAACGATTCTTCATGTTACTTCCTGCTAGGGTTTATGTTTAACAAATAATAATAGCTAGATTATGCTTATAGCGTATAAACTATTGCATAAAATATGGATGGTGTTTCTGTATGAATTATAATTAAACTAGGTTATGATTACAGCTTATAAACTAATGTATAAGTATGAATGGTTTTCTGTATAAACTATAAATGCATTAATAATAGTCAAAACAAAGACATTAACTCATACTAACCATTCAGAAAATCACAGTGACTTCTAAAAATCTTACTACTTATATTCCGAGATATTCAATCTACTAACAGTTTAATTATCGCTTAAACATATTAACAGTAAACATAACATGCATTATTTCATCCTTAATGAACATATAGGAGTAAGTAGCAGAACCTGTCCTGATTTATGGGTAACAATCAGCAATGGGAGGCTGTTCCTCCCTACCAACTCCTGGAGAGTGCCCAGACAACACTTCTCAGGACCCCCGAGCTTGCTTTGGTCTCCCTGGCTGGAACTAGGTGTAGCAAAACAATTCACTCAGCCAAACAGCTAAACTGGAACCAAGTTACCGCAGCATCCTATATCAAACACTCCCTTACTGTATTTTCCCTCTTCCTCAATGGGACTCCTGAATATCATTCACCTGAATGTATTCTCCCTCTAGAACAATGCTGAACCCCCAGCTCAGTTCATTGAGTACTATGTAAAAGATTTCCTAGGTCTTAGTTGGGTTAACTGTCATTAATGAGCCACCTGCTCAGATTCCACTTTCTTGGGGAATCATGACCCCAAAATATAGGGAAGTTGCCACCTGCAACTTAGGAAGTGTTTGAGGATGCTACCACATGTGCTACCACTTGTCTTTTGCCTTTCCACCTAGTTCCCTCCACCAGTTAGACTAGTAACCTCTTTTAACAGCTCTCCCATGCTGTTGTCTCCGTAATTTATTTATTAATAATAAAATATTCAGAATTACATTCCATTTCTGGGGACTCTGCTGAGTCATCAATTCCTACTTAGCATTAAATTTAACATAATGTCTCAGGAATATAATAAAATAATTACATTATTATTATTTTTTTTGCAAAATTGGGGTATGTGACATAAATAAGCAAATGACCCTCCATGCTCTTAAAATATAGATCATGGACCAATCGAGTGTGAATCCACATATCAATGGCCATTAAGATTGAGAAAGAGATCAATCGTTGGATCACTCTATGTCTAGAACATATTATGACCATCGGATTACATATTTACAAATACATACTAATGCATACTAAAGAAACACACTTTACCTAAAGATACATTATAACAAGTTGACCTTAACAAACTCCTAAGTGTTTAAATATCCTAACATCCCCCCTTAAGAAAAACTTGGTATAGGATTGAAGGATTTACAAAAGTGACACTATAGGAGAAGGAAGGAGGCATTAGAGCCTATTGGTTATAGGGATCACCTTTTTTTAGGTTCAATGTTTCCTTCTCTTCCCTCTACTCATCATGATTTTTTGGTCTATCCTGAGATTTGGGCTTCTTTGAAGAAGGATCTATATTCTTCTCAACAACGGTCATGAGTATTGTTGGGAGTTAGAAATGACTTCCACTTTATCCTTGGTTTCATCATTTTCCAATTACTATTTACAATTGAGCTACCATCTTTAAGATCATTTGCACAATTCTTGACATTAGGTGTTTATTAGTCTTGCATTATGTGTTTGGATAGGTTTTGGATGAAAGTATGCTTGTAATTAACTTTATAAGTTTTGGATGTAGGTTTCTAGGTCGAGATAGCATTTTTGAAGATTGAGATGCAGATCCTCCTTAAAGTGAAAATTGAAGCTACAGATTAGACCAAGTCGAAAGAATCATTGGTGATGCAGGGGCATCGAGGCCTAGAAAAAACAGTCGAAGTTGATCGACAAAATGAGGTCGACCAGGGGGATCGTCGATGACCACTGGTGCGGAAGAGACTACCAGTCAAAGCCAGGCAGTCGAGCAGAAGCTGTTGAAGTATGGTCGACAGGATGCAGAAATAGAAAGTTGACAAGATGGTTGAGATGCGACATCAACAAGATAAACAAAAACCATAGAAACCAAGTGAAGTCAACAAGTTTAGTTGAGAACCAGTGGGGTTAAAAATGGTTGACGTGTTGAAGTGCCGACCAGTCGGAAGAGGACGGTGATAAGACCGACAACTGTAGCACAGTCAGAGAAGCGCAGAGTCAAGGAGATCGACCTACAACTATTGTGGGTTGTTGAGGAAGTTATGGTAGTTAAGAAGGTGGTTGAGACCAAGCCAGGTGTTGCCATAGGAGGAGGTTGTGCAGAGTGGTCAGGGGGTGCTGAAAACTGCAGGATCTGTCGGGTCAAAGGCAGAGCGGCGGACAGAGAAGGACGTCTCGGGGAGATCAATAGAGTGGGCCTCGGGAACAACAGTAGAGCATAGTAGAAGACTGGTACGGAGGCATAGAGGAAGGGAGGCCGATCATCGATCTTTCTTTCATTGTTCAGGGGATCGGACGACAGAGAGGAGAAACACACCGACATAATAGAGATTTATTTCTATATATTGTAACATGCTAAGGCCGATATGTTTATTTTTAACATTGTAATCATATTCAAGTAATAGAAGAAGCCAACTTCTTGGCTTTTCCAGTTCACATCGAGTCTTTGTGAGCGCATCGTGTGTTTACTGTGTGTTATTATTAAGCAAGAGGGTCTGACCGACCCGCCCTTGCGCCAAGTGGTATCTGAGTGGAAGCATCCTGAAGATAGGATGAATCTTGATACCAGCTTGCATAGCGTCAAGTGGTATTCAAGTGGAACAATCTTGAGAACAGGTTGAATATGTGTAGGCATTAATAACTCCAGCTGTGGCTGGGTAGATTTTTGCGCATGTGGTGAAATTCTGGATGCGATTGGACGAGAGTAGAACCACAGTTGAAAGGATGGCACAAAGAGGTGTAAATGTCCAGGGTGTAGGATGAAGAGCGTGAGGCACAGGAGTTACAGTTAATCGTGATATGTTCGACGAATGCATGTGAATAATGAGAAGCTTGACTAATGAGGTCGCAGTGATCAAAGAGAGCCAGAGGCGTGGATGCATTCTCGATGAACTTGACCATAGCGACAAGGAAGTGGAAGCCCAGGAAGCAGTGGAAGAAGAACCAAAAGATAAATTCATCAAGCTACTGACAGAGATGAGGGGTAAGGAAAAAATGGACGTACCTGCCTACTGAGGAAGTCTGGATCCATAAGACTTGATAGACTGGTTCAGAGAGATGGAGAAATACTTCGACATATAGCATATAGAAGATCCAAAAAGGGTTAAAACTACATGTCTGAGGTTGAAGGGTCATGCCTCATTGTGGTGGGACAATGTACAGGAAGACAGATTCAAG
The DNA here is from genome assembly GCA_027924585.1 of Larix kaempferi. Classification (NCBI taxonomy): domain Eukaryota; kingdom Viridiplantae; phylum Streptophyta; class Pinopsida; order Pinales; family Pinaceae; genus Larix; species Larix kaempferi. The sequence continues at coordinate 21,555,234 of BSBM01000858.1, forward strand.
AAAGGCAAGGAGAAAATCAAGTCTTGGGACAGAATGGTTGACAAGCTGAAAGGGAAGTTCCTGCCTAGAGACTATGTGATTTCCTTGTTTAGGAAGTTGCAAAATTTTCGACAGAAAGAGATGATAGTGAAGGAGTACACGGAAGAGTTTTATAGACTATCGATAAGATCTGGTCAAACCGATGAAGGAGAAGATGTAGTCGCAAGATACGTGAATGGATTGAAGTATGTCATACAGGACGAGTTGATCCTGTCGAAGTTCAGAATGGTTGGAAAATCCTACCAACTAGATCTGAAGGCAGAATAAAAGCTATCGAGGAGAACCACATCGACTAGAGGAAGGATGACTGGTCGACGTGCGAAGACTGTTTCCACGAAGGGACAAATTAGCAGAACTAGGAGAGAAGTTGTTGAAGACAACCGACGTGCACAAGGGACAACGACTAGACAAAATGTACAAGGAAATCGATGGGAAGGTCGAGAGACCCGCAGTCGGGGTGAGTTTGGTCGAAATGGTCCAGAAGAAAGGAAAGGAGCTGACAGACCATCGATTTTTTGTTATAAGTGTCGCGGAGTGGGACACAAATCCTATGAATGCCCGAAGAATCTACACGTGGCAGAATATTCGAAACCCATACGTCGACAAGATGATCAAGGCGACGAGAAGACGGATTCGACATTCGACAGTGGAAAAGATGGTAGAGGAAAAGGTTGAAACACGACGATCAGGAGAACGTTGGTCTAGGAACTCCAATGCGAAGAGAAGGAGGCGACACAGCGAAAGGCCATCTTTCGGACCAAAGTGATGATCATCGACAGGTATTGCAAGACCATTGTCGATGGTGGCAGTATAGAGAATTTAGTGTTGACGGAGGTTATCGACAAGTTGGGTTTGAGATGTCAACAACACCCAAATCCATACAAGATATCTTGGTTACAGAAAGGATATCATGTGAAGGTAACCAGACAGTGCATGATCAACTTTAAAGTTGGAAATTTTGAAGACAGTGTACTGTGTGACGTAATCCCAATAGACGCTCGCCATTTGTTGTTAGGGAGACCATGGAAATATGATCAGAATATGATCTATGATGGTCAATCCAACATCGTCACAGTGTGGAAAAATGGCACACGGAGGATGCTGAAGCCAAAGCAGAAGGATCGCGTCGACTGCAAGAAGGGCGAGAGAAACTATTGGGAGAAGCGAGTGCTGATGTGCTCAGTGAAGGAATTCCTAGCAGAGGAAGAGAAACAGTTGGGATGTTTCGCCATCATTCCGAAAGGACCATGTGTTGAAAGTTCAACGACGAAAAGGATTCTGGTCGAATTCGAAGAAATGCTCGACGAGTTTGAGAGCATAATAGTCGACGAGGCACCAATGATAAGCATATCCCATGAGATCGACTTGATTCCAGGGTCGAGTTTTCCAAACAATGCACCACATAGAATGACTCCAACAGAGGGTCAGGAACTCGATCGACAAGTCCAGAAGTTGTTGGACAGAGGATTGATCAAAGAAAGTCTGAGCCCGTGTGTGGTACCAACTGTATTAGCACCAAAGAAGGGTGGATAATGGAGGATGTGTACAGAATCCAGAGAGATCAACAAGATCAAGATCAAGTACAAATTTCCATTTCCAAGGATGGATGACTTGATGGACTATTTGAGTGGAGCGAGATACTTCTCCAAGATCGACCTGAAGAGTGGATATCAGCAGATCAGGGTCAGAGAAGGCAATGAATGGAAGACATCCTTCAAGACGAAGGAAGGACTGTATGAGTGGTTAGTCATGCTCTTTGGAATGACGAACACACCTAGTACGTTCATGCGATTGATGAATGAGGTACTGAAACCATTCTTGGGAAAGTTCATCGCAGTGTATCTTGATGACATCTTGATATTCATTCGAACCAAAGCCGAACATTTGGAGCACATTCGGCAAGTGTTGTAGAAGCTGCAGGAAGAGAAGCTGATTTTAAATCTGCAAAAATGTTTCTTCATGAAGGAAGAATTGGTGTACTTGGGACTTTTAATCTCGGATAAAGGGTTGGTGATGGACCCAGAAAAGGTAAAGGCTATATTGGAGTGGTCAGAACCGACAAGCACAACAGGGGTGCGGAGTTTTCATGGACTTGCTATTTTTTACCGAAAGTTCATCCGAGGATTCAGTCGGATATGTGCACCGTTGACAGAGTACATGAAGAAAGGGGAGTTTAAGTGGACAAAAGTTGCCCAGAAAGCCTTCGACAAGTTGAAGCAGAAGGTGACAGAGAGCCCAGTGCTAGCTGTCCCATATTTCGACAAAGTTTTCCAAGTCGATTGCGGTGCGAGTGGAATGGAAATTGGCGCAGTGCTGAGCCAGGAGGGCCAACCAATTGCATTCTTCAGCGAAAAGTTGGATGAAGGGAAGTTGAAATATTTGTTCTATGACCAGGAGTTTTATGCTATTGTCCAAGCATTAAAGAAGTGGAGGCATTATTTGCTTCCCAAGGAGTTTGTGTTGTATACAGACCACCAAGCACTGAGGCACTTGAATACTCAGTTGAATTTGAATCAACGACACATGAAATGGGTTGAATTCTTGCAGGGATACACCTTCATGTTGCAACATAAGTCACGAAAGTCGAACAAGGTTGTCGTGCACTGATTCGAAGAGTTACATTGTTGAACATGACGACAGTTCAGGAGACAGGAATAGAGTCGGTAAAGACGGAGTATGATACCGACGAAGATTTTGTGAAAGCATGGAAGGCTAGTCGCCAACCATGGAGTGTCGATAGAAATCCATACTTGGATTATTTTATCCAAAAGGGATACTTATTCAAGGGACAACAATTATGTATTCCCAGGGGATCTGTAAGAGAGAACCTAATCTGAGATTTGTATAGTGATGGATTAGCAGGTCATTTTGGCATCGAAAAGACCAAGGCGTTGGTCGAAGAAAAGTATTATTGTCCAGGAATGACAACATATGTCAGTAAATGGTTACGACAGTGTCGAACTTGCCAGTTGGAAAAAGGGCGAAGTTAGAATATGGGGATGTATGCACCATAACCAGTGCCGAATACCCCATGGGAGCACCTGAGCATGGATTTTATGCTAGGATTTCCAAATACACAGCACGGTAACGACTCAATATTTGTGGTAGTCAACATATTTTTGAAAATGGCACACTTTATTCCGTGTCGGAAGAAAAGTGACGCCACAAGTATTGTTGTACTATTCTTCAAGGAAATAGTCAGATTGCATAGGTTACCAAAGAGTATAACATCAGACAGAGATACCAAGTTTATGTGTCATTTCTGGAGAACCATGTGGAAGAAGTTGGACACAAAGTTGCAATTTATCTCGGCATACCATCCACAGACTGATGGACAAACCGAGGTAGTAAACAAAAGTTTGGGAAACCTTCTGAGATGTTTGACGGTCGATAGACCCAAGCAGTGGGAGAACGTGTTGGCGCAAGAATAATTCACATATAACAACTCTGTAAATCGGTCGACAAGTATGATCCCATTCCCAATTGTTCAATGTTGAATCCCGCATGGTGTGGTAGATTTGGTTGCAATACCAACAGGGATCAGAAAGAGCGCGGATGCAGAGACATTCACAGAGCATATGAAATAAGTACATGAATATGTATGCAAGTGCATTGAGAAGAGCAATGCGACATATAAGTTGAGGGCTGACAAGAAGAAGAGGCTACAGTCGTTGAGTGAAGGGGACTTAGTCTATGCGCACTTGAGAAAAGAGAGGTTCTTGACAGGAACATACAACAATCTGAAGTTGAAGAAGATTGGACCATGTAATATACTGAAGAAGATTTCAGACAATGCTTATGTGTTGGAGCTACCAATGGAATTGAACATTTCTCCTATGTTCAATGTCTCAAATCTGTACAAGTATGAAGAAGGTTCAACAAGAAGCAGCGCAGAAGTGTCGAACATCGATTGTACATGACAAATTCCAGACCGACATAAGGAAGAGATCGCCGAAGTAGTGGAAGAGCGTGAAGTCGAACACGCAAGGAGTTCACCAAGGAAAGAATACTTAGTTTTATGGAAGGATGATAAAGTGAATGAGGCAACGTGGATTTCAGAGGAAGAATGCAGAAGACTGATGGAGCAGTCAAGTTATTTTTCACCTGGGGAGATTGATGTAGGGGCATCAGGGCCTAGGTGAAACAATCGAAGTTGATCGACAAAATGAGACCAAGGGGATCGCTGATGACCACTGGTGCGGAAGAGACTGGCAGTTGAAGCCAGGCACTCGAGCGAAAGCTGTCAAAGTATGGTCGATAGGATGCGGAAGTCAAAAGTCGACAAGATGGGAGAGATGCGACATCGACAGGATAAATGATGGCTGTAGAAACTAAGTGAAGTTGACGAGTTAATTCGAGAACCAACGGGGTTAAAAATGGTTGACGTGTTGAAGTGCCGACCAGTCAGAAGAGGACAATGATAAGACCGAAAACTGTAGCACAGTCAAAGAAGCACAAAGTCGAGGAGACCGACCTGCAACTGTTGTGGGTTGTTGAGGAAGTTATGGCAATTAAGAAGGTGGTTGAGACCAGGCCAGGCATTTCCATAGGAGTAGGTTGTGTAGAGTGGTTAGGGGGCATTGAAAAATGCAGGATCCGTCGGGTTAGAGGCAGAGCTACGAAAAGAGAAGGACGTCTCGGGGAGATCAATAGAGTGGACCTCGGGAATAGCAGTAGAGAAGAGTAGAATACTGGATCGGAGGCGCAGAGGAAGGGAGGCCGATCATTGATGTTTCTTTCGTTGTTCAGAGGATTAGACGATAGAGCGGATCACACATAGAGAGGAGAAACAAACCGACATAATAGAGAGTTATTTCTGTAGATTGTAACAGGCTAAGGCCGACTTGTTTATTTTTAACATTGTAATCAAATTAAAGTAATAGAAGAAGCCAACTTCTTGGCTTTTCCAATTCACATCTAGGCTTTGTGATTGCACCATGTGTTTACTGTTTGTTATTGTTAAGCAAGGGGGTCTGACCGAACCACCCTTGCGCCAATTGGTCTACTTGTTTGCACAAGTAAATCAATTGTGAATGAAGGTGGTTCTAGTATTTTGAGGGATCCATAGCAATATTGTGCTATGGATCTACTTGTTCATAACTTCAAAGAACCAATTTTGGCCGTGAAGAGGAATGCGTTTGACCAACACTCCATTTTCCTAAAAATTGAGGTTATGATGCTAGCTTGGAATGATACTAATCATGATGGTATCAGTTCTAAGACAAAACTTCCCTATTTTGGTGATTTCGTTGGGACAACTCAAGAGTTTGTTTGAGATTTCACTTGATATGTGCCCCAGGACATGGATGATCCCGATCGTAAATATTATGGAGTTTATTTTTGACATGAGTTGGTTAAACTATTTGAGAGCAGGTCAACTCTTTAGATTTGACCATGATCCTCTTTTCCTTGTATAAATACGCCTCATTTATCAAAGGCGAGACATGTTAGATGTGTGGAGGCTAAGGCTATGCCACATACATTCTTTGTTTTCTCCATATGAATAAAAATATTTCCTCTATTTTGTGTGAGCATGTGTTGATTTGAGCTAGTGTAATTAGAGCTTAAAGCACATTGTGCATGGTCGAAGAGAAGAGGGCCTCCTCTCTTCGACATCGCAAAATAGTTTATTTGGTATTCTGAAAGTCGTTTGTTTGAATTAGAATCTCATTAAAATTTAATTTATCAGTATCATAGATGCTACTGTTGTGTTTTCATTTATTTAATTGTGATCACAAATTAGTTCTCTTTGCAAGTGTGAATTTACTTTTGAATGTGTGATTTTGAACTTTTACAAACTGGTGTGTAAATATAGATCTTTCATAGAGACTTAAGGATTGAACCTGAATTAATCTTGGGTAGATCAAAGTTGGTTCCTCAGTCCATTATTAAGTGATCTGCTTTATTTTGAATGTTTGAATTACCCAAACTCTCATAACCGATCAACACCAGAGACTTGAATTTAACTATGCCTGGAAGAATAGGGATTGTATTTAATTGATGTGACTATTCCTTGTAATTTGTGATGGTGATGGTGATGGTGATGGTGATGGTGATGGTGATGGTGATGATGATGATGATGAGGATGATGGTGATGAGGATGATGATGATGATGGTGATGAAGATGATGATGATGATGATGATGATGATGATGATGACCACGATGATGATGATGATCTTCATCATCATCACCATCATCCTCCTCCTCCTCATCTTCCTCCTCTTCATCATCATTGTGATCTCCCCCTTCCTCATCAACATCTCCATCATCATCATCATCATCTTCATCATCATCATCATCTTCATCATCAACATATTCATCATCATCACCACCACCATCATCATCATCATCATCATCTCATCATGATCATCATCACCACCACCATCATCATCATCAACATATTCATCATCATTGTCATCTCCCCCTTCCTCATCAACATCTCCATCATCATCTTCATCATCATCATCATCATCATCCTCATCCTCATCCTCATCATCATCGTCCTCCTCTTTGTGAAGAACCTGCAATAACCGATCAACACCAGAGACTTTAATTTAACTATGCCTGGAAGAATAGGGATTGTATTTAATTGATGTGACTATTCCTTGTAATTTATTAAATCATATATTTATGTTGGATCCATTTAGAGGGTTTAAGGACTAGTATTGAGAAGGTGTGATTGAGTGTAAGTAGTTGTCTTTAAATTTGCTAGTGTGAGTTTCTTTTCTTGGAACTAATCATTTTGAATTAAGATTTGACACCTGCATATATAGTGTAGACAACCTTTAAAAGAAAGAATTACACTGGTTTATAACTAATGGTTTGATGAAATTAATGTCCCAGAAAGAACATTGATTTGCACCAACATTTTGGCATCGTTGCTAGGGAGGTTGTCAAAGGTATAATAGCATTGTTTGATATTGATTTTCATATTATTTTATTTTCGTGATTGTATTCATAATGTGACTTGAAGCATGGGTTAAAAGGGATAAGTAAGACGAGAGGTAAGAACCTGCCCATTCACCCTTAAGTTCTAGAGGTGAGTTCTCATGCCACTGTCTCCAAGGCATGTAGAATGCATGAATCGTGGAAGAAATTTATGTAATGTAGGTAGAGCCACTCCCACTTTCGCAGCTCAACAACGAAGAGACACCCCCACTACTAGTAGTTATGTAGGAAGACGAGGAAGAGGAAGGTTTGAACAACCACGAAAAAGAATTTCCTCTATTTGATCCTTCAAGTGATTTTGCATCATCTTCGGCCTCTGCATTAGCTAAATTTGAAGGGCCTCCTATCTTAGAGGTAGCAATAGATGAGCTGATTATTGGACATATTAGACACAGTGATTTAGAATTTGAAGCTAGACATAATCCCGTTCAAATTCTAGAAGACTCTTCACAAGAATCAAGAGTAGGTGAGAACTCTCACTTTTGGGAGGTTTCAAAAAGTTCAAAAGAAATGATGGTAGATGATGAAGCTACTGGATCCAATGTCAAATTTGAGTTCCCCATCGGAAATGTCGGAGGTGAAGCACCAATGAAGAATATCCCTCTTTAAGCTCTGCTCACTTTCATGGTTTGGATTCTGAGGATCCATGCACTTTCCTTTTCAAATTTGATGTCTTATTTCGTAGTTATGATTATTTTTTTAATGCAAAAAAATTGAATTCATTTCCCGCTACATTGAATAATGCAGCACTAAGATGGTCTGTGGGACTTGGGGGGCATACCATTAATACATGAGATGAACTGAGGCAATATTTCCTCCAAAAGTACTAGGACTATTGTAGTGCTAAAGATATTCAAAATGTCACAGCACAATAATGGAAGTCTAGAGTATTATGTCGAGAGATTTCTATATAATTTGCAAAGATCTAGAAATAGTAATTTAGACAAGGAAATACAAAAGAAAATTTTAATCATAGGCTTAAAGGATGAATATGTTGATATCTTGAATCTAATGGGGGAAGGCGACATCTCCAAAACTAATTTTGATAAAATCTGTGAGATTTGCAGGAAATATTCGAGAGGGACAACCAAGATTGGACAGAGTATTCGAGAGGAATTTCCAAAAGCTACAAGATCAACCACTAGAGGAATCACCCGAGCTGAGATATGTAACATGTTGGATAATTTCAAAACTGATATCTTAAGCTCATTAGCATCTTATATTGACACATTTCAGGCAAAGCAAAAACAAATAAAGATAGAAAATGCTATGGCCATTTTATGTCCTAAATGTCAACAAAAACACCCTTTGAAGGAGTTTCCTCTGAATCGTGCTGAAGACTGTGGAATATGCGAACATGATCATCCAACCGACAAGTGCCCATCTTTTCCTGGTTTAAAAGTAGTCTATGAAGGAGAGAATATTGAATCAAAACAAGTATTCTTTGTAACTCCAAAAAGGCCATGGAAACATAGGCCTATAGGTATGACACAAGACCCTGCTCAATTATCAAATACTTATTGGTCTAACCAACAATTTTCTGAATTTCCAAACTCTTAGTAGATGCAGTATACTTCTCAATGGTATCCCCCTCCACCTTGGGCACAATGGCTATCGCAAATGAACCAAACCAACCCTTGGTCACAAGGATGGAGAGGATCATCATAAGGTATCCCTCATAATCTTATATAGTCACCTCAACCATTGCAATTGAAACCCCCCCCCCAACCAATCCTCTTCGACCTCAAATCCCTACACAACCCACTCCAAATCCTAACAATAATAAGACAACTCAACCAACCTATGTGGCTGACACTCAAGGTTACCCAACCTATTGTGTCTCTCTAGTGGAATGCCAAGAAATAACTCTGAGATCCGAAAGACTGTTGGATCAAGGGAATCCTCCAACCATCATATAACATGAAGAAGAGGAGATCCAACAAACAAAAATAAACCAATAGGAACAACAACCTTCAGAGGTCCCACAACCTGCTACATCTCAAACTTCATATCAACTCGTAGTGACAAAAATCTTGCCATCTCCTCCTTATCCTGAAAGGTTGAGAATTGTGAGACCTTCACCTCAAACTAAGTTTGATTTGTTAGAAGAGATCATAAACGTATGTGTCAAGATCCCTATATTCCAAGAAATTAGGGACATTCCGATCTATGCTAAAATTGTAAGAGAACTTTGTGTTAGGAAACCTGGTAGGAAATCAAAAGACTCGACCACCATACATGTCATTGGGTAATTAGCATATATTATGCTTGTAAAAGCATTAATACCCAAGTATAAAGACCCAAGAAACCCGGTGGTGGATGTTCATATCAAAGGCATTCACCTCCTTAATGTCTTGGTATACCTTGGGGATTCCATCAACATAATGACCAGGAGGTAGTGGACCAACTTGTATTGAATCCTAGAGGAACTCCTATGGTCTTAGAACTAGCTAATCAATATACAATTTGACCAATGGAAGTCCTCAAAGATATAGTCATTTGTATGGATTCCTGGGAGTATCCAACTAACTTCATGGTTCTGCAGCCTAAGGGGGACATCCGCTTATACTTGGTAGACCGTGGTTGGCCAGAGTCGATTCTACATCAACTGTAGATCCAGTAACATGCCAATATCCCATGGAAATTACACCAAGGATATGACATTGTATCCTCCTTCCAGGCCTAACATAGATTATGAGGAACCCTAATGGTTAGGTGAAGAGGAATATGATACTCAATCTATACGACCTGTTTTAACTGTTGAGAAAGCATTATCATTTGAGGAAAAAATTGAGGATGTTATGATCAATACTTTTCTTAGTCATCCAACTTCATCCTCTTATCCAAGCTCTTAGTTACTAGAAACTATCATTCAATCCTCTTCTCAAGAGAAATATGTAGGTGAGTCATCTATGAACTCTCCAACTTCAACTCTATACCTTGAAAATAAACCTACTAGTATACCGGCAGAGATTGAGCTAGGAAACTTCTTAAATGGTAAGCCACTGTGCCACAATTGTCCCCTGAATAGAATGAACAATTGATTTCTCTTTTGAGAGAACAAAAAGAAGAATTCACATGGGAATATACACACATGAAGGGTATACACCCCGATTTATGTACCCATCATATTTACATTCAACTGGATGCCTGACCTGTTAGGAAACCCCAATAATGAATGAATCCTCTCCTAAGAGATACAATTAAAGAGGAACTACAAAAGATCTTGAATGTGAATTTTATTTACCCCATCTTTGACAGCTAGTGGGTCTCACTAGTGGGTCTCACCTCTAGTAATTGTCCCCAAGAAAAATGGAAAATGGATAATTTGTGTGAATTATAGAGAATTAAATAAATCCAACCATAAAGATTACTTTCCTTTACCCTTTATTGGCCAAGTCCTTGATACATTAGTAGGGAAAAATTATTTTTCCTTCCTTGACAGTTTTAGTGGATATAATTAGATCCAGATTGCCTAGGAGGACCAGGACAAAACTACTCTTACTTTCCCTTGTGGGAATTTTGCTTACAGGGTGTTACCCTTTCGGCTTTGCAATGCACCAACCACTTTTCAGAGGGTTGTGCTAGGCATATTCTCTGGCTTGATCCATAACTGCGCCAAAATCTACATGGATGATTTTAGGACGTATGGTGATACATTTAAAGAAGCCCCGACCAATCTGAAGAAGGTACTTATATGATGCAAGGAGATTCACCTCTGCCTCAACAGCGAGAAATGCCACATGATCCTCACTCAAGGTATAGTATTAGGGCATTGCATCTCTATTGAGGGGATTAAGTAGGACTTAGAGAAGATAAAGGTAATTCTCAATATTCCGACCCCTAAACCACAAAAAGAGTTACAAATTGTTATTGGGAATGTTGGACATTATCATAGATTCATTAAACATTTTACTAAACTAACATCTCCATTGTTTTCATTACTTTCAAAAGACATGGATTTTTGTTGGACTCATGATTGTCAATCGACTTTTGCAACTTTAAAAGAGAAATTATTAGAAGCACCAGTCCTTGAAAGACCTGATTGGTATCTCCCATTCCATATTTCCACTGAGAAGTTAGATACAACTATAGGTGCAATACTCGAACATAAAGAAGAGAGGAATCCCTATGCTATTTATTTCATTAGCAAGAATTTGTCACCCACCAAACTTAACTACACAATAACCGAAAAAGAATTTGTAGTCGTTGTACATGCAATTAACAAATTTCATCATTATATCACCAGCTACCAGGTATTTATTCATATAGATCACTCGACCACGTGTTACTAATAAATATGTCGCTAATGCTAGAGTGATTAGATTGTTACCGTTGCTACAAGAATTTGATATCACTATGATTGATAGGCCAAGAAAGGAGAATGTTGTCACATACTTTCTTTCCCAACCTACCAATGATAGTGATCCTATTGCGATCGAATATAAATTTCCCGATGAACATATTTTTTCAATTTCAACTAATACTCATTGGTATGCAGATGTTGTTGATTACTTGGTTGTAGGGAATTTTCCTAGTCATCTCTCTCCAAGGGAACAAAAGAACATCATCAAGAAAAGTGCTCGATACTCTTGGATTAATGCTTCCTTATCTTCATAGGACCGGATTTAATTATCCGACCTTGTGTAAGAGATGAAGAATTCTATGAAATTCTCAAGTCTTTCCATGATGAGCCTTTTCGGAGGTAATTTTGTAGATAAAAGAATGGGACATAAAGCACCGAGGATGGGCTATTATTGGCCTACCATGTTTAAATATGCCAATCAATATGCAAGATGTTATGATAGCTTCCAGAGAATGGGTGATCCTGGGAAAGCTAATGTGATGCCACTTCAAGCTCAACTTGTGATCGAACCTTTTGAAATGTGGGATTTGGACTTTGTGAGGCCCATTAATACCCCATCTTGTTCAAAAATTCACATATTGGTATGCACAGATTACATCACAAAGTGGGTTGAAGCTAAGGAAATCCTAAGGGATACATAACAGACTATATAAAAATTGTTGTTCGAAGATATTTTTGTTCGCTAAGGAGTACCTCATGAGATAGTAATAAATGGAGGTTCACCATTTACCTCTCACCTAATACAAGGGCTAACTCAACAATACGGGATCAAGCATAGAGTCACCACACCTTATCACCCTCAATCCAATGGATAGGTTGAGAGCACAAACAAGGTGTTGGAGTCAATCCTGATCAAGACTGTGCATCTTTGCTGAATAGATTGGGCTACGAGGTTTTTCGGAAGCATTATTGGCTTATTGAACCACTTGGAGGAATACAACAGGACATACTCCCTACGAATTGGTCTATGGTAAGAATGTTGTTTTTCCTATTGAATTCAAGATAAAAACTCTTAGGACGACTCTTGAAGTAGGATTGGATCTCACAAAATCACAACAGCATCACTTGGATCAAATTAATGATTTGGATGAATATCATCAAGCCGTCGTTCATCACACTGTTGTTGTACAACAATAGAGGGCTAGATGGCACGGCAATTTTATCAAAAAGAAATAATTCCAAAAGGGAGATTGGGCATTGCTATATGATTCTAGGTTTGAAAAATTCAATGGTAAATTATGGACGAGATGGATGAGTGCATATGAAGTGGACACTGTCTATGATAATGAGACTGTACTATCAAGGACCATTGATGAAGATAGGGTTCCACTGCTTGCTAATGGTCATCGGGTCAGAATTTATCAGAAGCCATTTTCAAGAGAGAACTTTATCAAATAGGTTGTTGCTCTCTCGAATTTTCAAATTGTAGATGAGGAGGCTCTATATCTTGCATCTACTAGTGATTGCTTTATTTATGTTTCTTAATAAAATGAAAAAAAAATGAAAAAGGGGGAAAAGAGAAAAGAAAAAAAAAATCCTGTGGTGAAAACCAGCTTGCTGGCACCACAGGACTCAGTAATGATAGAAAATCAACTTGTCATTTGTCATTATTGAGAAAACAAATAGTGGTCAATACAAAATCTTGACTATGAAAACTAGTTTTCTGGCGCAGTAAAGCGGGTATTGCTTGAAAACCAACTTGCTAGAAAGCAGTACTTGAATAAAAATGAAAAAAAATAAAAATAAAAATTTCTTTCAATAAAGGAGAAGGTCCTCGTTTATTATGTTTTTTATAACTAGAACTTCAATGAACATATCTTCCTGCTCATTTTTCATTATTTTCAAAAATTTTCCATTTCTGCGAATGCAAGTTTTCACAGTGATGATTCATTGTGTATATGCTTATGGATTGCATTGTGTGGAAGTTTAGAATACCCAACGCTTCGAGGTGGATGCTCCACCCATATTCAGAGGCAGTAAGAACTTAGAAGCTGAAAATTATTGAGAAAAAGAGTATACATATGTTTAATAAATAGCTTCAAAGGAATTAGCCGTTAGGGTTGAAACTATAAAGAAGGTCATGAATGGGGTCAAATGAAGAATTTTTTTATTAGAATTTGATGGATTAAAAAAAAAGAGTGTTTTAATATTAAAAAATCTAGGGGATCCATTAACCAATAGAAATTTTGAGCCAAAGAAATTAATTAATTAAAAAATGATGATGATGATGATTAACGTCCATTGAGACCCTTTGGTCTATCGGACCTTAAGAGAAGATACATGAATTACTTGGATTTTTGTGAAATTTGATTCCTGTGAAGGGAAAGCTGAGAAAGAAGTGTTCCTAGGTTCCCATAATTTTGACAAGTTAGAATATCATGAAGATTAGAGTTGTAGCAAAGATTAGGAAATTGTGATCGAATGTGGGTGTACGCAGGGCACTCTAAAAGAAAGTGAGATTCGTCCTCAACGCTCATGGACTCACCAAACTGGCATATCCTTTCCTCCCATGGTGTTTTAGGAATTGTCTTTTGCTATGAAGCTCATGGGAGTTCGTTCTTATCTTGTCTATATTAATCTTCTTCTTTGAACTTGTTAAGATAGAGAGGTATGTTTGGTCTTCCAGATTAGGATTAATGACTTCCTTGTAATATCTTAAATTTCTTTTACCCTCTAACTCTTTCTCGTCCCACATTCTCGCTTTGAACTTATATGTTATAGTTTTTTTGAGGTTGTTGATATATTGCAAAGTGATGTTTTCACCAATCCCCCAATGACTTAACCAAGCCATGGCATCTTTGTACCAACCTCTCTTGAGCCGAAGATGACCTTGACTAGAATTTAAAGCAATTTTAGGGAGTCTCTGGTCTGCCATGTCATTTATCTTATTTTTGTACATCAAGTATCTATACATAGATATGCTTTCAATGTGGGAGAGACCCACTTCCATAAGGAGAAGAGGATAGGGTGTGTTGCTCTTAATTTTGAGATTATACTTGATAAAACGTTTTTGAATTTGCTCGATCTTTCTCCAAGACACTCAAGATATTCTACACCCCCAAAATTCACAACCGTACAAGATAACGAGAGTGACGAGAGTTTTAAAAAGGAACTTATTTTTATCCCACATCACCATATTTGTTGATTTGAAATTGTTTTCTAGGCCAAAATAAGATTTCCACCCTCTGTTAATCGTTTTCTAAATGCTATAGTTCCAGTTGAGCTTGTGATGGATATTAGTTCTGATATATTTGTAAGAGGGCACTTCCTCCAAGTTGTCATTGTCATAAACAAAATTAGCATAGGTGTCTTTCTTAGACTTGATAATCATAACTTTGGTTTTTCCTCAAGTTGTCGCACGTTGGCTGGGGCCGTGGATTGTTACCCTCTCTGAGGGGTTTAACCACGTAAAAACCCTGGTGTTTTTTATTTTATCTATTGTGTGAGCAGTTATTTTATGGTGTTCGACCTGTGTGGATATACCCCTTTTTTCAGACAAGAGGGAGACAAGCAATAAATATAATCATCAAGGGAAATTACAAAACATCAATACCCTTGGATGCATGTCCATGAACTACTATATAATATGCATTTGTCAGTGTTAACAAATATACCCATGTTAGAGTAGAAATCCTCGAGAATCCTTAATTGAGTATCAAGGTCAGAGGGACTCCTTGCTAAAAGAACAATATCATCGGCATAGAGAAGGATGATTACAACTATTCCAGCTAAGGTTGTTCCTACGCAACCTGCCTCTTCTAAACAACTTTCTAGTTTATCGATGTAAATGCCAAAAAGGGTAGGGTAGAGGGGGCATCCTTGTTTTACTCCAATATTACAAATAATATCTTTCTACCACCCCTCGGGAATCTTAAAATTTTCAATGACTTTCTCATACAACCTTATCGCGACAACTCTCAACTCTAAATGAACCTTTAGCTCTTCTAATCTATTCCACAAGTTACTTCTGGGCACAATATCAAAAGCTTTCCTAAAGTCCACGAAGCAGCAAAAGAGATTGGATTTAATATCGCTACACTCTTCCACAATTATCCTAAGAGTAATGAGGTGATCTATGGTAGAGTGATGTCTTCTAAACCCTGCCTTGCCTTTAGCTTGCTTACCTTCACTTTCAAGCCAACAATGATTTTCTTTTCTAGAATGATATCGTAAAGCTTGGCTAAGAGAGGGATAATCATAATGGTTCGATAATTATAGGGGTTATTTTTATCGCCGCTTTTAAATTGAAATAAATAAGAAACAAGAGCCACAAGGTGGCAATGTCCCCGATCTTGGAAATGGCCAAGAGTGATGGTTGATTGTAGAAAGAAATGTTGCATTTAGGTGGTTGCAACATGTTGCAAAAGTCTATCAAGGGGCAATTGGTGATTATGTTGAATTTTAAGTTGTGTGCGTAGAAATGAAGGAAAGCATTGCAGAAGTGACATCTATTGCAAAAATGTATGGAGCAATATTGCATTTAGAGACAATGTTTAGATTAAGAATATTCAGTAGTATTATTCATACACATAGATATTGATTAGTTACGTTGATATGAACCACTGACTAGTACTATTTACATACAAATATATTCCTATAGTTGAATTAAATGAATGCAAATAAATGCAATGAGGAAATAATAGAGAAATGAGGCAAAAAAATACAAAATATTGTCAAATTTGATATTATGTCAAAAATGGTGCAAAATGTTTAAAGTCTCATAGCAATTTGATTATGTCCATAAAGTATTAAGAGCATTAGACACATATAGTTGGCAGGTGCCAAAACGTTATCAAGTGCCATTTGTCTATATAGCTAACAGGTGCCAAAAACGCTATCACACTTATCATTTGACACATATCGTCGAGAGTTCATGAACAAAACACAAAAGCCCCCAAAAAAGTACATTTTTTTTGTGCCACTAAGGTATTTAATATAGATCAAATCATGTAAGAGCAACATCTTACGTATATCGATCAAATCATGGAGGAATTCAATTGACCAAAGGTAGGAAACAAAAAAAAGGTGAGATCTATGAGGTGAAATAGCCATGCATGTGTTCAAGCAAATTTCACACATAAACTATCCTCTGAAAATTGTTTACAACTGGCATGATAGTTCCATATTAAAAAAGCAGTCTATCTCAACTTACTCAATGATTGCTTCACTTGATTTTTCCACAACCATTTAACAAGGAGTGCAATAACATTTACATGTATAGATTTTGTAATCAACATTTAAGATGCATTTATGAGAAAACCAGTTTAAACTTTATAGACAATAACATTTGCATCTTAAATGATTGGAGATGTTTCCTATACTATTTTTTCCAATTGAGAAATTATGATGAGAATGTGCATTAAACACAAATTGAAAAACACAAAGCTTGCATGGCACTGAGCTGAGGTGATGAAAACATGTCAGTCCCAGCTTAATGCTATACATGTAGATGGCTATTGGAGGAATACCTATTCTTGATGGCATTTTCTCAAACTTCAAGCAGAAGAAACACCTTATTGAAAAGGATACAAGATTTGAATGAGCGAGAGTGTAAAAGGAGCTCCAATTTAAGGCCTTTGTATAAGACAAATAAATTTTCATGTACAAGTAATGAAGTGTTTTTACTTGCTACTTTATTGAGGGCATCATGAATATTCCAAATAAACATTCGAATACAATTAATGAAACGGTCCTAGCTGCTACTTTATTGAGAGCATCACAAATAGCAATATTTCATAGGAATCTACTAGCTAGATGGATTATGATTAAAATCGAAAAAAGAATTTGGATTATGACTGATGTGGATTGTAATATGTGTGATGTTTGAAATTCATTCCAAGAATCAAGCATCTGGTTTCTTAAATACAAGGAAAGTGTTGGAATGTATTATTACTTCTGTAGACAGTTGGGTCCTTCATGCAACTATCAAAGTTGAGACCATTATGCAAGTAGTTATTATCCACAGAAAACCAAGAAAGATGAGAAGAATGACTCCAGGAAACAAGATAATCGAGGTCCTAGACAATGTTTGTACAAATTAAGATCAATGAATAAGAAGAAAAGGATGGCCAATATACATACAACTTATAGATAATGGGCTAGGTAGTTTTATGTTCTCTATTTACACATGAAACTATTAAGTATAGTAGGTTTCTTAGTAGAAGTAAGCAAGAGGTACTTCACACGCAAACAAATAAAACTAGATTAGAATGGATTATTTTGCAGTTACAAATGATGCCAATAATTTTCGGGTTTTATATGTAGAAACAAGTTTTATGCCAATGTGTTTCACTTGAAACGTATTCACTTAAAACTTGTTTAAGTAGGTAACACCACAAAACCATTGGCAATAAAGAAATTTGTCTCTTTGAATATGTATGTAAAACCTTCACCAACTCTTTTTTTGTTTGGTATACTATATATTTTTCTCAAAAAAAAGAAAAATATTTACAAATAGGGCTTCAATCTATAACATAATTTTGACATCTATTTTTTTTGTTTAAAGTTGTGTATATGATATAATTTTTCTTAGTTCTGCAGAGCCTACAATACAAAAATATGTATGGAAGGAAGCATATGGAAAAATCATCTCACAAAAATCCTACTTTAGGACTAACATTTGGCTTTACAAGTACACGTGTCTGTCAAAATCTAAACCTAAGACAATAAAATAAACTTTTGGTTCATAGAAACCAATTAACTTGTCAAATTTGAAATGCCTTTGCCCCAACGACAAATTGGTGAAAAAATTCAACACAACTTTTAAAACAGTTGAGGACATAGCGATAACTTTCAAACTAGTTACACTGTTACGGTAAGTTTCAAACTATGTTGTAGTTTAAAAATGTCCCAACATTTGAGTGGACACTCCACCCATCATCAAGGGATCCAAATGAAACTAATGAGATCAGATTCATTTAAAAATAGATGCGAAGTGTATTTTATAGCCAGGTGGAGGAAGTGGGGGCTAATCCATCAACTCCTTCTGCAAATTCATTGGTTGCGTTGAAAATGCGTAGTACCATTGGCAAGCACTACCACATACCTACTAAAAAACACATTGACATTGAAAACTGAGGTGCAAACTTCATCTTTGTAACCTCATTACCATAAGAGAAGCAAGGTGTTTTCTACATTTTGGGTGGGAAGTGTGTGTATTCACCTATGCCTTGGGTGCATTGAATATGGATGTTACCATTAAATATGCACCCACAGGTTTCCAATGGTTACTCAACCTGGATGTTTGCAACCTCTAGATGATTAAGCTTATATAATTTCAAGTGCTAGTATACTCCCTCAAAGCAATAAAAAAGCTTCTTTATACAACATTCGATTTAAAAATTTAAGTATAAACATTCGAGAAGAAAATCCCAAAAGTAAAATAGAACTTCAAAAAGGACCCAAAACAAAAAATTATGTACATATCAGAGCATGAGGCTTATACATACCCAAAGGTGTCATCCCTTGACTATCCAACAAAGGAGGAAACTTTAGCAAGAGCCTTCTTCCACTCATGAATTTTTGAATTGGGGTACCACATTCATCTCTTGTGTTAGAATGCCTTCGCGAAGGTACTTCTATCTGGATGATGAACTTCTGTGGGGGACATGTCATAAAAGAGGGGTATTATGTGCCCACTCGTCTTGCACATGTCAGACACCTCATCCAGACACTGGTGGGATTTGGCATAGTTATGGGAGAATATGGGTATGCATATTGCACTGTTCTCAATTGCATTCACTATCGATGGTCTGATCTCATCGCCTTTCTGCAAATTCTCGCTGTTCAAAAATGCATTAACTCTCATGTTCTCGAGGGAAGCGTAGAGGTGATCTACAAATGTTTTTCTTACATCCTCTCCTCGAAAACTTAGAAAAACATGGTACTTCTTGGGAGCATGGGACAAAGTCATCTGGGAATTATTATATCTCATGAAAGACATGATAATGATGATGAATATATATATTTTCTCAATAGCTCTTACAATTTCCTTGTGCTACATAAGCATATTTTATGAAAACAAATCCCAAGCATAAGGGATTGTGAATCAAGGCACCATATGAATCACAATCTCTATGATGCTTTGTTTCAAAAGTGCAAAAACAATAAAATTCATACTATAATTGAAAAATGAAGTCCATTCCTACTGATGTGATTTCTTGATATCATATCCATGGATTGCGTGATGGATTGCAACTATTTAAACATTATACAGCATGGGATAAACACCAAGTGGGATGGGTTAGACGAGACTAGAACCTAGATGAAATGATTATTTTAATCAAACAACCATATCTAAATAGGAGCTCAATTTCCTGGTAAATATTATGCATCTGGGTAAAATGCATCTATTCCAACTTAGAATATAATGCCTTGTTTTTTAATATGTTGTGATTGTTTATAGATTCCTTGTATGTTGTGTTTTTTTTAATATGGCAAAAGAGCCAATTTAACCATTGAAAATAAGTTGAAATCCAGGTATTCAAGGGTTAACTGTTTCTTAGAATGTTTTAAAACATTATATCAAATTTCCAAACTTCAAATATGACACCATTCTTACTAAGATGCATGTAGTAAACAACAATTAATGCACCAACAAATGCGAGCATGCAGTTGTTCTTGTGCAATTATTCTAAAAAATTCAAATTTCATTTTAGCACCACATTTCCCTGAAAATGGCAATCACATCAACACAAGAATAATTGCAATTTGGTAGGATTTAAAAAAATTTAAGGCCCTCGCATATGTCCAAAGCAATTAGTCATTGAGCATATGTCTTTTGTCGGTCTACTATAATTTATTGACATCTTTGTAATTTTACCCTAAGGTGTCTTTGCTTTTGCACATTTCCAATTTCAGTTTCAATTTTGCAAAATTTACATTTCGACATAACGTTCTATTCTCTAAACTATAGAGTAATAATTCCCTTTGCAAATTAATTTTGTGCATTTCAACAGTAACCAGTTTTCAATCCCTTTTTAGACCTTATGTCTTCTGCAACAATGCAGACTTCACACCCAACTCTTTGTCTTGTGCATACAATATAGCAATCTAGACCATGTGATTTTGTATTTACTTTTACTATGTTGTTGTTTCTAAGTACTCCATATGATCAAATATGTCATTTACAAATTTGCATATACTTTTTTTCTTGTCATTTTGCTCATTGCTTTGACTATAGTCTGGACTCTACACATATTGTGTAGGAACAGGTGGCAACAAAAATAACTACAATGGCAATCAGTATAATGTCAAATGTTCCTTTTGTTATATATATCATTCTGCCTTCTCTGAGAATGACCAAATACAGTTTGTGCATACATCCAAAAAGAAAAACAAGCAACTAAAAAAATGCATTTTTGTAGAGATAAAATAGAAGACATCTTATGCTAATTTCAAAGAATGTCTATAAAGCCATAGTTACTTCAAAACTGTGCAAAGTTGGATGTTCTCTTCCAGCTATAGTTTTGTTGTTTTTTGTTGGTTTGTTGATAGAGCAAACATATGCAAATCGCTTTACACACTATATGATGTTCAAATATATGTTCCTTGCATCTCTTGGATGTCTTTCTTGGAAATTTTGAAACTTCGTAGCTGGTGTTTCCATAACATATATATGTATATGACATTTACAAAGCAAATATAATTTTGCCTTGATATTAATATTCTTGTGTAATGCTTACAACGAAATATGTTTCTTCTTTGCTATTTAATAATATACTTTATTTCTAGTTAGAGTCATTTATTTTTGTGCCACTATTGCTGAAAGCTCATGTTGCAAATAGATCTTCAACAATATTGTCATCTTTGTTGACATTTCATAAAAGGAAAAAACAATAGAGGACATAGGAATTTCATGTGATTAAGATTTCATCCTCTGCTCCTGAAGCTAACATCTTCAAAAAATATTTACACACTCTTTATGTTTGCTTCTTTAAACATTCCTCCTCCTTCCTCTGAGGCTCACCCCTTGAAGGAAGCCTGCATTAAGAACACCCATTGCAAAGTAGGAAGGGAAATAAACATCTAGAGAAAACATAATAAACATAGCCTATCGCACCGAGGACGATCCTACCTCGTGGAAAAGTCTTCTCGAAACATTTGGCCAAGCGTACAAACCAAACTTGGCATACATCTGGACAAGCGTGCAAACCAAACTCGGCTACGACGCAATCAAAAGCAGTGACGCCATCCCACCATACCTTCTTGGGAAGGGAAAATGAACTGATTCCTTTGGAGTGTGTGCATAGAGTGTATGTCTTCTGTCCTCTATGAACGACTTGACGTCAGTTCATTGTCTGTAGTATTTACACAACCCTTCCCTTTACCATTGATATATAATATCATCTTTGATTTACAACTGCAAAACATTCAAATGTAAATATAAGTTGTAAATAATAATAATACAAAATAATTTTAAGCAGCTTAATATCCTCGAAGATTTAATAAACAACAAAATCTTTAGATAGGATTGCTTTCCAATCTTATTGTGCGTGGTAAGTAGTCGTCGATTCCATTAGCCTTGTGACAGATGAAAACTGGAAATTGCTACCATGAATATTTTTATATTGAGGCACCATTTAACATAGTAAACATAAGAGGAGGCACAACATGGAGAATAGTGATAGTAGTGTGGAATGTTGTCCCACCCATGGACTGAAAAGGGTGTCCACGGAAATTCACATTATCCACCATAAGATATCAACCATGAAAAATCAGATGAAGTATCAGTCAGGGAAACATATGAACACTTACAACAATTGGAAAGAGATGTGGTTTGAGAGCGTTTGGAGCATAAGGCTCAGTATCACACCATGGCCAGTGACTTAACAGTTCAAAATTGACAACTCCTGAATCTAGAAATGCATGTGTTCAAGCAAATTTCACACATAAACTATCCTCTGAAAATTGTTTACAACTGGCATGATAGTTCCATATTAAAAAAGCAGTCTATCTCAACTTACTCAATGATTGCTTCACTTGATTTTTCCACAACCATTTAACAAGGAGTGCAATAACATTTACATGTATAGATTTTGTAATCAACATTTAAGATGCATTTATGAGAAAACCAGTTTAAACTTTATAGACAATAACATTTGCATCTTAAATGATTGGAGATGTTTCCTATACTGTTTTTTCCAATTGAGAAATTATGATGAGAATGTGCATTAAACACAAATTGAAAAACACAAAGCTTGCATGGCACTGAGCAGAGGTGATGAAAACATGTCAGTCCCAGCTTAATGCTATACATGTAGATGGCTATTGGAGGAATACCTATTCTTGATGGCATTTTCTCAAACTTCAAGCAGAAGAAGCACCTTATTGAAAAGGATACAAGATTTGAATGAGCGAGAGTGTAAAAGGAGCTCCAATTTAAGGCCTTTGTATAAGACAAATAAATTTTCATGTACAAGTAATGAAGTGTTTTTACTTGCTACTTTATTGAGGGCATCATGAATATTCCAAATAAACATTCGAATACAATTAATGAAACGGTCCTAGCTGCTACTTTATTGAGAGCATCACAAATAGCAATATTTCATAGGAATCTACTAGCTAGATGGATTATGATTAAAATCGAAAAAAGAATTTGGATTATGACTGATGTGGATTGTAATATGTGTGATGTTTGAAATTCATTCCAAGAATCAAGCATCTGGTTTCTTAAATACAAGGAAAGTGTTGCAATGTATTCTTACTTCTGTAGACAGTTGGGTCCCTTCATGCAACTATCAAAGTTGAGACCATTATGCAAGTAGTTATTATCCACAGAAAACCAAGAAAGATGAGAAGAATGACTCCAGGAAACAAGATAATCGAGGTCCTAGACAATGTTTGTACAAATTAAGATCAATGAATAAGAAGAAAAGGATGGGAAATATACATACAACTTATAGATAATGGGCTAGGTAGTTTTATGTTCTCTATTTACACATGAAACTATTAAGTATAGTAGGTTTCTTAGTAGAAGTAAGCAAGAGGTACTTCACACGCAAACACATAAAACTAGATTAGAATGGATTATTTTGCAGTTACAAATGATGCCAATAATTTTCGGGTTTTATATGTAGAAACAAGTTTTATGCCAATGTGTTTCACTTGAAACGTATTCGCTTAAAACTTGTTTAAGTAGGTAACACCACAAAACCATTGGCAATAAAGAAATTTGTCTCTTTGAATATGTATGTAAAACCTTCACCAACTCTTTTTTTGTTTGATATACTATATATTTTTCTCAAAAAAAAAGAAAAATATTTACAAATAGGGCTTCAATCTATAACATAATTTTGACATCTATTTTTTTTGTTTAAAGTTGTGTATATGATATAATTTTTCTTAGTTCTGCAGAGCCTACAATACAAAAATAGGTATGGAAGGAAGCATATGGAAAAATCATCTCACAAAAATCCTACTTTAGGACTAACATTTGGCTTTACAAGTACACGTGTCTGTCAAAATCTAAACTAAGATAATAAAATAAACTTTTGGTTCATAGAAACCAATTAACTTGTCAAATTTGCAATGCCTTTGCCCCAACAACAAATGGTGAAAAAATTCAACACAACTTTTGAAACAGTTGAGGACATAGCGATAACTTTCAAACTAGTTACACTGTTACGGTAAGTTTCAAACTATGTTGTAGTTTAAAAATGTCCCAACATTTGAGTGGACACTCCACCCATCATCAAGGGATCCAAATGAAACTAATGAGATCAGATTCATTTAAAAAATAGATGCGAAGTGTATTTTATAGCCAGGTGGAGGAAGTGGGGGCTAATCCATCAACTCCTTCTGCAAATTCATTGGTTGCGTTGAAAATGCGTAGTACCATTGGCAAGCACTACCACATACCTACTAAAAAACACATTGACATTGAAAACTGAGGTGCAAACTTCATCTTTGTAACCTCATTGCCATAAGAGAAGCAAGGTGTTTTCTACATTTTGGGTGGGAAGTGTGTGTATTCACCTATGCCTTGGGTGCATTGAATATGGATGTTACCATTAAATATGAACCCACAAGTTTCCAATGGTTACTCAACCTGGATTTTTGCAACCTCTAGATGATTAAGCTTATATAATTTCAAGTGCTAGTATACTCCCTCAAAGCAATAAAAAATCTTCTTTATACAACATTCGATTTAAAAATTTAAGTATAAACATTCGAGAAGAAAATCCCAAAAGTAAAATAGAACTTCAAAAAGGACCCAAAACAAAAAATTATGTACATATCAGAGCATGAGGCTTATACATACCCGAAGGTGTCATCCCTTGACTAGCAACAAAGGAGGGAAACTTTAGCAAGAGCCCTTCTTCCACTCATGAATTTTTGAATTGGGGTACCACATTCATCTCTTGTGTTAGAATGCCTTCGCGAAGGTACTTCTATCTGGATGACGAACTTCTGTGGGGGGACATGTCATAAAAGAGGGGTATTATGTGCCCACTCGTCTTGCACATGTCAGACACCTCATCCAGACACTGGTGGGATTTGGCATAGTTATGGGAGAATATGGGTATGCATATTGCACTGTTCTCATCAATTGCATTCACTATCGTTGGTCTGATCTTATCGCCTTTCTGCAAATTCTCGCTGTTCAAAAATGCATTAACTCTCATGTTCTCGAGGGAAGCGTAGAGGTGATCTACAAATGTTTTTCTTACATCCTCCCATTGAAAACTTGGAAAAAACATGGTACTTCCTGGGAGCATGGGACAAAGTCATCTGGGAATGATTATATCTCATGAAAAACATGATCATGATGATGAAGATATATATTTTCTCAATAGCTCTTACAATTTCCTTGTGCTACATAAGCATATTTTATGAAAACAAATCCCAAGCATAAGGGATTGTGAATCAAGGCACCATATGAATCACAATCTCTATGATGCTTTGTTTCAAAAGTGCAAAAACAATAAAATTCATACTATAATTGAAAAATGATGTCCATTCCTACTGATGTGATTTCTTGATATCATATCCATGGATTGCATGATGGATTGCAACTACTTAAACATTATACAGCATGGGATAAACACCAAGTGGGATGGGTTAGACGAGACTAGAACCTGGATGAAATGATTATTTTAATCAAACAACCATCTCTAAATAGGAGCTCAATTTCCTGGTAAATATTATGCATCTGGGTAAAATGCATCTATTCCAACTTAGAATATAATGCCTTGTTTTTTAATATGTCGTGATTGTTTATAGATTCCTTGTCTGTTGTGTTTTTTTAATATGGCAAAAGAGGCAATTTAACCATTGAAAATAAGTTGAAATCCAGGTATTCAAGAGTTAACTGTTTCTTAGAATGTTTTAAAACATTATATCAAATTTCCAAACTTCAAATATGACACCATTCTTACTAAGATGCATGTAGTAAACAACAATTAATGCACCAACAAATGCGAGCATGCAGTTGTTCTTGTGCAATTATTCTAAAAAATTCAAATTGCATTTTAGCACCACATTTCCCTGAAAATGGCAATCACATCAACACAAGAATAATTGCAATTTGGTAGGATATAAAAAAATTTAAGGCCCTCGCATATGTCCAAAGCAATTAGTCATTGAGCATATGTCTTTTGTCGTTCTACTATAATTTATTGACATCTTTGTAATTTTACCGTAAGGTGTCTTTGCTTTTGCACATTTCCAGTTTCAGTTTTTCAATTTTGCAAAATTTACATTTCGACATAACGTTCTATTTTCTAAACTATAGAGTAATAATTCCCTTTGCAAATTAATTTTGTGCATTTCAACAGTAACCAGTTTTCAATCCCTTTTTAGACCTTATGTCTTCTGCAACAATGCAAACTTCACACCCAACTCTTTGTCTTGTGCATACAATATAGCAATCTGGACCATGTGATTTTGTATTTACTTTTACTATTTTGTTGTTTCTAAGTACTCCATATGATCAAATATGTCATTTACAAATTTGCATATACTTTTTTTCTTGTCATTTTGCTCATTGCTTTGACTATAGTCTGGACTCTACACACATTGTGTAGGAACAAGTGGCAACAAAAATAACTACAATGGCAATTAGTATAAAGTCAAATGTTCCTTTTGTTTTATATATCATTCTGCCTTCTCTGAGAATGACCAAATACAGTTTGTGCATACATCCAAAAAGAAAAACAAGCAACTAAAAAAATGCATTTTTGTAGAGATAAAATAGAAGACATCTTATGCCAATTTCAAAGAATGTGTATAAAGCCATAGTTACTTCAAAACTGCGCAAAGTTGGATGTTCTCTTCCAGCTATAGTTTTGTTGTTTTTTGTTGGTTTGTTGATAGAGCAAACATATGCAAATCGCTTTACACACTATATGATGTTCAAATATATGTTCCTTGCATCTCTTGGACGTCTTTCTTGGAAATTTTGAAACTTCGTAGCTGGTGTTTCCATAACATATATATGTATATGACATTTACAAAGCAAATATAATTTTGCCTTGATATTAATATTCTTGTGTAATGCTTACAACGAAATATGTTGCTTCTTTGCTATTTAATAATATACTTTATTGCTAGTTAGAGTCATTTATTTTTGTGCCACTATTGCTGAAAGCTCATGTTACAAATAGATCTTCAGCAGTATTGTCATCTTTGTTGACATTTCATAAAAGGAAAAAACAATAGAGGACATAGGAATTTCATGTGATTAAGATTTCATCCTCTGCTCCTGAAGCTAACATCTTCAATAAATCTTTACACACTCTTTATGTTTGCTTCTTTAAATATTCCTCCTCCTTCCTCTGAGGCTCACCCCTTGAAGGAAGCCTGCATTAAGAACACCCATTGCAAAGTAGGAAGGGAAATAAACATATAGAGAAAACGTAATAAACATAGCCTATCGCACCGAGGACGATCCTGCCTTGTGGCAAAGTCTTCTCGAAACATTTGGCCAAGCGTACAAACCAAACTTGGCGTACATCTGGACAAGCGTGCAAACCAAACTCGGCTAAGACGCAATCAAAAGCAGTGACGCCATCCCACCATACCTTCTTGGGAAGGGAAAACGAACTAATTCCTTTGGAGTGTGTGCATAGAGTGTCTGTCTTCTGTCCTCTACGCACGACCTGACGTCAGTGCATTGTCTGTACTATTTACACAACCTTTCCCTTTACTATTGATATATAATATCATCTTTGATTTACAACTGCAAAACACTCAAATGTAAATCTAAGTTGTAAATAATAATAATACAAAATAATTTTAAGCAACTTAATATCCTCGAAGATTTAATAAACAACAAAATCTTTAGATAGGATTGCTTTCCAATCTTATTGTGCGTGGTAAGTAGTCGTCGATTCCATTAGCCTTGTGACAGATGAAAATTGGAAATTGTTACCATGAATATTTTTCTATTGAGGCACCATTTAACATAGTAAACATAAGAGGAGGCACAACATGGAGAATAGTGATAGTAGTGTGGAATGTTGTCCCACCCATGGACTGAAAAGGGTGTCCACGGAAATTCACATTATCCACCATAAGATATCAACCATGAAAAATCAGATGAAGTATCAATCGGGGAATCATATGAACACTTACAACAATTGGAAAGAGATGTGGTTTGAGAGCGTTTGGAGCATAAGGCTCAGTATCACACCATGGCCAGTGACTTAACAGTTCAAAATTGACAACTCCTGAATCTAGAAATGAGTGTAAGTCTCCTTGAGTATCTACAACTAGAACACTTGGCCGCAAAACCTCTGTCAATAAAGTAGAGGAATGGGCCTCAACTCTGGAGGAAAATTTCTTCATCAACTCCCATTAAGAGATGGGTATGATCTACAAGTTTGTAATGTCATTAGGACCTTCAGTTTGGTGTGTTAATATCCGATAAGTATAAGCATAGTTAATGATGTAGTCCATAGTCATTTTGTAAGTTGTTGGGGTAAACTATGTGTTAGCTTTTTGAGGCATAGAGAGCCTTCAATATTGTTAAACTCAGTTGTAATTCTTGTTTGACCATATTATATCAGTTTTTTTTAAACAATGCATTATATCTGTTTTTTATAATAATAAAAAACCAACTCATTTAACAATTTCAGTATATCAAACGTGTAAAGATTAAAAAGCTTAAACAAAAGTTCTGGAATAACTGACATAATTTGCAAAAAACGAAATTTGAATTGCAGTTACATACAAAATTTGATCAATAATGCATCCATAATGGCCACAACCTAGTATTTTTCGTCAATATTTCTCCTACCATTGAACCCTCGTCGCTGGTAAAAATCCCGATTTCAATTTGCGACTAGCATGGCATAAAATCAGATTGCTTACCACGCGGCGTAGTAGTCCATTTTAACACTGCAAAAAAAACCTTACAAAAGACACGATTCATAAATTACTTATTCCTCCATACATCCCAAACCGGTCTTCACAACGAAATTGCGAAGAAAATCACAGGCCGATGGCAGTCGGGGAAAAACTGCCTGCAGAAGATACTTCGGGAGGGCTCGAACCGGGGTTGGTAGGATTAGTTTTGGCCCCGGAACCGGTTGATGGGACCTTCGGAGCAGGAGGCGAAGCAATCGGAGGAACGGGGACGCCTGCAGCTGCCAACAACAAAAAAAAACACAACATTTAAAAAATGAATTCATTGCAAGAAAATTCATAATTTTGTTCAATGGGTGAAAAAACACAGAAAACCAATTTGAAATTTTTGGACCTTTGCATGTACTGAGAGGCGGCGTGGTGACTTTGCAGGCGACAGGCATAGCTAGTGGGAGCGTCTGATTAATGTTAACGCCAACTTTATTTCCGCCCACAAAGAGGTGGCATAGACAGATGGGATTCATATTAACGACATTAGCGATGGCGCTACAACAACGCTGCGACGGTTGCATAGCGCTACTCGTGACATAGCCGATGCACGACGCTAAAGTTACCAGAGTACTGGAGCAGCCTGACGGCGCCTGATCCACGGAAATGTCCGTCACGACCGCGAGCACGAGAAGCAACAGAGCAGAGGCAGGAACATTGTGGCAGTTGACGGAATTTTTTTCTCTGTCATGACGACCATTGACGTGAAATGAGCATCAGTAGGAGGTTAACGGCGCTGTGTGCTACCAAATCCCTGTCAACATGCACCTCGATTACAACTACTGAATAAATGATAATCCATCCAGTACCTCGAAGAACTGACTGCCTTGGAGCGCACCAAATTTAATGCAATGTAGGTGAGTCATGACGTCATCCCGCAGCCCTCTCCCAAGGGAAAAACGAGGAATACGACATCTACCTGAACCAATCAAAATTTAAACAAATAAATTTTAATATAACACATTACCAAATTATAGATAGGAGAAAAAATTTATAGCCTATTTATAGCCTCTAAGCGTCTCTAAGCCTCTAGCTATAAAATAATAAGTTCTTAGCGATACATATATGATCCCCTTTGAGGACATAATAAAAGAACTATAGAAAGAGATAAAATGAGAATAATTAATTAAAAATGATAATTATATATATATATATGAATGAGCCAAAGGTAAAGAAAGAGTAAAATTAATATTTTAATAATTGAACCAGTTGTGAGTGTGTTGGATGAAATTCCTACTTGGTCAGGTGAGTTGTCGGGGTTAGTTGTCAATGATGGAATATACATGTTCACTCTTCCATGGCTATCTCGAAAACCCTCCTATTGTTGGTGATTTACGGGATCACTCTTTGATGTTTGCGGGGATTTAGGTGAACGAATCGGATTATCCTCCTATCAGTTCCTCTAAGATTTCTAGTTTGAATAATGGGGTTTTGTGTAGTCCTTCGACAAAGCTAGGAGTGGGTTATGAAATATCCCTGACCTCTAAAGAAATCGCTACTAAAACCCCTATTATTGTTTACACTAATAAATTATCTAACAAGCATGGTGTCTCCCCTATTTCCTCCATCCATCACCAAAATGTCACTATCAAGAATAAGAAAAAGAAGAAAAAGAAGGGAAGGCATGTCAATCTGGGGGATTCAGGTGGAATTGTTGAGCCATATGATAATGAATATATTCCCCTTTTGATGTGGTTAAAGAATGTGTCTTTGACTGTAATCCTTGGGCCCTTAGAGCGATAATGCCCTTGTCAAAGGGTTCTTAATGTTAATTATTTATTTTAATAAAAAGGGGATTGGGGGGTCCTCGAAACTCAAATCCCCCATGAGATTGTTTGAATTATCAAAGGCTGATGTTATACTAATTCAAGAAATGATTTGTTTGGGTCTTAATGCAGTTGAGGTCTTTGCGTGAATAAATCCAGGATAGGAAGCATGTGCTCTTGATGCGAATGGACTATTAGGTGGGTTATTGGCCACTTTGAACCCTGTGGTAGTTGATTTTAAACCTTTTGAAACTTGTGCAGGATTATTTCTAGATAGGAAGTTTAAAGGGTTTGAAAAAAAAAAATCTTAATTGTTATGGTCCTTAAAAGGTAAAGAAGCAGTTTTGGGGTGCAATTGAAGCCAACAATCTTTTAAGAGAAAAAAAATTGATATTGGATGGATATCTCAACTTCACTATTTCTTCTTTTGAAATATGGGGGGCTACTTTAGACTGGATCCTTTGTCAAACTATTTTCTTCAGTTGTTTCAACACTCTTGATTATTGGATGTGGCTCCTGCTAAACCAGACCATACCTGGAGGAACGATTGAAGTGGATCTGATGATATTATGAAACGTCTTGACAATTTTTTGATTGTTGAAGACTTTGCAACAACTTTGAGTAGGTTCATATCCTGGACTATCAATTCATCTATTTCAAATCACTCTCTCATTTGTCTTCAAGTTGATGGGAGCTCTACTGGGAACAAATTCCCTTTCAAATTCAATCACATGTGGGTAGAGGATGAATTTTTTTTCTCTATGGTTAGAACATCCCGGATATCCTTTGATTCATCGGAGGCAGTGGGAGCAATGGAAGGGTTGGTATGCAAGCTTAAAAGACTAAAAATTATGGTGGCATTAAGGGAAAAGGAGAAAAAACAGAAAACTACTCAAGATCTTGTTGATATTGAGGAAGTGATGGATAAGATTTATGAATCCAACTTTTATGGCTCTTTTTCTGTGGAGGATAAACAATTATTATCTGACCTTGAGAATAGAAAAGATAAGATTCTAAAGCAACAAGAAATGGCTTGGAGGTTGAAGAGTTGTGCAATTTGGATATCCCATGGTGACAATAATTCCAAATTCTTTCACAATTATGCAAACTACTGGAAACATTTGAATTCCATTTGGGATTTGAAGGAATCTAAGGGAAATTGGGTCAATGCTCAGAAAGACTTGGAGAAGGCTGTTGTTGATCACTTCTCTAACCTATTCAAGGATCCTGATGGATCTGTCATCGATTCTCAATTAAAAGTTCTTAGAAAGTATCCAATATTTTTTACAAAAGAGGAGGGATTACAAATTGGAAGAGTTGTTACTTTGGAAGAAGTAGAAGGTGTTTTAAAACAATTTTCCAAGGACGAGAGTCTCAGACCTAGCGGTTGTCCAGTGGAATTTTTCTTAGCCTTTTTTAATTTGTTGGGAACTGAACTGTTGGAGGTGGTTGAACAGTCTTGAATGGAGGGATATGTGTCTGGAGCGCTCAATTCTACTTTCATTACACTTATTCAAAAATGTGATATACTAGGAAATGATTCAGACTATCATCATATTTCGCTCTGCAATCTTGTGTATAAGATCATATCTAAGATCCTTTCCAATAGGCTTCAAACAAAATTGGATGAGGTTATGTCTAAGGATCAATTTGGATTCTTAGCTAATAAGCAAATTCTTGATGCGGTGGGACTCACTCAGGAATGCTTACATTCCATCAAGTCACAGAAGTTGGATGCTCTAATTTTGAAGATGGATTTAGTCAAGGCATATGATAAGGTAAATTGGGTCTTCTTAAGATTATTATTGCTCCATATTGATCTACCTTTATTTGTAACAAATTGGATTATGGCTTGTGTTTCCTCTGCCTATTTTGATGTCCTTATAAATGGTTTCTTGACAAAGTTTTTTAAGTGTTATAGGGGACTTAGGAAAGGATGCCCTATCTCTCCACTTTTATTCATGTTGTTCAATGAAGGTCTTAGAAGATTGCTTGGTGCAGCTAAAGTCGAAGGAAGGTTACAGGGTATCAAAATTTATGCATCCTTGTACATTACTCATTTACTCTTCATTGATGATGTGGTCATCTTCGATTGTGGATCTTTGGAGGAATGGTCTACTTATGCTGAGATTATTTCTTTATTTTTTGATGCATTTGATATGGAGGTAAGTACACATTCTACCCTCTTCTACAATGTATCCTAAATAAGAAAAAGGTAGAGAGAGATAAGCAAAAAGGAGAGAGAAAAAAGAATATTATCGTATTTTTGCGATAACTTTTGATCCTGAACTCGGATTGGGGGGCACTTGGTACCGTTGGAAAGCTCTCGTCGAGGGCTACAACTTTCATGTTTTGAGATTCACAAGATTCCTCACGGTTTGTATGGGGTGAACATTTTTGTAAATATGGGCATAAAGAATCTTAAAAAGCATCTTTCAAAAGATGATTTTCGAAAAACATCTTTTGAAAGATGCTTTTTAAGATTCTTTATGCCCATATTTACAAAAATGTTCGCCCCATACAAACCGTGAGGAATCTTGTGAATCTCAAAACATGAAAGTTGTAGCCCTCGACGAGAGCTTTCCAACGGTACCAAGTGCGCCCCAACCCGAGTTTGGGATCAAATGTTATCGCAAAAATACGATAATATTATCTTTTTCTCTCTCCTTTTTGCTTATCTCTCTCTACCTTTTTCTTATATAGGATACATTTTGGCCTTGGTAATTCCTTATGGCAGTTAAATCTGGTTTCCTCAAGAATGGCATGGATGAGAATATTTTAAGACAGAATTGTCTATCTTTCCCTATAAAGTTGATGATATTGAAAGTGGTTTTAAATATCTTGGTTATTATTTGAAACCAAATAGTTATAAGGTCAAGGACTGGATGTGGTTAGTGAAGAAGGTAGAAAAAATAATTGGGAATTGGTCCTATAGATTTATTTCCTTGGGAGGTAGACTCACCTTACTGAGATCTGTGTTGGTGGGGATACTTGTGTACTGGTTCTCTTTGGCTAAGGTGCCTTGGACTATTCTAGATTTGATAAATAAAATGATGTTTAAATTTCTTTGGTTTGGCTCAATTGTGGGGAAAAAAATCCATTTGGCCAATTGGGAGAGATTGTCTAAACCAAAATATGTTGGTGGTTGAATTATCAAGAATATTTATTAGTTTAATCTTACATTGAGAATGAAAAGCATGTGGAGAGGACTATTTGGGAAAGGGTTATGGTGTGATGTTCTTCATGCCAAATATCTCAAAAAGAATTGTGTAATTAATTGGATCCGACATCCTGACAAGTATGTTAATGGTGTATCATATTTCTGGAATGGATTGGTGAGGTCCTTATCTTG
Organism: Larix kaempferi; assembly: GCA_027924585.1. Taxonomy (NCBI): domain Eukaryota; kingdom Viridiplantae; phylum Streptophyta; class Pinopsida; order Pinales; family Pinaceae; genus Larix; species Larix kaempferi. Next base: position 21,589,061 of record BSBM01000858.1, read on the forward strand.
GCTAAGTATAAGCTTATCTTGGAAAGTTGGTAATGGGTCACAAGTATTTATTGGTATTGATCCATATATTGGAGGGGAGGGAAATTATGTACTTTTGGCTCCTATTTTAGAGTATATGTCAAAGTTTGGTTTTTGTACCCTTGATCATATTAGAAGGCCTGACTGGTTAGGACATTCAAATTCATATTGATTGCAAGAAGTTGGCTTGGATATGAACAACTAGTGGGCTGAAGAACGAACAAAACACATTCTGGATTTAAACCATGTAGGAATTAGATTAAAGTATGAAAGTAATGTTCTGCTGATGATTTTATAGCCCAATTTCACTCTACCTGTGAGACAAAATGGTGGTATAGTAGACTCTGGAAATGGAAATTGCCTTTAAAATTTAAATGTTTCTTTTGGTTCTGTCTCGAGAATTGCATACTGAACTAGGGAAATTTGTTGAGAAGAGGATGGTCTTGTCCTAACTGTTGTAATCTTTGCAAGAATGATGGTGAGATTGTTGATCATATTTTTGTGCATTGAGAATTTGTCAAGTTATTGTTGAAGACCTTTAGATTTCACTTGTTTGGGGTGCCTCTATAGTTGAAAGCAATCTTGAATAGTGGGTAAGAAACAAACTTTCTCATAAGTTGCTTCCTTTTTTTATATGTTGGGATATATGGAAAACTAGGAATCTAGCTATTTTTGAAGGAAAAGTCCCAAATGTATGTGCTTGTTGTGTGAGAATTTTGGGACTTTACAAGGATTATCACTCTAAGGATAATGTAAAAAAGCAAAGATAGTTATCGGATCCTCCCTCTATTGTCTCACTTGTAGGTTACTTTGATGGTGCAACTTAGGAAGGAAAATGTGGAGCTAGTATGTTCTTACATATTAATGGTGAGCATAGCTTTAGAATTTGGATGAGTTGTGGGCTGGGAACTAATACCAGAGCGAAATTAATTTTTCTCTGGGGTCTTTTGCAATTCACTTCTGCTATTGGTATTTCTTCTCTTCATGTGTTTGGCGACACGGAGATCATTGTGAACTAGTCAAACAATAAATCAACTTTACAGGTTCTCTCTTTGGAACAATGGTGTCATAGGACATATTTTCTTGTTTCTTCCTTTGGAGAAATCAAGATTTCACACATGTTTCGTGAGCATAATCCAGTTGTTGATCTTCTATTGAAAAAAATATCGAAGGGATTGAGGGTATGTTTTTTTTCGAAGAATATGAGGAGAAGGATATTTCTAATTTGGGCTCTTTATCTTTCTACTAGACTGTCTCAGCTCTATTTGTATTATTTTTGTAATCTGGGCTTGACCTGTTTTCTCCTTGATTAGTTTTTTGGAGAGTTGATGGTTTTTTTAGTATAGTTGATACTCGATCTTTTGGCATCTATGTAACTTCATGACGTGGAGGATGTATAGTGTTTGTCTGTTGTGTTTTTTTATCATTCATTTGTATTGAAGGTCACATCGAGTAGTATGAGGTTGGCAATGATCAATGCACTGTTTTTTTTTTTGTTCTCTTTGATTCAAATTGAATAGCAAGGAACATGTTTTTTTTTCTCCTTGAAAAAAACCTATCTACATATAGTAATGAGTCTTATTTAGTAAAATTTGAATCAAACAAAATTTAATGGAATTAACCAAATTTCCAACAACATTAAAGACAATTAATTAAACTAATCTCTTTAATGAAAAATCTCCATTTAGAAAGAAAACAAATCTAAATTATTGTTTTCCAATTTTTTTAAAACACATAATAATTTAAATTATTATTTCCCTTTTTTTAAACATGTACTTTGGCTACAAAGTTCACAATAATATAGTGACCTCAATACACTTCTCTCTAATCTTTTTGAGCATAGGAATAATTTGTTACAACAAATAAGTAATTTCTTAAGGTCTAATAGACCAAAGTTGGCCTTAGTGGAAGTTAACCACCACCATCATCATCATCATCATGATAATGTGGAAATTATAATAAAATATGATCTCACATAGATATTAGTTCACAATTCTAGAATTTATGTTTTTTTTGTTTGCTAGAATCTCTCTAATTTGCAGGAGTGGCCTTTGGTCTAAGAAACCGTGACCTAGGGGCATCTAAGTAGTCAAAATCACCCAGGGATCACACCTGACTTGGGCCACACCAACCCTCAAGTGGTTGGATTTTGGGTATCTCCTCCCAACTAGCTCACCCCTAAGTGGAATTGAATCCGAGTCACCCTGCTGACGAGACCCACACCTTAACCGAATGAACTAACGAAAATTAACATAATTCTAAAACTTATGTTAATAAAACTTAAAAATAAAAATAAAAATAGAGAAAAAAATCTCCACCTACAAAATAATAACATTTAAAATCTAATCCATGAATGTTTCCACATTTGAAACTAAAACATACATATGAGGTTTTCATTTAAACTCAAGTATTAGTCCCTACCATGTAGGGAGCATAGTAATCTATTAGATTATTAGTCGCTACCATGCAGGGAGCATAGTAATCTATTAGATTATTCCATTGACCAAGTTTATAATTTTAGTCCAATGTTTTTTCAATTATTTTATTAAATTTCAATTTGTGAAAATTTAAAATTATTTTTTGAACTTTGGAATTTATATCTCATCAAATGGTTATTCGTTCAAACGTCCAAAACATTTTGATAAGATTTAATTAGTCCTGAATCCCGATGAAGGGGTAATATTTTTGGTTATTTTTCAAGTCTACAAAATTAATTTAAAAAAATTTATAAAATTTAGGCGTTGTCTAAAAAGGTTAAATTGTGCAAAACAAAGTAAAGAATGCATCTTAAAAGTACAAATTAAGATTTGCGGATGGGTAGATTGGATCTAATCCAGGCCACTTGTTGTTCCCTCCAATAACTAATAAGTGGTCGGATCACGACAATAGAAAATTACAAGGTAAAGGCTGCAAACTAAGAATTTAGGGTGGATCATGCCAATAGAAAATTACAAGGTAAAGGTTGCAGGCTAAGAATTTAGGAGTTCGAGTTCACTCAAATGGAGAATTAAAAGAATGCCTGAAATGGATAATTAAAAGGATGTCTTCCAAAAAATTGCAATGATATGTAACAAAGAGAGTATCAAAATTGTATCCACATACATATATAACTTATTAAATCTATTATTAATTGGAAACCATTAAAATTAATGATCAAATTTGAACTCGTCTAGATTCTTTCAAAGAGTTTTGACCTGTCCTAGAAGTGTTAAGTAAAAATTTTTCTTCAAAATCAATTTAAAATCTTAATTTTATCCAGTTTTACCCCACCAACTAGTAGATGTAAATCTTTTAAAACAAGGGTAATCTTTTAAATAGCCCATTAATATATACTAGTTGGATACATTTGTTAGGTAATGATAATTTGTTTGATACACATTAAAATTTCTATGAGTACAAATTTGAACTATTTCTTCCATGTTATTAAATTCTCTTTAATAGCTAATTGGCGAATTTGAGAGTGGTTCTAAAAATTTCATTAGTGTGAAAATTTGGTTGGTGAAGAATCTAAATTTTGTTTGATTTAAATTTAATAAGAATGCTCAACATTTTTATCAAAATTTATCTTTAATTCTTCAACAAAACTTGTTGTATTAATAGTTGGAAGTTTGGAACCATATTTCACAAATCCAAATATTGAGTTGAATTCAATTATGTTTTTTTTTCCAATATCTTGATGGTTCAATTTCAATTTCAATGGTTTTTTATTCCATTTCAATGGTTCTTTGAGACTAAATTGTTTAAGATTTTTTTGACTCTGCATTGTATATCATAAGCAATGACGTGTTTTTTAAGAACTACATGCAATATTTTAAACATCATCCTAAACTTTTATTAACCCTGCTAGGGCCACTTTACAACAGACAATCGGGAACATACCTTTTTCAACAGAATTGCGAACATACCTGTAACACCTGTTATGGCTGCCACCTATAATCCTTTATGTGCTGGTTTTGGGGCGAATTAATTAATGAGAATTTGGTAAATTAAAACAGTGAGAGATGTAATTAATAAGTTGTAATTTGCTAGCTAGGCTATTGGCTATCAATCTCGTTAGAATATTTTAATCTTCAATAATATGCACATAGTCATAATCTTTCAATTTCCTCCACTACGATTTAAATTTATAATAAAATAACGTTGTAAACCATATAATTTACGTGGTTCTTTGATTAAATTACAATTGACAATGTACTTTAGTGGTGAGTTGGTGACTACTTACACTTTTGATAAGCCATTGTTTCTTTCCATACATAATTTTTTAATATTCGATTAAGAAGTGTGCAACGGTTATACACGACGAAACTAAACTTACATAACTCAAACTTTGTAAATCCCACATTCAATGTTATTTAAATTTTATATTTCTTTTTAGATGAAAAAAATAGCAACTTGTTATTTCCTCGCGAAAATTAAAGTTACAAAAGGTATACCGTGGAGATTAGTATTTCAGTTTAGTTTCACTTGATTACAAAAACCCCATTCCTATCAGATGGATCATTTGGTGCAACAAAAATGATACAAGAACACCCTAGATACATTATGCATAGAGCACCAACTTCAGAAAACAAAACCATCATCCTTGATAATTCTAGAAAAACAAGACTAAAAAATATTAACAACACCAATATCTACTATGGTGTCTGCAACATATTCTTCAAAACATAAGGATCCATCCATAGGACCCAAAGCTGCCTTAGATAATCTATCAGCATCCATGTTGATCTCACGATAGATATGTGAAAATGAGATATCAGCAAAGGACTTAATCAAACATCTGGTTTTATGCATCCAATGTTCCAGATGGATAGTGTATATCAAAACCACCAACTGCCCACTCAATAATGACTCTCGAGTCACCGAAAATTCTAATATAATAAATGCCTCTTTTAAAGCAAACCACAACAACCCCCAAATGCCAAGAAGTTTCACCCCGATATTACTACCTTTCCCAGCACCCAACTTTAGCAAGATCCTATGATCCCTTTTAATATATAAAACCATGCATGCCGCACATATTCAATTCTTCGTCGCACCATAAAAAATCCCATGAGAGATAACATTGTCAAATTCAGGTCATACTATTTTCATGTTCTTATGTTTCATATTATTTACAGGGTATTCATTCAATGAGTACAAGACTTTTCTACAAATGACATTTAGAAGGCATAATATTCTCAAATATGAACCTGTTTCTGCATTTCCAAATCTCCCAAATAGTGAAAAAAGGTAAGGTTTTAAATTTTATCTTTGACTGGAACCATATGAGTAGACAATCATCAAATTTCAAACTAAACCAATCATCTGAATGTTGCAATACTCTTTGAAGTTCACTCCAGACAGCTCTGAAAAAATGGCAATAAATGAAAATATGAGATATATCCTGCATATCCCGTTTACACATCATACAGATACTTGGTCCCTTGAACCCCCTCTTAAGAAAAATTTTCCAAGTAAGAATCTTATCTTCGAGACAGAGCCAAATGAAACATTTCAGTTTCGTGGGAATTTTCCAATTCCATAACTTTCTATGCCACCATTTTGCAGGAGGAGCAGAATGACTATTCAATATAGCATCGTAAGCTTTCATGACGGAGAGTATCCCATTGGTATCATGCCAATCCAAAACCAGTTGGTCCTGATCTTTAGACAGGTAAATACCCGAAGAATTGAGAATTCTAACAGAATTATTCCATTCTAGAGAGACATCTTCGGATAAGCCCAGTTCTTATGCATGTAACGAGTGTGGTAGCGTAAAATCATTTCCTGTATGATAAACTTGAGACATAACTAAAATGTTCATAGAATGAATTTGCAATAAGACCTTAGAAGATAGTTTATACTTATCACCCATACCAACAGACGAGTCAATACCAATGTATACTTGAGTTCCCCTACCAATTCGCCAACTTAAAAAGTCCTCAATATATGGAAAAGTATTGATTAACCCCCTCCATATTATGGAGGCCTTTCGATAACATAAACAGGCTCACAAATCCACTGTATAGCTGTAAAAGTTTTTAAATACTTCTTTCTAATGGCAATACTCCAAAGAACATCTCCTGAAATAGCCCTCCATAGACTCTTTGTCCCATGGATAATTTTAGGGGTTAAATTTAGCTCATGGGCTAAATTAAAGGGGTTACAAAAATTTAGTGGGTTATTTTCTTATATGGAAAGGGTTTTTTCAGCCAAAATATATTTGCCCAATATTTATTAGAAAACAAAATCCAAAATTAATAGCCTCCTATATATTAATGAGGAAAATAAAATAAAAAAACTATTTTCGCCATACCAAAATCTTCCTCTAATCTATCTTTCGCCCCTGATTTCTAAAGAAATTCCAGTGAAATCATTCCTTCGCCCCTGATTTTTAGTAATGGAGGCTCGTAGGGGTTATTTCGTCCTTCATTTTCCCAATAATTTGGGCATATGGTTGCATTCACCTGGTTTTTTAGTCAATTTCATGTTCATACATTCTTTTAGCCCTCGATTTCCAGTAGTGGAGGGAAAATCAAAGGCAATATTGTCCCATATAAAGGTTGCAATGATTCATGGTTCACATACAGTGGATTGCATTTGCAAGGTGAAGGTTCTAGTTGATGTGATTCCACTTTTCATTCTTAGTTCTCGACATTTTAATCTTTGTGCAACATCTCCATTGCTAAAAACTCGATTCTTGAAGGGGCACACCGCACATGCAATTTATTAGAGAATACATACTCGCATCATACTTTTTATCCAATAATTAACGTAGTATGCTTTTTATCATGCTTTTTATTCGCAACTGCAATATATTATTATATTGTAAATTTTCCTTTTATCATGCTTTTTATCATGGATGTTTTTTAAGGCCTGCTGAATTCTAGGGAACTCTTTATTCTTAGGGCTCATTCGGTGTTGTTAGGGTTTTAATCTATCCTAGGAGTATTGGTTTCATGAAACCGCTATAGAGCTCATAAGATATGATTTATTTTATGCCTTGTCATGTTTAAACCATCAACTGACATTTATACGTTGTTAGTGGCCGCTACCCTTGATGGAGAGACGCCACATGGTTTTTATATATTCAAACTAAATTTGACCTAGTTGTTTAAAATGTGCTTTTATTAGAATATTTCTATCAATTATTATTGGATATGAGGAATTCATGAGAGTGTGTATGTTCATATTTTTGGTCTATTGTTGTTGATGTTTGGGACATTTGTAATATAAATGAATGCACACTAATTATAATGATGGGGCTGCAATAGAATGGTCATTATTTTGGCATCGTCTTCCTGTAGATTTGTCCAAAGTGTTATGGTAGATTCTTTTATTTGTATTGAGATGTTCGTAAATGGTATATTTTTGTATTCATATTGTCAAGTTCGTCAATTTATCTGTAGCCTAAATTTGTTGGGTTCGGTATTTGTTTTATGGTATTTTTTTTTGTAAGGGTCATTCGAAAGTAAAATGTTTTGTGGTTATTTTTTTTGATGTGTAATTGCTATCATCATCTAGAAATGGATCTAGTTATGTATGATGAATATATGATTTAGTTGGAACATGATACTTCATTTTCATCATGATTATATATAATATGTACAGGGCATGTTTAACCTGAGATGTAGACATTCTGTTATTTGATATTTTGTCTTTTGCATTCAATGAGGGTGCTAAAATAGTTTTACCACATTTTGCATGCTTTCGAAAATTTCAAGGACATGGATACAAACACCACCTTAGTTTATCTGAGAAAACGTAGTCTTTAACAGAGTAGTTCTAATGATATGCGTGATGATGCATTAATGTGCTTTCTATTCCTATTAGTGTATGTTCTTATTTCTAATAACCATTGCAAGTTTCTAAGTACCTCTAAAAATTCTAAAGCAAATGTCAGTTTAAATTTTGATTATCAACAAAAGAAAGGAAAAAATGGTATTTGTATCTATAAACAGATAAGCATGTTATTTTTTTTTTTCTTATAGGGTAACTTAAAAATGGGATATTTGGAAAATAAGCTAATTGGGAATTCATACACTATATTAAGGTTGTGGGTCTTAAGACTCCATGTTGTAATAATGGTTTGTGGGTGCCATAATCACTCCACAGTGTAAAGTGTTTGATTCTATCAGTTTGTCAGTCTGTGAAGATTTGGGTCCCCACATTTTCGTTGGACCATTAAGGGATGTAATAACAATTGGAGTCCCCACTTGCTCCGAATCTAGTTAGTGCATATGTGTTTCACCAACACTTTCAGTTGTGAGTGACCGAATATTGTCTGTGAAATGTATAAATAAATCCCTCCTCTCCTCATTCATGCATTTGTTCATTCAAAATTCTAGGAGTTGAGAGAGTCTAGAGTTGAGCTCTATTATATGCTCTTCTATTGCACTACTTTAGTAATATGCAGAATAAAAAGTTGAGTCCTCGTGGAAAAAGATTCACCAAGACGTTATAAGGTTTTATCATTCGATGAAAGATTCGCCAAGATTTTACAAGATTCTATAATAGAATGAAAGATTAGCCAAAAAATTATATATACATATTATATTATTGATAAAATAACCTTCAAAATTTTCTATATATCATGGATATTCTCCCATTTATTATACATATAAATTTTGGGGGGGTTCTTAAAATTATCCTTGCTCTGTCCGTAAGGCCTAACTAAACCAATCCAAATTTAAAATACCCCATCCCCCCATCTTCTTTGGCCAAGAAATAATTTCCCAACTTGAAAGATGAAATTTGGAGATATGTGGCTTACCAACACAGATAAAGTGGAAGATATTTTTGCGGATGAAGTTGATAATAGACATAGAAACCTTCATCAGACCGATCCAATAAACTGGGATACTCTGCAAAACGGATTGGGAAAGTATAATTATGCCACCAATAGATAGCCAACAGTACACCAAGTTGTTGATTCTCCTATAATTTTTTTGTAGCAACTAGCTCCAATCTGCAATACAATACTTGTTTGGCTTGAGATAGTACCCAAGATACTTGAATCCGGAATCCAAATTCTCCATTTTGAAAGGAAAAATATGCCTAATTTGATCACAACACCCTGCATTTATACAGTTCAACATGAAACTAGACTTTTAAGAGCTGATGGACATGCCAGCCGCATTGCAAAATACCTCAAATATGTATTTATAATACTTCCATTCATTTATTGATCCATCACCAAAGATCGGAACATTGTCAACAAAAAGTAAGTGGGCAATAGATAAAGAACAAGAAATCTTGATACCTTTGATTTTCAATGAGTTTTTTTCTTCATCAATAATTTTGCTCAAGCCTTTGATGACAAGAGTGAACAATAAAGGTGACAAGGGACACCCCTATCGAATTCCTCTGCTACTAGACAAGAAGTTTGTGGGCGATCCATTAATCAAAATGGAAAAGGTAGAAGAGGATATGCATGCCATAATCCAGTTAGTTACCTTACATTCCTGAGCCACCCCGACTACCTCAAGTATTTGATGGTTAAAAAGAAACCCAAACTGGTCCATGGAAATGTACTTCGCCAATACTAGTTTGATTCTGTTGGAGATGATTTTTGTAATGACTTTACATACAAAATTGCATAGAGATATAGGACGATAGTCATTATAGTTCTCTGACTTATCCTTTTTTGGAATTAGGGTGTTATATGTAGAATTTAGCTTTTCAGGAATATAAGCCTTCTTCCTAGACTCTTCAATTGTTGTTGGCTGCTTATACTGTTCTTGAGGTTTTCTAGAAAGACCCAAGTTCTACGTGGTTCAGGGAACCAAAAAACCCCATTTTCACCAGCCCTTTCGGCAACAGTTTGTGAGTAGACTAAGGTCTCACCGAAGGCGAAGATAATGGGGAGGTTGTGGAATCAGGTTTCCATAATCGGGTGATGAGCACTTAACAGACTGGTGAGCAGCGCGCTACAGGACTCGCGCTGCGAACTGGGGACTGCGCGAAGTTCACTTCTTCGTGGGTAATGCTTATACAATGGCACATCCAAAGGACTGCGCGGCTTGGGAGGGTTCTTCGACAACAGGATAACGCCACAGAGGCTGCGCTTCCTCTTCTGTACTTAACCACTTCAATGGACTTTACCTAGTGTAAGTTATGTATTCAACAACATAATGGATTGCAATCCTTTCTAACTTATACACTATAACAACAACACTGTAACTGCGCACTTCCGGTGCTGCGCTCAGGGAATCGCACTATACAAACTTCATTGGCTAAGTGTTTACCCGATTAACTTATGCATTCATCTGACTTAGAAATGCTGGTGCATTCGAAATTCAATCACACTTGTGGTTACTTAACATATTATCCCCATCTTCTATCCTTATTGCGAATACATATAAAAGCAAGAACACATGCATTCACAAACAAGATCTTAACCATTCACATAAGCAAATACAAAGATATCAACGCAGAATCAATCACATAACACAGAATTTAACGTGGTTCACCCCCAGTATGGGAGCTACGTCCACAAGAACTGTTGTTATATTATTTATGGGAAGGGTACAATAGTTCCAGTCTACGCACTCAGCTGCAGACTCTCTTCTCTCTCAGTAGGTCACTGCGCACACACCTGCAGAGCCTCTTACAATCGGTCTCTTAACAGAGATCAATATTCAATAATAACGAAAAGAAGATTAATCCTTTCCCTTACAAAATTTCCATTTATATAGAGATTGTACCCGTAGGTCACGTCTGTTACAATCCATAGGCCAAAAACCCTTAGGTTACAAAATGTTGTGGTTACCTGCCGACTCGGCCTGTCGCAGTCGACAACTGCTTTACACGCTTTTCGCCATTCTGCTGGACCACTCGCAGCTCGCACACCCTTCTGACATCCGCAGTCTTCACAAAACGGTTATACTGCATTGTGGCGTGTCGCTTTCCGCCCCTCTGGCCCGCCTGTCACTGTCAGCTTCGTGGCTCAGCTTCCAACTGTTTTCCACCACTCTCTTAATAAGTCGCTTTCATCCGCCTTTACGCTACTCCATACCCATTCCCGGGAATCAAGGATTCGCTTAACCAAACAAGTCGCTTTCCCAGCTCGACCTTTCCTTACCTTCTTTACCCAAAATCGATGCTCTGCTGGCACTACGTGATGCTACCACTTCGCGGGGCTAGTACTTAGCCGCGCAGTTCTTACCCTGTTGATACTGCGCTACGCTCAACTTCACATGTGGTTCGTCCTCGATCCACTTTCCACTTCTGGATCCATGAGCTGCTCTTCCTCTTGTAGAGCTATATTAGTAATGAGCTCTTGATACGTTGCACTCAACTTAGAAACTGTATCCTTGGCATCTTGTTCAATTTCTTTGATGGTTTCCAACACATCTGGTGTTAAGTCATCTTGAGTTTGCTCTTGTACTGACGCCTGCACGTCGCGGAGTTCCTGTAGTTTTCCTTTGATCTACTGCGTTAGTTCATGGGATTCCACCTGCAGGGGATGTGACTTGTCTCTGGCTTCACCCTCCTATTCTCTTAACATTATAAGTTTTCTTTTTAATTCTTTGACTTTTGGAAATATGCAGAGTCTGTCTTTTGGTAGCAGGGTCTTCATCTCCGCGTTCAGAGCGTCTAATGCTGCCTGCTTTTCCTGCAAACTGGTTTGGACCTGCAGCAACTCAGGGTCCTCTTGCAGTGTAGTAAACACTCTCATAGCTTCGTCCAACAAGTTTTGACATTTAGACACTTCACTGGATATGCTTTTTGCGGCATCTTGTTGTTCTGTTGCTCTAAGCTCTTGTTGATTTGGTGGTGTCTTCGGAGGATTCTGTGCTTCCAAAGTGGCAAGCTTTGCTTGATAATCAATCTCCATATCTTTCATCTTAGCCTTAAGATCGCTGACTACCGAGCTGATCTTCTTTATAGTATATGCGAGCTCTGGATGTTCGTCGCATTCTGGTATCTCCGCGCAGACTGAAGCGACAGTCTGCTCTATTCTTCTTCGCTCCTCATGTGCAGTATCAAGTGCTCTAGCCTTCTCTACGGTTTCTTCCTGCAACCTTTTGTAATTTTCTTGTAAGTCGTGGTGTTGCTTCAAAGTGACCATGTCTCTATAATGTATCTCCTCCACAACCTGTAGATTGTGTAAACCTTCTAGTGGAAGCATCGCGATGTCGAAGTCCACATGCTCCACTCTTTTCGCGCCGACAGCTAATTCATCACGCGGTAAAATGACATTGAGTCGGTCAATGTGAACGATGCGCGGTTTTGGTGCCAAGTTTAGGGCTAAAGGTGTTTTCTTCAGCTGCAATGTGTCCCCTGACCTTCCTTCTGACTCTGATTCTCGAGCCAAAGCCAAGTAGCGCTGGACTTGCTCAAACTTCACTGCTATGCCTTGCAGCGCGGTGATATTATGTTGCAAACTTGCTTGAATTTCCTCATTCTTACTGTCTTTGAGGTTCAACACGTATTCTAGATGCGCGGTGACTATGGATGCGATCCTCTCATAATCGTCATCATGTAGCTTCGCATCCAACTGGCCCTTTGAAGATTTTTGCTTCTTTTTTTCTGGATTTTCTCTGGTAGTGAGCTTCCGGGCTCCTTCCTTTTTCTTGATGGTGACTCTTAGATAATTGTTGTTGGAATTGGATTACTTTCTTCGGAGTCATTTTCGATGATCATAGGTCCTTCGACCTTCCATTCATCTAGCCATTCCTTCATAATGAGGTTGATATCTGCTTCGTCCATGTGATAGTTCCCTTGGAACCATTCTGGGTTATTTTTCTGTGCTTTCGCTGAAATGTAGATGGAATGCATGTCAGCGTAAAAATTTAAAGTGTGAATATACTTAGATGTTACCTCTTTGTAGATGCGTGGTGTGTGAACGATGACATCGCACAGCTGTTTGTAGTATGTGTAGAAAAATTCATTCAATGCGTGCTGTCTTTCTGGCATCAAATTTTCCCAGAGATTTGCATACCTAGGTCCTTGACAGTCATTGCTAGGAGAGGTGAGGCCAACATAGTGCCTTGGGTCCTTCCAGACAACAAACCCAATCAGTACCATCAACCAACTATAATGGAACGCGGTGAAGTTGACCTAATTTTTTCGGACATCTTTCAGAAAATCATTCAGTAAATAATGGCACCAGTTAAATCTTCCTCCCTGCGCTGCCTTCGCCCCAAGGAGAACTGTGTCGGCTGGTACTTCTAAAGGTATGGCCTTCCTCAATATTTTTCCTGCTAGTAGTTGTACTACAAATTGTGTAGCATCATCTTTATATCGTCTATGCCGAACTCTCTCTTACCTTTGGGAATCTGGTATTCCTCCTTCATATGCGCGGCGACTTCCTTGTCTCTGGTTTTACTGGCAAAGAACTTCTTAGGGTCTTCACCCTGCTTGCTTAGCCCTGTGATCCGATGGATTAGGTCGATGTTGAGGTTGACGTTTATGTCCATCCAAAGCTAGCCTTGGTGTGTGCACGATATGAGTGTTTGCAACACCATGTTAAGTTCTGGGCTCCGGTCGAAGTGCGGGAGCCTCAATAGGTTCAACAACCCTGATTCCACTACTTCAGATAACCAACTCTGCGCAACCAACATCTAGTTATTTTTAACATCCGTCTTCCAACACATATATATATCCGGCTAAAATTGTGGGTATTTCAGCTCTTCTGGATTCTTCTGCTGTTGCAGCAAGTCGTAATCTTCGAACTTACAGTCCGCGAGCTTACCCAACAAATTTTCTTCTAGTTTTACATGTTTAGATATGGGCGGAAGTGGTATCTCATACTTTGCATTTCTGGAGAGATTTATCGCCAGTGCATCTGCTATGCGCAGAGAGATATACTCTGGCGTCAAGTTTAATGGAAGCTCCTTATCCCCTAGTGGAACTTATGGTAGCTTGGAGCCCATTACTTTCACCCTGAATTTCTCAACTACGGGTTCCTTACCCTTGCTCTGAATTTGTGTAGAATTTCATGGCGAACGTCGTGAACCTTGTCCTTGTTCTGTAACAACCTTCTTAGCAGGGGTTCTCATCAACCCTTCAAGCCCATTTTACTTAAACACCCTCACAGCCTCCTCGATTATGGAATCTTGCTCAACTGTAGAGTCGCCAGACATTCATTGGACTATTCTCTGCAGACTCACAGGATAATTGAGCACTCACTGGAAACAGATTGAACGATGGTGTGCGAAAAATTTCAGAGTTTCGGTAACACCCGCGAGTCCATACATAACGGTATTTATAGGCGCAGTTGAGCTTCATCATGCCCATCAACAGCTAGAAAAGCATTAAATGGCATTTCCGTTGGCCAAATCTGCTGAGGATTCGAGTCCTTTCCTTCATTAACTCCTTTAGAACGACTATTTTTGCGTTAAATGCTCAAGCGATCGTTGGCAAAATCACTCTATAACGACTAGTTTTCCAACCGACATTGTAACAACTAGTTTCTTGGAGCATTGTGTCAAACTGCACGGCGGGTTGTCACTATCCTGACGCGGTTACTTCATGGTGTCATGCTTCTTTGTTCTGAACTCTGTCTCTTTCTGTTCTATTTGATCTGTGCAACTACATTTTGAGCTTCGTACTGCGCGGCTCTTCTTTTCTTTTCATTTTCTTTTTTTTTCTTTTTCTTCTTTTTTCTTTTTTTTCATGTGCAACTTCACTTCTTGACCAGTGCTACGCGGTCGATGCATTATTTTCATCAAACTTCACGTATCGGACCAAAACTGTGTACAGACTCGTTTGAATTTATAGTGCCCAATTTCAATTGTACTTGACACTTAGAAGGTCCCTTCTCTTCTGATCAGTGAGGTTTCTGCGAAGTAGGACTATCCCTGTATGGTTTTAGTCTACTTCCATTCACCAAACCTGGTAAGTTATCTCCGACTAACGTGGCTAACTGAACTGCGCCACCATTAGTAACATGCATAACAGTATATGGCCCAAGCATGTGCATTCTAAATTTGCCAGGAAATTTCATAAACTTACTATCATACAGGAGGACAAGGTCACCTACCTGAAAGGACTTGTTCTTGATGTGGCGATCATGCCATGCTTTTTCTCTATCTTTCTGCACTTGTTGGTGAAATCCTGCAATGAAGCGATCCTCCTCCAATCCAACCAAGTGTAGAAGCCTTTCTTCTATTTTTTGTTCATCCTCCATGCCTGTGAATGTAGCAATCCTTAAGCTTGATACAATATACTCCATCGACATCACATATTCTTGTCCATAGGCCAATCTGAAAGGTGTATGGCCTGTCAAATTCTTGCAAGTGGTCCTGTATGCCCATAACACAGCTGGAATGCGCATATCCCAATCATCCATGTTTACATTGAATACCTTTGTCAGCGCATTCTCCAATACCTTGTTGAAAGCTTCAACAGTTCCATTGGATTGAGGATGGTATGGTGTACTCCTGTGATGATAAATGTGGAACTCTTTAGTAAGGGCCTCATAGTTCTGTTAAAAAAGTGAGTCCCTTGATCACTCATTAAAATCTTTAGGCATCCAAATCTGGTAAGGATGTTCTCAAAGATGAACTGCGCAACAATAGTTGCGCTTCAGTACTTCACTGGTTTAGCCTCTACCTATCTAGTGAGATAATCAGTCGCGGTGATAATGTATCTTGCACCAGTTCTCTTTCCTGGTGGGTTAATAGGTCCCCCGAAATCAATAGCCCATTTGTCAAATGCTTGTAGTGTCAACTGTGGTTTTAATGGCATTTCATCTTTTCGCGATGAATTTCCTGTTCTTTGATAGACATCGTAGCTCTGGAAATGTTCCTTTGAGTCTTTATGAATTGTAGGCCACCATAGCCCTGCTCTCAATATCTTCTGCGCATTAGCTCTTCCTACGTAGTGACCTCTAGATGCATCTGAATGTGCATCAGCCAATATGAATGGATTCCCATGCTCCAACATGCATCTGCACAGCACTTCATCTAGTCCCAACTTATATAGTTGTCCTGCTATGATAGTGAAGTCTATTGCTCTCACTACCAACTGCTTATTCTGCTGCGTAGTGAACTCTGTGGGTGCCAACCCTATAGTAAAAAAATCTACAATATTTTTGTAATAATCGTCAGCAACTTGTATGGCGAATAACTGCACATTAGGCAGATCGTCTTCAAGATTGGTAGGTTCTTCTCCTGACTCGATCCTTGAGAGATGGTCAGGTCCTAAGTTCAATCGGCCTGGCTTAAACACAATTTCAAAATCATACTCTTGGAAGAGTAGTAGCCATCTGCATATTCTCCCCCCTAACACTGGTTTATTGACCAGATACTTCAATGCAGAGTGGTCAGTAAACAACGATAAGTGCACACCGAGCAAATAGTGCATGAATTTCTGCAGTGCGTACACAATGGATAAACCTTCTATTTTTGTGGTCGTATAGTTCTTTTCAGACGAGGAGAGCTTCCTGCTCGAAAATGCAATGGGATGGTCAATGCCTCCCTCTCCTGGTTGTGCTAGCACCACACTAAGTGCAATGGACGAAGCATCAACATGTAAATGAAATTGCTTGTTCCAATCCATAAAGATAAGGATAAGCGTAGTTACCATTTTCTCCTTTAGCATGTCTAGGTCTTGCTCACATTCTGCATTCTAGATGAACTGCACTTCTTTCTCCAACAACTTCTCCATTGGCGCGGTTATCTGCGCATAACCCTTAATAAATTTTCTATAGTACCCTATATGTTCCAACGTGGTGCGAAGTTGTTTCACTGAATTCGGTGCTGGCAGGTTCACAATAGTTGCGATCTTAGCAGGATCAACCATCAAACCCTATTTATAGACAATGTGTCCCACAGAATTCCATATGGAACACAAAAGATACATTTCTTCAAATTCAAAGAAATTTGATGTTGTATGCACTTAGCTAACATCATTCTAAGGTTCTCGTAGTGGTTCTTCAGTAAACCAAAGACAATCCAATCATCAAAATAGACCTCTAAGAACTTATGGATAAAGTCCTTGAATGCAGCCACAACAACTCTGGAAAATATAGCAGGTGCATTCTTCAACCCAAATGGCATAATTGTATACTGATATGATCCCCATTTAGTAACAAATGTTGTCTTATGTCTGTTTGCTTCATCAATCCTGATCTGATGGTATCCATAAAATCCATCAGTGAATGAGTAGGCCTCATTTCCTCCAACATTATCTAATACTTCATCTGTAAATGGAGTAGGAAATTGGTCATGTAGCGAAGCATCATTCAACTTCCTTAGGTCTACACAGATTCTGATTTCACCTTTTGTCTTCTTGTCATGGATAACCATAGGGCTTATCCACTCAGATTCTTCAACTGGCTCAATGATCCCTCCATCAAGCATATTGTCAGTCTCTACCTTCACTCTCTTTATATCTGGGATTCAATCTATAAGGACTTTGCTTTATGGGCTTCGCGCATGGCTTGAGAGGTATCTTCATAACCCCCAAGTCACCCAAAATGCCTTTCATTTTGGCGAACTTCGTTGGAAACAAATCTTGATACTCATGCAGAAGTTCTGCGATCTGCGCGACCGTCTCATCATCCCAGTAATCTCCAATGGATGCGAACTTCGGCTCTCGCTTGTGCCAATGTTCACTTTTCTTGTCTTGATAGGTCCGCTCATGTCTGGAATTTCTAATGGAGGTCCCTCTACATTGCACGCTCCTTCGGATTCAGGTATAGTTATGTTGCACGGATCCTCCTCATCGCTCTCTTCTTGTTGTTCTTCATTTTCAACGAGATTATAACATTCAAGGGCATGTTATATCTATCTTTCCCATTCTGGTTGTAGGTTCACAGCTACGTTTACATCTTCAAATATCTTTTCTTTGATTTCCTCTAATGCCTCATTTATACTTGGGCATTCGGCTTCGAATATCCTTTGTTTGATAACCTACAGAGCTTCGTTTATGCTTGGAGATTCATCTTCAAAACTGAAGGTTCTCTGGAAATTCGCAGTCAACATAGACCAATCTGTGGTTCCTCTACGAAGCTCGACATCTGTGTACCAATTCTTTGGAATTTGATCCAATGTGTGTGCAAACAAATGAACCCATTCTGTCTGCGGTCTCTTTTCCCATGCTTGAGAACAAGTCTCTATGTGATCCCTCGGATCCGTTTGTCCATTCTACTTTTCCATTGTCAGTGCGACTTTCTATGCGAATCTGATTTACATCATGTGTCTACACTGTTCCCATGTGGTCAAAGTCTGCTTATGCGTGGCCCACCATATGGAAGGTGTAGCGCGCAGTGCTATATCTAATGCCGGTATGCGATGTTCAGCTGCAACTGATACAGTATATTATTGAATAAATGAATAGACGTTAGTTGAACCATCACAAGTGGGGATTGGACTTACCTTGGTTCCAATCCAGCGCAATGATTTAGTGATCTGCGTGCATCTTCTTGCAGATACTTCATGCATACGGCTTTGCCAATTTCCTAGTCCTGCGTCGGATTCTGATACGCAAGAGCTGTCACATTGCCAACTAAGTGCTCCATCCATCGTAGGATTAATGTATTCATCCCAATTCACAGTCATCTTGTAGATGCAATCAATATCTTGTGCCCTGGATTCTTCCTGGATCGGCTCACTATATCTTTCTCCTTGCAAAGGGTCCAAAGGTGCGATGACCCTAATATCCTTCCCTTCGAAGATCATCTTTTTGGTTTTCAAGTTGATGATCATGAGGTTATCCATCGCCCAGTCTATCCCCAATAATGTTGGATATGGGTTATTGTCGTCAGTCATCTCGATAACCTCGAAGTCCGCAAACTTCTGACTCCATCGATGTCCACAAGTACATTGTCTAATCTCCCAAAAGGTATGGCTTTATGCTGATTTTCTAACCTCAACTGTATAGGTGACCATGCTAACCTTGGTTTCCCCATCTGTTGCCATGTCTGCTTGCTCAAGACATTTACCTCTGATCCTAAATCAAGGATTATCTCATCCATCTCATAATCTCCAATCCGCTTGTAGAGCCTCATTTCTCGGCTTGTTCTTTTATGGCTCTTAATATGGTGAACTGTGCTCTGGAAAGTATCCGTCTTACCGCGTGGTTCATATTGGTTTAGTAAATTCTGCAACTCCACTACACCATCTGCGCTCTTCAATAATTTCATGCAGCTATGTAGGAACTACGTAACAAAAGTGCATGTTTCTGTTGCGGTACTGATTTGATTATACGTTGTTGGCATATCTTGTATGTGCGATGCTTCACTTCACAAAGGGATTCTTGGTGACATAGGTGCTGGCTCTTTGAAGATGTCCTGTGCTTCTGCGAAGACTTCCTTGTTTCTCTCCAGATTGAAAACAGGTGTTTTCCCAGTAGATTTTCAGATCCAGACCGCTTCAACAGGGGTCTGCTTGGTTTGGTGATCTCCATAAGTCGAAGCTTCTGGTTCTTTGTCTTTTCTTGTGGCAATGCCACTTTGTGTCACAACATTAATATGTGGATCTCTAGTCCTTTTCTCTGCTGCGATCATCTGTATATTCGGGTTAGGTGCTTCTTGATTTCTCTTTTGCATTTCTACTACTAACATTGGGCATGCCTCAATGACATGATCAAAAGATTTACAATAAATACAGGTAGTACATGCATTGGTACAGTCTCTAGATAAGTGAACTGGCTGGCCACAGTTATAATAGATCATCTGCCCTCCACCTCTTCCTTGTCCTGGGCCAGTGTTTCTTCCTCTTCCCCGGAATCCTCCACAGACTCTGTATGTGCCTTGATCATACTGCGCATTATCCTTGTTCTGTGGTGTTTCTTCTTGAACTCTGTATTCTCCACCATGCATATGCTCTACATATTGCTTTCTTTCCATCATGAGCTCATATGCTCTATAGTTGGAATCATCATGTCCAACGGATTTACAGAATGTGCAATATAAATTCTTAGGTGTTCACACATACTTTTGGATTAAGTAACAATCATTTGGCCGGTGTCCTCTAGTTCTACAGATCTCACACCATGGCCCTTGGTTCCGATTCAGTGGATTTGGTGCTCTACTGTCTAGGTAATCTTGAAACAAAGGACATCATTCTTTCAAGTGTCCTTCTCCCTTACATCTGGTACACCAGATTTCTTCTCTTTGTTCTTTTACCTTCTTAATATTCTGTAACTATCGTGTCAAGGTAGCTATCTGATTCTGGATCTGGACCATTCCAGTGCTAGTCTCTCCTATTGGTGAAGCTTCTAATTTCATCGCGATCTCCAAGGATTCTCCCTACAAAGCAACCTTTTATTGCATCAACGATAGTATAATATGGGGCAACAACGTAGCTATGAACCACTCTTGGTGATGTTGCGGTGCTATGTCAAAACTGACTTGGTCTAACAATGTTTTAAACTTCTGGTCGAATTCCCAGATTGTTTCATTGGGTTTCTGCTTAATCTCCTTTAATTCTGTTATACATTGTGATTCTGACTTTGGTTTCTTGAACTCTCTTAAGAGTGCAGCCTTAATATCCACTAAGGTTCTATTCTGTCCTACAAAATACTTCATGAACCAGTTCAGGGCTCTATTTCTGAATGTAGTGATGAGCTGTGCTTGCTTCATAGCATCATCCCGAACTTGCTTGATGCTCCACATGGCTTCGCATAGAAAACAATGCTGCTCATGGTCTTCTAGACCCGTTCCTCTAAATATTGGCAGTTTAATATCGTCAGTCATTCTCCTTCTTGGTGGCACAGTGTTGTGAGTGGTGTTGGAGATACTATTGCGCGGGATGTTCTAAGTCAAAATGGTATGAGTTGGAAAGGTATGAGTACTCACTCCTGCGGTGTTACTGGTATTAACGCTCTGAGGATTGTGGATATTAACAACTAGAGGATTCTAAACTGGAGGAATCTATGAAATAGGAGGTGCAGTATTCTCAACTGGTGGGTTCCGCGGAGTGATAGGTTGATAGGTAGTTGATGGAGGTGTTGTCTGGCTATCAGGCTTAGCTTGGAACTCAGTCTCTATGCGAAGTTCAGGTTGTTTAAGGTTCTTTTCTGTATTAACCTTATATCTTTTCCCACTTCTCAAATTGTGTGTATCTTCGACAGAGTCTCTATATATGTTATCTACCATTACAGATTCAAAAACTTCTAGGATTTTTACTGCATTCTTAAAACTCCTTTCTCAGCTAAAATCATTTTGATGTATAAAATCAGATTGTTTAGATACTTACCTCTGAATCCTTTGAAGAGCTCTGCCTTTGCTGCGCTATAAGACTTCAGGGTGTCCACAACGAATTCTGTAACGAAACCTTCTAGTATACTATCAACCTAAAATTCGACTGCTCGCGAGAGTGGACTATCTACTTCCTTAAGCCTCTGAATAAGCTCTGGATTCTAGTCGGTAGGTGCTCCTTCTTGGAAACAGTTCTTTCGCTCTGCGAGTCTTGATAACCACTCATGCAACTCGTTTCCAAAACTTGCCCATAAAATTTCATGAATATCTTTCCATAGGTATTTATTTAACCAATCTACGTCGGAGAGACGTGGATGTCTATTCTTCTTTCTTGCAAAATCTCTTTCTGTCCTTTCCACCTAGTTCCATATTTCTTTCTTTTCTGGATGCCATTTTTCGGTACTCATCACCAGTTCAAGTGCGACAAAGGAACCATTTGCTGGTTGCTTATACTGGTCTTGAGGTTTTCTAGAAAGACCCAGGTTCTGCGCGGTTCAGGGAACCAACAAAACCCCCTTTTCACCGTCCCTTTCGGCAACAATTTGCGAGCAGACTGAGGTCTCACCCAAGGAGAAGATAATGGGGAGGTTGTGGAATCAGGTTTCCACAACCAGGTGATGAGTGCTTAACAGACTGGTGAGCAGCGCGCTACAGGACTCGCGTTGCGAACTGGGGACTGCGCAAAGTTCACTTCTTCACGGGTAATGCTTATACACTGGCACATCCAAAGGACTGCACGGCTTGGGAGGGTTATTCAACAACATGACAACGCCATAGAGACTATGCTTCCTCTTCTGTACTTAACCACTTCAATGGAATTTACCTAGTGTAATTTATGCATTCAAAAACATAATGGATTGCAAGCCTTGATAACTTATACACTATAACAACAACATTGTAACTGCGCACTTCCGGTGCTATGCTCAGGGAATCGCACTATACAGACTTCGCTGGCTAAGTGTTTACCCGATTAACTTATGCATTCATCTGAATTAGAAATGTTGGTGCATTCGACATTCATTCACACATGTGGTTACTTAACATATTATCCCCATCTTCTATCATTATGGCGAATACATATAAAAGCAAGAACACATGCATTCACAAACAAGATCTTAACCATTCACATAAGCAAATACACATATGTCAACGTAGAATTAATCACATAACACAACATTTAATGTGGTTCACCCCTAGGATGGGAGCTACGTCCACAGGAACTGCTGTTATATTATTTATGGGAATGGTACAACAGTTCCAATCTGCGCACTCAGCTGCAAACTCTCTTCTCTCTCAGTAGGTCACTGTGCACACAACTATAGAGCCTCTTACAATCGGTCTCTTAACAGAGATCAGTATTCAATAATAATCAAAATAATATTAACCCTTTCCTTTACAAAATTTCCATTTATATAGAGATTGTACCCATAGGTCACGTCTGTTACAATCCATAGGCCAAAAAACCCTTAGGTTACAAAATGGTGTGGTTACCTGCCGACTCGGCCTGTCACAGTCGACAACTTCTTTACACTCTTCTGGCCGTTCTGCTGGACCACTCGCATCTCGCATGCCCTTCTGACATCCGCAGTCTTCACAAAACGGTTATACTGCATTGTGGCATGTCGCTTTCCGCCCCTCTGGCCTTCCTGTCGCTGTCAGCTTCATGGCTTAGCTTCCAACTGTTTTCCGCCACTCTCTTGACAGGTCGCTTTCATCCACCTTCATGCTAATCCATACCCATTCCTGGGAATCAAGGAGTCGCTTACCCAAACAGGTCTCTTTCGCTGCTCGACCTGTCTTTACCTTCTTTACCCAAAATAGGTCCTCTGCTGGCACTGTGTGGTGCTACCACTTTGCGGGGCTGGTACTTAGCAGCGCGGTTCTTACCTTGTCGATACTGCGTTGCGCTCAACTTTGCAGCTCCCCAAAATTGTCTTGCAAAAACTGCCTTACTTGGGCTAAGCCCAATAATCACCATTAAAAGATCCTATCCAATGATATCAAAGAAGTGAAGAAAAAATTCCACAGTCCAGCCATCCGGACCGGGAGTTTTCTCCTTAACAAAATTTTTCAGGACCCCTTTAATTTCCTCCAATGTTAATTCACACCCAATCTTCTTTCCATCATCATCATTAAAAAAATTAGGATATAACTTAACAAGCTCCATCTAGTCCGCAAAATTATTTACTGAATCATGTTTATATATATTTTTAAAGTGGGAAACAACAAAATTATGTAAAGAGGACTTGTCAGACACGATCTTACCTTCATGATTTTTTATTTCCCAAATGGAGTTAATGTTTCTCCTCTGAGAAACAAATCTCAAAAAAAAATTGTGTTTTGGTCTCCTTGGGAAACCCATAACGCCCTGCTCTTAAGACGCCATGTATTTTCAAACTAATTTAAGATTGAACCTTTCTGCTCCTCCAACTTCACAATTTTCTCTTTCCTGCTCACCAAAAAATAGTCTTCATCAATATTGAATTCTAAATTGGAAAGCTGATTTTCAATTGTACACAGTTCCTCAGCCATGGAATTCTTCTTTTGTTTGTCCCACTTCACAACATCAGCTCTAAGAGACTTGAGATATTTTGACAAAGATAGGAATGGAGAAAGAGTCTCCTCACAAGTAAGAGCAGATCAACGTCCCCTTACAAAATCACAAAAGACATTATCTGCTAGCCATGTACTGTTGAATTTAAAGGGGAAGAAATTGAAATTATGTTCGAAATCCAGTTGAGGAGTAATAGCCCTATGATCTGAAACATTGGTTGGAATGCACCATGTACGATATCTCCCAACTTCATAACCCAGACTATCATTCACGACGAAGCAGTCTAAGCGCTTAGCAACTCCAGCCCTTCCCACACTACCATTTGACCAGGTAGGGACTAAAGAAGTTGGAACAATATCAATAGGCCCAACAACTGAAAAAATGTCCTTAAAATAAGTATCCAAGGGATCATAAACATTTCTAAAGCCCCAAATTTCTTCAACAGGCATTGTCATATTAAGATCACCGCCAATTATAAGGTTTGGGTCATGTAGCAATCCATATGAACATATCCTATCCGAGAATGGATTTGTATTACTGTAAGGACCACATATGTTCAATATACTAAATTGATGGTTCACCCCTTTGAATTTGACTTCTAACTTTATACCTGCACACATAGCAAAGGGAGAAAAATCAGTAACCAAGGGATTCTAGGATACTACTAATCCTCCTGAGTTCAATGGCATCAATCCCATAACAACTCCATCCCGGTCTCATATTAAGGATAAAATCACAAGCAATAACCCATGTAGTCATAGTTTCATGTAACATTACAATATCAGATCTAGTCGAGTCTAATAATCTCCTAAAGGTGGTTCTTTTGGGTTGACTGCTGATCCCATGTATGTTAAATGATAAAAGGATAATTTAGAACCACCTTCTTGGGCCACATTTTCTCTAAGAGGACCCATAGGAGAATAAAAATCTAGTGCAGAAGCAATAGAGGTAATGTCGGAAACCTTCGGATTAACCCATTTATCTTTATCCCCGGGTCTCTCCTTATCATTCTTTTTTGGTCTACCAATTTTCTTCCTCGTCGTAATATTGGGATTCCTAATAGAATTGATAGGAATAACATCTCCAATTCCACCAGAACACGTCCCAAATATAAGAAGCATAGTTTTATCATTAATGGTAGGGTTTGAGACATGATTTTCCAAATCCAAAGGAAACTCTTCATAAACCCTAATAGTGTAATACCCCAATTTTGACCCTTATGAAATATTGGCTTTTAATGTAAATATTGTATACATGAGATGTATGTTTCCCTAGCGTGGAGCTCAAGGCCAAGGCCCTGCTAGCATATGTTCGGATTTTATTTAAAATGGACAAGTATTTGACATTTTGTTATCCATGTGCTATTAAGCCATGGAATATTGTAATTTGATGTAAATATTAATATTTCAATAAAATACCAAAACTGACTATGGAAGCAACAAATGAGAAGGGGCCATGTGTATTCCACTAGGGAGTGGTGAGGGGGTTGTGGGGATGAAACATATGCTTCCAAATGTCATTTTGAGAACCCATTTGAATTTCCTTGCTGACATTTAATTCTGTTGTAAGGAAGTTGTTGAAGAATTCAGTCCATGGCTTCAATGGAGCATGGGCAGCCCATAAATTCGTATCGCAGGTATGGGCGCTGTTTTTCTTGTACCACAAGTCACTCTACCAAATGGGATTTGGTTCTTCCTCATTCTCATTCCATTGTTGAACATCCCAGCATTAGTTTTCATCCATTACACATGCCTAGCAGTGAGAAAAAAACCAGAAATCGCAACTTTGCAAGAACCCATGTTTTGAAGAGCTATAAATGCCCAGAATTTGGCATTGACAGTAAAATCCAATGGGGGATCCATAGATATGAACCTTGGGGTGAATTTGAGAGTATTAGATACCCTTAAATCCATATAAAAACCCAGTTTATATAGCCCAGAATCCCAGTGACGGGATTGAGTTATTTGATCACCGAATTGAGAAATTCCAAGTGTGAATTCTAGAACAGAGGTTGGGAATGTTTGATAAACCCAGTGAAGGTTGGAATCTCAAGGATTTAGCAGCTTGGACCTTTCTATGCCAATCCTGAAGAGCAATGGAGGGAAGGGACGCCCGAGGGACTGTGCAGCAGAGAAGGGGACTTTCCTTGTGTTGGGTGTGGTAGGTACTATGGGTGCCTTGACTGTTTGAATTATCTTGAGATGCCTGTAGCTCCGTGGTTGAGCTCACTGTCTTAGAATTTCCCTCCTTTGTCTTTTGTATGCTTGATAAACCCAACTGTGTGTTGGCTTAGCATAACTGTTGAGTGAAACCATGGTTGTGAGTGAGCCCATCTAGTTCCTCCTTAGTGGATGCACAACCCAGCTCGGGGGTGATCTCTCAGCTGAAAGAATATAGGCTGGACAGATATCTATGGTTGGGTGGAACGTTTCTCTCACATAGCCAATTTTTTGGACAACTTCATCTCAAAGATAAGTGTTCTCTGTGGTTAAATTATATGCATTATGTGTTCAACAATGTGTTAAGTCTGAATGATAATTATTCATGTTAATGGAATTGGTATGAATCTATGCATAGCATGAGAAGGGGATTGATTCTCTGCATATTGAATCGCCATCTACTTGTGATAGATATGTTGATGTATTAACATTGTGTGTGTGCAAATATGATTTAATTTCGCTGTGTTTATATTGAGTATGAATATGCACACATAAGTTTTTATTTATTATGAATTTCTGAGTAATGTATGGGGCCGAGTATACCAAATAAGCCCTGGAATGTCAGTCATGTTCCCTCTGTGGTTTGGAATGATGGGAGGGGACGTGACAAATAGACCCAACATTAAATGAGGAATTATTAACAACAGGGCAGTCACTAGTCAAAGGAGACTCAACAAGACCCCTAAAAGACCTATCATTAATGGGAGAAGGAGAAATCGCTCTATTCATATCTTTGATCAAATCTATAGGACATATGCTACCACCACCAGGCACACCAAAAGGACGAAAATCTAAATTAGTAGGAGGAACACTAACACACTTCTTTGAAACATCCACAACCAACACATGTAATGCCTTAGACGATGAAAAAAGACATCGATGAGTAGTCAAACATGAAACTCTTTGGGTAAAACTGGCGAATCCATATCAAATATTTTCATAGAATCCAATATTTCATTAGCAGTAAGAAATTTAAGAAGGGGTAAGAAACTACGAAACTTACCCATAAAATATTTGACCAAGCTTTCATCTAAAGGAATGGGAAAGGATAAATTTTGTTCCGTATCGTCATGCTCGTCTCTGGAGGAGGATTCTTCAGCCGAACTAGCAAGACTATCAATTAAATCAAAAGTGCAATCCTAGTGCAGATGACCAGTCCTATGGCATTTGAAACACCTAACGGTATTTTCCAATAATCAAGTCTTTGAATAAAAACCCTTCCTCCCACCTAACTTCAACTTCCTGAGGTAATCCTTCAGAGATATCCATCTCAACCAAAACCCTAGGGCTTCGCTAGTCTATAGCCAACATGGTAGATTCTTCTATCAGAATAAAATGACTAATGGAATTCGCACGGTTCATGAATGCCCGAAAACTCCAACAATGAAGGGGGAAACCTGGTAACAGTCCCATAAATTCCTTTTCCTTATTTTTTCCTTCCACGGATCAAAGGCCGAGTGCCATCTACTTAGAACCAAAGATACCGAGCCAATAACCTAGAAACTGGAAAAAATAAGTTGCAATGATTCCTCTGAGAGAAAATTAAAGTACACCCATCCATTGACGAGCATAATAACTCTCATCACGTAATTAATCAATGGAATCCACACCTTCAAGATCCAACCTAGCATTTCAACCCTGTTCAACTTGATATACTCAAATTTCCCAAGTAGAGCTTTCGAGGATAAATCTTGAACCATGTACATGGTTACATCTTTTCCTAAAATGCATAGAGATCTACCCTTTCATGCTTTTTCAGTCTTAGCCCTATGTCAGACTCTAGCATTTTTGCCACAAATTTTTTTCCAGGCCCTATAATCACCCTGGATGTCTAAAATCTTCGGAAGAGGATCACAATTTGTACTAGAAGGGTCAAAAAATTTGGATACTGAAGCAGAGCCATGCTTAGGGGGGAAACCCTAACCATTCAATGTAGAAGAAAAGATAACCTGAGAGTTAGGGTTAGTCCTCACACATAACGAAGAGAAAGCTGGTGATGTGACATTTGGGTATGGAGAAGCCACCAACTCCCCCCTCTCATTGACAGATTTGGCAGAGGATGTGTCCTGATCCCAATTCATTTTCCAGCATTGGTTAAGCCCCACCAGGAAACTACTTTGCAGGTAAGTAAACCACTAGGAAAACAACCGTCACCAAAAAAGCTCACCAAAGCCGGATAATAACTAAAAAAACACCTAGCTCAAAAACTACTAAAAAAAATATACTGCATAGAAAAAACTAGGCTTCCCACCTTTTTACTTGGTTGGTACTAGGCCATCCTTGATAGATGACAGACTCCAAGTCTGCAACATATCTTCTTTAGAGTCCTGAACTAGGTTTTCATAAAAACAAACCCTAGTTTAGCCATCAATCTAGCCACTCCACTCAAATTCACTTCTACTCTATTATTTTCATATTTATGTTATTTCATATATCTCATATATGTTTGTGGTTTATTTTTATAATTACAACTTTTAAAGGTAAATTAAATCAATTATATTTTAATTAATGCTTATTTATTGTAATTGTCAAATTTTTTAAAAATGCTACGTAGATATGTCGATGTTGAAAATAACATCTTCATATAGGGGTGGTAAGTGTGGGGATCATTCTTGATCCCAAGGGAAGTTAAAGAATTGATCTCTATTAAGGTTTGTTGATTTTAAAAGATTTGGAGTTAGATAAATCTTAGTCCTAAGAGATTCCTAAATAATTATAAGCCATATGTATCATAAGACTAGTCCAAAAGATGTCCAACTTTATAAATTTGTTGTAAGAACACAAGTCTTAGCATACAAGCAAGGCAATGTAGCCAAAGGTATCATATCATCAAGTTTTGAGAAAGTTCAATGTTTGTGCATAAAAGTAAGCCAATGTAGTCACAACATCCTTTAAAAAAAAATGGTTTAATATTGTATCAAAAGGTGTTGCAGTTAGGCTAAACAATTACATAATACAAAATGTAGAGCATGTTGTTGAGCCCTCAACAACTCCCCAAGTCATGCAACTTGGAGCCCCACTTTAAATTTTTGAATCAAAGACCAATGGTCCAAATGTACTCTTCCTCAACCATGCTTCACCAATTTCAACCTAACTATGCCACATTATGGCTGGTATGTTATCTGAATGATCCTCTTATCATTGTTTAAGCTTAGTACATCCTTCAATTGTTTTTATCATTTTACCTTAACCTATCTTGTCATGTTGCATGTTTGTGGGGAAACCTCAGTCACCCTTCAACTTTTGCCTAAGATTGAGCTATCAATCCTTTTCGAGTCTAAGTGTTTTTGGGTTTTAAGTTTCCACACTTGTATATGACCTCAAGTTTTATCTTGACCTGTAATCATCCTTTATTAAGAGCCTCTTGAGGGACCTTTAAGTAGAGCGAACACTTAAAATATCTTAAGAAAATCCCTTGAGATGTTTTCATTTGTAAATCCTCATTCGAATAAATGATTTTTTCACTGATATATTGCCCAAAAAGAGACTTTTCCACTAATACATCGACGATAAAATCATTTATTCACCAACATATTGCTCCTCAAAAGTGATTTCCTCATTGAAATGTCGATCATTTATTCACCAATATATTGCTCCTCAAAAGTGATTTCCTCATTGAAATGTCAATAGAGAAATCGATTTTCCCCACCATCATTTCAACAAAAAATCCTCTTTCTCTTGCGATAATGTGAGTGGCCCAAAAGTTTTGCTTTGTCGAGGATTATGAGATTTTCCCCATACACCTTTTAGTCATTTATAAAAATACATTTCTTCATCGATGTGTTGACTAGGAAATCACTTATTTTCACTGATACACCTTTACTTGAGTCCAATAGGCGAGCAAATAATTATTGTTGTTGACATGCCATTTTCCCATAAAATGAGTACACTTCCCAAAGCTCATCACATTTCACAAAGCATTAGCCATTTCATGTTGACACATCAGCAAGGAACCTTGTCGATGTGTCAACAGGAAATTCTCTTTTCACAATGACATTTCAGCATGCTAATGACTTTCTATTGTCAGTAACACTTTACTCCACAAGTTTGAAATTTGAAAAGGTTAAAATAAAAGTAACAAGGCAATGAAATAAAAAAGGAGTAGTCTAACGGCGCTACGATTTCGCCTGGGATCTCTCCTTTTCGGCCATCGTACGGTAGACCCCTCCTCCTAGTGCTCCGTTTCGGTGGTCCGAGTTCTGGTGGTCCCACACAATATTCCTGAGGATCCTGGGTTGCCAATCTGCCGTCACATGTCTGGATGAGCTTCTCCTCCCCTCAACGTCCTGTCCATGCATTAATGCATTCTACCAACCCGACGTAGATTTTTTTTGAACCAGCTAGTTCTCCCGCTCCCACCGCAGGTCCTCTGTTCCCATCTCCTCTATCTCTGCATCACCCCTAGTTGCGAGCTTGGGCCGTTGCTGCATTAGCCACAATCGATTCCAGTTCAAGGCTGCATCCGTCAATCCTCACTGAGCTGCATCCGTCACTCCTCGCTGAGCTGCAACGTTGTGAAATACTCTGGATCCAGGTAACCTTGAAATATCCTAATCAAGCATAAAAATAACCTACAGATCCTCAAGTCCTGCTTTCTAGTTCTCAATGCAAATGAATTCACAATGGACATCATGAAATTTGCAGAACAAAGTTATAAAGACTGTATTTTATTCTCAAAAACACCAACTTCTACATTGTTTATATCGTCCAAAAAGAGTCCCCCTCAAGTGGCATGAGTCCTATCTTTATAGACAAATCTTGCTTCCAAGAGAAATAACAAATACTAAATATAGATCGGACTCCAATATAGATCTCATATGGTTACACCAGTTTTCTAAAGTCATAAATAGTTCCAGGATTCTTCCTCATTCCCATTGAATTCAAAGTGCCAATGATTGTCGAATTCGAAATCATGTTGTATGGGTTATAACAGCTTTCCCACAATACATTCAAGGTGGTTGTTGAGCCATAAATATAGGCAAATCTATTTTCCTCATGAGGTGTAACTTCCAAAATGAATCTGGATCACTCTGGCATATGAAAAATGGATTTCCAGGGTTTTTATAAATTCACCTTCTATCAATTAAAATCATAAATTTTATCATTTTATTGCCTATATATCAAGAATGCAAGTAGTTGGAAGTTTTGATTCCATCCATAGATCAATCAAATGTTAATGCATCGAATTCTTGCTTGGAATCTTCTATTCTTGTTGACTTATGCAATTGTTTGTTTCTCCCATATTAAATCTTGTGCTTTGTAAAGTGTTGTTGTTCCTGAATCTGCACAATCTTTAACATTAATGGTTATCAAAACTCATTAATGGTGGTTCATATTTCTGATATTCTAGGAGATGATGTGAATGCATAAATCTAGAAGCTCCATTGAATTCATTCAGTGCGGAGTCTTGAACCTTTGACTTTATACCCAAGTATTTGATCTCTTGTTGTTTGATTGCACTGTTGTCTTCATATACTAGCCTCACTTGATAACTTCAAATTGAAGCTTAGTATGCAAGCTTAAGGGGTTTTATTAGTAGATATTATATAACTTTACATAAACTAAGTAATGTCCAAACTTAAACTTCAAATTCACTATATAAATGGAATTATCTGAAATAGCTTTCTTGTATACCTTGTAACATTTATGGCTCATGATTAGTGGAATTTGCAGGAGCAAGCTGATAAAAAAAAAGTTAATGGATATCAAAATGTAAAGGAAGTTGGTAAAAATACTGTCAATTTGTAAGCCCATCATTCCCCCTTGCCAATACTATTGCATGTCCCTATGCAATTCGTCTCCCTCCTCAAAACCTCCTAAATGTAAAGTTGTCCAATTGAAAGTTGGGTATCCAAATTCTGCAGCGCTTTTTAGCTTTCGTGTGAAGAGGAACTGTAGGCATCTCAGGCGCCAATTCTGGCATGTCTTCTTGAACTCAAATCCTATAGCAATGGTATTGGTGGATGCAACTTTATCTTCGTTATGTGAATTCATTGCAAGGATAAAGATGTCAAACTTTTCAATGGCATGAAATGCCGCAACCCCGCATTTGTTATACGAGTATTTGAAATATTTAGAGATATAAGGGTTGCCATTCCTTAGATAAATTCTAAAGCACCATTAGTGAGATAAGAGTTTTGAGATAAATTTAATGACGTCATCGAAGTCAGGACTTTGATATTTTTTACTACTGCCTCTGTAATACTTCCACCACATAGCTCCAATGACTAAAGCTTCTTGAAGTATATTAAATAGATTGTGTTGTTATCCGTGATATGGGTTTGAAAATGATGTAGATGTGTCAAGCTGGTCAAACTTGTATAATAGACAATCCAATATATGTAACTTGTCGCATGTCTAGATTCATAGATTTAAGTGATGTCAATCCAGATAGCCTTTGCAAACCATTATTAGTTACTTGAGTGAATGATAGGTTCATGATTTCTAAATTTCTTAAATCTAATAAATCCAAGTTCTCTAAAGAAGTAAGCCCTCTCAAACATTCTATTCCCTCATCTCCAACTCTACAAGAATCCAAATTTAAGTTCTCCAAGTTTGTTATTCTTTAAAATGTACTAGACCAGCATGTGTAATATTGTTATAACCCATGTTCAGAGTCTTTAAATTCAAAAGTCCTTCAAGTTTTGACATCCAACACCAGTTATACAACATGAATTAATGTTGAGATACAACAAAGCAATAGGACCTAAAATTGTATCCATGCAAGCCACAGTATCTGGACTGAATGGAGAGTCATCTGGGCAAGCTGATTGTAAATTTGTAATTATGTTAGAGTCATCACGGAAACAGAGCTGATTTGCCTTTTGATAGTCCATAACAGAAATTCAGAATGTGAGCAATATAAGGTACCGGCAGGTTTGATGCAGGCCTCAAATGTTCTAATGGACAAGAGTTGCTATTGCATTATGAGAAACAAGAGAGCAGTGCTCAGTTATCAGGGAAATCTCACAAAATAGAGAAATCAGATTTTGAAATTGGACATTATAGAGCAAAAGGGATTATTTGTATTTGTTAGTTTCTAACCTTTGCCATATATATTGGAATAATAGGCCCTCACCATTCCATCCACCTGTTCCTGCATAATGTGCCCATATATTGTTCAGATATGCTCTAGAAGTGATGCTGCAGAACACAAACTATTAGTCAAACATAAAAGAGTAGTTTTGGTAAAAACTAGAAAGTTCTCTACTAGTTTGCATAAAATGATAAGTAGAGAACAATCTATGAATTCATAGTGAATGTTGAGCCCATGATCACCTAATCCAAGTGTTGTTAATGTCTTGTGTTGTCCTCCAACTGTTTCCAACTTTGGCTCCCCAGGTAGCAGGATTATCTACTCCCCTACAACAACATTTTGATATAAGATGATATCAATATGTAATCATGAATGAATAGAGACATTTCATAGAACTTTAAGACGAATTTCATATTTTGTATAGGATGATATCAATATGTAATCATGAATGAATAGAGATATTTCATAGAACTTTAAGACGAATTTCATAGACTTGTACTCAAATAAAAACCTACCATTCACATAGTGAGTAAAATATGGGACGCCCTGTTTTCAGAAGTGCATCTCTCATTTTTGGGTACCTGTAATTTAATATAGAGACTCAGTCGTCCAATACTTGAACACGAAAATCAAATACTTAGTTTCCATTTGCAATGGGGCAATTGAATTCAATAACAGAAGCTTACAACTACAAGAGTCTTAAAAGTGATCTGGAAGCTCGTCAAAGAATAAGAGCCACAATGTTTTAACATCTATCAGAGAGATCAATAACTAAACACTTACAAAACATAGATTAGGCTAAAATTGAGTTCTTTGAACAAGTCCTTTACACCCATCCATCTCACTAGATCAAAGCACAATATGTCAATGTATTATTACACGAAGAGATCTCACTTCATCCACTTTCTTGTAAGCAATGGTTATTAAATAGTATTTCAGGGTGCAAAAACATTGAGGTTTGAAACCTAGGCATTAAAGTTTACACCTTGGGTCTTTTTCTATTCCTCTAGATGCTTATGCTCAATGGATATGACATTTAGAGGCATCTATGCTAGTTTAGAGTTTAAAGGGACATCTAGGTGCAGAGAGAGGAAAGTACAGATTAGTAAAATCCAACCAGTTAAGTAGACTGGAATTGAATATTCCCTGATCCAAGCTGGAAATTTTTAAACTTAATGTACATACTTGATGATCCACCAAGTATAACAACCAATTGAATTGAAGATTGTAAAACTTACCGGACTTCTGGTCTGCTGCCATCAATAAAGTAGTTGTCATATTTAAGATATTCCAGTCCCTGTCATGAAATGGAGGAGAATCAGTGTGCTTATTAATAATTTCATTATCTTCAAAATTTGCATTGTAAAACACTATGAAACGAAGCAGGAGTAATTGGATGTATATACCCAATCAAGAAATGTATCTGCATCTGTTTGCTCATATCCCAAGGAACTTGGCTGTTGTTTTGAATAGGTATAGTGCACCCCAAAAGCATCCCAAAAGCCTTTGATTTCTTTTGTAAGGATTTCCTTGTTGACCAAAAGTTTAATTTAACAACCTACACTCCCACTGGAAAGGTTTTTACATCTACTGGCACGAAGGAAAGGGAGCTTTTTCTTGGAGATCTCACAATGTGACAACACAGTTCAGAAATAAAAATTATTACAACAGATAGGGAGAATTTATTTGGTCCACTGAGTGCCAAATTAGAGGGTGATATCAGCAGAAGAATGATGCTTCTCCTAAGGTTATAAACTTATATGACAACAAAAAGAGTAGGAGTATCATTTCTTCCTGACTTTTAACATTATGCAAGCAAAAAATGCTAGAATGAAAGCTACAAGAAAGTTATAATCTCAATTGATTATGAAGACTATAAGATTCCATTAAATATTATATTTGAATGCAATTTGAAAAGGGTGGATTCATCAAAGACCTCCTTCAAGTTGAAAAATCTTAGATAGGATAGTTTCAGTGACACGGGAATGAATTCCTCAACAAATTCTCAATAAATCTTGGCACTAAAATAGGCTGGGGATGAGTTGAATATATTTTTAGAGGATATTATATGAATATTTAGTGGGTTCGATAGATTTCGCTGGGAAAGCTGATTGTAAATTTGTAATTATGTTAGATTCATCAAGGAAACAGAGCTGATTTTCCTTTTAACAGTCCATAACAGAAATTCAGAATGTGAGCAATACAAGGTACCAGCAGGTTTGATGCAGGCCTCAAATGTTCTGATGGACAAGAGATGCTATTGCATTATGTGAAACAAGAGAGCAGTGCTCAGTTATCAGGGAAATCTCACAAAATAGAGAAATCAGATTTTGAAATCTGACATTATAGAGCAGCAGTGATAATGTGGCCCCTTGACACTTGTCAGATTCACACACTTTTACTGATGCTTGCTTCAGGATGGGCTCTAAACCAACACCTCACATGAAGACTACTGTGTAAGCACCCAGACAGTTTGATGTCCAGGATCAGCATGTGTACCTAAATCCAAAACGTAGGGGATAGTAAGACCATAACACTTATCTTCACAAGTCATTATGTGCAAGCATGGCAGGTTTTCTGTGGATCTTTTTCTGCTGTGTGTAGACACTTTCTTGAGCCCATTTTCTACATTTTTTGAAGCAAATCTCAAAACAAAGCCTTGCAAATTTATGAGGTGGGATATTAATGGAAGGTTTTGGAAAATGCCCTACCTTGAATCCTCTCGTTCAAAGCATAAAATGCCAAAAGGGGGAGCACCCAGCTTTATAAATTAGACAGGTGGCATAAAGCATCATCTGATGGGCTCGTTGGAATGTTCTACAAAGTGAAGAGTAGAAACACCAATCAACTTAAAGCGCTAAATAAAGGTATCAACTAAAATTTATGGTAGTTGTTGAACTAGGGTAAAAATGCTATTCAAGGAAGATAGACTGCATTCCAAGTAATCAGCAAGCAGTGAGCTTAAGAAATGCCCAGGTCAACTTGTTTAAAAGTGAAGAAAAAACAAAGTAAAAGGGGCATCATAACATATTGAAAAAGGAAACTCCAGTTCTGAATTGATCTTGCATGCATGTATATAGCTGGCTATTTACCTGGCAGTAGTTATCTAGTCATCAAGATTAAGAGATATTTTTAGCTTTAGATATGAAATAATTCATTAAAAACAGATCTAAAGAGTGATATTAATAACTTCGGTTATTTCTGGAATTTATTTTGCAATTTTCATCATTTAAATTTCCAGATTTTAAATTAATCATCCATTTGGCTGAAAGGTTGCTTCATTTCTTTTGGATAAACATAACAACAAAACACTCTTTAATTTCTTCAAGTTTTTATCTTTAAACTTCTGCAATTTGAGCATCCACTTTGAGTAAATACTTTACTTGATTGATCGATTAAATTCATCATTTAGGGGAGTTACTCTCAATCCATTCATAATTCTGGAATTAACTATGTGATTGGCTCATTTCTCATTTCCAAATTTCAAGCATTTGTCAAGCATTTTAGGGTTTGTTG
The DNA here is from genome assembly GCA_027924585.1 of Larix kaempferi. NCBI lineage: Eukaryota > Viridiplantae > Streptophyta > Pinopsida > Pinales > Pinaceae > Larix > Larix kaempferi. Next base: position 21,625,537 of record BSBM01000858.1, read on the forward strand.
ATGCTTGTATGTCTCCACATAATCTAAATTTCTAATGCATTTACATATTGTTTTGTAGGCATCTGTACAAAATGGGCAAGCGAGGAAAATGGGAGGCAATCATGGATCTTGAGGTGCAGGACCCTATAAACATGATCACATTTTCTAGTAAAGACCTAGTTTGGTCTGAAATACACCGAGAAAATAGGAGCATTGATCGTGTTACCTTAGTAACTTCACATAGAGTTCTTTCTTTTATCAAAGGGGAGGAAACAAACCCTGATGCTCCATGTACTTTTGTACATCGACAAAACAAACAACCAGGAAAAAGAGACAGTGCTGCCTTGCGATATGAACTATAAGTATTTCAAAAGTGCATTGTATACCTCTTAGCATTGAGACTACATTTGTCATTCATTGTATTTACTAATGGTTAAAAATTTCCTATGTAGTTATCATTGTTAATATGGCCTAGAGGATAAAAGAGGAGGGGAGTCAACTAAACGAGGGCCAAAATGGCAATGAAGAGGGGCTGCCAATGCCATTTCATTGTGAAGGTTATGGTTCAAAGTCCCCAAATAGAAATATTGACTTACAATGTGTCTGAGCATGAAGATTTGCAAGGATTTCCTTGTCATGGCCAACGTGACACTTCAGGTAATGGCAGGACATTGCACAAGCCAAAGCTTTCAAAAGACATTGTGGCATATGTGGAGAGTTGTTTCTTTTCAGGAGTGTCCATTGATTCAGCTTATAAAATGCACATCGAGCGACATGTTGACATGGATGCGGAAACCCGAGATAGGGATTTATTCCGATCTGGGAAAGATATTTTAAACATATACAATCGGTTGTCGAAGGGAAAATATCAACTCCACCAAAAGGATGAAATGAGTGTCAATCTTTGGCATCAAAAGCGACCAGAAGATTTCTTCTTTTATCAAAAGACCAATGGTGAAGAGGTCCCTTTTATAATCGGAATTCAAACAAAAAGGATGTTGGAGACCATGGTCAAGCTATCCCATAATAGCTTAATCGCCATGGATTCAACTTTTAGCACGAATAAATATGGGGTGAGTCGGATGTCAATGATTGATTTAATATGTTTATTCGAGATGTAGTAATTGAATATATTAGATGACTTGAATTTCACATTACATGTTCTTTTCAATACAGCAGTACCAGCTTTACACATTGGTGGATTTTGATGGTCAACAAAGTGGGGTGCCAGTTGCATGGGTTCTGGCTGAACGAAATACTTCAGCAGATATCGCGCTATGGTTGGAGCAGTTGATGCTTAGGTGTTACAAAATCCGTCCTGATTGGAAAGTGAATGCGTTTATGGTAGATGATGCACTGGCTGAAATTGCCACTTTGAGTTAAGTTGAATTTTGTTATGCAACAATATATCTTGCATTTATTCTATGAATGTCACACTTAAACGTTCTAGATATGGCAGGAGGATCACAGGGTGTGATGTGATCTTGTGTGCTTGGCATGTGCGGAGGGCATGGAAAAAAAATATGTATCGGATGGCTAAAAAAGAACAAGCGGATAAGATGTATGAAGAGTTGGGTTCCATTATGAAACACACTTCAAATGATGATGTGGATGATGCAATCCAAGGTTTTCTTAACAAATTTAAAAATGAAAAGAAGTTCTTGGACTATTTCCGCAAGAATTGGGTTGCGGGTGATAAATTCCGTAAGTGCACAATCTCTTGTTGATGTTTCAATTTTGTGTTTCATTGATATGACATGCTTTTACTAACTTAGTTCTGTACATTTAGGGATGTGGGTGAAAGGTTGTCGACAGTTTCCTCATGCAAATCAAGAGACCAACAATGCCGTTGAGTCCTACCATTGTTATCTAAAGACAAACTTCCTATCTGATCGAAGGAAGAAATGTGCACGCAGGATGGACTGGCTGTTGTACATGCTCCTATGTAGTGTTGAACCTTGTTATCGGTACAAGGAAATTTTGAAAGAATAAGGATACCTTAATAACTACAGGAAAGGAAAACAAATTGAAAATTCAGTGGAAAAGGCTAGAAGAATTCCGGACAGTGATTGCTTCCCACACGGGAGCACACCACATGCTTACTGGGTGAGGAGCCAAACATATTGTGATAAAAATTACCTTGTCAAGCGATATAGCACAGATTTTATAGTTTGTGAATGCCCATGGTCTCTTTGTGGAAATATTTGCAAACATGCCATTAAAGTCAATTGGTTATTCTACCACTCAGGTGATTCATATCCATTACTTCATCAGGATGCAATGCCTACCACATTCAACGACCCCCCTGAAATAAGTATGGAGCCCCAGAACCTCAACGTAGATGTCGACACCACACTTATGGCTACTTGCAGTTGATTAAAGATAGCCCCCCCCACTACTCTGAGCAAGACCAACCAATTGATTGATATGGTTAAAAAAATGTTGGATGAGGCCAACAATTTGCACGTTATGGATTTTGACTTCACAGTTGGGTTGGATGCTCTTGATTCATCTTTGAAGAGGAAGAAGAGTTTCCTTAGCCCTACAAAGAAATGAAGGAGGAGAAAACCAAACAATGGTTTGGAAATTGATTTGAATATCCATGTATCTGAATATGAACCGTTTCAGTTTCAATACCTCAAATAGCGGGGACATCCTCGAGCAAAAAAGGCATTGCCTATGGTCTCAGGTTAGTTTCATAGATTTTATATATTATGGTGTGTTGTTATTTGAATCCCAAGAAGCGCAATGCTTTACACCTAAACATGATAAATATTCTAGCACTGTTTAACAAGTCTTGGACATATATAACTGAAGAATATATATATATATATATATATATATATATATATATATATATATATATATATATATATATATATATATATATTGCTTAAGGATGGCATGCCCCAACTTTTATATGCCAATAAAATTTCTAGTGATGTATGCTTTTTTTACAAAAATATGTTTTAATAAGGCAAAGGAAACCAAAATTTTAAACATGCAAATGCACTTTTACAAAAGAATAGGAGTCCTTTACATGACCAAACAAAAACAATTTCTTGTAGCAGTGATGCATAGTCCCCCCGATAGTACAAAGTACAAGAAAATAAAGATGTTTGACAGAAAATCAGCTATATTAGTTACCAAATCTGCAATGTAACTAGCAAAAGAGTTATAACTAAAAGAAATACACTGATAAATATCCAATAAGGATGCACCAGTAGACTGAAGCCACTCCCTACTTTTAACACATTCAGAAACTACACATTTGCACAGGTGAACAATTGCAACTAATGCTACTTCTCTTGAACTTTTGTTGGCTTTTCTTCCTATTTAGGGTTCAGAGAATACCTTTAGTTTATATATTAAATTTAATAGCATGCCATCAAATTATGAAAACGCATTATAGTTCATCACTTCATAAAAGGTGTTCAGTCAAGTAATTTTCGAACTGAATATCAATAAGATTGGCATAGGGAATTAGAACCTAGTACAATTTAGTTGTCAACAGGAAACAAATTATGAGTGCACAAGTAACTTCTGTGGCATTTAATGTAATTAATGGGGGATTGATTATATATAAAAGAGGCCACATCAATTCAAGACCATGCCCCTTGCTTTCCTAGTGGTGAAATTCAACTACTATTACTTAGCTCTTGGGTGTCATTACCATTCTTTAACATGTGGTGTGTTGTTATTTGCAGAGGTGCAACAGTCCACAATGGTGGCATCAAGCCAAAGCCAAAGGGAGATGCAACACCATCAAAATTATCCTGACATGCCAGGTACATTTCACTTTACTTTTCATACTTTGTGAAAGCAATTTATTTGAATTATTTTATGTTTCATATCTACGTGGTGTGTTAATGTCTGCATAGGTACAACAATCCACAACCTTGGTGTCTAGCCAAAGCCACGGGGAGTTCCAACATGACTACTTAATGGGCGATTCTCCAATTGCTGATCTATAAGGTTTTGGAAAAGGATATGTTATCAATTGTTTGTCAATTACCCTTTTTTATGGCATTGACCTGCTTTAATGTGTATTTTGTTGATGTGTTCAGAGATGCAACACTCCACAACCGTGGTACCAATCCAAGGCCATAGGGAGATGCAATGGCGTCCAACCTTTTCTGTTGTGCCAGGTACGTTTGATGAGACTTTCATATGTTGCATGCCTATATTTCTTTACATGCAAATGCATTTCATAAAGACTATTTCATTTTTTAATTACAGATTATAGAACTTTTCCAAGGGATCGTCCTCCTTCAAAGCATGCCCAATTCGCTGACAAATATCCAGTTGGTGACCTGCAAGGTTTTGAAAAGGCTATGCTATCAACTCTTTGACAATTACCCTTTTTTTAGGCATTACCATTCTCAAACGTCTATTTTCAATGGAAATTGGTTGCTATATTGCAAATGTAGGAGGTTCTCGTAGCAATCTTCCTTCTATTGAACATGCTTGGTTGATGCCCAACTATCCAGTTGCTGATTTCCAAGGCTTAAACTCTTTCAGGGCAATTGTGATATATTTTCTTTGCATTTTCCTTTATTGGTGTGTTGGATGTTCTATTAGTCTTTCCATTGTGCTGACTCATGACACGTTGCCAGGTGATTATAGAAGAAGGGGAGGGGCATCATCTTCTTCTGTGAGAAACCCACCATGCAAGGGCTTCAGCTTGAATGATGACCAATGAGCCATGCCATTTGTATGAAGTTGCTGCACAGATGTCTTGGATCCCGCCTTCGACACTTCTTCTAGTGATATGGGGTCTATAAAAGTATCAACGACTTATCCTCCTTTCATCTAAGGCTGCCCCGAGTGGGCACTGACATCTAGGCCAAATGGTGTATCTTATGGTTTGAACAGCTTGTGAGGGACATATATCCTTGAAGAGGGTTCATAATGAGATTTATTTAAAAAGTACAAAAGTAGAAAATTTTATACAATTCCAATTGGCTAAGCATCATATGTTCTCATAATAACTCAAAAGAATGAATGCAACTTATGAGACAGAAACGTGAATATATATTTTCCTATCTTTTATCACCATCAGGGCTAAACATAAACATGAATAGGGAAAAATTGGCCTCAGAGGAAAAAAGATTTAAAGAGAACGGAATGAATCCGCAAAGAATCAGAGAAAAAGCTGGGAAATACTCTGTTGAAAAACCCTCAGCTTTGCATAATTTATGTTCATTATCTTTCTCATGAGTTGGATGATATTACAAATTGATTGTGGTTCTCACGTCTATTAGTTTTATATGGAAGAAGTAATTCGTGCATATTAATAATTTTGTTGTATTTTAAGATCTCTACTGCCATATGAAACAACTCATTATATAATAATCCTAGCAGCAATGGCCAAAAGACATCATATATAATTCCCGTTTCAGAGTTGTTTACTTAAATTTATCCTTAAAAGAAACCATTGACACCGAGAAAAAGAAAACATTCAACAAATATAGAGAGACATCACCAACAATTTGACACAAGAATCCTGTGAACGATCCTGTTTTATTACTGGTCGATCCTTTGTAAAGTTTACACAATAGCTCCTGGGTGAAAAAATGAAACCTCGATACTTTGAAGAAAGAAGTATTTATACAATTATTTACATCTGCTCCTGTCAGCTTGTATACATCACTTTTGGTCACTCTGCACGCTATTGGGTTGGCCTTCCCCATTGGAACTACAAACTAGTTTGTATACCAATGAAAGTCACCCTTTTTCCCCTTTCCAAGAAAACATCTTCATATTGCAACAAAATTCGAAGAACAAAAATTTGGATAGAACTAGTTAACCTCGCCATGGATTAGCAAGTTACCTGTCAAAAGAAACAAAAATATAATATTTGCAAATGTAAAAAATTAAACAAAATATACAAAACAACATACTTAAATTTGAAAAAAAAACACAAAGTACAAATAAAAAAACACTTCACACCTATTTATCTTCATAGTGCATGTACGTGGCCTTTTTGTTTTGGCGATAGATTGTGAATAGAATGAAGGGTGATGATATTTTGATTTCTTATCCTTTGTTTTATTTGGGGTGAGAAAGGTCCGTTTGCGACCCCTGCGTTATGTATTTGCATTTTGGACCTTTCCATGATTTACAACAGTATTGTCTTCCCCATCTCTGTCACCTTCTTCATTTAGCACATTTTGGACATTTTCTTTTGGAGTCTTTTGGACATTTTTGGACATTGGCAGGCCTAAAGGAACATTATCGGGTGTCCTATCAAATATTGGTGAACCTAAAGGAACACTATTGGGTGTCCTTTCAAATATTGGCGGGCCTAAATGAACACTATCAGGTGTCCTGTCAAATATTGGCGGGCCTAAAGGAACACTATCCGGTGTCCTATCAAATATAGACCTAGAAGATTTATCAAATGAACACTAAACGACATACACATCTTCACCAACATTAGGGGTTTGACTCGTTCCTTCCCCTTGTTCAATACATTCATTCATATTTGATGAAGATGAGTCACCAACATATACAATATTTCTCTGCCATTATAAGAAAACAATGCCAATAAAATGGGTTTTCAATAAAGTATTTCCAATGTGTAACAATACAAGGAGAGGCTTATAAAAATTACACTGAGTGTCTCTTCAACGGACATGATATTGTCCTCAGGACTTTGTGAAGAGTTGCATACATTTCTCTGTTGCAACGAAAGAATGTTTGAAAAAAGTTAGTTTTTTTAAATACCTTGCAATATTGCTATTATATGCAACAAAACAAATATAAATTTGAATAGCAATTGGAAAAAATTACCGATGGTGACTCGTTGAAGATTTTGCGTAACATACTCCAGTCTTTGTTTTGTATAATTTTCTTATGAACAACATTTTTTAGTGCATTTTTTTTCCTTTGAGTGTGCATCATATTCATATACAATTATTCTCACATGCTCCAATGCATCTGCACTCAACTCTTGCACACATTTCACCCCCTATAAAAATAAAAACATAACAAAAATCATGAGTAAAGCATAATCTTGTGAATACATCTAGAAATAAAACATCAATAAAAAACAACTTACTGATTTTTTTATCTCTTTTCGGATGGCAACAGTTTCAACAACCTTCCTATTCTTCTTGAACCGATATTCAATGTCATAATTTTTTCTCTTACGATCTTTTTCCAATTTTGTTGCAGATCTCAACTTGTAGTTATGTCCTCGCGGTGCACCAACATGCAATTTTATGGCTTCCCAAGAATGTACTTCCTCTCTATGTTTATTGAACGTGCAACACTTTCTGCATCGCATACCATTACATTCACTAGCCAAGCAATAGAAGATGTTGCGACCATTACTTTCCTTTATTACTTTATAAGTTAGATCCTCTTGAAATGGTTACCCAATAATGTATTTCGTACATGTAATGCATCACATCAATAAGATTCAATGCTTTAGATGTTTAGATAGAATAAAAACCTGTAATGTGGCCATCTTATTCAAAGATGTGATTATAATTAATGCCTCCAACCAAACAAAACCTTGCACAAAAATAATGGTATCTTTTAAACATTAGCTTTAGCACTAGTATTCATAATTCTAAGTTTATAGCAATAAAATGTTCAAAGATAAGTTAGCAAGATACAATTGTTTTGGGGCAATAAATGATATCCTTCAAATGTATAAGTACGAACCATATGTGTTTGGTCATGTGTGTCAACAAAACAAGTATTTGCACGAGTAGATAATGATTGAACCATTAGATCAATGAATGAACGATCTCTTCCGGGACAAAGTGTTAAAATGAGTAAAGCAAACCACAAGCTTATGTGATGTGTTAAGGTAGAGAGAGAATTTCGGACTGTGGAAATGGTGCCTCAAAGAGACTGTCGTTAGGCCTTTAGGAGAAAACGTTGATAGGGTGATACTTTAAGGTGTTAGGGCTACATCATAAGGTGTGAGTCTTTGGTATAGAATGGCAAGATGGGGTCCTAGGGTTATGAAGATAAGCTAAACATAAAGTTGGACAGTTCCTGTCACACACAATTCCTGTTGGGCACAGTTCCTGTCAGGCACAGTTCCAGTTGGGAAAAGTTTATGTTAGGCACAGTTCCTATTGGAAAAAGATACTGTCAGGCACAGTTCCTATTGGGCAAAGTTTCTGTCAGGCACAGTTCCTGTCAGGCACAATTAATGTTGGGAAAAGTTCATGTCAGGAACAGTTCCTGTCATGCATAGTTCCTGTCAGGCACAATTTCTGTTGGGAAAAGTTCCTGTCAGGTACAGTTCCTGTTGGAAAAAGTTCCTATTAGGCACAGTTCCTGTCGGGTACATTTCCTGTCAGGCATAGTTCCTGTCATGCACAGTTCCTATCAGGAACAGTTCCTGTCATGCACAGTTCCTATCAGGCACAGTTCCTGTCATGCACAGTTCCTGTTGGGAAAAGTTCCTATTAGGCAGAGCTCCTGTCAGGCACAGTTCCTATCAAGCACAGTTCCTGTCATGCATACTTCCTGTTGGGAAAAGTTCCTGTCAGGCACAGTTTCTGTTGGGAAAAGTTCCTGTCAGGCACAGTTTTTGTTAGGAAAAGTTCCTGTCAGGCACAGTTCCTGTTGGGAAAAGTTCCTGTCAGGCACAGTTCCTGTTGGGAAAAGTTCCTGTCATGCACAGTTCCTATTGGATAAAGATCCTGTCAGGCACAGTTCCTATGGGGAAAAGTTCCTGTTAGGCACAGTTCCTGTCAGGCACAGTTCCTGTCAGGCATAGTTCCTGTTGGGAAAAGTTCCTGTCAGGCACAGTTCCTGTTAGGCACAATTCCTATCAGGAATAGTTCCTGTCATGCACAGTTCCTGTCAAGCACAGTTCCTGTTGGGAAAAGTTCCTGTCAGGCATAGCTCTTGTCGGGCACAGTTCCTATCATGCACAGTTCTTGTCAGGCACAATTCCTGTCATGCACAGTTCCTATCATGTAGAGTTCCTGTGAAGCACAGTTCTTGTTGGGAAAAGTTCCTATGAGGCACAATGCCTGTTGGGAAAAGTTTCTGTCAGGCACAGTTCCTGTCGGGCACAGTTCATGTCATGCACAGTTCCTGTTGGGCACAGTTCCTATCATGCACAGTTCCTATTGGGAACAGTTCCTATCAGGCACAGTTCCTGTCATGCACAATTCTTTTTGGGCACAGTTCCTGTCATGCACAGTTCCTGTTGGGAAAATTTCCTGTCAGGCACAGTTCCTGTTAGGCACAATTTCTGTCATGCATAGTTCCTGTCAGGCACAGTTCCTGTCATGCACAGTTCATGTTGGAAAAATTTCCTATCAGACACAGTTCCTGTTGGGCAAAGTTCCTGTCAGGCATAGTTTCTGTTGGGAAAAGTTCCTGTTAGGAACAGTTCTTGTCGGGCACAGTTCCTATCGGGCACAGTTCCTATCAGGCACAGTTCCTATCAGGCAGAGTTCTTGTCAGGCACAATTCCTGTCATGCGCAGTTCCTGTCAGGAACAGTTCCTATTGGGCAAAGTTCCTGTCATCCATAGTTCCTGTCTGGCAAAGTTCCTGCCAGGAAAAGTTTCTGTAATGCACAGTTCCTGTCATGCACAGTTCCTGTCAGGAATAGTTCCTATCAAGCACAGTTCCTGTCAGGCAAAGTTCCTGTCAAGCACAGTTCCTGTTGGGAAAAGTTCCTGTCAGGCACTTCCTATTGGGCACAGTTCCTGTCATGCACAATTCCTATTAGGCATAGTTCTTGTCATGCATAGTTCCTGTCATGCACAGTTCCTGTTGGGAAAAGTTCCTGCTATCCATAGTTCCTGTCTGGCAAAGTTTCTGTCATGCAAATTTTTTGTCGTGCACAGTTCCCTTCATGCACAGTTCCTGTCAGGCACAGTTCCTATCAGGCAAAGTTACTGTCAAGCACAATTCCTGTCAGGCACAGCTCCTGTTGGACAAAGTTCCTGTCAGGTTGGGCAAAGTTCCTGTCAGGCACAGTTCCTGTCAAACACAGTTCTTGTTAGACATAGTTCCTGTTGGGAAAAGTTCATGTCAGGCACAGTTCCTATTGGGAAAATTTTCTGTCAGGCAAAGTTCCTGTTGGGAAAAGTTCCTGTCATGAACAGTTTCTGCCAGGCACAGTTCCTGTCATGCATAGTTCCTGTCATGCACATTTCAGGCACAGTTCCTGTTGGGCATAGTTTTTGTTGGGAAAAGTTCCTGTCAGGCATAGTTCCTACTAGGAAAAGTTCCTAATAGGCATAGTTCTTGTCATGCACATTTATGTTGGACACAGTTCCTGCTGGGAAAAGTTCCTAACAGGCATAGTTCCTGTTGGGAAAAGTTCCTGTCAGGCATAGTTCCTATTGGGAAAAGTTCCTAATAGGCACAGTTCCTGTTGGGAAAAGTTCCTGTGAGGCAAATTTTATTGGTCACAATGAGACTCAAAGGTATACAAGGTCTTTATTCCAGAGCTGAGAAAGACAATTTTAAACCAAGATGTAAAGTTTAAGGAATAATTTGCATCTAGTAAATCTCATGAAACTCCCTTAAGTTTAACACCGAATCAAGAAACTCCCTTCTAAACTTATATTTGAAGGACGCTTTTACCGTGCTTCCCGTTATATATTAGGTCGATCAAAGTTCTTATGTAGGGCATATCTCAAAATTTCCGTTTACACTTTTATTATTCCCTTTCCTCTCTCTGTATGTGGGGAAATACTTGGACACGAATTACAAACAAAGATCATATGCAAAACAATGCTTAAAGTAGATATACCAAAACTTTTCTCAAGTTAAACTATTTCAAAGAGTAATAAACCGAAATAAGGAAATAACTCAAGGAAATTACCAAATAAGAGATCAAGGACACAAGTGTCCATGGAACAAAGCCCATGTGAATGGCTTAATTTAACACAGGAGTGCAATGTCAAAAATAAAACTTTTTAAGTAGGTGAATAAAAAATATCAATCTAAAAGCTTTCCAATTGTGTTTCTCAAAAGAGGTATCAGCTCCAGCTCAGTCAAGCAAGCTGTGCCAGATTTTATTGCCCATATTTCATTGATTTCTAGAATCCATATTCATTTGGTATTTTGCCACTCGTATTCTATATAATCACTGTCCAGTATAGTCCATATTGAACAAAAATCTGAGTTGTTTCTTAAGTTGCAATAAAGGCATGTGCTTAGGTCTTAGACAAAGTACTTGGAATTTGAAACCAAATTTTGCTTTGAAAGCACTCTAAACATACTAAGTTGCTTTTACTCTATTCTCATACTGGTCCCACACCTTTTTTTCAATAGTAGCATTTGTCTCACCAACCCCATTCTGACAAGCCCCAAACCATGCCTACAACTACCCCCTAATAAGCTATCAGCACTGTGTTCACATTATTCCACCTATCTTTCTTAAGGCATAGAATAGATTTATTCCCTTTAGATTGATGTTTAGTTGAATTGACAAGCAAATCAAATAGCAACTCTCAAATTATGTTCCATTAACTGTAAATCAATCAATCAATTATTGCTTTAAATTTTGTCTGCTTATTCTCCAATTGTTTCCAGTTTACACCCTCAAACAATGGTTTGTCCCCAGTCATTGAACTTCTATCTGCAATTACAACCAATAGTTTGCATATTGTCAAATTATATAATATCCTAGATTTCTAATAATAATCTGCTTACAACTGTTATTTTGAATGGCTTTTGGAAGCTATGTTTTACCTAAGACCGTTATCCTCAGTTATAACTGATCCATGGAAGCTTAGAATTGTCAATTAGTATAATGTCTTCCATTCATTCCTGTACAACTACGTCCTTCTAAGTTCTAACTATAAAAAATGCAATAAGTCAACAGTGCTAAATATAGATATGCATTTATTTGCTTGTTTCTATCATGTAATAATCATTTGACCTTGATTGACAGCAATAATATTAGGATAGTTACTCCATTAAATAAAAAATAATTGAGAAGAAGGAACATTGATTATTCAGTGAAGATTAGACTCTATTTGCTTCCACCTTGTCATCCAAAACTTTTGGCCTTCAGGACACAATGTTGAAGACTAAAGTGTCAATATAAATCATTAATATTGTTCTCAACCTAAGATCACAAGTATTTGGGTGAATAAGGGTTCCAACGGAGTCCTTTAAATCCCAATATTTACATCAAAAGCAATGGAGATGATGTAATTATTTTGATAATAGATGTAGATGACATCATCATCACATGTGGCGATGCAAGGGCAATATCACAAGTAAAATCTAATTTATGTTCAACTTTTGACATGACTGACTTAAGCCTCCCACATTACTACTTAGGTGTAGAAGTTTGGCAAACAAATAAACATATTTGTGTTTCACAGAAAAATTATGCCAAAAGTTTGTTAGACAAGTTCAGAATGGTAGATTGAAAAAAAAGATTTACACCTATGGAGAAAAGGCTGAAACTTTCAGCCAAGACTAATTCTAAGGCAGTTAATGAATTAGTCTATAGGAAAATAGTAGGGAGCTTGATCTATCCTGTGACCACTAGACCTTACTTGAGTTTTGTAGTCAACTACATCTCTCAATTCATAACCACTAGAATGCTACAATATGTGAAAGAACATTAGATTTTGGCATTCTATATGGAAAACATAGAGAACCTCGATTGTATGGTTATAAAGATTCAAATTGAGCATGATCGGTGGATGACAAGAAATCCACATTAGGCTATGTTTTCAATCCTGGCAATTGAACAGTTACATGGACCAACAAGAAGCAACATGTTGTCTGCCTTTCTTCAGCTGAAGCAAAATATCAAGCAGCAGTGGAAGGAGCATGTGAAGCAGTTTGACCAACTACCTTGCTTGTAGATATGAATATTCAACAAAACAAACCTACCCTATTGTACTGTGATAATCAGGGAGTTCTTAAGCTGGCAAAGAATCCAATCTTCCACAAGTGTACCAAACATATTGACGTTCATTGTCACTTCATTCGGCAACTTGTAAAGATGGAACAGTTGAGTTACAATTCTGTGCTACAAAGGATCAGACTGCAATACATTCTCACCAAGTCGTTGGGTTAAAAAAAAATTGTAAAATTCAAGGAAAAACTTGGTGTATTTTCTAGATTAACCATTAGGGAAGGGTGTTCGAATATAAAGGTCATCTAGATTCTAAACTATAGACTTAGGCATATTAATAAAGTCACTTGGTGACTTTAGGTTACTTCATGTTTAATTATTCTTTTAAAGTACACATAAGTCATTTTAGGGTTTCTATAATTAGGGTTTGTCATCTCATTATTATAAAGAGAACATTGTTCTCTTCATTTGAGAATACAGAAGAACCATTTTCTCTCTTTCAATTCTCTCTTTGTGTTCTTGGTTTCTTTGTGCATTCAGTTTTTGTAATAATATGTGCCAACTTCCCCTAAGTGGAAACTCTGCTTCATGGCCACGACACAATCCACTACTAGCTATAATCATATATTCTTGATCAATGTAACATTGATTCCCATGAGGTATTTAAACCGTTGAGGCACATAATCCCTTGTTTTCCACTAAAACAATGAACAATGTTAAGATTGTGCATCTCCAAGGGTTTAAATACCTACACTGATCAAGGATATATGATCAAAGGTAGTTCTTTGAAAGTCAAATGTAATAAGTAAAATAACCTTTAAGGTTTAAAGAGCTTTGAAGTTAACAAAAAAACACTAACTACCAGAATTTTTTTCTTATTATCCCCTTCCTTTGAGGAGTAAAACAAATTAAAGAGTATCGTACTTCGAAGGCAAAATGTAATAAGTAAAATTGATTTCAAAGAGCAACAAAGGATTTTAAATCAACAAAAAAGACACCAATCCAAGCTCATAATCACTTATATACACTCACCAACTCATGGTGACAGGTAGATATCTACATAGCTTTTGTCTTTTTAACCAAAATTGAACTGTTTCATCCATATTGCAGGGAACTATTTGAGATTGGTAAGGTAGTAACAGGCATTCATGTTTTTTATTTGTATTGCAATTGCGAAAAAAGGCATTCCCTACAGCTCCCCCTCTGGATACTAACACGGAAATATTAAATTGCTATCTCCTTCCATGATCAATGCCCAGGTCTCTCATCACATCTAAATTTAAAAGGTCTGCAAGGAAGTAAAATAATAAATGGATTTTAGTTAAAGCCTTGTCCACAATGGCACACACTAGAAAACCAGATATAGATCTATTTCCTCGGCCAGATACTATGCTAGGACTAATTAATGGTATCCTTGCTCAAATTAGGACTCTTTCGGAAATACATTTTCTATGATGGAGACAGAGGAAAATATTTTATTCTCCTTCCCAAAAAGAATTGTCGAATTAGATTTTAGTAATGGGTGCTTGGATAGGGTGTCCCTAGAATGGGAAGGATCTCAGTCGATTCAAGATTTAGTCTATGAAAACACTACATTTTTCTATTGTATATACCGAGAAACTATGCATTTAATGGTGACATGCCTTAAGAAAAATGGAGGTATGTTTACCTCCGGGAGACTTTGCTAAGGGGACTAAATCCAAGAAAATGAGGTCATTTGTGCTCCCACTGATGGTTTTCACTTGGTCAAAAGGAAAAGAAGAAGGTTTAGATGGGGAGGTGTAGATAGTATCTCCAAAAAATCTCAAAGGAAAAGACAAGAACAAGCCCTTAAGAAGATGAAAAAATCCCCCAAGTAAAGAAGATGTGTTGTCAATGGCGACGATCTCAGTTGAGATAAAATATTGATGATAGTATAGCAAGCCCCACCCCTTGAAACCATGGAACTAGAAACCCCCTCCCTAAGGTTAACCAACAAAAGCATTGGATAAATATGAAAACACACAAAGAAAGCAACATCTCCCATAGAAAGTGGACAAATGAATTGGAATTGCCATATGAGTTATCTTCTAAAAAAATCCCAAACTAATTGTAAATCAAACTAGACATTGTCGAAACTAACCAACAAAAAAGATCTACATAAAAAGAGGCATAATTAAGGTTGGAAAATATATTTCTACTCCTTAGCATGTAGTGTTTCCACTCTCTTAAATAACTATCTCTCTGAGCTCTATTAATGTCTCGAATCTACTTCATCTTATCTTTGGAGGGGGCACAATGTTAAATATGAAAACCTATGTTTTTAAGGTTTGTTTAACAAGAAAAGCTGCATCATTTTCCTTTAATACAAATGACAAAAGCCACCGTGATTTGTTTTTTTAATCATTTAACTACACTTATTAAGCATTGTTAACATTGCATCTCTATAACAATGATGCACCAACGAGATGCAATGTGAGTCAAAGACTGCCTCCCACTGCCATCGTTCATTGTCTTTTGGGGCTGCAATGTGCCCATATCTGAAAGAAATAGGCTTTACTGCTGTGTTGGGTTGCCCAGACTCATCCTAGCTTTGCCCAGAATTGCTCCTTGAGCAATATGCACAGGTATGTCCTGAAACTCATCCCAAATGAAAATTGACCATCATGCTTGCTATAGCTTACTATCACCCGCCAAAGGTACCCAACCCTGCATTAGGGCACCCCTTGCACAAATGAAGGTAACACACCTGATGGGATCTTTTTATCAACATTGATGGAAGCAAAGAGGAGAAGAATTTGATAGAGCTCGAGGAGACGAAGGGGAAAATGATGTTTCAATTTTAAGAACTTAAAAATGATGTTTCGGATTTGTTTTTCAATTGGAAGAGGATTGACACCTAGGAACACAACCTAATCTCCCAACCACCCAATCTATTGTGTTCCTAATCTCCCAACCACCCAATCTATATTCACTTAGCAATCATTAAATTTTATTATTTTAGGTTGGTAGCCACCAATAGTTCTGTTAAACTATATTTTATCAGGCCATATATATTCCTAATTCAATATATATATTCACTTAACAGTCATTTCAATTTTATTATTTTATGTTGGCATCCACCAATAGTTCTGTTTAACTCTATTTTATCAGGCCATATATATTCCTAATTCTATATATAGTCTCATCGGTTCTAGTAAATTTTTGTTTATGGAAAGCTCAAATATATGTATTTTTCCAAGATGGTGTTTTTAACCTTATTTGAAAAACAATAATTTGGTTGGAAGTCCAAACTTTTTCCCTATCACTGTATTTTTAATTGAATTCTTCTGAGGGGATGGTTTTGAATATCCAAAACATTGACGATACCGAACACATTAATTAATTGGTTTTTTGTTTTGTTTTGCACCTGATGATGTCCTTCTCATTCACTCACCTATTGCCAAGCATCAATGATCGTCGAAATTCCTAGTGGTTTCTCTTTTGATTAAGCTCTGTGATGGGATGATGAACTTTGAAGAGTGTAACATTAGTGATGAAATTCCTGGTGGTTTCTACTTGTAACCTGTAACATTGAAACGCTGGGCAATCGTCAGTTCCTTTCCCAAAACAAAAGACAGAAAAGTTGTGTGGAATTTTAAGCGGAGCGATTTTCTGTCTATGCTACATACACCAACAAACAACACAAAACAGAGTCTAATCAGTCCCAAAATATTCAATATGGAGACAGCGCGGCCAAATAAAATGCTATCGGGTAAAGCTATTTAAAGCTCATCTTCATCTGTGCTACATTGTTGATTTGTGAATAGATCCTGAATACAAAACCTAATTTCTTGGAAATAAACACATACCTGTTCAAATCGGAGTTCAAATCTGCTATAGACCAGGCTGGTGGCCTCGATGGGATTATCTCCTTCTATCTGATACCAGTTCCCGCGACGCGATCGGAGGGAGTAGCTTGTAGGAATGCAGAGACGGGGGGTGGAGGGAGGGTTGCTGGACATGGGAGATGGGAACAGAGGACCTGCGGCGGGAGCGAGGAGCGTGGAGTAGCTGGTTCGAAAAAATATACACCAGGTTGGTCCATGCATTCAATGCATCGACAGGACGTCGAGGGTAGTAGGAGGATATCTGGACGAGGAACATCAGCCTATGGCAGGCGTGGATCCTCCAGAATATTGTGTGGGACCACCGGAATGGACTGTGGAAGGAGGGGTTGAACGAAGCACCGGAAGGGGTAGTCTGCTGGACGATGGCCGGAAAGGGAAGATTTTGGGCGAAATTGTAGCACCGTTAGACTACTCCAATAAAAAATAGGTGCCTTGCTTTCATGTGTCACCTCTTTTAAAAGGGGTGAACAATAGCATTGGAATGTCATTTTTTTATTCGCTCTATCCATATAGCGAGGTTCTCGAAGGAAAATAAGATTTTTGCAACCACTGACCATGAAGGGAGACATGCCACATCATCGAATGATTCCCACTCGCCTACTAGGTAAGATCCTTATGTCCCCTTGCTCCATTTGGAAATCCTTCTTGTGTAGGATTTTAGGGTTTTCTTTATGGTTGTTTATAAATCCATTGATTAGACCATAGTTTGAATCCAATAAGAATTTCTCTAACGTTTTTCGGCTGAACAAACACCTAAATTAACCATAGTTGTGGGTTCTCTTCCCTCCAATTTATTCTTTTAAATTCTAGTGTTTGCATTGGAAATAGTTGATGGAAGTGAGCAGAGGCAAGTAAGCTTCAATTGGCAAAAGAAGTATTTCATCCAACCTCTCTACACCCCACTTCACCCTACCCCAACTGAAAAATTTCAACCCTTGAAAACTGATCATCTTCGCCATCAAAAGCCCTACTCTTGTTGAAATTAACCTTGAGGCATGACACATTGAACCAACGAATCAAACTCATAATGCTCATGATATCATAACCCCAATTCCCTTGTTTTTCCCAATCCTATAAATTTGACAAACACTCAAACTCATCCTTCAAATCCCAAGCTAGGCCATCTCACCCCAACTCTACCTTCAACTTCCACTTGAATAAACCAAACTAACGTGCTCTAATGATTGAATGGCCAACTCGCAAGGCATTCAAACTAGGTGAACCAAGGAAACCCTAATGAACCATGTTCTCAGGCCTCTCACTCCCTAGGGAAATATTGCTAGATTCCTCATGCCCAAATGAAGAAACCTTCCTAAAACGCAGGAAGCAAATCATTGATGCAATTGGATTTGTGCCCACAGCTTACTTAGAAGAAATAAACTTTATTTTTAAATTTATAGGAATTTGCTAAGGTGATTTGAAATTTGGATTTTTGTAGCTCTTGATATTTCAACATGTTTTCCTTATGTTTTCTAACTACATTGATAATCTCAGACAATGAAAATATTGAGTTTAAGGATAACATGATGGCTTCTTACATGCATACTCGGAAAAAAGGCAAGGCAGTACAGGAAGTATCCTCATTTGAAGAAGATAGAATAGTCAATACATGTTTATGGAATACAAGTAGCGAGACAAAGGTAGAACCCTGTAATAAATAGGGGAATATTTATAGGATTTTCAAAAGTGAAAATTATCCTGATACCCAAGTAGAAGATAGAGATGATATGGGGGTGTATTAGAATATCAAAAGATCAGAACTACACAGGGTGGTAGCTTGGCCAATAATATTTCAACGTGCCAAGATAGTTTCTAAGATCCTCCATAGGGTCAATGTCAAAATATGTGTTTGAGGTCGTGATTGATCTTGGAGATTGGTGCCTTATGAAGGACCATGCATTTTTGAGGATCTATGGTTTCTTTCAAACACCTCACATACTCCCCAGGTATGTGACTGTTAAGGTGGTTTTGATGGAAATTGCATATCAAATGCACATAAACGGGATTGGATTGACCCTATGAGCCAATAAAAAATCCCTAAGGCTTCCATTGCCCCTGGTCGTTGAAAATTATAACATCAAAACAATGAAGGATGCAAGAAATGTAGGAATGTAATTGAGTGTATTTCATTTTGGCACAAATATATTCAGAAGAAACAATCCACTTGAGGTGGTTAAAAGACATTGTGACTCATGCAAGTCTTGTTTATCTTCACACGCGAATTTTTCCAAGGCGAGAAAGTCTTCAAAGAGCTCAGACATTGGAAGAATTTCCATCTTAGAGATTGGTAAAAGGTAAACAGAATTCGGCTATCGCCAAAGAAAAGGAGGAAAAGGCAAAGAGAGAAGAAAAAAATAAGGGAGGAAGAAGCAAAAAAAAAGAAGAAGAAGAGGAAAAAATTAGAGAGAAGGATGAGGCCAAAAGAAAGGTGGAGGAAGAAGCTACCAAAAAACTGAAAGAAGAGCAAGAGGCAACTAGAATTGTAGAATAGGAAAGGCTCAAGAAACAACAGGAACAAGATAGGCAAGAGCAAGAGTAGCATTCTGAAAATCAAGGAAAAACCTGCAAGGGGAAACAACACGAATGAACCCCAGACCCCCACAACCATGCAAGTTGAAACTAGCAAACCCACTGTCCAAATCATGGGAGGACACTTTCTGCTGTTGGAAATTTGGTTTGGACACTTCACACCTTCTAAGGAGGAGTCAGTGGCCTTGCTGAGATCCTAAGTATTCAATAGTAAAAATTAATTTGTGAAGAGAACTCAGAAGAGACTAAATATATTAGAAAATAGATCCATGGAGGTCACTATAGAAGTCCCAATGGTTACATAGATAGGAAGAGACTCGATAGCTACAACATCAAAAAAAGTAGCAAGTGTTATGGCCACATAATTTAATGTTGTCAATTTGGTTAAGGATGCGGTAAGCCTTAAACGAGAAATAAGAATTCTAAAAGATAAAATCATGACCCTACAAAACAAGAATGAAATTTTATAGGAAGAAGAAAACAAGCAAATACATGTAGAAAGAGGAAGCACAATGGCACTTAGCCTATCTGCATGAAGCATGCAAAATGATGTAACAAGTGTGCAGTTGCAGTTACAAGAGTAATTTCACACTTTGTAGAACACATTGACTTTATTGAAAGAGATAATAGAGTGGGAAATAGATTGTGAACTTGATTTGGGATCAATTAAGGAATGTCTCGACAAAGTTATTGTTTCTCAACAATAAGTGATAGATGCACCTCCTGATTTACCTAGAGACTAAAAAGTACTATAAAGAGCTAAAAAGTACTATAAAGCTATATCTAATGCTAGGAAACCCATAACCAATCTCGAGAAAGATGTGGGTGTAACATTGGGTAAATAGTAGCATGTATTCTAGACTGCTAATAAAGTCATTGATCACTATAAATTACCTTTGTTTGGTGAATGGGACAAAGGAAAGCCAACCGAGCAAAGGAACACTAAAGTGGCAAATATCAACTGAGACAAGCAACTGGTTATTGAGATCATAACTAATGTTACCACTAAAAACTTTAATGAGTTTGTGTCCAATCCTACCAAGGATGCCATCCTCATCAGGCCATATAATGTTCCTATGCAAAATAATCTCTTGGCTATATCAAATGATGTAATAGATCATGAGGTTGCTTTGGAGACCCTATGATGTCACAAAATTAGGGAAATATCAAATCATCATAGCAAGTGGAGTGCATATGTGGAAAAGGGGCCCCACCAGCCACCTAATGTTTCAAATGTATTGTGACTTAATGTTCATTATTGTATTCTCTTGGTCCTTATTCAAGTAGACCCAAAAGAGACAAAAGGGAAATCAAATGTGTACTCGAGGACAAAATGGGAAGACTAGAAGGTTAAGAGTCACTTTGGGTAACTGCTAAGATAGTTACCGAAAGTTGTCTTATAAATGTAATGATTTGGGAAAGAAAATGGACTTTTGGATTTGAGATGTTTTGGAAACTCTTTGTAAAAAACGTTTTGTGGAATTAATCTAAAGAAGCCTTTCTTTGGGCCTGTGGATTTGGAGATGCTTTGAAAGTTCATTGTATGAATGGTCTAACTTGTTTATTGTTCATGTTATGTTGATATCTATTATGAGAATGATTTTGTGTATATGAATTTTATGTTCACATTCAAGAGATTTTCTCATTTTTGTGTTTCTAAATTTATATTGTCCAGTTGATTGTTTCTAAATTTGATTAAAAAAAGCAAGACTCATCTTTCTTTATTTCTAGTCATTGTTATATATGAATATCTTTGCTTGTTTTGAGAGAGCTACTTTTCAAGGATATTTACAACATTATATGTGTATATTCAGTAGCTCACAATCCCCTGATCATATCTCCTAGTGAGGATAGGATTTCTTCTTCAGCGCATTGCTTTTAGAGTAGAAGCATATTGCACTTTGCATAGCATATCCCCCTAAACATAAAACCAAATCATTAATGGTTGTTGGGACAAGATTTGGATGGGTTCCCTATTTCAAACAACGTGAGGTCTAGTCGGGATTTGATGTTGGGGAGAACCCATTGTTGTTGACATTAGGGGCATTTCACCCTGTCAACACATACATATGTCCAAAAATAAGTTATGCTCTATCATTTTAGTATAATTTATCTTGTATGCCTCAGTGGTAGCCCTTACAAAACATAGATTAGATCTTAAGTAGAATAAACTCTAAAAAAGACTCCTAAGAAGAGAACACTTTTGCATACATATGCAATTAAATGTTTTAAAAAAATACACATTTGCATAACACATCATATTGGGATTGGTTGGAGGGGTATGATTCCTTCTTATCCACTTCCATATCATCTCGTAGAAGATGTACCATTTATTTTTCCCTTTGTCCCATACGAAAGGAACCCACTGAAATAATTTTGTTTGAAGTTGAGGAAGAGGAACCTTTGTTGAGTGTTGTTACCATGGATTCTAGTCTTGCACATTCCTCCTCTAAATTATGTATTTTATTTTTCTATTGAACCATAATTTTCATAATATTTCATTATGGGAGGCATGTTGATGCTCTAACTTGTGAATTTTGGTTGTGACCAAAACTGCTGATGTTCATTTTCCCTTGATGAGGTCCTCTTATCGATGAAGAAACATTTAAATCTCTTGGATTTCACCTTGGCAAGTGGGGGTGTGGTTATTATACATTATATATGATAGGAGAGGGGCCTTCTCATGTGAACCCCAATCAATAGTGGGATGTAAATGGGAATCCCATTCCCCAAAAAATTAATACCCACCAAACTAAAATTTAACTCAGAATGTAACTCGAGGACAAAGAGAAGAACAATCAGAATGTAACTCAAGGGAAGAGTCCCAGTTTTCCAAACCATAGAACACGTGAGTCTTTATTAGAGTGACCACTGGTCAAATTCCTTCTCCGAGATGCCAGCTAATATTTGTAGATTCAAGAACCACGTCCTCTAGTTGACAATTGGAGGAACCCATAAACAAAATAGAACAATTATATGCCTCTTGCAATTCAACAATTCCTAGCCCAGTTTCAAGGCATATTCCAACATATACCTCGAATCTAGGACATGATTCAAGCACAAGTCCCAATTCGCATACCCAAATATAATTAACAATAACAAGATTCCATAAGATCCTAACAAAGCTTACTTAGAGTCGACTTTGACCAACCCGATTGCAAAACATGGAGGGTGTACTAGCTTTATTACAAAGCTTGGAGAGTGCCAAAATCCCATACTCACTTGTGATGATGAAATCCATGGCTTGAAATCTTGTGGGATACAAAGGAAATGACATGTTTGAGGATGAGATGCTTCTTAATGTGTCATCCATCATTCCCTTGGATGAAATAAAGTTGGTGTGACGTGACTCCTTCATGACTTGGCTTGATGTGCAATTAGGGATAATGAACTTAGGGGATAAGATTAAATACTAGGTCCCCATTTTTGTTTAAATTTATTTCTCCTAGCCGTGTAGCTTGGTTGGCGAGGAGGTCAAATTGAAAGTTTATAGAGCCAAGGACATGAAGATAATGGATCTATTTGAATCTATGGATTTCTCACCTTATCATGTCAATGATTTGAGAACGTTTGCTATCCTCAAGACTTGAATTATTGTTCATGTGCTTATGATTACTGCAAGTCCCCAAAGACCATCCATTTCCTAATGTTTGATGAGGATGCGACCTTGATTCCTTGAACAAGATCATAGGCCTTTTCCTGATTGTTTGTTGTTGTTCCTAGATTCCATGCATATATGGCTTCCTAAGTTCCTTCGAGATTAATTATGATCCCCCACACACCTACCACCCATTTTTCTAATTGTATTCATAGCCATGACGATTAGTGTTTGGTATTAAAGATTACAAGAGGGTGGAATTTGATCCACTAATGTGTGCACATGGAGTGCAATGCAATCCTCACATGCTTGACCACTACCTCTAAGAAACATGGCAGTCTTAAGGGCCATATGCGGTCATGGAAATTGAACCTTTCCTGCTGATGAAAATATCCTCATTCCTCATTGGTGGATCCAACCCCTTTCGGCAATGTAGCCATAACATTAACCCAAGGTATTTTCATAAAAAATGGAGGAGTTTTTAACCTCCACTACCTTCCATGATATTTATTATGCTAAGTGTAATTGGAGATATACTTAAATTGACACGAGAGGTGGAAACATTGGGCAATGATAGAGGTGAAACCAATGATCATCCTTTCATTCAATGTTCCTTGATGCATCACCCACCTTAAATTTCTTGTTATCAACTTGGACATCATGGGATGATGAATAAAATATGGGATTAAATCTATAAATTCATGGAAATAAGGGTTGATTGTTATGCTTTGTGTCACCATTTCTCTATTATTGTATGGAAATAGTGTAGATGTTGGAGTGTCGAAACAAAGGTATAATTTGAAAAACGGGAGATTAAGCTTCCCTTGAATTGATGAAGCCACACATCCACTCCAACATGTGTGCATTGTTAAAATATTGAGAATATGCATAAACATACAACAATAATTTAGTAACATGCAAATCAATAATATACTAGTCTAGCCTTCTATCTATACAAGCAACGACAATCATGTAAGAAATAAGAGACAAGAGAACAATAGAAAAATACACCAGATATATGTGGTAAGACCCCAAATGGGGAAACATCCACGGAAGGCTTGGTATTCATTATTCTACAAAAATCTCCATCTTACAATACAAAGCATCTCTACATATGCATCACTCTCCATCTTCACATCATGTCACAATAATGTGTGTACAAATGACATACACAACATGTGATGTGTGATTTCACAATATCACAACATACCCCAAAAGGGTCTCCTTCACCTCTACTATATACCAAGATGTATGGAATATTTACATCCCATAACACATGTGGGATAAATAGTTTTCCACCTCTCTTAAATGAAGAATAGTTATAGGATATTTAATTACATGATGCATGTGGGATAACTCTATTTTATAATATTAGAGTTATTTTATGCCTTTTATGATATTTTACCAACAATACCACAAAATTCATTATTACATATTCTAGCATTCCCCCTTAATGATGACTAGGAGAAAGAATACAAATGGAGGAAGGTGGCATCACACTAACATCCCCGTTAATGACAACTTCCAGAATGTCCATAAGCTATGAATAAGAACACACTTGTCCTTATGAAGATGATGAAGAGAACAACCGCTTCTCATTGAATCATGTAATTGCATCGGAACCAAACTGTACAATGAACTCTTGCAGATCATCACAATAATGTATAGAAACCTATGATGGCTAATACAAAAAAATATGGCAAGAAGATAGTCATCACAACCTGTAACCTAACTAATAGCTGAAAGAACTCTGCAATTGGTTGCATCACGAATACATGAACCCAAGATCTATACATCGAAATGTTTCCAACAAACATCCTTCAAAGAACCATACTGAATATTACATTGCAAATACAAGACTTGAAAGTCCTATCCATCGAAACATGAGCCAAGTAGACAGTCTTCAAAGCTAAGTTGAAAGATGCAAGAATAGTAGACCTCATCACAAATACAAGAACCATAGATCTATCCATCAAAATTTTTCCAGCAGACAGTCTTCATAACGAAAGAAATCTACCGAAGATTACATTACAAATACAAGACCCAAATTGTATGTCCATCGAAATGTTTGGTTCACAAATAATCATCATGACTTTACACTAGAATATGGATGTTCATTTCATTACATTATTACTAGAATAAGGTGATATAATATGGATTTGATTATATTACATTCCTTCTTAACATCAACCATCCTAGATAACAAAAGGTTTCAACTTTGTTGTTGTTAAGGATAAGATGAAAATAGGAACAATGTTGAAGATCCAGAGATAATCACAACAATATGCTTAATATAGGAATAAATGGAAGAATCAAGCTATCCCACAACTCTTCACAAATATCCATATGGAAAAGTGAAGTAAATAGAGAGCTAATATGCATAAAAGAACTTCCATGAGTAAAGCATAAAATAAACATGATAAGCCCATAATTACATAGGAAAAAAAATGCATGATATGACATATGAAAGATAGATGAGCATATGAAATTTTTTATACACAATGAGGGTCAACAACAACATATAATGAGTGAGCATTATATGATACCAAGATAAAATAATGAGCAAAATATGACACCATGTTAGAAGCATCATCATTATGAGAAGAGTGAGACCATGTTAGAATATTGAGCAAAAAATCGATCAAATAAAACAATGATATCACTTATAGATATGAAAATATAGCTATCAAGAAACTAAGTCTTAAGCATAGGTTCATTTCTTGATGTCACCATTACTGTACTAGAGATCTATTCCCTTGAAAATGTCAAAACATCTTCCAAACAAGAAAGTTATAAACAAGTAAAACAAGAACAAGAGAACTTCTATAAACATGATGAATAAACTAAGAACATAAACCCTAATGCAAAAGAGAATAAGAAGCTCACAACAAGAATTTCAATATAAGAGTGAATAAGCTAAAGATTTCTCACCAATGTAGAAAATATAAAATGACCATAACTTGATCAATATTGCTTAGAATATTTATTATAACTTATTTTTGAAACTAGAGCAACCATTCTGCATCCATCCATGCAAACAAAACATAAATTTGGGAACTCTATCAAAATATATTTGCTCTACAGTCCGTGTGTCCATCACCAAAACCCTGGAAAATATCTGATTTAAATCAGCAATATCTCTACTTTCTGGACTACAAATGAAATGTTTGTTTTTTTTTAAATTGAGTATTTTTGCCAGAGGAACTGAGATCTATAATTTTTTCCTCAAAATTTGCGCAGAAATTTTCATAAATCGACCTGAAAGTCGTCACCCAATTTTACCTTAAACATTTATCCGCAAGGGTTAGGGTTTGAAAAAAATTCCAAACATGTAAAAGAAGGCCTAGATCTGAAAATATACCACTTGGGTATTATAGATCAAGTGACAAGTCTACAAAATATCGAGTGTTCAAGGAAAATATGAAAATTTGATGCTTGTAATATATTTTATAAGAATTTACCAAAGAATGTAGAGCACAGTAACCACATCTGCATCGCTCTCTATCTTCACACCATGTCACAATGATGTGTGTACAAAAAGCATACACAACATGTGATGTGTGATTTAATAATATATCACAACATACCCATAAGGGTCTCCTTCACCTCTATTATATACTAAGAGGTATGGAATATTTACATCCCATAACACATGTGGGATAAATATTTTTCCACCTCTTTTATATAAATAACAGTTATAAGATATTTAATTACATGATGCATGTGGGATAACTCTATTTTATAATATTATATTTATTGTATGTCTTTGCACCGAGTGAAACGAGGTGCTCTACAACCTAGTATGGGGGAGATGTTGTAACGTGTGATGTAACAAAATAATTAAAAAAATTCATGTCGGCTCATAAAATAAAAAATTATGGAAAGTATTTATAAAAAATCCATGTTGGTTCATAAAATAAAATATTATGAAAAGTAATTAAAAACTAGATGTTCGTTTATAAAATAAAAACTTAAAACTTAAACCCGGATCTATCAATCAAGAGAGATCAAATTTCTTGAGTTTAAATTTTAAAAAAAAAATACACCTCAATAAATTGGATCCCTCTCGATGCTTGATGGATACAGGTTTAAGATGGATCTATGCTGGTATATGATATTTTCCCAACAATACCACACAAGTTGTTATTACATATTCTAACACTCCCCCTTAATGATGACAAGGAAAAGGATTACAAATGGAGGAAGGTGTCATCACACAAACATGCACTCTATTAAATGATGGATTTGAGGAGAGGTGTTTGAGGTTGTGGGAGGAATTCATAGGAGATTCAAAAAAGTCATGGGCTATACCTGAGAAAAATGGACAAATGGTAGAAGGAATGGGAAAGAAATTATGAAATCGAGTTGCAGACTTGGCACCAACAAATTATTGGGAAGGAAAATAAAAGGGAAATTCTAAAGAGAAAACAAATGTTATCAGAGATATCTTGAGGAAATCATAACATTAATATGGAGGAAATGGAGGAAAATATGAAGGAAATGCAAGGCAGAATGGAGCAAATAGGGAAAGGGAAAAGAGTAGTGGAAAGAATGGATTCAACATCACCTCTCACATAATCAAGTGTAATATATGGAATGGAGCATAACAAGTGAGGGGAGAAGAGACAGTCCAATAAGAGCCACTAAAAACAACAAATCAATCAACCATTGATCAAATTTCAAAGGTAATTGGTGGCAATAATGAATCATGAAATGGGCATGTTCCCTTTTAATTCCTATTTGAAATCATGGTTTATAGGTATGTGTTTTGGCTACATTAGTTTCTAACGCAATACTCTTGCCAAATATAATGTAGCTATCCTACAAGTTTAAGATTATATAAAACTAGTAGTAGAACAAATATTTTTGGAATAATAGACTAGTATTTTTAAATTAGACGATTCGACTACATTCCTTTTTAAATATAAATATAGCCATTGTTGTTTTAAAAATTCCAAATTAAATTATCATCTTCATACATTTCTTTCCCAATTTAAAATTCATAGATTTATTTTTTATTTTAATTAAATTATTCTTAAAATCTAAAAATTTATAAGAAAACAAATAGATAAAACTAGGTGGATATGTCACTATCGAAAATAACATCTTCATACATTTCTTTTCTAATTCACAATCCATGCATTTATGTTACTTAATTCATTAAGTACATGTACTTGATTACTTTAGCCAATGGTTTAAATTTATTGAAAATATAATAATGTCTATGTATAGATTTTATTTTGGACCCTTGTCAAGTCTTATTCGATAGCTAACAAGTATTTAAAACAATCTTGTTCGACGACGACGACGTTGTGGTGGTCAAAACAAACACTATATTGGTGTATAAAATCCCCTTGTTTGTCAAACAAAAGACTCCACAAATTCATCTTAGTATAATTTTTTAGAATTATATCATTCTTAAATTCCATTTGAATGTATTATATATATGTGGCATAATACATTGACTTGGAGATAATACTCTTAGGAGTCTTTATTCTCAGGAATCTTTACTATACGAGGTAAAAAGTTATTCTATAAAAAAAATTCAAAATTATGTCATCAATATTAACTTACAAATTTATTACAAAAATGGTACATAGAACCAAGTTTAAAAGAAATATATGTCAAACTTTTTTTTATATTAACTTAAAAATTTATTACAAGAATGATACATAGAACCAAGTTTAAAAGAAATATATTTCAAACTCTTTGTTATAGAAACGATACAATACAAATAATTTTTAATTCAACACTTTCCAACTATTTTACATAATAACCATGGATAATTGTTTCATCTAAACCAATTCATTTGTAAATCTATCACATACTAGAAATATGCATTTACACATCTTTCTTGTTGTCTCTTCAAGTTACTTACATTATATTCATGCATTATTTGAAATCTTTCTCTACAACGTCCCATTCCAAATCACAAACATCAAATAGATAGCATGTGCTTTACATAACTCAATTTTTTACCAATAACATTAATGCTAACTAAATTGTTTTGGCTATTTTGAAGCTTTATTATAGTTCCTTATATGAAAGTGTTGACTTTGATATCAAATTTGATCGCTGACCCACATCTAAGCATAAGTGTAAGTCATTATGCCAAGAAACGAACACAAACAAATGAATGACACCCAAAATTTATTCCTATCGATATTTGAATCATAAGTGTAAGTCATTATGCCAAGAAACGAACACAAACAAATGAACGACACCCAAAATTTATTCCTATCGATATTTGAATCCATACATAAGGTCATGGACAATCAAAGTTATTCATTTCAAAGCATAATCTACCACCTTCAAAATTGCTAAGGGACCTAGTCATGACGTTGGATTTGATGTTATTGATGTACATGGTAGTGAGATAAGTATACTACATTTCAATGTGCAAGCAACACAATTTCATTTGGTAAAGTTTACATAATCTTGAAACGGAAAATTAAACTTTCCCCCAAAAAAAAATGAAAAAAAAATGATTAGGAATTGTTTTTGGATAATACCTCAATAATTGAATCTTGTTGGGGGATGAATATTCAATAACAAATTGCAGTTTCAATTTTACTCTTATTAATGGACTAATACCCCTACCTAATCACTTTGTTGAACCCAATATCCACCATTATAAGAAAGAATGGAATAGAGACGCAAAAAAGTGTTATTCAACTAAAGGACATGTTAGGTTGTAATATTGAGTTCACATTGTGGGGGTATTGTTGAGTAACAAAGAGGATATATAATAACATTTTATCTCAAAAGCCTTTTAAATAATCATTGTTAAGGCAAACATAAATAACAAAAACTATATAAACGACATCTGTGGGTCTTGTTTCCAGACTTCCCTCTGATCTGCTGGAGTTTCCAAGCTTTTATGGGAGTTGCAAATTCCTTTGGTCGCTTCATTCTTATGGAGGAAGCCACTCTTATAGCCTCGGAAAGGATCTTCCCAAGGGTTCTTGTGGAAGTAGATGTTTCTGAAGGATTTCCGGCTGAGGTAGAAGTATCCTGGGAACAAGGAGTCTTTGTCCAACAGTTGGACTACTAGCGCATCCCCTTCAAGTGTTTTTCCTGTCGGCTCCCGGGACACCTAAGCAAATATTGTCATGCGTTTCGGGACAAGGGCCCTGATCACTCTGCAGAGAAAGGCTCTACAGTGGACCCCGAATCATCTTTCTCGCTTCCCATTCCATACGACGAAGCCTCGGCAATGGAGTGTATTGATAAGCTCAAATAATTTATTCCTCTTCTTACAAAATCAGTCCCATTGGGAGTTTTCTACAATCTGCTTGGTCTTGGAGTGGACTCCTTACAGTCAGGGATGCCTTCGACTTCTAAACAGAGGATTATTTTTCATCAGCAGGACGACGGGACTATGGCTATGAATGGGGAGGTTTGCAGCCCTCCTGGGGACACAGAGCCGAGGAGAGGCCCGGGGCCTTTAGACATTGCACTCTCCCCAAGTTCTCTTTTGGACGGCGAAGATGTTATTACCCACTCAACTCTAGGCTTACCCGGTCTTCCATCGAGTGGAGAGATTCAAACTCCAGCTACCACATCACCCATTCTCTTTGGGTCCTTAGAATCATCGGTACTCCACTCGCCAGAGCAGGACTTGGTCCCCATTCCTTTCTTCGGTGGTCTTGGTGCGGCGGGTGATCGGATTTCGGGCATACCACTGGGGGCCATAAACGGATCCAATGTCACTATTCGGCGTAAACCCTCTCGGCGAAAGTTTAAGGAGGTTTGCCGTGGGGGTGAAGGAAACACACTGTGGATGAATCCGAAACTATCTGCAGCAACGGATATTTCGAAGGAACTGTCTGTCGGTCAACCAAATGGGTCTCTTAGAGCATCTTCAGACCCCTCCGTGTTCCCTTAATGATCCTAACGTCCTTCAAAGTTAGGGGGCTAGGCATCCTACCCAAAAAGGCGGCCATTCAACATCTACTGAACACTGTTAAGCCTTCTTTCCTGTTTCTTCAAGAGACTATGCACTTGGGGGAGGAAGCCGTTTCTTTTTTCCTGGGTATACGACCCAAGTGGTGCTGCTGTGCGATTGATTCCAGGGGGTTATTTGGGGAATTATTGGCAGCGTGGGATCCTACTCATGCAGACTTGGTTCCTTATTCTGCTTGTAAGGGGATCGCTCTTATCGGGAAAGTCAGGGGATACGATCAGGAAGTAAACATCCTTAATCTTTATGGCCCCTACAGGGACCGACAACCTTTTTGGGAGGGATTTTTTGCTAATCGGCTCTTGAATAGGCAGCATTTGATCTTATGTGGAGACTTTAATTTTACATTATCCTCCTGCGAAGTCCGGGGTTCTGGGCGGTGTGATGATCCCTTGGCGGGGTTCCTCAAAAATCATTTGGAGGCTGCAGATTTGGTGGACGTCACTCCTTGTTACTTAACCCCAACCTGGAATAATGGAAGATCTGGGCCTCATGGATTGGCGAAACATCTTGATCGTTTCCTCATGAAAGGCGAGTGGTTTAATAGTGGCGATCAGATTCGGTCATGGAGCATAGCTACAGGGGTATTTGACCACAAGGCTATTTGCTTCGAGTTCGCTTTGAGGCACAGCAGGTCGAATATCCCTTTCCGCTTCAATAGCACCTGGATGGAGGAGAAGGGGTTTTGCGGTATGATTGAGGAGAAATGGAGATCTTTGCAGGACGATCATAGTCTTCCACACCTTTTCAACCTTAATAATAAGCTCGATGCGATTAGGGGGGAAATAAAGCATTGGGAAAGGCACAAAAAGATGGTGACGCGAAGGAGCTGAAGGAGATCGATGAGAAGCTGGAAGGATGGGATCGAATGATGGGGAGTGTTCCCTTTTATTATGAGGTCAGTGAGGCTTACAACGCTCTCTGCTTCCAGAAAAAAAATCTATTTTATTCCAGGCTGAAAGTACCTGGCGCCTCAAGAGCCGAGCCCTTTGGCTGGAAAAGGGCGACAACAATACTAAATTTTTCCATAATTATGCTAATATGAGGAGAAATAAAAACTACATTTGGGAGATCAAAGGGGCTGATGGCACCTCTCACTCTGAGCAAGGACACATTCAGGAAGCTGCAGAGATTTATGTCAAGGAAGCGTATAAGCAGGAGAATGCCAACAATTTGACGGATCAACTGAATATTATTAAACTTTTCCCTCATTTCATGAACACTGAGGAAAGTATGAGGGTGGATGGTGTTAGGATATTCCTATACTCCATCCTAGTCCCACCAATATTTTGATCATTCACATTTTCAGTCATGCATGCACTTTTAGGGTTTGCAAGCATTCTAGGGTTTGCATGCATCCCAGTCATCAGTCCAGCACCTAGCCCTCAGTTAGCCAACCCCCGAGAACTTCTCACTGATCAGTTTTATCCCTCCAGTTGCTTAATGCGCCCTTCTTCCTTGATTTTAGGAAGCAACTCGCCCTTCTTCACCTACCAGTCCATTTGTCTTCATTTTACACTTAGTTACACTCAGTTACACCTACCAGACTCAGTTTGACTGATGGTTGACAGTTACTTGAGCATTGATGACTCCACTGATGATGATGAAGACTTCCAGTCGTGCTCCGATGATACTAGTTGTGCTCCGATGACACTCCAGTGATCCTTTGATCACTCCATGAAGGCTAATTCGAATTGCCACCTTAGGCATTCGAATTCCTCATGCATTGTATTATTTATTTGTCCATTTGTGATTAATAATTTAGTGTGTGTGAAGTATTATTGCTTCTATCCGAGTTCTACTGTACCATATTATTCTGTTGCTCATTATACTGTATTGACCACTCTTCTTCTATTTTCTTGCTTAATCATAATCATTCTCTTGTGAGGTATACATCATCTCTTAGATCTGCTGCGAGGATTTTCACAGATGGGCCGGTCTCGATGGAGGAAGTTCAGAAGACTCTTAGCTCTCTCATCAA
Source organism: Larix kaempferi (assembly GCA_027924585.1). Taxonomy (NCBI): domain Eukaryota; kingdom Viridiplantae; phylum Streptophyta; class Pinopsida; order Pinales; family Pinaceae; genus Larix; species Larix kaempferi. The sequence continues at coordinate 21,658,272 of BSBM01000858.1, forward strand.
AGAGAAAAGCCCCGGCCCGGATGGCTAGACGGTGGAATTTTTCACTCACTTCTTTGAACTCATGGGTGGGGATATTCTGAGGGCTGTGGAGGAATCTCGGGTGAAGGAAACTATGCCAAAGAAACTCAACAGTACGTATATCACTTTGATTCCAAAACTAGATAGACCTGAAGGCTTTACGGACTTCCGGCCGATATCCTTGTGCAAGACCCTATATAAGCTGGTAACAAAGATCATAGCATGTAGAATCAACCTTTCATAGCTAAATACATCTCGATAGAGCAGTTTGGCTTCCTCTTTAACCGGCAGATCCTTGATGCTATTGGTGTTGCTCAGGAGTGCCTCCACTCTGTCAAGCTCAAGAAACTTAGTGCTTTCATTTTGAAGGTTGACTTAGTTAAAGCCTATGATAGGTTGGACTGGTCCTATATTCGGCTGATTCTGCTGCAGATTGGGATCCCGCTTCACATGGTTTAGTGGATTATGTCTTGTATCACATCCACCAGGTTCGAGGTTTTGGTGAATGGCGAGCTTACTAGAATGTTCTCTTGCAGCGGGGGCATTCGCCAGGGGTGTCCACTATCCCCGTTGCTCTTCATTCTGGCAATCGATGGGCTCAGTCGGTTGATCAATGTTGCGAAGGAGGGCGGAAGAGTTAAAGGGGTAAGGGTCTTGCGAGTGTTGTCTGTTACGCACTTGCTTTTTGTTGTTGACGTCTTGATTTTTGGTGCAACATCTTTTAATGAATGGTTAGTCTATAAGGACATCTTCGATTCCTTCTGCCTGGCTTCGGGTATGTCTATCATTGTGGGGAAATCACCTTTTCTCTTCAACAAGGTGGAAGACTCGCTTATAAACAATCTAAAAGCTACTTTCCCCTACTCCTTCTCTGCTTTGGATGAGGGGATGAAGTATCTCGGCTATCACCTAACACCAAACTGCTACAGAATAGCTGATTGGCGCTGGCTGCTCCAGAAAATTGACAGGAGGATGCAGGGTTGGGCCTCTCGCTAGCTATCTATTGGTGGTAGATTGACCCTTGCGCATTCGGTGATCCAGGGTATCCCTATCTATTGGTTCGGTTTGCAGGAACTCTCGGCTGCAATCATCAAGGGCATTCGTTGCAGACTGTTCAGCTCCATTTGGTCAGGTAAACCAGCGGTTAGGAAATGGAACCTGACCTCTTTGGAAGAGATTATGCTGGCCTAAAGCCCTCGAGGGTTGGGGACGCCCCAACCTAGAGTGGTTTAATGATGCCATGCTTACGAAATCGCTCTGGAGAGCTCTCATGGACGACGGTCTTTGGAGTAGGGTGACCAGGGTCAAATACTTGAAAACCTACAATTCGATTTAGTGGCTGAGGAATTTCCAGTACTGTGGGTCGAGAGCTTCAGTGATGTGGCTTAGCATATGCAACACCATAGGCAACCTTAGAGTGTGTTTGAAATGGAGCATTGGTAGTGGAACCGACCTTTTTGTTGGTGTTGACCCCTTTATTGGGGATGCAGGTGATTACAGGTTCGACGATGCTTTTATAAATGCCCTTCGAGACAGACTCCTGGTGGTGCTCTCGCATTTTTACAAAGGTTGTAGCCATGTCCCCTGAGATCGTTGGCTCATGGCGTCTGATTTAAATATCCCCTCTAGGTGGCATGCGACTTGGGATGCTTATGTATCCAAGCTTGTCTCTGCAGGGATTGAACTCCATAATTCGGCTGATAGACTTGTGTGAGATGGCCCTGGATCTAAAGGAACTTTGTTGGTCTCGATTGTCTACAAATCCTTAGCTCTTCAGAATTCCAACCCTCCGACTTTGAGCTGGTGGCACTCTAGAATTTGGAGCTGGAAAATTCCATTGAAACATAGGTGTTTTCTTTGGCTCTGTTTTCAGGACAAGATTCTGACATGGGCAATTATTCGGAAAAGGGGATTCCAGGGGCCTAGTAGGTGCACCTTGTGCAGAACCGCGGAGGAGGACTCACACCATCTTTTTTTCAACTGTAGCTATATCCGTGACGTTTGGCAGATCATCAGGGGTCGTGTCTACGGACCGGATCTTTGGTGTGGAACTGGTCTCTTGGATTACCTTAAACGCTGGTTTGAGAATTCTGGAAACCATAATTGCTTACCTCTCTTTCTCATCATTGGCATCTGGTATGCCCGGAACCTGGGCATCTTTGAAGACTTTCTTCCCCTTGCTGAATCTACAGCATCGAAGATTATGATTCATTGGAAGGGTCAACCAAATCACCATAGTGCTTTGAAGGTTCGGGAGGTTACTTATCCGGTTCATGTTGATGGGGGACTCTATGGGTACTTTGATGGAACATCCCAGCTTGGGATCTGTGGAGCTGGGATCATGCTTCACCTCAGCAGAAGTCACTCTGTTATGATTATGGTCGGTCTGGGACATGGAAATGGTTTGAAAACTGAATTGCTGGCTTTGAGATGCTTATTATGGTTCGCCCGTAGGCGGGGTCTCAATTCTCTATTTATCCTTGGAGACTGACAAGTGATTGTAAACTGGTATACAGGAAAACATCTGATCACTGAGCCTCTCCTGGAGCATTGGATGGCAGAAGTGCGCAGTATCAGTATCTCCTTCGATAACATTTCATGTCAACATATCTACAGTGAAGCTAACAGAGCTGTGGATTACCTATCAAAATTAGCTTTGGGACCAATGGATGGGTTCTTAATCTATACTGAAATGATGAATGGCGATGTGTTTGATCGTGGCCGCATCAATTGTTTCTGAAGTGTCTTTTTTGAAAGATCTGGACGAGGCGGATTGTTATGTTTAGTCTCTGCACATGCTCCTTTTTAATTTTTTTCCTGTTTCAGCTGTAGTAGTTGGCGAACAGTCATTTACTATCTCTCTGACCTTCTCTGTTTCTTGGCATCTTGGCCAGTCTCTGTCTACGTTTCCTTTCTCTGCTTGTTGTCATCTTGGCCGGTTGTAACAGTGCATACCTAGGCATAGGAGATCGCTCTAACACAGAGGTCTGCGTCTCTTGTTTTTTGTCTTCCTACAGTGTGGGAATCAGTGTTATGTTTTTCGCTATGTAATTTTGAAAAAAATCAGCAGCCATATGTTACTTCTCGATGTAATAGGTATTTCCTTAATACAATGTTACATTTTTTCTTTTTGGAAAAAAAACACAAATTGCAATAAAAGACTTATTACTACAACCTTCACATCCCAAATTTGCATCCATCCTAATTTTAAAAGATCACAATATTTTAGAGATTGGTTTGAGAACCTAGGAACAAACCTTCAAACTCACTCATTCTCTACACACGGTGCTTCTAAAGGGTCCCTTCCATTTGAAATGAATTTAGATGAAATCTTAAAGGAAGAGATTAGTCAAGATCCACATATTGTATTAATTTTTCATCTGTAAACTGTCAAGGATATTCCACTGGAACAATTTGTCTTACAATATTATGTTATTATTATGTAGTGCTTTACTTTAGATTTCAAATTTACTATTACTAGCTTAATGCACAAAATACGAAAATAAATTAAAATTGAAATAAAAGAAGCTAAGAAAATAACACACCATCCACAAAATGAACACAAGATGTTATATCATATTAAAAAACCCAATTTACAAGAAAAACTTAGCTATAAGGTGAGGCCCATGCTTTGGTCTTTTCTTCTCAAATATGAAAATTAAATACAAATAAAGTGCCCTCACAATGGAGTTTCCATGAACATTGTGACTTGTATGGTTGCTACAGGATCTTTTAATTCCTCTGTATTGCTTCATTGTCCCACTCTTAGATGCTATGCTCACTATGGAACAATAAACAACACAATAAGATTGTAATCCCTTTCTTTCCTAGCAACATAATATTTAACATGTCTTAATATTTTAGGGCTGGGATTAGGGTTTTTGCATTCATTAACTCTCTATTAAGGTTAGGGTATTGGACCATCTCTAATATGCTTGAAACAACACATGTGACTAGCTTCACATGTGTGAGTAATGGAAGTTGATGCGAAATCCACTTGAACTTGTGGTGATCAATATGATAGGTCAACTTGCCAGAGGCATATCTTTCGCATACGAACTTTGATTGAGGTGATCTTCATGATATTATATCCATGATGATGTATCCTGTCTTTATTTAGATGAAACCAAACTCTCTCCCACCTTGATTTTTTTCTCAATTATGTTCCAACCATGTTGAGCCTTGTACTTTTTCTTTAATGTCTCCTCTACTTGCAAATAGGTTTTCATGATCTTATCAATTTTTTTTAGCCTGCAATTCCTCTCATGTGGTATCTTCCCTCAATACTCGTTTTTTATATAAAACATCTAAGGGTGAAGGTGGTAAATAGTCAAAACAAGTTTAAGAAAAGGGGCTTATTGGTAGAAGTTTGGACTACTATGTTATAAGAGTGTTGAATATAAATCAAAATTCCATCCCTAGTCCTTGGATGATTCTGATTGTAACCCCTCAAAAGACGAACCAATGTCTTATTCACTACTTTTATTTGTCCATGTGTTTATGGATTTGTTTAACTTGGTGTCCATCCTTTCCCATATTATAGTCCAAAAGGATTTGAGAAATTTGGTATCTCTATCTAAGATGATGCTCCCTGATATCCCAAAGTGCACCTAAGCCTTTTCAAAGAAAATGTTTGTTGCATCTTATCCCTTTATTATCTTTTTATAAGACATGGAAATGCACATCTTACTAAACCTAACAACTAACACAAGTATATAATCATTTCCCTTCCTATTTCTTGGCAAACCACTTATGAAATCCATGGAAATAATATTCCATGGTATAATAGGTATAGGTCAAGGATGGCATAAACCTTGATTCCTATTACTGGGTTTTCTTGTACAATAAAGCATGCATCCTATAATAAACCAAGCTACATCTTCTTGCATTTGAGGCCAATATACATACCTCTATAAATTGGAAACTATCTTACCAAACACCAACATGACATACAACTTTGGAGATGCGAGCCTCTCTAATAAGATGCAATCTTTCACCTTTAGGAACACAAAATTTATCTAGCTTGTAGAGAAACCCATGTTGGAGGAGATAGTCAAACTTACCATACTTCACCTTCTTCTACATGAACTTGGCCTTGTAGCTATGAAACATCTCTTTAAAGTCCTCATTTTTGTGTATGCCTCTTTGTATACATCATGGGTGAAACACTCAATGTGCATAAGAGTTCCCAATGTCGTTATATTGGATGCGTGTGAAATTGAAAGCACATCTTCCAACTTATTAGTGTTTCCCTTCTTATATTTGATGATTAGATGAAATTGTTGTAAAAACCCCATCCAATTGTAGTGTTTGGTTTTTTGAAGCTTACTTTGGGTCTATAAATATGGAGTAGTTGATGATAAGTGTGGATGATGGTTTCCTTTCCCATAAGATAGTGCTTCCATTTCTTGACAACTTGAACTAGATCACAAATGTTTGTGTCATATGTAGGGTAGTTTAGGACTCCACCATGGAATGTTTCAGATTGACAACATACAGAATTACCTCCATGCATCTAGATTTCCCCATATCATATCCACTTGCGTCTATCTCCACTTCAAAAGGATTTTGTAAATTGGGTAGTATAAGAATTGGTGCTTGGCTAATCTTTAGTTTCATCTCTTTAAAAACTTGCTACAAAAATTTTCCATTGGCTATTATGGCATGGAGTGGTGCAACCACAGTTAAAAAGGATGTTATAAATTTTTTTAGGTGTCGTGTTTCCCCCACAAATATCCGAACCCCAATTACATTAGTAGGAGATGGTCACATGAGGATAGCCTCCATCTTCATGGGATATATTTTTAGTTCCCCTCCAATGATTGCAGACCCCAAATACAACAATTACTACTGAGAAAATTCACATTTATTAAGGTTTGCGGGAAGATGATGCTTTTTTAGGGTCTCTAACACCTTCATGAGATGTAATATATGCTACTCCTAAGTAGATATTAAACCAATATATCATCTAAGTGCACTATTACAAATGAATCTATAAAGGGATGCAATATGTCATTCGTTAGATACATAAATGTAGTTGGTGCATTACATAAACCAAGAGGAATTACCAATCATTCATATAGACCTTTATTGCCTTTCCTTGAAGGTGGTATTCGAAGAATCTTCTTCTTTTAATCATACCTCATGGTATCCCTATATGAGATCCAACTTGGTGAAGTACATGTCATGCTAAAATTGGTCTTGTAAGTCATCGATCTTTGGAAGATAGTATCGATTATTGATGGTGATCTTATTCAAAGATTTATACTTGGCATACATTCTCCATGCCCCATCCTTCTTGTTTACTATGATGATATGTGGCACACAAGGTGATGTGCTTGGTCAAATTACTCCCTTCTCCAACAGCTACTGCAATTGTTTCTTTACTTCATATGCTTCTAGGATGGATTGTCTATATAACCCAATTTTGGCAATAGAGAGTCAGGAAACAACTATATATTGTGTTCCACTTCTTTCTTTGGTGGTAACTCTTTTGGATCATAGAACACTTCTCTATACGCTTGCACAATATCCTACATCTGATATTTATCCCCTTTAGTAAATCACCCCAGAGATGCCTTTATTTATACTCATTCATCTCCTAACCAATTCTATCTTAATAATAATAACACAAACTTCCTACTGGAATTGATCAATCTCTTAGATTGGTTAACACTTACCAAAGATATATTGGATTTACCTTAGTGTGCATTGATGCTGGAGGACTTCCCATCCTTGATTGGGTGCTACTAGTTCACTACCTTCATGAAGATTCCAATCTTTATGTACATGTAGGGGATTCCAAACACTACACCACACACATCAAGTGGTACTACATCTACCTCCAGTTCATCAATACAATTTTCACTTATAGAAAATTTGATATTACACTACTTAATGACCCTGATATTTACATCCTTACTTATCCATCCCAATGGATATGGGTGATGATGGTCATGAACTTCTAATCCAAGCTTTCTCACAATATATTTTGCTATGAGTTTGGCTTATGAACCATAGTCAAATATAGCATCCACCTTTGTATTTTTTATTGGATATTAATATGGAATGTTTATCCTTCTCTTGGATGGGACGAGGCCACTCATATCCACCTCCTTATACATTGCAATGAAGACAATATTTTCATCTACATTTGATATACTCTCTACCTGGTTGCTTTAATCTATGGCTAGCATGTTATTCTTCTTGGCATCCTTTTCTAATTCTTTGGATTCAACTCTAGATGTAGCTTCCAACATTTATCTTCAGTGTGACCATTGATATTACAAGAACTACAATGGTTGTTTGATCCTTGCATTGATGTGCAATGATTATTGTCATTTTCTCCTTTCATTCCTCCTTGGAAGAATATTGGTGGTTTTTATGCCTGGAACCACTTGGTAGTCCTTACTTCTTTTCCACATTCTCCAGACATTGTGATTGCACACAAGCCTTTTCAACTATCCTAGTTTTAAAGAGCATCACTTTCCTCCTTAAATGACTATGTAGACCTCCCAAATACATGAGGAGTACACTCAAGTTCTTGGGACATATGCCCGACATAATGGTTTGTTTTCTGAACTTGGTGGTGTACTCTTGCACTCTTTTCCCTTACTTATGATGGAAGTAATTCCGATGAGGATTGTAAACACCTCCCACTTAGTAATTGGGAGATCACCCTCCAACCTAAGTATATGTGACTTTCCCACCAAGTTTGGGCATGACCCCCTAACTTCAATTAGGTATATGAAATATTTTTCTCTTATTTTATGTTATGAACATTAAAATAAGATTCTAAAATTGTTGCAATCATTTACTACAATTAACAACCTCAATCTCACCTTGGTCGGGTTTGATGTCCACTTTCCCTTCCACTTTAAACATATATTGGGAAGAAGTGATAGCAATGGACCTCTGTCTCTCTTTCTTTGTTCTTTTTTAAACTCTTTTTCTTGGTCTTCATTACCTTTAGATGTCCCTTTCGATCCAACTTCTAAGTTAGAGCTACCAAAATCACTGAAAGATTCAAACATGTTCTCTAGATCTATCATGAGGATGGCCATGTTTCAAAATATGTTAGTTACATGTGCTTACATCTTTGAAAATTCCCCCTTTGACTCATCCTAAGGATTGGGACTATACTCATCCAACACGGCTAGGGTTTTAATACTTCTTTTTTTATGCAACTACATAAATCCTACAACTTCCCACAAAATACCCAAAGAAAGCTAATATGATATCAATATGATCTATAAACTATCATGGATATTTCATTGGAAATTTTATCACAACAGATCTTACAATATTATGTTATCTCTTATTATGCAATGTTTACTATAGATTTCAGATTTAATATTACTAGGTTATTGTACAAAATACTGAAATGAAAGAAACTAAGAAATAATACACGATCCACATAGTGAACAAAAGATGTACCATGGGAAAAACCTAGCTAGAAGGTGAGGCCTATGCTTTGCACTTTTCTTCTCATTTATGAAATGAAAATACAAATAAGGTGCACTCGCTATGGAGTTTCCATGGACATTGTGGCATGTATACTACTACAATATCTTCTACTTTCTTTGTTACGATTCAATATCCAACTCCTAGATGGTCTACTAAAATATGGAGCAATAAACAATACAATAAGAATGGAACCCCTTCATTTCCCAAGGGTCCAATATTTAACATGTCCTGATAGTTGTCTAGGGTTAGGGTTGGGGTTTGTTCATGCCTTGACTTTGATTATGGTTAGGGTTTTGAACCCTCTATAATATTCTTGAAAGTAGGCATGTGCCTAGCTTCACATGTGTGAGTAACAGAAGATGACATGGCATCCATTCAAAATCATGGTAGTCAATGAGATAGGTCAACTTGTGGGAGGCATAACTTCGACATATGAATTCTAATTGAGGTGATTTTCTTGTTGCTGGAAAGCTCTCCATTTATATAATAGCGTTGAGAGGCTATAGCTTTGTTCACAAAGTCTTGACCCTAAAAATGGTTGTTTAAGGCCTCAAAAAATATTTGGAAGTTTTTGGACCCCAAATCACTAAAGCGGGACCTATCCCTCAAATGAACCCTACAAGCCAATCACTCCATTTTATCCACCTATAAAGTAAGAAAATATATGGAAATTATATAATATTCCATTTCACATCTTTTTTTGTTGGAGAAACTGTTGGCATTGAATGCTTGCCCCTTCCCATTTTAGGACAAGATGTGCAAAACAAAGCTCATGAATACTAAAAAACAATTTTAAAATTGTCAAAAATGAAATGAAATTGTGAATGGATATGCATATATGTACAATTTTTAATTTAACATCAAAGACAAAATGATAAAATCAATTTTACTACATTCCAAAGAAGTGCACTAACAACTTATAGGAATACTACAAATAAATTGTAAACATATATTTATAAGGAAAATACAAAAAAAATCATAGGCATTTTTAACAAGTTGCTCTTCAACAATTATATTTGGAAACTATTATCCCTAACAACATATAAAAATAATGCAAATAAGTTATATGCATATACTTACAAGGAAAATACAAATAAAAGCATAGACATTTTGAACAAGCTGTTCTTTAATAATTACATTTTGAAAGTATTACCCTTAGATGAATTACCTGTAGATGAAGAGACATTTGCAAATAAAAAACAATTACATCCATTGCAGTTGAATTTGATTAAATGGATTTCAATGAAACTATTATAGATGAAAAGACATTTGCAAATAAAATTACATCCATTGTAGTTGAATTTGATTAAATGGATTCCAAAGAAACTATCATTAGTAAATAAAGAGACATTTGCAAATGAAAAACAAATACATTCATTGAAAAAAGTTCCTGCAAGGAACCTTTTTTCGTTGAAAAAAAAATAAAAACAAATACATCCATTGAAAAAAGTTCCTTACTTGAATAGCATGGAACTTTTTTTCATTGAAAAAAAAAAAAAGCAAATACATCCATTGTAATTGATTTTGACTAAATAAATTCCATGAAAAGGACAAACAAAAAGATGCCCAAGCTGAAAATTCTTTGCAAAATGTAAAGTAATGTACCATGTTTGTTTCTTCCCGACTACACGTTGTAATATCTACTTTTTGAGTGTCATGCTACATAAAACATGAATGATTCTAAAACATCAATGTCGTACATATCTATTACAATATAGGAGTTAGGTTGTAATATCTACATTTTCAAGGCATGCCACATAAAACATTAGGTTCATGCCACATAAAACATTAGGTTGTAATATCTACTTTTTCAGAGGCATGCCACATAAAACATTAGGTTGTAATATCTACTTTTTCAGAGGCATGCCACATAAAACATGAATAATTATGAAATATCAAATTCCATACATGGCTATTACAATCTAGGAGTTACATTAATACAAATGCAAATAAGAGATTTGCATTTCAATGACATTTTGCATACATTTTTCTTGAGTTCACAAAATTAGAAATGTTGGGCTAAATGTATAAACATGCAATCCACACATTATTTTTAACAATATATTTATATCATGATATAAATTTCAAGTAATTGGATACATTAAATTTACATACCACAAAGTGAATGTTATTAAATAAACTTGCAATATATTCTTAATAATTATAAACTGTATTTTTTTAACAAATTTTACAATTACTCATAGGTAATGTGTGACAAAACATAGAAAACCACAATGTAATATTTACTCAAATGGATGAATATCATGGAAATGAAGTAAATTTGCAATTTCACTTGAAGATGCAAAAAGTACGCCGTTATAAAGTTGAGAGGTTAAAATATTGTATTTTAAATTCTTTTGAGGGATTTGATTGACGTGAAATGCTAAATTTGAGAACCCATTGATCAACTTGAAATATTGATGGGATAAGGTTTTGATTTTGTTTGTTTGCTAAGTATTTGTTGAATATAAGCACTCGAGGACCAATGAAGCTAATGAAATAAAAGGGGAATGATAGAGATGAGAAATCAATCTTTATTTTGAGATGGCAGGATATTAAAATCTAAAAAGACAATAATTAAACACATAAATGTAGACAAGGTAAAATAAGAAGAGAAACTCATGTCAAATCCATATTGTTGGAATCTAGAATTTGTTTTAAGAAAATACAAATCCTAGATAGTAGTTTTGTGAATGTAAACATGTTTTTTCTACTTTTATCTCCCTTGACAACACTTTTGCCTCCTTATGATGTAATGCTACAAACAATAATCAAATTCAATTGATGTATGCATAAATGAACACGCAATGGAATAAATACATGCCCAGTGAAATTCATGTTTTGACTTTTCTCTTCCTGGAAGTTTCTCTTTTGCCATGTTGCACACTTCAATACATTGCAAATACAATCCACAAGAGGACTAGACTACATAATTTCCTTCTCATGGTAGGAGGGACACATGAATAGAGGGAAACATATGATAATGTATGATGGAGGGGAACTATGTTGGAATATTTTGTGAGCACTTTTTCCACATTTATTAGTGTAGCCATTTTTTCATAGATTTGAATGATATCAAGCAGGACTTCAATAACTTTGAATGATTTTGAGGTGTGAATATTAAGTTGGATGTGTGTTTATGCATGGTATCCATTGTAATTCAAATCCAAATAAAGTTGTTTTCAAATTGCATGGAATACTTTTCTCTTGATGTGTCATTTCTATATTTATGGAAATTAAAACATCAAATGACATCCACCCTCTTGCACAATACATCCAATACAAATGGATTCAACTAGCAATTGCAGTTGTTGCAATTGGAGATTTACATAGATTCAAATTTGGAATGAGCATGGGGGCACTATGCTTATCAAGAGTAGTAACTTGAAGAGACTCAACCATTTGGTTATGAGCACAAATTTATTTAGTAGTAGGATCTTGAGAGCATTGAGGGTATTAAGGAGCTAGCCATACTGGATTTGAATCACAACAAAATCAAGCACGATGAGTTGTTGTGCAGGAGAAATAATTTCTTATGACGATGTGGCACGATCCCAACACTATGTCAATTGTAGCCACTAGCTATAGAACTCATTGCATAGACCCTATTATAAAGAACGTCGATCAATAATGGAGAAAACACATATTTCATTAAAAATAGAATAATATAGTGGATCTAGAATTTAGAACTTTAACTAGATTGAGTTTTTTCAAAATGAGGGCACACATATTTCATTAAAAATAGAATAATAGAATAATATAGTGGATCTAGAATTTAGAACATTAACTACATTGAGTTTTTTCAAAATGAGTAACTCCTTATACTTGGTTTCATTACATTATTGCAGTAAGAGGAGTGAGGTGCTCTACAACCCAATATGGGGGAGATTTTTTCATGTAAGGTAATGTATGTAACATAATGCAAAATATAAAATATGGAAATTATTAAAAGTAATTAAAACAGTCGATGTTCATCAATAAAAATAAAAAAAATAAAAACTTAAACTGAGATCTATCAACGAAGAGAAATCAAATTTCTTGAGTTTAAGTTTTTTTTTTTTAATTACACATCAAGAAATTGGATCCCTTCCAGTACTTGATAGATATAGGTTTAAGATGGGTCTATTATGAGGACTTCATCAACATTGAGTTTTTTGTAAATCTTTAAATAATATATTCCATTAAATCTAGAAAAATTAACTCAAAGAACTATTCCATTAAGTTTGGAAAAATTAATCCAGGGAACTATTTCCTCAATTAATATGTTTTATTACTTCAAGTTAAACTTTGGTATTCAAGCATTCAAAAGGGAAAACTCATGAAAAACTGCATCTCCATTAGACCTAGATGGGTAGGTCATAAATCATGATGAATCTATAAATATCCCTAATTTGTTACTATGTGATCGTTGAGACATTGAAATATATTATTTAGGATTAATCCAATGAAGTTGCACACATAATCGCATGCTTTATTGCAAGAGGTTCTCTATCTATATTCGAGGTGACCAAAGTAGTAGAAATATATATACTATTAAATTATGTTATATAGGAAAATAAGATAACACAAATGGAAGAAATTATATTACGAAGGCTTCATTAACATTGAGTTTTTTGTAAATCTTTAATATACCCATTAAATCTAGAAAACCCAACTTCTACAGTGGAATGAATTATAGGTTGTAGATGTCCGTATTTTTGTTGCAAAATCCAATAACTATCGATGAAATGAAAATGACTCATTAAAGTTAAATATATCAAATACAATAATCTTGAAATACCTAATGACTCTAAAATAGAGTTTCACAATTTTTATAACAAGAAAATTAAGAACAACTACTATGGACCCAAAAACTAAAGTAATATGCAAAATTTTCATAGAACTTTGGTATACACATAATTTGAATTACTTTTATAGTTAATTTTAAGAGATGCTCAATGATATTTTATAGTTAATTCATGGCTTTTGTATTTCTAAAATTATAAGAAAAAAGGTTTGTGAAAGTGATTTTTAAAACTCGTTTATTTTTAAAACTGATGAATTTAAACAAATTAAAGTAGTTTAAAAATAATAAAAAAGACACAGTAGAGCTTTGTGCTTTCCTTTTTGTCTCAGTTTTGAGCTTTGAGTGTAGCAAGCTCCTATTGGAATAAATAGGCTATTATCATGGTTAGGTTGTCTTTAATGAAGATTCGATCCACAGATATAAAGGGGCATTTTGGAGAGAAAATGTCCAAGAAAATAGTAGAAACTAAGCAACAATGCATCATATATTGTTCTGCAAATAGAGGCATTTTTTAGAGGGAAAACTCCCAAGCAGATAGGTGAGTTGGATCAACTTTACATCACAAAGGGATGGAATCTATGCATCCAACCAAATAGAACAAAGAAGCCTGGATTTTGTTGAAACGTAATCAAATTCAAAAAAATATTTAGATCGCGTAGAATCATAGATTGAAAATCATGAATAAGTTGAAGCAATTGCACACGTTGATAAGCAAAGATAATGCAAGTTGTTATCCACATCTTCCTATAAAATCATTATTTTCTCCAATTACATAATTCACCTTGCCCTCATTAACGAGCTATTACAGACATCATTAGAAGAAGGATGATTGTTCCAAATGTGGTTGTAATTGCTAATATAACCTTTTTACTATTGTTGTTATAATTCTATCCATGTCGATGAAGAAGCGACGATCATAGGCTTGGCATCATTGCCATACCAACTATTGTGTGAACATTGTGACATGTTAATGACAAGAGGTTACACCAATCCTACTTCAATTAAATATGGTGGAGCGTTTGAAATTTAAGATTTATAAATTTTAGAACTTGTTCGTCAAACTTCAGATACTAAAAAATATATCTCTAGAGACATATAAAATGAAAATCTATGCAAATCTCTCTCTACCAAGACTAAGAATTTTTTTCTCCCTAGAAACAATGTATAAAAGTCAATGGATTTCTATAATAAATTAACCTAAAGATAATCTTATTGAAAATAAAGTACAACATCATGTTAATTTGGATAGGGCACGGAGGAATCAAACCACCAACATCCTGCTCATAAGGCAGGTGCTCTTCCCTTGAGCTAGCACCCTTTAAAGCAATAGGGGAGAGGGACTTTGTTAACACCTAGGACTGTGTTAACACCTATGTTAGACCTTTGTAATCCTAGGTGATAACTCCATCATTTACGCTTACATCCTATAGTTTGCAATAATGAGATAAATGTTTAAGGCCAAGTCAATGCTTATCCACTTTCTGAATTCATCATCACATAAGTGCCATATTGCATTTAAAGCCAAAGGTATGTGCAGTCCAAAAAGGCCGACTCATGTCTCCAACAATCACAGACATTGGAATAATTATAAAATCATGTCAATGCCTAATTTTTTTACACAGATGAAGGTAATGGAGGATCAAACATCAAGCAATCCAACCAAGTGTTGATAAAAAATGGCCTCTAGTTGGGTATAGAATTAGATCATACAGAGAGTCATTTATTTATATTGGTTCAAACTACATCTGAAAAACTAAAAACTATAGCGACGGATGTTATTGATTGTTGTCATAGATTTTATCCATGCACTAAAGCATGATATAGAGCTGATTAAGAGGGTACTTCACAGAAAATGCTAGTCTGATTTCTGAGACATTTATAGTCACTCTCAAAAATAAAATTCTAGAGAGTTTATTGTTGCAATAGAAAATAGGGGTCAATGTGATTTGAAATCCTGGTTATTAAAATTAAATTCAAAACTTAGAAATATGAAGAATCAACAAGTAATAATGTTACCCAATGCTGCAACAATGTTTTATTTATTGTTTATTTATTGCTCAACTTGAATGATATTGTTTTTCCATATGTTTTGTGCAGCCTGGAGTCTGGAGTTTTATTTATTAGATTTGAGATTGGAAGTTCTTGGTTCACTTTAGCTAGGAAGAGGTTGGACTCACTCCTTGGCACGGAGTCACAGGAAGGGTGGATCACCCATTTCAAGCACATAATGGTAGCAAGCTATTCTCAACATTCATAATAGTAGTAAAGGGGCATCATTTCAAAGTTCCATTATGTTTTATAACAAATTGAAAATGGTTGATAATAAACACCATAAGGATCTATTACCTTTTCTTTCAATTACGTCCAATGCTTGATTCCTCTTTACCAACAACTAAAATACAGTTGTGTCATGCTATATGTTCCTTATACACCTTATTTTAAATCTTTCCATTTGTTGTATCAACATCAATATAAAAAGTAACTTGATGAATCTCATCACATATTCTCAATGCATAGTCTAAAAACTTCTTTGGCATAAAGAATACAATTTCCTATCCAAGACTAAACAAAAAGGGCCAATTCCTTGCACAATTCCCTTGGAGTATTGCAAGTAGCATTTTATAGAACTAATTATGTCCCAATGTATCATGACAAGTCTTTTCCTCATCCTCGTTAAAGTAAAATAAATCAAACCAAATCGGAAGTTGACAGTTGAAGTGGAATTATTGCACACTAAAGTTTCATTTTCAAACATCAAAACAGTGATGTCTATCTTGGGCCCATAAAAAACACCTTCACCTTTATTAGTATGACAAAACCTCTATAAACACCAAAAAACAACCTGCAAAGAAGCTCCTTTGTTTGTTTCATTTTTATACTATATTGTTAAAATCCTAAGGAATTCAAGTGGTAAAGGTGAAGCATGGTATCTATGTACAGTACTAGCAGCCATAGTGCAATAAATTCTACCAAAAAAATGTCCCCATCTAGTTCTACTGCTGACTAAATTCTAGAATTTTCCAATACATGATAAGACAATAAAACGAGAAGGGACCTAATAGTACATACTCCAAAATTTGTACACAAACAAGGAGAAAGGGTGCTTGAATTGAGGACACTAAGGATTGGCTGTAGCAAAACCCTCTCCTCTATGTTTTCCTCGCCATTTGATGATGAGGTTTAAGTTTGACTTTTTAAGGTTGGATGACTTTATAAAAACCTCACACAAATAATAAACAAGGAAAAATTGAATTTAAAACACATAGAACTTAAATGTCAAGCTCTTGAACTACCATAGTTGTTTCCAAATACACTACCATGTGATATTCCATAACTGCAACACCATGGGGCGTCTACGGGATTACCAATTCCACCACAATACCTAAAGAAACAATAATATTGGGAATGAATCTTATTTTGATTCCTTATTGTTGGAGGTGGACCATCTCCTCTCTACCCTTACGAACACTAATGGCTCCTCACTTTGGAGTCTCACAACTTCTCCAACCCAAGAAAAATTACAGTCTAGTTGGTGAATCTCATCCTAAGTTCAACTATGGTAGCCACAAGTCATTCCATCATAGAACAACCCAACTCCAAGGTGAATCACTATATTAATAGATATTAGGCAATTGTACAAAACAATATTTGTAGTTTGCGTGAGTCTGAAATCCTTTAGTGTTAGCATCTATGGATCATCGATCTTTTTGTGAAGAAATAAGATAAAGAATTTGGCTATAGTGTGTAAATGAAAGATCCAAACATAAATTTTATTCTCATGAATCTTTATAGGGACAACCTAGATCATCTTATGCGCTCAACTAAAACTCATGAAATCATGGAACAATAAAACATCATAATTTGACGAAACCATATCTCATGCTTGATCTCTACTCTATTTATGTTGGAGTCCTAGTATTGATCACTGTCAATTTGAAATTCCTCAAGGGATATAGAAAGTTGATATATATAAACCATGTATTTGGAACAAAAATCCATAGATATTCTACAACAAATACAACAAGGTATAATGGGATCCTAATACAGTCCTAGAATCCTAGGTCAAAATTCAGACTAAAAGAAAAGATAAAAAAGTATTATGTAAGTCACCATTAGTTGTAATCCTTTGTGGATAGATTGGACATAGAAAAATGGTAAATCCATCTTCTCTATTAAAGGAATAATCTCTAGCTACCTTATATTAAGTATTTGGCTAAGTTAGAACAATCACCAGAACTTGGTGTAGAAGTTGTAGTAGCTTTTGGGAAATGTATGCAGATTTGTAAATTCAAAATGCTTTGCAAACAAAAAAATTCCTTTATCCAAGCCTTCATATTTGGTTTCCAATTGAAAATTGGCTTAGGAAAGCTTAGACCAATGATACACTAGATGACATCAGTGATTGTTTTATTTTCTCTGACGAGTTCAATATGGAAATGATTGAAAGAATTTCTGGTTTAATTCCTTTTTTGCTCCAAGATTCACTATTAAAAAAAATCTCCAGTAGTGTAAAAAATGTATGCAATATAACTCATTATTTCATTGCATTATATTAAATGCACTATCTCAATCTATGAATCACTTTGATATTATCTGCATCTCTTTCCAATGTGTGCATTATAGAACATTGAAGTACAATTTCACCAACTTTAAGAACTAATTTGCTAATTTCTTCATGGTACTTGTTAGCACCAAATTCTCATGAGCAAATTTGTGAGCTTTGAGTGTTGAGACAGTTCTACAAGTTGGAGCAACTTAGAAATGATCTAAGTCCTCTTGATATGCATGGATGCCCTGGTGATGATGATTTATATTCACATTATCCTTCTAACACAAACACAAGGGGATTTCTAAAAACAACATTGCATAGTGAATGAAAGTTAATGTGTGTTAGCTTTCGTACCAGTACAACTACATTGCCATCAAATACATTGCACCATGAAATAAATCTAGCGCATGTTAGCTTTCTTTCTAACACAAACATAAGGGTGTTTCGTACAACAACATTGCACTATTAAGAAAAGCTAACACATGTTAGCTTTCCTTTAAGCACAAGCACAAGGGCATTTCTAACAACAACATTACATGGTGAATGAAAGCTAGTGCATCTTAACTTTCTTACCAATACAACTACATTGTCATCAAATACATTGCACCATGAAGAAAATATAAAGCGTGTTAGCTTTCTTTCTAGCACAAGCATATATACATTTCTTACAACAACATTACATACTGAAGGAAAGCTAGCACATGTTTGTTTTCCTTTTAGCACAACCACAAGGGAATTTCTAACAACAACATTGCATGGTGAATGAAACCTAACACGTGTTATCTTTCCTACCGATACAACCACATTGCCATCAAATGCATTGCACCATGAAGGAAATATAACGCATGTTAGCTTTCTTCTAGCACAAGCAAAACAACATTTCTAACAACAAAATTGCATGGTGAATGAAAACTAATGTGTGTTAGCTTTCCTACTAGTACAACCACATTGCCATCAAATACATTACACATTGAAGGAAATCTTATGCATGTAAAATTTCCTTCTAACACGAGCACAAGGACATTTCTTACAACAACATTGCATAGAGAACGAAAGCTAATGCATGTTAGCTTTCCTTCTAGCACAAACAAAAGGGCATTTATAACAACAACATTGCATGGTGAATGAAAGCTAACACATGTTATATTTTCTACTAGTACAACCACATTGACATCAAATACATTGCACCATGAAGGAAATCTAACACATGTTAGCTTTCCTTCTAACAAGCACAACAACATTGCATAGTGAAGGAAATCTTACGCAAGTTAGCTTTCCTTCTAGCACAAGCACAAGGGTGTTTCTAAAAAGGACATTGCATTGTGAATGAAAGCTAACAAGTGTTAGTTTTCCTAAAGGTACAACCACATTGCCATCAAATACATTGCAACATGAAGGAAATATAACTCATGTTAACTTTCCTTCTAGCACAAGCATAAGGGCATTTCTTACATCAAAATTGCATAGTGAGGGAAAGCTAATGCATGTTAGATTTCCTTCTAGTACAAGCACAAGGGAATTTCTAACAACAACATTGCATGGTGAATGAAATATAATGTGTGATAGCTTTCCTACTGGTACAATGACATTGCCATCAAATACATTACACATTGAAGGAAAGCTAACGCATGTTAGCTATCCTTTTAGCACAAGCACAAGGGCATTTCTAACAACAACATTGCATGGTGAATTTCCTACCAATACAACCACATTTCCATCAAATACAATGCACCATGAAGGAAATCGAACGTGTGTTAGCGTTCCTTCTAGCACAAGCACAACAACGTTTCTAACAACAAAATTGCATGGTGAATGAAAGCTAATGTGTGTTAGCTTTCCTACTGGTACAACCAAATTGCCATCAAATACATTGCACATTGAAGGAAATCTTATGCATGTTAGATTTCCTTCTAGCACAAGCACAAGGTCATTTCTTACAACAACATTACATAGTGAAGGAAAGCTAATGCGTGTTAGATTTCCTTCTAGCACAAGCACAAGGGCATTTCTAACAACAACATTCCATCTTGAATGAAAGCTAATGCATGTTAGCTTTCCTACTAGTACAACCACATTTCCATCAAATACATTGCACCATGAAGGAAATATAATGCATGTTAGCTTTATGTTAGCTTTCCTTCTAAAAAGCACAAGAGCATTTCTTACAACAACATTTCACAGTGCAGGAAAGATAACGCATGTTAGCTTTCCTTCTAGCACAAGCATAGGGGTGTTTCTAACATCACGCATTACGCCGTTCAGTGAGCAGTGAAGTTGTCCCATGAATTTTTTTAGGAGAAACATGAGCCCTTTTGGTTAGAGGACAATCTCTTGGGGAGGCAGTTTTGCATCAGGAGAGACCCAAATGATAATCTTTCCAATGAGAGTTGCGAATGTCTCACAAAATTGAAATGAAGTTCCTCAAATCTTTGTGTTTTGTGTACTGCTCGATTGTTTATGTTTACATTGACTGAATATTATTAACAAAAGTAATGAATGAGTATGTTTGATGAAGTAAAAGGTAATAAACAACTTTAATACTGATATTAAGAAAAAAACCTTAATACAGCCTTAAGATCGATATTAAGAAAGCAAACACAAAAAGAAACTGAGAAGACGAGAGAATTTGAAAAAGAGAAATACTTCTTGATATTACTTCAATGTATTACAAAAGAAAGAGACTCATTGACTCTTTATAGCAATGGAATACATAAACCCTAGGTGCATAAACCAAAGGCATAAAACCTAGATATTGTTATGCCTGGTCTAAATGACCATCATGACTCTAACTACTCTAACATCCTCCCTTAATGGTCCTTCCAAAATGTTCAACAAGTTGTTTTCTAAATTTTGCAAATTTATCTCATCCGAGAGACTTAATGAGAATGTTTGCAGATTGGTCTTGATTTGGACAATATTTCAACTCAACTTCTCCATCTTCTACAAGTTAAATGAAATGACAATGCACATGAATATGTTTTGTTCACTCATGGAAGATCGAATTCTTTGTTGGCTTGACAACTCCACAGTTATCACCAAAAAGTACCATGGGCTCATCTTGACCGACTTGTAAATTTGCAAGCATTCTACTAAGCCAAACTACTTCACATGCCCCTCTTATTGCTACTACGTATTCTACTTTGTAGAAGAAAGTGAAATTACGTCTTATTTCTTGTTGATCCAAGAAACTACCATTGTGCCAAGACTAAACACATAACATGTTGTAGACTTCTTGTCATCGATCGATCCTGCCCAATCCAATTTTAAATAGACACACATCTAAAGCTCCTTAATCTTTCCCATATAGAATGCCAAAACCCAATGCCCCCTTTACATATTGTAGCACCCTCTTTGTTGTTGTCAAGTGTTCTGTTTTTGGATCTTGTATAAATCGAGGGATATAGTTGACTACATAGCTCAAGTCAAGTCTAGTGGCAGTCAGATAGATAGAATTTGCCACTAGTTGCGAGTAAATTTATCCATTGACTACATATGAATCAGTCTTAACTGAATGTTTCAGCCCTTTCTCCATAGGCGTTGATGATATTTTACCATCTGTCATGCTAAACTTATCTAACAAACTTTTGGCATATTTTGTTTGTGAAGAAAAATATGATTATCTATTTGTCAAACTTCTATAGCTAAGCAATAATGTAGACGACCTAAATTTGTCATGTAAAAAGCTAAGCATAAATATGTTTTTACCTTTGCAATTGCTCTTACCTCGCTATTTGTAACAATGATGTCATCAACATATATCACTATAATCACCACATAACCATTCTCATTTTTGGTGTAGAGATCAGGGTCAAAAGGAAATCTTCTCAATCCTCATTTTCCCAATGCATAAAGAGATCTTCTCAATCTACATACCAAATGTTCCTTTCCTCGTACATGAAATCCCTGCGGTTGGTACATGTATACTTATTCATCTATAATATATATCACCTTTGAGGAAGTCATTCTTAATGTCCATCTAATGTAGTTTCCAACCAAATTATGCTACCAATACCATGACTAGAAACAATCATATTGCCACAAAATTTGCAAGGGTAAATTTCTCCTCATAATCAATCCCTTCCTTTTGAGAGAAGGCACTCTTCACATCTATCTAATGCAGTTTCCAACAAAACTTTGTTGCCATGGATAGAACCAATTGGATTGTTCCCAGTTTTGCAGGATTTAATGTCTCCTCATAGTCAATCACTTCCTTTCGAGAAAAGCTCGTTATGATCAACCCTTCATTGTGCTTGTTAAGCATCGCATCTGCCACATACTTGACTTTATAGAACCATTTGCAGGCCATGGTTTCTTTCATGGAGGTAACTCTGTAACAACCCATGTTTGATTCTTTATTAAAGTTTCATGTTTTTCATTGTTAGCATTTTCCCATTCCAAGTTTCCTTTGGCTTCTTCATAATCCCAAGGCTCAAAAGAGTTTTCAAGGTTAGCCACAAAATCATGATTCATTATACCTAATGCCTTAACTCTGCTTGGCCTTGCTACCTAGTTCAAATCACACAACTCATCCTAGTGAACATCATCATTGTAATTCATTGTATCATATACCTTACCTCTTTTTTATCAACCTTCCTAGCTCTTATCAAGCAACTCATCTAGGTAAGCATCATTATAGGTGTTGTACCACCATTTTGGTCATTTCTTTCTCTCTTCTTTCTGCAAAACAACATTTCTTTCCTGTTGATTTGAGCTATTTCTGGCATTCTCTTAGCTAAAAAATTAATGTGAACTATGCTAAGAGGTGATTCTTACATCTCGTTGATATGCCTCATCCATTGAACATGTTTATCCAACCATATCTACTTCATTTTCAGTAACTTTCAAAGCTAATTTTTAATCTGATTTCTTCTGGAATAGCTCTATGCTTTTAACAACTACCACATCAGGAATAAGACATGTTGTGTTAGTCTTAACATCAACCAACTTGAAAGCTTGATGGTTGTAACTGTAGAGCTAGTGAGCATCGTTTTCAATCTATTAGTCAACATCAATAGATATCATCAATTTAGTACACCTCACAAGTCCCAAGGTAGGGTTTCACATTTCCCAAGGTGCTACCTCATAAAAGTGCGCTCTCAAGGGGAGAAGATCAAGTGAACTAGGGCACACTTGATGATCCAGTTAGAATTGATAAAAAATTTGCAGAAACCCTAATTTGGGCAAATTCACATTTCCTAATGCACCTCCACAAATGAGGGCGCCCTCTAGGGTTTGTGGCTAAAACCCTAGGGCAAAAGTTTAGGGTGGACTAGAAATATCAAATCACATCTAATTCACCAATTGCAAGGTTTTCACATATCCCAATGCACTAGGACAAAGTGGGACGCCCTTAGAAATCTATGGGTAAACACAAACTTTTAAATATATAACTTATTTATAAATATTAGAGTAATATAAAAAATAGAAATAAAAGTTAATATATAATTATAATACATTAATACTTACTAATTATAAATACTTACAAGTAAAAAATTGTTTAAATTATATTACTATGAAACTTTGCTTATAAACTTATTATGAAAAATAACAATTTAATATACACTTAGAATGAATGAAAAAAACCATACGAAATATAAAAAAATAACAAAGGAAAATGTATCTAACGCGGCACAGCAGGACGACCAGACCACTACTGAATACATTCATCCATATGGCATAACTACATATTCATCCAATATGGCGAATCCGAGAAGGAAAATCATGGCATATGCTAAAGCCACAAAAAGTGGGAAAAGAGCGCGTCCGAAGAAGTGTGAATTCTTCCCTGCCAATGATATTACCAGCACGATTTCCCCACAGAACTTATCACACGCCGTCAAAACTCCTCGCTTTGGAAAATCATATTCGTTGGTGTATTGGATGTGGGGTCGGCCACGTTTTTCGATGGGGTTAAGTTGTGGATCCGTTTCAAGAGGGGGCATTTATCATGGATCCATTTATGCTTGATGAGATCCATATCCCTTTTTTCCTGAACCGGTCACTACCGTATTTTTGGCGTATCCAAATCCGGATCCGGTTCAGAACCTCGGATCCGCGAATCCTGGAACCCTCCTTGGCGGATCTAGTAACATGGACCAATATTGTATGATTGAATCCATCTATCGATCCTTCGTAGTAGGGAATCTGAGTGAAAGGGGGTGTTTTTCATGCTATGAAGATAATGCCATGACTAGTAGTGTGTCAGTACCTATAGTGGTGGCAAGGGGTTGCATAAAAATCTAGGCAAATATTGAACTAGTATTCTTATTCAATAATCCCTATGGGGTCATGGAGGTATGTGTGCGAAGAGGAGAAAATGGCATATCAATGTCATAACTCCCCGGCATTACTAACCATTAGCATTAAAAAGGAATGGCCAAATTCCACATTGAGTTAGTGTCATTTTCATATCATCTTCCTCTCATATGTTGCATAAGCCTAGAAATTTCAGTAAGCTCATTTCCTAGATTTTTCATAAATATGTTTCTCCAAGAAACACAGTAAGCAAGAACCAAATCATCCATACTTTATACAATAAAATCCAGGGGTTGAGTTGGGGTGTTACATGTTGTAAATGATTCACTTAACAAGGTGCCATGAGGTGATGCCAATCAATAACTCAAGCTGACTGCCATACAGAAACATAAAGACTTGTAGATCTGTTTCATTGGACTGAAATGACTGTTGTGTGATATTCCTCACATCTAGAAGTACTTCAAGATGCAATGTTGTTTTATTCCCTACTACCAATGATTGTAGAGACTTCCCATGAATATATTTGGTAACAAGACTAGTTTCTCTCATAATCCAAACCTTAATGACTAACTGTATTGCTGGGTTGAATCTTCTCTTTGATTAAGATAACATGTTAGCAGTGGTATCATATTACAACCTTGAGGAACCCTTCAAATGCTGATTGGAGATGTGAATCTAATGGTTGGAAATAAGACACATGAACAACAAAATGAAAGAGTTTCAAGTGATGGCTGAAAAGAAAATCTGCTACAGGTGGTCAAGCTTCCACAAACTATTGTTGCTTTAACCTCAAAACTGCAACCAAAACCACCTTTATCCAGTCTACACCAAAGTTGATATGAAGGCTGCCTAACCTGCTGAGTAATCATCGCCATGTGGTCATTTAGAATATGATGGTAGAACTTCATATCCAACCATGTAGGTTCCCAAACTCCTACCCCGTGATTGAAAAATGATAGACACTTCTCCTGCAATGGTTTCAACAGTGGACTTTGGAAGTCTGTTTAAAAGACCTATGATATGTTGGTGTATATGAGCAGATTAACTAGACCCATTTGTCAAATTTAATTGCAAGTACAATGCCACATACTTTACAAAATAATTTACCACATTTTGTTCTTTATCAGACTTGGCCCTTGCACCTCCTTTTAATACTGGCCTATTACTTCTAGAGTTACTTGCTTTGAATGATTCAATCTCACTATTGTGCTCTTCATATTATTCATGCTCAGAATTCTCATCCTGACCTTTGTGAAGAAATATAGTATCCTCCCTTGCAGATATCTCACTTGATTCAGTGTCAACTAGTAGAACTTGGCCCTTGTTTTTCACACAGGAGTTGGAACCTTCCAATGGCTTTGATGATTTTCTCTTGATAAGTGAAGAATTCCCTAAGTTCTTCCTCTCTCATATTTGTACTTCAAGTTTTGCTTTTGTAAAATCACTGTAGGATCAAATCTCGTCCATTAGGTCATCCATCCCATCATCTAAATCACCAAGCTTCCCCTCCTGGAAACAAATGAGTGGGATTTTCCTCTACCACAATACCTCCACTATGTCAATAGCTTCATTTGTTGGAATAGCACACAACACTCTTTCTTACAATGCACCAACTACACCTTTTGTCAAAGAAACTCTACCAACTAGCTATATGCTAGTGAACAATTTCTTTTGAACATCTAAACACTCAATGGAAATAATACGATTTGTAATAGCCTGAGCAAGATCAACTAGATTGTCCTTTTTTTTTAACTTTTTGCATATTGTACTCAGTTAAATCTGGCATAGCCAATCCATATTATAACCGTAAAAGAAATTTTCGAGTCCATTTGACCTTTTGACAAACTCTGTGTGTAAATTTCCCTCTAACATATCCTCATAGTTTTGAAACCAAGGACTCCTCAGACATTAAAATCTAAGGATAAAATATGCCCATAGGTGGAACATCTAGAGAATAAATATGAATTCTATGAAGTTCAAATAGAATATTTTCCTTACAGCAGTGAACATCTGCAAAAGCATTCAACTCTCCATCCTTAATCTTGCATTTGGTCTCCTTCAATCAATTGCTTTTCCATAGGGTCATTATCAAATGGGTGGCCAAGATCGATGGTGTTGCTAGACCCAAAGGAGACATCTTGATATAACCTCTCCACCATACAAGAATTTCGCCCCTATAGTTGGCACAGTAACTCCATCCTAAATACACAAAACAAATGGAACTTGAGCACCAATATTCACAATGGTCGTCGTCGACACTTAATTTCCAAAAGCTGCAAAAAGAATTCCAAGGTGGATTACTGCTGAGTTTAACTACAAGTCATGCAACAACAGAGACAACATCTCCTGTATTTTCATATCAAATTTGTAAAGTACTCCATCCATAATAGTTTGAGAACTGACCCCAAGAATATTTGATATATAGTGTACACACCCTTTCAAAGAGCTCTGGACCATTATTTTTAGGTTGTTTATCCTGGTGCTTATCAGAATACTCTATTGTATTGAAAAGATTTAAAGTCATTTTTAAAGAAGGAATTATGAAGTTTATCAATCTGCAATTGTCTTCATCTTGTATCTTTTTCTAAGAGAAAAAACAACTAAGAAACCGTCACATAACCCAATAAGAAACTGTCAAGGGATGCTTCCAAATATGTGGTTAAGGTATCCCAATCATCCACTAGAATGTTCTTAGAGGGTAAGACATCACGTAACCCCTTTCACCAACCAATGAAACTTCAAAGCCAAGTCATATCCTCCATCATTATTCCACATATAATACCTCATTCAAATGAATTCTTCTTTATACTGGTTCTAGGGTTAGGTGTGATGCCCTAAGACTACTCCAAATCTGTTTTGAGGTTGCCCTGCCACAGTGGGTCTGAGGAAACCCTAACTGCTGGTTTTCTTTGTTTGTTACAGGACAAAGGAGGAGAGGTTATTGCTGTAGGATAAGCCATATATCTTCATACCAAACAAAATGCCCAAAACAATCACCTATCTACTGATTTAATTATTGGTTTGTAGGTAAATTGAAGTGCCTGAAAAGAGTCACAAGTTGACCTAAAATCAACTTCATATTTCTGCTCAAAAACAGATCCTTTGCTGTCATATCAAATTGAA
Source organism: Larix kaempferi (assembly GCA_027924585.1). Classification (NCBI taxonomy): domain Eukaryota; kingdom Viridiplantae; phylum Streptophyta; class Pinopsida; order Pinales; family Pinaceae; genus Larix; species Larix kaempferi. Next base: position 21,685,469 of record BSBM01000858.1, read on the forward strand.
GGTCATTTACCTTGGGAACTAGGTAACTGCCTATCTTCCACAACATTGGAAATTGATGCGAATAGGCTCTATGGACCAATACCATCAAAGCTTTATCAAGCCAAGAGCCTCGCCTATTTCTCTCTCTAATTGAATCAGTTTACAAGTAGCATGGATGAGAAAAAAAAAGAGAATATGTAGAGAAGATTGTCCTAAAGGTAATGGACATTGAGAATGAAATTTCTAGACTCAATATCAGAGGCTACTTAATCCACGTGATGATACCCTCTGCCTTCCAGGACCCATGCCCATACAATTTGAATTTTGATTCTGTTTTATGGCCTTAACTTCTGAAGAGCAGGCAGATGGGTGTTTAAATGAAATTATTTTGCCCCTAAATGAGAAGCTAGAATGTGTAAGAATTGGGCCTAATTTTCTAAATGGAATACTTGACAGATTATTGCAAGTATTTGGGTACTACAAATGTCGGAAGCCTGAAAAATGAAAGAATAGAAGTGAAGAAGTGGAGCATCTAAAGTAGGTAGGAAATTTATCGGAAGATACCAAAGTGCAATGTGAAGAAGATCCTTCAACAGTACAGAGCATATTACCACGATGTTTTATTTTAGTGGACCCTTGGATATTTGCAAAACCTTTTGCGTCCAATGACTATAATTAATGGAGTAAGTGGGTGTATTCCAAACCACTATTATCAATTGTAAGAAATGGTATGTTATATATTTTTCATTCAATGCACTCTCTAGGCTGCTCGCTAATGATTTTGCAAATCTAACCTGTCAGTTCTGATTTTTATTGTTTAGGAAAATCTTCTAATAGACCCATTTTCATATTGGCTTGGTAGATGGAGGAGAGAAAATTCTATAAGGTTATCAAGAAACTAATTTGAAGGTCATTTGCCTTAGGAATTGAGCAACTATTCATCTCTCATAGCATTAGAAATTGATGATAATAGGTTCTATGGACCAATACCATCATATTTTTGTAAAGCCAAGATCCTATCCTATTTATCTCTCCCACTGAATCCGTTGATAGGTATCATAGTGGACAATTTCCAAGAGTGCATGAATTTGACAAACTTGTTATTGGATGAAGCAATTTGTTTGGTGGAATTCATGGCCATCTTTCAAGTCTTCCTTTGGTGACATTAGACATGGTAAACAACAACTTGTATGGAAAACTACCGGATGAGCTTTGGAGTTCACAAATTTTGCTTGGGGGATCACCCAGATTTAGACTTAGGGTCTAAGAGGTACTATATTAATATCAAGCAAAATAAGAGGTAACCCGGTTAGCTCGAGTGGTTCGAAGTGGCGACCCAAGTTCAAATCTCACGACTAGGAGAAGACCTATCAAAAAATCCAGCGATGCTAAGCATTGGTGTGTCCCAAGCCAGGTGCGATCCCTAAGTGATTTTGATGGCTTAGATTCCCTTGGGTCATGGTTTCTAAAACCACATGCTATCCCAGCATGATATGGGTGCTCTAGAAAACAAACAAAAAAGGATAACACGCAAAAGAAGGAAGCGTAACCTGACTTCAAATCTTTTTCAGTGGTTTCTAACTAGATTTATATATGAAGACAAATGAATTGGTTAGATATATGAAATATAAATGTTTTCTCATATAATACTTTCCATAATGTTTTTTTTATAATACAAACATCATTAGTAGGACATGCCCAAAGCTTCCTTTTTTCATCCTTGTAGAACCTCATTCCCTACCAGTCAACTTCATGATTTTCATTTCCTCTAGAGTGAAGGGTAGAGACCTTCACTATAAATACTTCTCCAAAAATGAACACCCAAGAATATAGATCTGAATTTGACAATTAATCTATGACAAGATTCTATGTCTCAATCCTTATTTTTTTGGCTTATTACTGAAGCCTTCAAGCTCTAATTCAATCTCTTCACTCAAGCTCTAATTCACTCTTCACTCATGAGCATATGTATGGAGAGAGTTTCTTGAATAAAAGACACTCCAATGGTTGTGTTGAATGAAGAGGTTGAACTAGATGATATAGCTATAACCCAATTACATTGGTGTTGAGTTGAATATGAAGTAAAGTAATAGTTTACGAAAAGGAGGTTGAAACATAACTATGAGCATGTTCATAGCTTTGGTAAGCATATGCATAGTAGTGGTAACCAAAGGAAGGTGTAGGAGTAATTCCATGTGTGAATATGATAAACTAATGTGGCTTAAAACCCATTACACTCCCAACAAAAAGAAAGAACTAACTGTTATTTATTACCTACCCAATTGATATTTTACTATCCCGTTCAATGGTACACCAAGTCTGATTTTTTATGTTGAAATTTGCATCAGGAAATGGTGTTTTCAGTTCATATTGCAACGAACCAGTAGGGGCAGTGAAGGAGCAACCACTATCATTCTGTGTGGAAAAAGTGCAGGAAGGGGTGGCCATAGTCAAAATTGATTATGTTTGGTAATCCAGATTCCACCGATTTCAGTGAAATATACAAAGCCATTCTAGCATTACCCGGAGGCATATTTCTATCTGCATGGTGGAAAATTCCATTTCAGTTGGTTGATTTTGGATTTGGAAAGCCTATATATGCAGGCCCCATTGTGAATGCCATGGTGGAGTTTGTGTTGCTTCTCTCCACTGGAAAACACGTCGGTGGTCTCAACATCTACATTACCCTCCAAAATCATCAGTTGGACAAATTTGGGCAGTTTATCTATGATTTTTAGGTTTTCATAAAATTATGTGTGGGGATTCATCATTAACCTAATATTTTTATGGAATACTCGGACATATATATAGGAATACTAAAAAATTTCATGTTCGTATATGTCTAAAAAAATAATTAACCACAACAGAAAATTTTCCTGAAGCGATCTGCCTTATGAAAATTCTCAACAATCCATAGTGGCTACAAACGAAATAGAAGAGGAATGAAATTACTTCATTAAATCATTTTTTTGTCTGTTTCTAATCGATGTTATCCAAATGAAATCAGAAACAAATCAAAAGCTTCCAAAAATGAGATGGGTTCTTCTCAGAAATCTTTTTGTGGATTGTGCAGAGAGATTACCCGATTAGCGTTGATCCAGATTTGAATAAATCTGGTTCTCTATAGCACTTCATCTCTCAATCACCGTGGGTCCTCAACGCTTTGTTACCGTGGATTCTTTGTGTTGTGTCAACATGTCTGTTATGGCATGGAATGTTCTCGGCCACTCTTCATCCCTGCGATTCAGTTACATGGAGTATTGTTAGCTATGTTGCAGAGCTCAGGAGGGAAGTTGGGAGGGAGTAGTCGGGGATGCAGAGATCAAAGCAGGGTATTATTATCTATGTCGCAGAACTCGAGAAGGCAGTCTGGGAGGCAAGAAGAGCAATCGGGGAGGCAGAAATCAAGGTAGTCGGGACTGCATGCATACTAGGGTAGAGGTTTTTTTCTTTGTCGTTTTTGCATTTTGCATTTTTTTTTATGATTTTGTTTTATTTTTCATAAATTTCTATTTAATGGTTTTTTATTTTAATATTTGTATTTTATCGTGTTTTAAGAAGGTTAAACATTTTAAGTTTTTAAATTTTTATCATTTTTTTTGTGAAAATGTAATTTTGGATTCATGGTGATGATGGCAATGTTGTTTTATATATGTGAATTTATTTTAAGAAGATGATTATGATAATGGCGTATAATAAGGATGATGATGATGATGACAATGGCGTATAATAAGGATGATGATAATGAAGATGATGAGGACAAGGATGATGACTATATTGACAATTTTGTCTCGATTGTACAAGTAATGTAGAATGTTGTTGCTCAACTTCTTTGTTTCTGTTACAACGCTCTCAATGTTCGGGCACCCTCAGACTCCTCTGCAAAAGGAAAAGTCTGGCTATAACTTTGCAAATCGATTTGGGGATCTCCTATATTTTTATCGAGGGAAGAAACTAGATCCATTTAAAGGATACAATGGTGATGTGTAAAAGGAGCAAATCAAAATTATGGGTTCTATGTTCACTTCTTAGAGCAATAGGAGTCTCGAGCCAGGTGGTCAAATCCCATGATTGAAATACAGTGACCCTTTCTCATATAGAGAAGTCAATATCAAGAGTTGTAGAGACTTATCAAGCTTTCATAAGGGAATCTAGTCACTGTAAATTAACAAGAAATTTGATGATACTTGTTGGCATGGTATCATTTGTCAAAACGATTTCAGATGAAAACATATTTAGTAACAACAAGGGGAAATAATCATTTTCAACATTCCACAAATAATGAGCCTGTAATACTCTCGTTGACCATTGCAATGTTACCTAAATTCACACTAAATAAGCTTCTTGCTTTCAAGTCTATCGGTTGTGTGGGCACCCTTAAGTGTCATTCTCGATCATCATACGCATGTGTTGCATTTGGATCGGCGCTTGCATCCGCTATAGTGCTCTCGTTTTGTGGGCTCCCTCCAACTCCTTCATAGAAAAGTAAGGTTGAGTTATTGATTGAATTTGGTCACTCATAAATATCAATATTAAAACTAGATATCATTAAATTATTATATTTTCTTGTAGGATATAGTTGGGGCATAATACCTTGGTTTTCATCCACAAATAATGTCTTCATTCTTGATACCAACCCTTGGTTTATGGGACCTTTAAATATTTACAATAAGACCCGTATTTGAAATTTTGATGCTTTGGGAGATATGGTGTGGTCAAAGACCATATACAAAATGAGAAGGTATATCCTCTGCTTTAACTTGATCATACATCTACATCGCAAAGAAAAGAAAAATGCATTACTTTCAAAGTCTTTCATCAATTTTTCCAAGGCATTGGATGATAAGTCAAAGTCTTTCACAAATTTTTCGAAGGCATTGGATGATAGGATTCAAACAAGACTATGATGAATATTTCAACCAATATGAAGAGTTGAAAATAGTCACAAGGCCTTATTTTTTCATGTAGGGAGATATTTTAGCTGACTACTTTGCTATTTTAATTTCTTCAATTGGATCAAGGGCCCGGAGGTTCTCTGATTTTTTTGTAACAATGTTTTGGTCCTTTTGATATTCTTGATTCTCTCCTATGGGGGGGTTGTTTCCTTTCTAGGGATCATCCTTTTTCTACCATTGGTATCTCATTCCCCTCCTTTTCCTTTTCAAGTACTTCTAGATCTCTTAAAGCCTTGAATCAATTTTTGTTTTCTCCCACTTTTCTCCAAGTTACCCCCCTTGGGTCCTGTTTATTTGTTTGCGTGCCTTATTTTGTTGTTTTTATGGTTTCTATATGATATCCTAAATGGGTTTTGTTCCTTCTAATTGGAGGGGTTCATGGACTACAAAGGATTCTCCTTGGGTATACCAACAAGTTTTAGCAAAATTCCCATACTCATTGAAAACATTGCATTTGAAGTGGCACTACTCATAATCTAACTCTTGTATGGGGGTATATCCCACTAGTTTTAGTTGAATCACTCAATCGGGGTCTCCACTAGAACTACAGGAGATCAATGTCATGCAAAGATCCATTAGGTGATTCGACAACCTTTGAAGGAGGGACAACCGTCGTACCAACAACAAGATAGCGTAATACCATCTTTCCAGGTAGGAAGGTCGCTAGTGTGGGATATCAAACATGAGATGGGAGCCAAGATATCGCTCAGGTAAGGAGTTTACACATTAGATCTCAGGTCATTTGATGCACAAAAAACTCATTGTGTTGATGCATGACAAAACACATTGGAACTCGTTGCGTTCTTTAAAAAAGCTAGGGCAAATGTTGTGTATGGGAAAGTAAAGTATCGTCGTGAAGAGAGGCCTGGCAGACAAAAGTTGGCCAATCTTGATTCATACACTCACGTGTTGACCATTTTAGTTGGAGAGGCCCAGGAAAAGGGTCGAAAAATATAAGAGTTAATACACTCAAGTGATATTGACGATATTCAATTATATTGCACTTTTTACATAAAGTAAGGAGACCCCCCTCTAGACCATACTCAGAAGTTACTTATTCTTCCAAATGTAGAAAGACAATAGAATGGAGATACTATGCATTTATCTTATCACAATCTCGAGTCTTGGTGGGATATGGGCGTGCCACCTGGGGAAATTAGAAGAAACTTATGAAAGCATCCATGAATATGAAAAGTTTGTGGAATGTATAATAAATTTCATGGGATTAAAGAGGATAGTAATATCATTCCTTATATAATGGGTGCAATTAATGTTGAAGGTGCCCCATCTCTTCCCAAATAGGGAAAAAAAAACTAAAGTTGTTGCTTAATCGACAAAGAAGATGAGCATGCCAAACCCCTTTGTTGCTTCTAAGGGTGAGAAAGAGGCCAATTTTGGGAAAGGTTTTGCCATGGCCCAAAAGATGGGATATTCAAGGGTTGTGGGTAGTGGTAAAGATTTTTAAGGACCATGGAGAGCATTGGAAGTGGAAAAGAGATCTAAGGGTCTAGGTCCCTCCCTTATATTTATTCCATCTCTAGTGTTACGGGAGGAGATGCTTCTTCTTCGGATTTGTTAGGCCCGTAGCTAAAGATGGAACCACGATGTCTCTTTGATTAATTATTTTTCTATTTTCTCAGGATTGTGCACAAATTTTTACCATAGGAGCTTGGACAAGACTCTGTTCGTTGTTAGCTTGTATGGGCCCTATGAGGACCAAGAAAATTTCTGGAATTCCTTTTTCGAATTTCATTGTGTGAAGTTTGAGAATTTAATTGTTTCCAAAGGAGACTTGGATTTTACGATGTATAGAAATGAATGTATGCAAGGTCGGATAGGTTGTAAAACGTTTTCCGTAACCACTTAGAGTTAGCAGATCTAGTGGATGTGGCCCCTATCAAACTTAACTAACTTGGGTCAATGATAAAGCTAGGATGTAGAAATATCTAAATGGTTGGACAAGTTTTAGTGCATTGTTTATTACTTTAGAGAGTGGAAATACATAGGTCTTGGATTAGGGAAATTTGTTGCTTTGATCATTATCCAATTCTTTTAGAATCCAATTGCGATGAGAACATACCAAAGACGCCTTTTAAATACAACCCTGATTGCGCCACATAAGAAGAGTTCCAAAGTCTGGTCAGGGACTACTAGGTAAAGTACGAGCCATGATTAGAGATAACTACTTTTGAACAATTCTCAAATTATTTCAAATGTATTAAAGAAAAAGTGGTGGCATGTTTAGGCGATCGATATGAGAACATAGATTATGTGCTCTCAACTATGGAAAAGGGCATAGAGTATTTGATTGTTAAGTATGATGGAGGCCTATATAATAATGAGGATTTCAATTTGTTAAAGGAGCTTGAAGCTAAAAGAACAAAGCTCTTGCTGGACAAAGAATTGGAGCTCGGGATTAAAAGCATAGATAGCTAGGGAGAGGTGGGACATCAAAATACCAAATATTTCCGTAATTTTTTCAATGATAGAAAGAATATCAATGCCATTTGGGAGCTTACAAATTCTAAAGGTCATAAGGTCAAATATTTTAAACACTTAGAAGATATGGGAGTTCAACATTTCAAGGGTAATTTTGAAGAGCCTTCTCGAGCAAATATTGGGGAATTCTCAAGCTTATTTCCTTCTTCCCAAGAATGGTAAATGAGGAAGACAATGAGCATTTGTTTTAGGTTTTTTCCAAAGAAGAACTCCTCTATGTATTGTCCATTTTTAAAAAATGATAGAATTCTAGGCCCCAACGGCTGGAAATCTATATTTCTTTGAGTTGTTGAGAGGGGATCTCCTAAGTGTGGTAGAAGAAGTTCACATATTAGGTGGAATTTTGGGATCTTATAATGCCACATTCATTTCCCTTATTCCTATTAAGTTTGATTGGTTGGAGACTTTTGTTGTTGCCAATGTGACTGTGCTTTTGCTAGCTTTCCTTCTAGTAGGCACTAGCTTTTCTAGGAGAATTCCCATACAAATTATAGAAGGAAAGCTAGCAATTCGTGACGATAGAGCTAATGGAGATAGCTAGAGTAGTAGGTCTTTTGAGCTCCTCAAATCCCGTTCTTTGAGCTAGCTCCAATTTAAAAATCTTGTCTTGGAACACCCTAAACACCCTAATTTTGTCAACATATTCTTCCAACCTATCTTTGTTGCATTCTTCATCAATAACCACCAAGACAGTTTGTTGCTTTAACTTCTCAATATAAGGTTATGTAGAGAGCCATTGTTGTTGGTATAGATGAATTCCATTTAAGTGTTTATGCTCCTAATCCTAGGTCCATGCCTCCCGTCTACTTTCAAAGGACCCAATACACTCTTGCAAATAAGTGCCATGATTTTTGCAATGTCAAACCTTCTTCTAAAGGAATGAGACTTTGCATATAGTGCATCAACTTGGCTAGTGACAATGAGTATTTACTAGTTGCTTGCAAAATTCATAAAACAAATTTCCAATGCTAAGAGTCTCCACCGACACCAAAACTTGCTATAAATTCTTCCGACCGAGAGGTGATGGAAATCAAATTGCAAAGAAATACCCTAAATGAAATATTTGCTCATCCCTTGCAGGTAATTCCAATAGACACCTTCAAAGGAATGACCTTCATGGAGAAGACTATCCTTGAATTGATGCCAGGTAAACTCTAAAAGCTAGTTAACATGGAGAAGGAGGAGAACAATTATATTCACCTCTCTTAGAGGCTAAGGGGGAGAAACCCAACCTTCATAATAGAACCTTAACCAAAATACAAGAAATAATCCACATCCAAACACGTATACAATCACAAATGAATTTACAATGAAACCTCTACAAGGATTTGTGTGTGGCTTGTAGTCATGTTCACTTATAAAATAAAATGACTCAAATAACGGGAGCACCACTTGGCCTTGGGTGGTATGGAAAACACTCAAATTGAAATGCATTTCATAGGAGACATTTGTTAATTTCCACCCCATGTCTTACCATGCTTTTTTTTCAAAAGGAAAGCGTTTTTTTCATCAATTTGAAAAGGTAATCTTGATTTTGTTGATTATTAACCAAGGATTTTAATTTTTGAAGGACATTGAAAAACTCGTAAGAATCAAAATGATCAAGAAGAATTTGAACCTCGCAGATCATTCTTTTCAAATCAATATAATGAGATTGAGACATGCGTGACATGGGTTCAAGATGAGATTCAAACCAGGAAAGAGTTAGAGAGCCTCTTCAATACTTTCGAGTTGAACAAGCACCTTTGGCAGCATATATCGCAGATAATGAGGGAGACGGGTTACGCTAGGTTTCTTACCATGTGCAAGGACAAATGGCAGAATATCCTCGAGGATTACAGGAAAATCAGGCACGAGCAAAATCTCGGGACGCCCAATGCCGAATATTATATCAAGAGGGCCAAGCATACACCGTATTGGAGCCCTGCAAAGTAATGCTCCCCAAAGGTAAGCGAATCCTCACAACTTTTTGTTTTTTCGCTCTTGAAAAAATTGATAGCCCAATATGGAAAACCTCCTTTGATTTGAACCTTTGGAATGGGTAAAGTTCATGAGATTTGAACTTTGGGCCTCTGCCTTGGACAGACAGTGGCTCTACTAACTGGCCTGGTTAAAATTGGTTGTCGCTATTAGTTTGTGCTTTTTGGGGAATTTTTGCTTAGTTGTTAGTTGGCCCGTTATTTGAAAAAAACTTCAGATACTATTTTTTGGAATCGGTTGAATTTAAACCGGATAGAAAATTGCTTTACTATTCACTATCCACTTGGCCCCTTTACGATGATTGAGGACTCAAAGGAGGAGACTTCTTCTACCCGCCTCTTTCATCTCCAGCTTCTAGTTCCGGTACCTCTCGACATGCACTTGATGAGATTTCGATAATATATTCATTATGTTTCTGTCTCTGAGTTATCCTGATAGATTTGTTCTTAGATCTTCTCTTGTAGCTGTTAGGGTAGCTAGTTGCTTGTGCTCTTCCAATTTGTATTACACTGGTTATATGCTTTTACTCCCATGGACCTACTTTTGTGGTCTTTCGTTTGACATTAATAAAATGATCTTATCTTATACTATCCACTTGGATGTATAAGGAAAATGGTTGTTGTTCTTTTTTGAGGATTGGTATGTTCAAGGGAAAACTGTTATGCATTTAGTAAGCATTTTCTCATAAATTAAATGCACCCATCTTCAAAATTTGTAGACAGTAGCCAATGCATTCATTTTCCTGAATGTATGCTACCAATATATATGACTCTAATTTGCAGAGTCAGGAAATTCACCCAATGATGTTGTACCTTTTGTAATGATTGTTTAAGGTGAGTTTCTTGGATTTCATCTCAGATTGGCCTCCATCTACCTTATACTAAGGATTCTCATTGTCGTTGACATCTAGACAAGCTAGAAATTCAACCCAGGACTTGCCCCCTTTTGGTGAGCTGCTCTACTACTAAGCAAACCCTTCATGACAGGCACTTTTAACAACTCAAACTCAGGGTGCAGGTTGCTACCTTTATTTTCTAGCATCTTCCCCTTCAAGCCACACTCTGGCTTAGGCCACCTAGCCACCACAACCTACTTGGATCCCTCACTGTGTTATTAAACCTAGGACCTGGCCCAACTGCTGGGCTGTTCTAACACTGAATTACATGCCTGTCTCATGATGGATACCCTCAACGGTTCAATCTGAAGGTGTGGATTTTTTAAAAGAGGATTTTCATATTGTTTCAATGAGGTGGATAAAGCATTTTATTAAATGCATGGAAGGGTATTGTATTTAGGATGCGTGGGTGCAAGTTCTCAGATAATGGATTAAATAAGCCGACTATATCAAAATTGGGTTCAAGGGTAAAAATACAAAATTCATAAAATGGGTATTTAGTAAAACAAACTCATCTCTCTTAGTCATTTAACTCCAAACAAGACACATGGTGGAAATGTCTCTGCACATATGTTAATTGATTTTGCTGAGGCAGTGATTTATGAAGCTATGGAACCAAAAAACTAGCAATAAGTAATAATCATTTGTCTAAGCACCACCACTGCTCAAGTGAAGCATTGATGAGAAAGGAGTCTGGGCACCACCACTGCTCAAGTGAAGCATTGATGAGAAAGGAGTCTGGGCACCACCACTGCTCAAGTGAAGCATTGATGAAAAATGATTTCCTGATAGGTAAATTGAGCCTGTCATCGAGCTCTTTATTCTTTAAGTGGAAATCCTCTTCAGCTGGTATCCATCTACAAAAGATATTTTTTCTGGCCTGCAACTCCAACCATCGTTGATGGGCACATTCCACTATCTTCCTCATTTGAAACCCTTTGAAACCTAGTTCTGATATTTTTGTTGACTTGTCTGTTTATTCATTTCCTTAGGCTTCTCCTCAGCTCTATAACTTGGTCCGCCTTCATGTTTTATGTCCTTTGAGATCATCTGCTGCTGCATTAATTACTGTTCTTTCTATATGGTATCCTAATCCTTGTCTACATTCTCCACTTAATTCAATGTCTGTGCTTTATCCTTTTATTGTAAATAACAGATTCTAAGGTAGGCCCTTTACTAGGTTTTCTTTCAAGGAAGACTGCAACATGAGTTTCTGAGGGGGGGGAGGACAGTGACTGGAGAGATACTCATGGTAGCTAGCACTTCAACTATTGAATGGATAATCTCCTCATACCAATTATTGGAGATGCATTTCCTAAAACACAAGTTCTTGATGATCTTGACAAATGTACATTTACAAGGATCCATACATAATACAAGGAGATAGATAATGAAGAGCCTAAATCTCATGATTCTGAAATATATATGTTACAAACCAAGTCAAATCACAACCATACAACAATTATGGCTTATATTCTTATGTCAGCTACAGAGAAAAAGCAATGGAACAATGTTTCATGATGAGGTTAGAAACCGTGCCCCAATGCAATGCAATATTTGTCTAAAAATTTGTTTTGTTTGTTGATTAATGTAACTAGACAATAAATAAAAATGACAGTGTATGAAGGAAACACCTTTTTGATGTTGCAAGTCTTCTAAACACCTTTACAAGGGTAGTCAAACTCTGTATCAATCCCACCATTCAGTATTACCCACTGAAAACCATGGTCCATAAGTCCTCCATCACAACCACTTTCTACTTGAGGCATACTGCATAACAATTATATAGAAATAAAAAAATTGAGAAATTAGTATATGAATGCATGAGATAAATGTCAGCAGTCTGCAACAACAAAATACTTCCACAAGCCACCTTGAGATTATACAGTCTCTTGTTGAGATGCTTGGATTTAGGACATTGGACATGGGTTGAATAATAACAGTCATGAAAGTGAAGTGGAGAGAGATAGAAGTACCTTCAAAACAACTAGAGAACGTCAGGAAAGTGATTCAAATATTGAAAATTTTACAACTTCTACTTCAGGGAGCTCTGTATCTATATGGTTACTTTCTGTGATGGCATCTCATGATAGCAAAAGTAAGTTTGCTATAGTGGAGGCTGGTGCATTCGAGATCCTCACAGTCTGCAAAGAAGGAAACAAAATACTTCCACAAGCCACCTTGAGATTATACACTCTCGTTGAGATGCTTGGATCTGGGACATTTGACATGGGTGGAATAATAACAATCATGAAAGTGAAGTGGAGAGATATAGGAGTACCTTCAAAACAACTAAAGAACATCAAGAAAGTGATTCAAATATTGAAAAATTTACAGCTATTACTTTAGGGAGCTTTGTATCTATATGGTTACTTTCGTGATGGCATCTCATGATAGCAAAAGTAAGTTTGCTATAATGGAGTCTAGTGCATTTGAGATCCTCACAGAGAGAATTTCACAATTTTCCTTTCAAGTTGTGCAGGTAATTGAATTCTTTGGTATTACATCTGTTTTAGACTAAATATAAGGGGGAATAATTGAAAGAGTGACAAGAACTACGAGAAAACAAACAAAATACTATGTTCAGAATTTGGATAAAATATACCATATCTAGTTATTCAGATTGTTTATAAAATTTCCTTTTGAATAATATGATGAGAAACATAGAAAATATGGAAACTATGAGGTCCCTCTAGTGAACAATCATGATGCAATGTGTTGAATATTTTTGTTGAATCCTTATGTGCCTTTTTTTATTTGCTCAGATTTTTGTTTTCATCCTTTGAGTCTCATTTTTCTATGAAAATTAAGTTCTATCATTTACCTCCATTATATCATATAAACTAGACTTTGGTTCCACTTTGTTTCATTCCTCCATTTGTCTAGGTATCTGGTTATTCTATTTATCATTACTTTTCAATGTTGATCTGTTAATTTTCTCTATCTCATGCTTTTAGTAGCCTACTCTTTGTATATGCTCTTGTAAGTATAGCATTTTATTTTTTCATGTTTCAGTCTTATTGACAAGTGTGAAACTGTTTGTTGAGCAGACTGACACTGAGAAAATGGCAGTATATGGGTATGTGCTCTTTTACTGGCAATTCTATTTCAAGAAAGGGATATAATTCATGTACACCCTACAAACGATGAGAGCCATCCTTGCACTTGTGACTTTACTAAAATCCGATGACACTGCAAACAAATACTTTGTTGCACAAGCTCTAGCTTGTCTGGTCTGTAATGGCAGCAGAGTTACTTTTCTTGCTGTAGTCAATTATGGTGTTGTTGGTGGACTTATACCTGTACTTGGTTGTGCTGAAGCAGACATCTCAAAACTTATAGAACGGTATGAGGAATTCTCATTGGTACACAGTCCATACCAAGTAGCTTTGGAGTGATTGTTCAGATTTGATGATATCAAGGTTGGTGCAACACTTGCAAAGCAATGCCTGCCTTGCTTGAACTATTGAAACCTATTCTAGATTTTCTAGGTGATCCTTCCTTGGCACTACGGGTTTTAACTCAACTTGCAATAGATAATAATTAAAAAAATATTCTAATGGCAGAAGTTGTAGAAGCTTTAACAAAGTATCTCTCTCTTGGTCCTCAAGATGCTATAGAAGAAGAACTAGTAGAGTTATTAAGGATTCGTTTTGGTAGTCCTGAGATACGGTGGCATGGATCTACTGTTGGAGCTGTCAATCAGTTGGTTACAGTATTACGCTTGGGTGCTAGGGTATCAAGATAGTGTAGCAAGAGCTTTGGAAGGTCTTTTTGCAACAAACCACATTAAGGTTGGGGAAGCAGCCAGGCAGGTTGTCCAGCCTCTTGTTGAAATTATTAGCTCTGGGACAAAAAATTAACATGTCGCAATTGGTGCATTGATCAGGTTGTTGTTTGAAAATCCTTCAAGAGCGCTTGCAGTTATTGATGTTGAAACAAATGCAATGGATGTGTTATGCCAAATTTTCTTCTCGAATTGGTATATGGGGCTGAAAGAGGATGTTGCAGAGTTGTGTTGTGTTCTTTTTGGAAATACGAGAACTAGATCTACACTAGCTGCAGCAAGACATGTTGAACCTCTAGTTTCTCTTCTTGTTACAAAGTTTAGTCCAACCCACCACACTGTAGTCTGTGCTCTTGGTAACCTTTTAGATGATGAACAACTGGCAGAGCTTATTTCTTCACATGGTGTTGTTGTTTCTCTTGTTGCACTTCTGTTTGGTGGGAATTATCCTCTTCCTGAGGCTGTATAAATGCCTTGACAAAGTTAGGCAAAGATAGACCACTTTGCAAGCTTGATATGATTAAAGCTAGGGTGGTTGAAAACATATTAGAAATTCTTCCAGAAGCACTAGAATCTCAGTGTACTATGATGGCAGAATTACTTAGGATACTGACAAATAACAACAACATTTCAAAAGGAAAATCAGCTGCAAAAGTAGTTGAGCCTCTTTTCTCAGCTTTAACACAACCTGAATTTAGTGCTGCAGGGCAGCATAGTGTAATGCAGGGGTGCTGGTGAATATGTTAGATAATCCTCAGTGACATGCTATCTAAAAGCTAATACCTTCTCCGTCAATGAAGCCACCGATCCCTCTATTGGATTTACCATCCCAGGAAGTGCAGCATAACTAATTTCTCATTTACTTTTGGAGGAATTCTTGAAGAGAGACATGATCACTCAACAGGAAATTGGTCCTCTGGTTCAGGTTCTTGGATTTGATATGCCTAGTTTGCAACAAAAGGCAATCAAGCTCTTGTAAGTGTTTCATTAAGCTGGCCAAATGCAATTGCAGATGTGGGCAGAGTTGCTAAGCTATCAAATGTGATTCTACAAGCTGACCCTCCACTTCCCCATGTCCTTTGAGAATCCGTGGCTTCTTAAGTGGCTTCTTAATCTATATTATCAAGTATTTTACAATTCAGTTCCCAGTATTATTTGGAGGTCCTGTGGTAGTCCTAGTAAAAATGCTCTACTTTGGTTCAGAAACAACAGTTGCAGGTGCATTAAATTCCCTTCTTGTTCTTGAGACTGAGGATGCATCTAGTGCTGAGGCCATGGGAGATAGTGGTTCCATTGAGGCACTCTTGTAACTTCTTAGGTGTCGTCAGTGTGAGGAGGATGTAGGAAGAATACAGGAAGCCTTAATGAAATAATGTCAAGATAAGAGACTTGAAAGTTGCAAAGTCGGCGATTTCTCCATTATCTCAGTATTTGCTTGAACCTGAGACTCAAAGTCAGCAAGCAAGATTGCTAGCTTCTCTTGCACCAGGGGATCTATTTCGAAATGAGACCCTGGCATGGAAAACAGATGCAATCTCTTCCTACCACGCACTTGTGAATCTTCTTGAGGACCAACCGAAAGAAGAGATGAAGGTGTGATGCACCTGCAACAATTAATAAAAATATGCAAAATAGCAGAAATGGCAGAACTCAGAATCACTTTTATATTGATCACAGGCCACTTCGAGGGGGCAACCTCCTATGAGCAATCTCAATACAAATAACTTCACGGTGCCTTCATAGGTCTCAACACACACTTATATACTAAGTCTAGGCGCCAATACTATGGGTAAAAACCATGGGCCACTACAAACTATGGATCAACAATACTACGGGCGACTTACAAAGCATATGCGCCAACAACAATAACATAAACTATTGATCAACAAATACTACAACATGACTTACAAAGCATATGCGTCCAAAAACAATATACTAACAAAGTAAAGACATGGGTTCCTAACATCCCCTCCCCTTAAAAAATCTTTGTCCTCAAAGCTTTAGATGTGGAAATTGTTGTTGAATCTGAAGGAGTGGTTCCCATGTAGCATCCTCTGGTTGCATGCCGTGCCACTGAATTAAGACCTCTGTGATAGAGCGAGAGCGAAGCTGACGAGTGCGTCGATTGAGGATGGCCTTCGGATCCAAAAGGATGGATCCTTCATTATCCAATTCGGGTAAAATCGTTTGTCCACTAATGTTGGTGCCAAGAACTTTCTTCAGACAAGAGACATGAAAGACTGGATGAATGCGGGAAGAAGGAGGAAGTTCCAATTTATAAGCAACGGACCCAATCTTCTGAAGAATCCGATACGGCCCATAGAACTTTGGAGCGAGCTTATGACGCCCTTTGAGTTTCAGGGAGCACTGCTTGTACGGCTGAAGACGAAGAAAAACCATATCGCCGACTTGAAAAGTGCACTCAGAATGGTGCTAATCAGCTTGTTGCTTCATGCGATTTATTGCCATGTGAAGATTTTCCCACAAAATGCGAAGAATCTGATCACAGTTTCGAAGGACCGTGTCAACTTCCTGAACTGGTGAACTAGTGGGGGTGTATGGAAGAAGAACTGGAGGTGCCTGACCATATACTGCTTCATATGGGGTCATTTTAGAGGCAGTGTGGTAAGAGGTATTGTACCACCATTCAGCGAGAGGGAGCCACTTTGCCCACTGATGTTGTTGTTCAGAGGTGAAGCAACGAAGATAAGTTTCCAAGAATTTATTAATAATTTCAGTTTGAACATCTGTTTGTGGGTGATACCCTGAACTCATATTTAGTTTGGTGCCATTGTGGCGAAATAGTTCAGTCCAAAAATGACTGGTGAAAGTCGCATCACGATCCGAGACAATGGAAGAAGGGATGCCATGAAGATGAAAGATCTGATCCAGGAAAATTTGAGCGACTGAAGAGGCTGTATGGGGATGGATGAGAGCACAAAAATGACTATATTTGGAGAGGTGATCAACCATAACGAGAATCACTATCTTCCCGCCAGATTTAGGGAGCCCTTCAATGAAATACATAGAAATATCTGTCAAAATCCGTGTAGGTATGGGCAAGGGTTCGATCAATCCTGGAAGGAGTGTTGTTTCACCCTTATTGCGCTGGCAGGTATCACATTCGGCCACCATCTGTTGAATTTTCCTTTTCATTCCCTGCCAAAAGAAGTTACGCCGTGCCTGTTCATACGTTTTGAGGAACCCAGAGTGCCCTGCCGATGGAAAAGCATGGAGTTCATAGAAGACAGCCTGTTGAAGATCTATGCTCTGGGGAAGCACCAGACGACCCTTGTATCTCAGAGAAGCACCATCCCAAGAGTAATGTGGTACAACAGAAGGGTTTTTGGTCAAGCGTTGGATGATTTGAGATAAGGAAGAGTCATTGACATAACCCTGTTGAACAGATTGCAACCAATTTGGAACAGGCATAGAAATAGCTGAAAGAGAACCTTGGGCATCAAATGTGTGAGAAAGAGCATCTGCCACAATATTGTCTTTACCCTTCTTGTAAGTGATCTCATTGTCATAACCCATGAGTTTGCTAACCCATTTCTGTTGTGTCGGGGAGGAGACATGCTGTTCCAAGAAATATTTCAGACTCTGGTGATCAATCTTGATGCAGAAATGATTCCCTAATAGGTATGGGCGCCACTTCTGTACTGCATGCAAAATAGCCATCATTTCCTTCTCATAGGTAGAGGCAGCTAAATTCTTACCTGAAAGGGCTTTGCTGGTGAACGCAATGGAGTGTTCATCTTGAAGGAGAACAACACCAAGTCCATTGCCGCAAGCATCACTCTCAATAGTGAAGGGCTTGGAAAAATTGGGCATAACTAGAATAGGTGTAGTATACATAGCTTGTTTTAGTTTGTCAAATGCACACTGAGCAGCATGTGTCCATGTAAAAGCATCCTTTTTCAATAGAGCAGTTAATGGAGCTGCAATCTTCCCATAATCCTTGACAAACTTGCGGTAGTAGCCAGTCAACCCCAAAAAACCACGAAGGCTCTTGAGTGTCTAAGGATGCGGCCAATTGTTCATGGCATCGATTTTGGCAGGATCCATGTGAACCCCTTGTGCTGAGATAATGTGCCCGAGATACTCAACTTCCTTCTATCCAAAAACACATTTAGACTGCTTGGCATGGAGATGATGGTCAGAGAAAAGTTGCATGACAAGATCCAGATTCTGGAGATGTTCATCCCACGTTTTACTGTAGATGAGGATATCATCAAAGAACACCAGAATGAATTTTCGCAAGTAGGGTCGAAATATTTTATTCATTAATGCCTAGAATGTGGAAGGAGCATTAGTGAGGCCAAAGGGCATGACCAAAAATTCATAATGGCCATCATGTGTGTGGAAAACTGTTTTAGGGATATCATCCTCATGAACCCGAATTTGATGATACCCAGAACGAAGATCCAACTTGGAGAAAAAGTGAGCCCCATGAAGCTCATCAAGAAGCTCATCAACAACAGGAATTGGAAACTTATCCTTGATGGTGAGGTGATTAAGTGCTCGGAAGTCAATGCAGAGGCGCCATGACCATCTTTTTTGCGGACAAGAATAACTGGAGAAGAAAAGGAACTAGTGCTTGGGCGAATAATACCTTGCTTTAATAAGTCCCGAACGAGCATTTAAATCTCCGTTTTTTGGTGAAATGGGTAGCAATAGGGTCTGATGTTGGGAGGAACGCTTCCAGGAAGGAGCTGAATACAATGGTCTTATGGCCTGGAAGGTGGCAATCCCACTGGTTCAGCAAAAACACCTGTATATCGATCCAGAATTTGTTGTAGATCCAAAGGAGTAGTGGAGACCGCTGAAGGTTGCATCTGAATGGAATGGAGCTGAGCGATGACACCATGTGAATTCTTCTTGAGGAGTTTTTCCATGCGATGTGAACTGATGATGCTGAGAGAACCTGGTTGTAATCCTATAAAGGTGTGTTTTTGGCCTTTGAGGGAAAACTGCATCCAAAGTTCAGCAAAATCCCATAAGATAGGGCCAAGTGTGCATAACCATTGAGTGCCCAAAACCACATCACATCCGCCTAAGGTCAAGACAAACATGTCAGAGCGCGAGGTATAATCTCCCATAGAGATACGCACATTTCGACACTTCCCTTTGCAAGGTAAGGTGCCCCCATTGGAAACCATGACTTCAAAGTTGGAGCAAGGATGGATAAAACAATCAGCTTGTTTGGCAATCCGAGGGTCAATGAAATTATGAGTGCTACCAGAATCAATGAGTATTGTAAGAGGAAGCTTCTTGAAGTAACCTCTGACCCGCATTGTTTGGGGGGTGGTGATTCCAGCTAAAGCATGGAGAGATATCACTGGCTGGTCATCCTGAGATGGAGGGTCAATAGGCGGTTCCTGAATGTTGACCGGAGCATCCAGTGTTTCTGGATCTTCGTCACCAATTTCAGAGGCAGGCGGAGAATCCACATCCAAGAGATAGATCTTTTGCTAAACACATCTATGTCCCCGAGTGAATTTCTCATCACAATTATAGCAAAGCCCTTTTTCTCTTTGTGCTTGCATCTCTGTTTCAGACAAACGCTTGATAGGAATTGGTCGAGGAGCCTGCAGTATAGGTGGTCGTTGAGAACCCATATTTCAGAAGGGAACAAAAGTGGGCTTGGAGCGTTGTTGGGCTGCAATCTTGTCTTCTTCCAACTTAGCCAACCCTAGGGCTTCCATCATTGTATTGGGACAGAACATTTTGACCTTAGAGCGGATGGCATCCTTTAGACCACTGATAAAACAACTCCGGTAAAAGTCATCAGACAATCCTTCGGTGTGGTTGGCTAGATTCTCAAATTCGGTTTGATACTCTCTCACAATGCCAATTTGGCGAAGTTTAGTGAGGGCTCCTGTGAAGTCATCAAAAGCACTAGGAGCACATCGTTGCAAAAGGAGTTGGCAAAAGTCTGGCCATTTGGGCTCTGGATGAGCCTTGATGTACCAACGGTACAATTGAAGAGCTTCCTGCTCCAAATGAAAGGATGCCAGCGGAACTTTGTTGACATCAAAAGTATTATGCAGACTGAAATACTGTTCTGCACGACAGATCCATCCAGTTGGATCGGTACAATTGAAGCAAGGAAAATCAAGCTTCGGACCACGAAAATTGTTGGAAGAAGAGAACCCATTGTCTGATGAAGACTCGGACTGTCGTTTGTTGTTCATAGATGAATGTTCAAGATGGAGGCCGAAAATTTTTTCATCCAGATCCTAGAGTTTGGCTTGGATGGCTGCAAGTGCGTTCTCCATGGTTTTTGCTCCATCACGGGTGACAACCATAACCAGGAGAGTTTTTTTTTTTTTTTAAACAAAAACATAAACTAGTTCAGTAAAGGAAAATCTGGACTTGGGAAAAAATCTGAAGGGTAATTGGGGTTTGACTAGGTTTTGGACACTGTCGAATAGACAGGGAAGAAAAAATGAGGATTTCAGAAGTGGGGTGAAAGAATGGGAAAATTTGGCAGAGGGGAACAAAGAAGCAAAATTCAGAAAGGAACTCTGTGGTAAAATTCTAAGGTGATTGGGTGAAATCTGAGGAGGTTATGGCAAACCCCAAAAATAGACAAATGTGGTATTTCGGGCTTTGGGAAGGGGAATTGGGGATAGGGTCCTCAGGAATGAAATATGCAGAATGGGATGACAGGGGTCCCCCAAAAATTTCAAGGGAAATAGAGTGAAAACAAGGGAGATATGGAGAAAAAACTGAATTTTATACTCTTTTTTTTTTTTTTAGACTGGAGCGGCTACGGCTCAGAAGGGATCTGAAACGACGCTGAATGGATTGAAAATGGTTGGATCTGGGACGGCTTGCAAAATGGATCTGAACGACTGGATCTAAAACGGCGCAGCAACAATCGGCAACAATTCAACTAAAAATAGATATGGACCCCAGGTATGTGTGGCTTCCTAACAGTTCAAGGGTTTCACTCGGCCACCAATGCTGTCTGACGGCTTGCGTATTGGGGAAGTACCCCTCACTCCATGACTCAGGTAAAACTGATAACCGCTTTGCCACAAACGACAGCTCTTGGTTTACCTCACGGGTGGGAACTAGTCAATCAGGTAAGGGTCGTTTCCCTTTTCGCTGGCAGGTCCTCTCAATGGGCCAGCTACTTCGGGGTTTCTGTGGTACTCCTCACAATGAGTTTTAGGGCTTATTCCCAAGTACTTCCCACAATTAAGCGGATAGGGATTATTCCCAAATCCGAACCTGCAACAGATGCGAAAAAAAATTTTGGCAGAAATTTCACCCAGCGAGCCCAAGAAAGTGCTTTGATACCAGATGTAATGCACCTGCAACAATTAATAAAAATATGCGAAATAGTAGAAATGACAGAACTCATAATCACTTTTATATTGATCACAGGCCACTTCGAGGGGGAAACCTCCTATGAGCAAGCTCAATACAAATAACTTCACGGTGCCTTCATAGGTCTCAACACACACTTATATACTAAGTCTAGGCGCCAATACTATGGGTCAAAACCATGGGCCATTACAAACTATGGATCAACAATACTATGGGCGACTTACAAAGCATATGCGCCAACAACAATAACATAAACTATTGATCAACAAATACTACGGGACGACTTACAAAGCATATGCTAACAACAACAACAATATACTAACAAAGTAAAGACATGGGTTCCTAACAGAAGGTGGTTGCCATTTGTGCTTTGCAAAATCTAGTGATGTACATCTGCTCAAATAAGAGGTAGGTTGCAGAAGTTGGTGGAATTCAAGTTTTCCTCGACCTTATCAGTTCTAGTGAGTTGATACGTCAATCCAGACAACTATTTTTATAAAGTTTTTGTTCTCAAGTAGTACTGTTCAAGAATATGCCTCTACTGACACTATCCGAGCTTTCGTTGGTTAGTACCTATTTCTCTTTCTTATTTTTTTACTTTGCTTTATGTGTTTGTAGATACTTGTCTATGGTTTTGAAAGTGAGTGTAGAGACAAGTCAAAATATGAGGCTATTGAAATCCTTTATGAAGTGTTTCATCCACATCAAAAAGTTTGTGTTTACCCGAAAATCTTATGAATTGGGAAAAGGACCTTTCAGACAACAATAGGTTAACCCAATGCCTAAAAAAAGCATTAAATTCATTCACCAATAATATGTAAGGACCTTAAGCTAGTTTGGGACACTTTCAGAATGGATTCAAGTTTTAAACTCTACCTTTAAATCTCTATGTTAAACTAGAAGTGCAGTTCTCTCTTTTATCATGGAAAAGAAAAAAGAAAGGATCCTAACACACTGCCTACAAAAAAAAAAGATTCACTCAGCCAAGAAATGTAATGATCTTAGGATAGTTTGGGTCACTTTCAGAATCAATTCAAGTTTTATAATCTATTTTTAAATATCTACAATATTAAAACTGACAGATATTTGTTGTTTCTTGGGAGAAAAAAAACGAGTTAGGAATTGAGTGCATCAACCTGGAGTAGCACATAGATCAAGAACATGTTCTCAAGGAGAGACATCCAAATCCATAACAGTAGCTCTAGATGTTGCATCCATTCCATAAATCTGAAAAGCAATCAAACCAGAGGTTATTTACTTACACTAACATTTGAAAAATAAGAAAAAATGAAATATAACAAATAAAAGGGAAAAGCTTTAGATATAGATTGATGATGTTGACATTCCTTGGAAATTTGAAATTTAAGATGAAAGAAAGACATAATTTATAATTAAAAGAAGCACAAATATGTTAGGGAAGGAAATTATAATATGATAACTGTATACATAGTTTAAAGGTCGTGCATCGTATCATAATGTATTTTACATAGCATGGTACTTTTGTGTTGGGGTCAAATATAGCAACCTAAGTTATTATTGCGCTGAAGAGGGGCATTCTACAGCCCAGTAGGGGGATGTGTAATTCCTTCTGTGCTCATCCCAGAGATGACACATGTCCTTTTTAAAAATAATAAAATATTATAAAAAATAATATGTCAGCTATTTAAAACATTTACAACTGCATGCATATAAAACTACACAAATTAGATAAATTGAAACGCTTCCTTTGCATTTGCACTCTAAAAAGGGGTTTGCACCTCGAGAGATTTGATCCCTCTTGGTGCTTGGTAGATCCCCTTTTTAAGATGGATCTATGTTGGTTTAAGTCACATGTTTTTTATTTAGTTACATAATCTTGGTTACCACCAGCTTACATATCTCTCAAAAAAGAGTGTTATTTAAATAAAGGTGGCTCTTTATGTAGAGCATTTCATGGAGTTGAGGGGTGGACTTATTTTTCTACCTCTGTACACTTGTCATAACTAGATGCATGCTCTTTGCATCCTCATGGGCCAGTTCAAAGTGTGTTCCTAGAGGCTTTGGGTGGAGATGGATCACAATACCCATTGGATAGGCAGGATCTAGCAGCTGTTCCATCTTTGGGAGGTTGAGACTAGGGAGCAATTCATATTTTGCTGCCCTTTCTACTAGGGAGTCATGAGTACCTTTTAGATTCTTTACATACCTTGACAAAAATTGCTTGGCTCTTTATATGCAAGAGGCCCTCAAAGGGCATTTCCATACTCTCTGGCCACCTCCTAGACTAGCATCCTACCAGAGGATAATCTCCTTCTTCTTGGTGCTCCTTTCTATCAGGGATAATAAGAGACAAATCATTGGTAGTATAGATTTTGGCTCTAGTTTAGTGCAAGATTGGGGGACTATTACCATTTCTTAGTGACCCTATTGACATTTTTTTTCAGTCCCCGTGTTAGCACCCAAGAGAGGCCTCCTAGGCCTTAGTGGTGAGCAACATTGTCTAGACAACAACAGAATTCACAATCTAGATTATCATCTAGTTCCTCTTCCATACAATGTTCTAGGAAATTATTATTCAACTGTTTGGTTTTCTTCATGGAACCTTTTGATGCTTTTTGAAAACAGATAAAAAGTTTAAAAATTGATTTCAAGCAAAAGAATATATCAAACTACCCTTATCAAAGTATTTCCCTTGAATTGCTGCAAACTGAATGCAGTTTACTTCTAACGGTTCTATCATTGAGTATAATCACCTATGATGTTTGTGAACCAGTTGGTAGCTACATTAACATGTCACTCTCAACCTTTCCTTAGCAAATGTTCACTTCCATGCTTTCCTTAGATTAATACATAATTTATATGCTTTACTTTTCATTGACCAAATCCATATTTGTGGTGTTGACTTCATTGACAAACTTTGTTTTCTGTGTAAAACATCAAGGGCAGGTAAAACAAAAGAGCATATTTACTTATATGCACAAAGTTTTTCTTATGGTGAAAGCCAAGCTTAAAACTGTGTGATTTGTTGTATTTGGAAACTATTCAATGATCACTCTTCCAAAGGTTTTTGATTGTGAAATATGATTTGTTGTTGGTCAAAACTGCATATCCTAGGCAAATATTTTGATCCGATCTTTGCCTACCACTTTTTGTTGAAGATAGACTAGCGACTTTCCTTGCTATATCAAAAGATTGAAGATGATCACTTTGTGCTTAGGTTCAAAATTTAAAGGGTGATATAACAACTTGTTGACATTTAGCCATTACTCTATCAACCAACTATAATGAAATGCTTCAATCAATTTTAATCAGTTTTTTCCTCTTTTGGTCTATCTGCTAGCTCAACTTTTGAGCTCGTGTACACTAAACCATTTTCAGCTAATAATTTCGCATTACAACTCAGTACCAAGATAGAAAAAAACTCATGTTCCAAATCTCTCAGCACTAAGAGATCTGGGATTTTGAGTTAGTTTAACGACTGCAATAGTATAAATCCGAAATGGTTATTTGTGAATACATTATAACATTGCATCAATATCAATATAACAATTTTTTGAAATATCTATTCCCATGTAAACATAGAACTTATCAGAGAGGTTGTAAGTGCCTTCTTTGTAAGCCTAGTAGTATATCCTTGTTAATTTCTCTCGTGTGTTTTCCCTTCATTTCTCTTATATTTTCTCTTGTCCTCTATCATCTCTGTTTTTTTTACTTATTTCCCCTCAGCACATTTCACCTCTAAAATGGAACTTGGGTGCCTATTGGATATATGTTTGAGCCCTAAGCTTTGCTGTGGATTTATATTTGGGCCCTAAGCTTTGTCGTGGGGTTTACAAATCAACAACCTTGACAACAACAATGACCACCTGAGTGTTCCAAGTCATTCTTGGCCTCATCAAAATTTAAAGGGTGATATAACAACTTGTTGACATTTAGCCATTACTCTATCAACCATCTATGTAGATGGTATAATGAAATGCTTCAATCAATTTTAATCAGTTTTTCCTCTTTTGGTCTATCTTCTAGCTGAAGCCCCATGTCTCGGATGCAATGGAATCGACGGTTCATCGATCTGAGTCCCGAATTGCATTTTATGGCAAATTTTCACTTGCATCCAAGAGCCATTCAGAGACACATGTTGATTTGGTCTAGGGGCCTTGATCTAGAACTGGGAAGTAGAATCAGATTCTACAACTTCCAGTAGGTGTGTATAGGCCAGATGGATGTCATGAAACTATCAACCTGCACTTGGGGAAGAGCTTTCTGAATTTGACCCCCTAATGAAAAAATTGCATTGGGTTTCATTGAACAAAACCCTAGCTTCTCAAATCTCCAGGTAAAGCAAGATTTGGGCCATGGCACTTGATGGGCAAGGGGTGTCCTAGCTAAATTCGTGTGTCTCGAACCCTGCAGAATTGATGATTCATTGATCCGAGTCCTGGATTGCATTTTATGGTGAGTTTTTAGTTGCATCCAAGAGCCATTTAGGGACATTGACACATGTTGATTTCATTTGGGGGTCTAGATCTAGAACTGAGCAACAGATTTTAGTGCTGCAACTTCCAATAGGTGTGTATACACTTAGTGGATTTCATGAACCCATCCCCCTGTTCTCAGGGAGGAGTTCCGTGAATTTGACTCCCTTGTTCAAAACTTGTATTTGGTCTCATTGAAGGAAACCCTAGCTTCTCAAATCGCCAGGTAAATCAAGCTTCGAACCATTGCATTGGATGTGGAGGGGTGTCCTAGCGGAATCCCCATGCCTGGAACCCATTGGAATTGATAATTCATCGATCCGAGTCCCAGATTGCATTTTAGGACGAGTTTTCACTCGCATCCATGAGCCATTCAGGGACACATTTTGATTTGGTCTAGGGGCCTATGTCCAAAACGAAGAACACGCGTTAGCTTTCATTCACCATGCAATGTTATTGTTAGAAGGAAAGCTAACACTCATTAGCTTTCATTCACTGTGTAATATTGTTATTAGAAGGAAAGGTAACATGTGTTAGATTTCCTTCATGATGATAGAAGGAAAACTACCATATGAAAGCTAACACATGTTAGCTTTAATGACAATGTGGTTGTGCTAGAAGGAAAACTACCATATGAAAACTAAACATGTTAGCTTTAATTCGTAGCGCAATGTTGTTGTTAGAAGGAAAGCTAACACACGTTAGCTTTCATTAACCATGCAATGTTGTTGTTAAAAGGAAAGTTAACATACCTTAGATTTCCTTCATGGTGCTAGAAGAAAAAATACCATAAGGAAGCTAAGAGGTGTTAGCTTTCATATGAAATCTAACACGCATTAGCTTTGATGACAATGTAGTTGTGCTAGAAGGAAAATTACCACATGAAAGCCATCATGCATTAGCATTAATTCACCATGCAATGCTGTTGTTATAAGGAAAGCTAACATGCATTAGATTTCCTTCATGGTGATAGAAGGAAAACAACCATATGAAAGCTAACACGGGTTAGCTTTGATGACAATGTGGTTGTACTAGAAGGAAAACTACCATATGAAAGCTAACACGTGTTAGTTTTCATTCACCGTGCAATATTGTTATTACAAGGAAAGCCTTTCATTCACCGTGCATTGTTGTTGTTAGACGAAAAGTTAAATGCGTTAAATTTCCTTCGTGGTGCTAAAAGGAAAATTACCATATGAACGTCAACACACATTAGCTTTGATGACAATGTTGTTCTGCTAGAAGGAAAACAACCATATGAAAGCCAACATGTGTTAGCTTTCATTGACTGTGCAATATTGCTATTAGAAGGAAAGCTAACATTCGTTAGATTTCATGTTGTTGTTAGAAGGAAAGGTAACACGTGTTAGCTTTCATACACTGTGCAATGTTGTTGTTAAGAGGAAAGCTAATATGCATTTGATTTCTTGTTGTCGTTATGAGGAAAGCTAACATGCATTAGATTTCATGTTGTTGTTAGAAGGAAAGCTAACATGAGTTAGATTTCCTTCATGGTGCTAGGAAGAAAACTACCATATGAAAGAAGCCACTTGTCAAGGGTTTTTTGCCATTTCTAGAGGAGACTCCCATGTGAAGGTGCCTTAGGAGGGTTTCTATGTAGGCCCTCATCATTCCATGAAATTTGCTCACTGATTTCCTGCTCTTGACATCATACTCAACCACTTTTTAGAGGGCTCTTTTCTTACCTTTTGGAAGAGGTTTGGCACTTGTAAGGTTGTTCACATAGTTCATACCCTATTTTATGAAGGACAGTTTTGTATTTGGCAACTGTTAAATAGAGTGACATTTTCTCACTTGGGTGGCATCTAGGGCCTTCTATGTATGCCTTGTAGGCATCTTCTTGTGAAGAGAGATTCCTTGAATGTTGAGTACTGGACAACCCTAGTTACTTGGAGATTACTTAATCAGCTAGCATCCATTTGGAACATTTTAGATGGGGCCATCCCCTTGGACGTTTTTCAATTTTTAAGATATCTCGGTTTCTTGTGGACATACTCTTGTTGGAGAACCTACCTTGAAGGGGCTTTTGGAGGCCATGTGGCATCATCTTATCGTTTGTTCCCTTGCTTCATGGAGGAACCCCTCATTTTGGGGCCTTATGTATCTCTTGTATTGTACATGTGGCGTTGACCACTTTATTTTATTTTTTGGTTAGGAGTTTGTTAGAAGTGGAGCTTTTGTGTTATTTCACCCCACCTTAGGCTAGATCTAAGGAAATAATGAAATTTTATTTTGAAGGAAGTTTGAGCTACTCCTATTTAAAGAGAGCCACTTCCTCATTTGAACTCATAGTTAGATCTTTCGAGCTTTCTCTCTTTTGGAGCTTAATTGATATATCTTTCTTTGGAGCAAATTTTGTCTAAGGGTTTCTCTCTTGTTAATGTGTGGCATCTCTCTTGATATTGTGCTTATCTATTGGAGATCATATTTGCTAGCATTGGACATGTTACTTTTCTTGAGCCATTGTAGGGGCAATATTGTCTAAGTGGATTGGATCTTGGATAAGGTTTTATTTTGGATTCAATTGAAGTTTTTGCATAGAGGGAGGTTTTTCTTTACATTGTCTTTTATTCAGATGGTGCAATTCTAACCCCTCCTAGTGTAGGGTTTCACTCAAGAAAGAAGTAAATGAGGGATTGGTCCTTTCCCTTATGATTGCAAGTTGAACCCTTCAATACATCCCTTGATGCTAGGGTTTCCTAGAGCTCTCTTGTTTCCTAGATTATCTTTGAATCAAGGCCCTCTAAGTTAGTAACCTATTGAATCCATTTTCCCCAAGTTGGATTGACACTGGTCCTTTGTTATATATCTCTATACTACAGACCTTTGTTAGGGAAACCCTTTTGAAATCACCTTGCTTTTCATTTCCTTTGCCCTAGAGTAAATCCTAATCCTAGGGAACACTTCCCCTTGAGTTGGATAAGAGCCAACCTAAAGTGAGAGGGGATAGGTGTGGTGACATTGGCTTGTTTCCATTGGTTCCCCTCGGGCTAGTATGCATTTTCGAAACTTTAATCACACATGCCAGTTTGGGAGGTAACAATGCTACAATGCACATTCATCAAGAATGCACCTCATATGAAGATTATTTTATTATTCGTGGTGATTCTTCTACACACTCTTCTAGAGCGTACCTCTCCTAGGTGCTCTTTCTACACTATATTATAGTCAAAAGAGGGTTATTTCTTCATCTACACTTAGCATTATTGGTGGGTGCACTCACCTTGTTGACTTGGAAATTATATTATTTTGGGGTGGTTATGGAGGATTTTTCTGGAGTTCTTTACACACTTGTTCATGCACCTTATGGACCATATTACTATTTTGAGAAGTTGGATGGGGAGTGTTCTTCTAGGAGTATTTTATTATTATCTTATCTCATGCATCTTGGAGGGTGCACTTTGTGAGTTCTTTTATGTGGACATTGAAAACACTATCCTATGTCAAAGAATATTATATCATACTTTGCATGCAAGCATCTTGGAGGGCGCACTAGTGGTGGACATTTCAGCATGTTTACTTGCCAACTAGCCTACTTTAGTGATTTGTTCTCCCTCTCTCAGGGGGCGGGGGGTTATTTCTTATTGTATCATATCTAATAGTGCAGCAAACTCTCTTAGAGAGAATGGAAATCATTTAACTTTTCAAACTTCAATAGACCTAACTACTCCATTATTATATTACTTCTTGACTTGTCATGGAGTTAGTTAGGCAATTATTATATTTTATTGTAAGAGAGAAGAGACTCCCTCTATATAAAGGAGCTTTCTCTCCATTTGATGCATGGTTGGATTTTGGATTACACCCCTTGGAGCTTAATGAAATATCTATTGGATGCATTTGGAGTATCGATGTACTTTATGGGTGAGAATATCTTGTAGATCTTGCTCTTTTCATTGCTTAAGTTATCTTGACATATGCTTATGAAGTGAGAATTTGGTAACCCTATTCCTCTTTCCTTAATATTATCTATGGAATATCTTTTATTGATGCATTCTTTCTCTGTCCTCGGTTAAATGCTTATACATTTCATTCCAAGTAATCATAAGATTCATATATAATGGATTTTATTTGCTCTAGTAATATCCTTATGTTAATTTTGGCAGTTGGGACAGCAAGGAAATGGACTATTGAAGCTTGTACATTTTAGCCTCAATGGGAAATCTTCCTCATTAAGATAGTCTCCCATCAAAGTCTTGACTAGACCCCATTTGCCCAATGATAAGACACTAATCTCCAGTCCACTCATCCACTTTCATTACCTAAACTTATAAAACTTTTTTGTTGGAATTGACTCTTCATTTCACCTTGCACTTCATAGGTTAAAATTCCAACAATCCTATCCTCGGGAAGTCCCCCTTGTGCCAGAGGAGAGCTGGCCTAAAGTGCAAAGAGGGCTTGTGTGGTGACATTGGAAATCCCTCCTGGTTCGTCCAAGGCCTCACTTGAGATTTTAGGAATTTATCTCTAAAGGTGAGGATTTGTGAGGTAACAAGGGGTTCTTGTGGTAAAGATATTATAGTTTCAAGTTTCAGGCTTTGAAAATCCTCACTTGTTGGGGAAAAATTGGCAGAAAATTTGAGGGTGTAATATCTTTCTCATCAGAACTCCTTTTGTTCTGAAATTTTGTGGTTTAAATATATATTAGAGAGGAAGCTACAACAAAATATTCAGCACATTTGGCTGTGCTTTAAGGAGATTAGACATTTTAAGTTTCCAGTCTTGGAAACCCTCATTTATTGGGATTAAAATGGCAACAGATTTGCTTGAGATCTATGTCTTTCATAACTTGTCACAACTTGATGAAATTTGGAGGATAGGTGCGCCTAATTGTCTACTATCTACAGTTAAAATTTCAGCTATCTTGGATAAATATTGATGAAGATATAGCCTCTTAATACTTCTACTCTATCTTAACATTTACTTAAAAACCCCAGCGCTCATGTTTGAAGTTCCATATAGACTCTATCCCATCTTTTTCTAAACAAGAGGATCCTAGAGAAGTGGATTAACTTTTAGGTAAAAAAAGTTCATCATTTTTATGGAGTTGGTTTTTCAAATTTTAAGAAGAATGAGGGAAATGCTTGGTGGCACAATCTTGATGGTAGAAAGAAACTCACTGTAGAAGAATTTGAACAAAATTCTTAACTAGACGGGAAAAGCAATTGAATAAGGATGTTCTATCGAAGGAAAACCACTCTTTCAGGTTTATAGTGCAAGGAAAAAAATTCAAAATGAAGATATTAAGGTTCCCATAGATCCAAGCTATACTTATAGCTATATCAATTCTGACTTGGTGAAAAAATTGAAAATATCTTCAAAAAAACATCACAAGTTCAACGTTAATGGCAAAAAAGTTCTCCCATATGAAAACTTGAAATTGGCGATGGACAAAGACATTTTGCATTATGATTTCCATGCCTCTCATATTACAGGAGTTGATGTTATTCTTGGATCAACTTGGTTATCATCTTTGGGCACTTTCTCTTTTAATTTAGAGATTGCCTTTTATGAAATTATGGTATAAGAAGAAGTTAACATCGCAAAGCATAGTGCACTCAAGACCTTCTCCAAATGATAAGAAACATCTAAGGGCGAATGAAGATTATGACAATTGCTCACTAAGCTAGAAGAAAAAGAGGAAGAAAGAAAAGATGATTTAGAAGCAACAGTGATCCTTCAGCGTCTCCTCCATGATGCTCTTCCTCTTTATGATGTATATTCATCTGAACAAAGTAAACATCTAGAAGACACAGTGGCAGAACCAGAAGGTGAGTAGTTCAAGGTAAAAAAGGTGGAGCCATATCGACCTCGACACCAACATGAGAGGACAAAATCCAGTGAATAGTAGGGAACCTCTCAACAACATGGTCTACACCCATATTTTCAGAAAAGAAAAGGGCATAGTTATGGATACTTCGCATCAAAAAAAGAATAGTCATGAGACAAGAGGACCTTGCGCACCATCACCAATTAAGATCACATGTAGCTAGTTGGACAATCAAGTAGCACACCAGTTGTTTGTAGGTCTAAGGAATTCATACTACTTGGTCTCATTGTATGCTTCGAGGATGAAGCATTTCAAAGTAGATGGGCATGTTATGTACTCATAGCCTCATATATCTTGTCATTAATAATATGTGATTGATGATTATGGATAAGCATTGAGGGTGATGCTTTTCAAAGGAGAATGGAATGTTGTGATCCTCCTAAGCGATGTAATAAAGGCCCATGGGCCCATTAGAGTTATGTTAGGATATGTTTGGTGGCCAATTAGTGTAATGTGGACTAGCCATTAATAAAGGTCCACTATATTAGTTTTTAAATAAGGCCTCCTAGGGTAGCCATTAAATAAGTTCCACCAGTGGTGGATTAGGATTAGTTTATCTAAGAGCTATAAATGAGGGAGTCCTCTTTATGGGGGAATTATTATTGTATCATTTTCATATGGAAAAGATATTGAGTTGATCGTTCCTTGAGGATTCTTGTAAGTGTACACCTACATGAAGGGTATTTTGGTTGAATGAAAGCTGGGATAA
This sequence comes from Larix kaempferi, assembly GCA_027924585.1. NCBI lineage: Eukaryota > Viridiplantae > Streptophyta > Pinopsida > Pinales > Pinaceae > Larix > Larix kaempferi. The sequence goes on from BSBM01000858.1 coordinate 21,717,919, forward strand.
TCTTCAAGTACTAAGGATTCTAACATTTGAATTCTTTTGCTATGTACTTTGATGTTTGGCAGCTGCAGGCAGCTGGTTGTATCAATCAAAGGAAGATAACGCATTAAATAGTGGGAACCAGTTTGTTTTTCAGCAGATAATGTAATAAAAGAAAACACATGATATATTGCAGTAAAACAAAGGAATTACTTTTCAATAATGTTAATAAGAGTAATTGCAGGAGATGCCCTTAAACACCTATGTTATTCTTCAGTAACTACCTCATATTTGAAAATAGCACCATGTAGAAATTAAGGTAGTTTCATGTAAGAATAATACAATGATAACTTACAATTGCCCATGTTTGCAAGGATTGAAATACTTTCTCCTTTCATGGTGGAAGTTAACAATTGTTTTGTACAAATCTTCTCTCCAATAGTCCAAATGCTACAAGAAAAATACTATTTCTTCAATAATTCATTTTTCTTCATCCATGCATATATTTTGTATATTGGTTTGATTCTACCCTAAAGATGATAAGAGAAGTATCATGTAAACAAGGTAAGAGCCTGTAGTTAGTTAAATGTACTACTACAAAGAAAATCAAATTTGTTTTAGATAAAATCTGCACTTTGAATCAATATTATTGGTTCTATCCTCACCATCTAACAAACAAAATTAGAGGGGAACTAAAGTCTCAAAATATAGCTTCACCACTCCTACAACATATTTCTTCCACAATAAGTCATTGTGGCACCTTTGATCATTCGTTTAGGGTAGTTTAGAAAGCCTAATTTAATAAAAAAAATTAGCATGTGTCTCTGACAAATTTGTAAAAAATCCCCTGACAACTTTCTGACAAATGTGTGTGGAAGAATAGTTGAACTTGCTGCAATTCCCCCTGTAGCTTTAAATGAATATACATTAAATGATAAAAATTTGTGTAGTCTCAGATCAAAACTACAAACTGTCTTGGAGAAAAGGAAAAAATTATAGTACTCTAAATTTCAGGACTTCTTAGGTTCATTGTATGAGATATTGTGATCGATGTTCAAATGTGGCTTTGCTGAAACACTGCAAAATTCCCTAGGAGTATTGATGTGCAAAAACTGCAACTGGAGGCAATTTTAGCCCTCACAGAATTGAAACAGGGACTCTCTGTATGTGATTGTAAGTGATCCACTTGTTTTTGGCAATGATATTTAGAGGAATGCCCATCCTCTGAAATGAAATGGGACACATCTTTGTGTTGGAAATTGTCTATTAATGAAATGAGGGCATATAAGCTTTCTACCACAATATCTCGTAAGTATCCATGCTAATGGGAGGGGAAACTTTATGCATCATGTTCTTCCACTTCACAAAGTACTGCTTGCAAATCAAATTACTTATCCTGAATATCTTCTCCTTCAGAATCCGCTTTCTCTCTTAGAGTGTTTTCTTCAGCATATGCTTCCTCCAATCTACCTCAACACTCTCTTCTTCTTCATCTGCAATAGTCTCCTTCCTTATATGAACAATATGTGATATATTAATCAGTAGAAGTAGCAAAACTCTTACCCCGACCCTTATGGATGTATTGGTTGTGTGGTAATGTGAGTGTCCATTTACTCAAATAATCTTCTTGTATCACTGTCTATTTGATAGTAGATCGTGACATACAACTTGTTCACTCACTCTGCAAACGATATGCAACATCATGAAATGCAATGCTAGTGGGATATGCTCAAAATAGATATGGTGTCGAGTCTCTATAGATTTTCATCCAAACACAGATTGCAAGTGTGAAGCTGGATGAGTTCATGTTTTGCACTGTTTTTACAGCATGTGAGCCATGGAAAAGACAATCAGATCCATGCACTAGGCATCAAAACTCAATACGACTCTACTGTCTTTGTAGAAAATAACCCTTACCGAGATGCTCGTGAACCACAGGAGCATGGAATTTGCAATTCAGGTCTTTAGTGGCATGCCCAAACAAAATGTGATATTATGGAGTGTTATTATTGTTGGATATGTTTAGCAGGGTGATCACCTCGAAGCTCTCAAACTCCTTTTACAGGATGTAATGAGCAGTCCTGAAGCCTGTCCATTTAACATTTTGTAGTGCACTTAAGGCATGTTCATTCCTCACAGCTTTGGGACAAGGTAAGAAGATCCATATACACATCATCTAAACTGGACATGAGTCAATTCTATTTGTGTGTATCAATCTTATTGACATGTATGCTAAATCTATGAGCATATAGAGGGTGCATGTAGTGTTTTCAATAGAATTCCTAAAACCAAGGTGGCATCATGGAATGCAATGATAAGTGGATATGCACAGCATGGGCATTGGAGGGAGTCTTTCAATCTCTTTAGAGAAATCCAAGTGGCAAGGGTAAAAACTCGGATCCATGACATTTGTTAGTATCCTCTTTGTGTATAGTCATGGAATCCTAGTGGAGGAAGGTTGGTAACTTGGTACTGCTTTGATGATATCCGCATAACACGAGAACACTTTGAATGCATGCTTGGACTTCATTGTCATGATGGGCACTTAAAAGATCCAGATATCTTTATCAATAAAATGCCCTTTAAATACAATGTTGTTATGTGGCCGAATTTTCCTTATCACATGTCAAACGCACTGCAATATAGATAGGAGAACATGTAGCAGAACTTATACATGTACAAGATAATACAACATGCATATTTCTCTCAGACTTATATGCAACAGCAGGACCATGGGATGAGGTAGCAAACATGAGGAAAATGATGTATTACACAGATTTCAAAAAGGAAGCAGAAGTTAGTTGGTTTGAGATTCAGAGCAGAATGCAAAGTTTCTTTTAGGAGAATCTAGTGTTGGAGAGGAGGTTAGGAAGATTTAGATATCATGGTATATCAGATATGAACCAAGTTTGTGTTATATCATGCCGCGAAAGGACAAAAGAGTAGTTTCTATGCAACTACAGCAAGAAATGCTAGCCTTAATGGCTTACAATCCAAGGAATCTATATAAATCATGGAGATCCTTTTCTGAGCCACAATGCTATGAAGTTCATTTCCAAGAGCATTGAATATGAAATTATATTTAGGGATCTTGGCAACTTCCACCTTTAAAAGAGGGACTATGCTTTTTCTGGCGAGCTTTGGTGATGGGTCAAGAACTAACTGTTTGTGGAGTTGAAGCACAACATAGGTGCAATTATGCTATTGGTGGATGCATTCAGTGAAAAAAAATCTTGTCATCCATTACCTTTGTAAACTTGGAATTTGGCTCGTAAGGTAATGGAAATCATCATAATATTAAAGAGTGCACAAATAGCAGGCTGGTCCTCGATGCAAGAATTTGGCTCCTAAGGTAATGGAAATCATCATAATATTAAAGAGTGCACAAATAGCAAGCTGGTCCTCGATGCAACAATAATCTATACGAATAATATGATCATGTATTATTTACTGAATATAGTGTTGATGGATCTCACTCAATATATCTTTCAGTGATATACTAGATGGAGAGAAATCTGAATTTCACCCTGATTATCACATTGAACTGATGTCGACTACTCTTGAAAAAGTCCTAGCTACTCCAAAAGTGTATGAATCCATACAAATATCGAAAACCTACCCAACTATGACCATCCTCTATACTTGAGCTCAGTGGAAGAAATGGAGATTTAGACTACTTGTATGTCAACCATGTAACCAGAACTATAACAAGAAAGTAGGAATAACTAGAAGGGGTATTTTGCTCATCTTGATCTCCACCCCAGTCTTGATTGCACCGAGTGAAACGAGATGCTCTATAGCCTAGTATAAGGGAGATGTTGTAACGTGTATGTAGCGTTACATCTAATAAAATGTAAAAAGTAATTTTTTTAATTAAAAAATAATTAAAACAATTCATGTCAGCTCATAAAATAAAAAATTATGGAAAGTATTTAAAAAAAATCCATGTTGGTTCATAAAATAAAATATTATGAAAAGTAATTAAAAAATAGATGTTCGTTTATAAAATAAAAACTTAAAACTTAAACCCAGATCTATAAATCAAGAGAGATCAAATTTCTTGAGTTTAAATTTTAAAAAAAGAAATACACCTCAAGAAATTGGATCCCTCTCGGTGCTTGATAGATACGGGTTTAAGATGGATCTATGTTGGTTAGTAGATCTAACCAACTTTGCCTAACTTCCATAAGAGTTCTAAGTACGAAACAGGTAAGTACCCTTGACACATATCAAAATCCTCTTTGTTTTAAGCCAATGGATTTCCATATGAAAGCTAACACATGTTAGCTTTGATGACAATGTGGTTATGCTAGAAGGAAAACGACCATATGAAAGCTAACACCCGTTAGCTTTCATTCACGGTGCAATGTTGTTAGAAGGAAAGCTAACACGCGTTATCTTTTATTCCCCATGCAATGTTGTTGTTAGAAGGAAGCTAACATGTGTTAAATCTCCTTCATGGTGCTTGAAGAAAAACTACCATATTAAAGCTAACACGTGTTAGCGTTAATGACAATGCGGTTGTGCTAGAAGGAAAACTACCAAATAAAAGCTGACACGCATTAGCTTTCATTCCCCATGCAATATTGTGTAAACAAGGTAAGAACCCGTAGTCAGTTAAATGTACTACCACAAAGAAAATCAAATTTGTTTTAGATCAAATCTGCACTTTGATTTAATATTATTGGTTCTACCCTCACCATCTAACAAAAAAAATTAAAGGGGAACCAAAGTCTCAAAAGATAGTTTCACCACTCCTACAACATATTTCTTCCACAATAAATCATTGTGGCACCTTTGATCATTCGTTTAGGGTAGTTTAGTAAGCCTAATTTAAACAAAAAGTTTAGCATGTTTCTCTGAATTGGCGCTAATAAATTTTTATGGCATCTAATTATTTGGTACCTAATGCATGCTTGAGCTTAGCACCATAGACAATTAGAGCATCTATTCTATGGGCAAGTTTTGATGCTCCAAAAAGGATAGTCAAAATTATTTATGAAGAAACTTTAGGCAATGGATTCCTGGGCATTCTATAGTCACATAAGATAATATGTTGCTACATATTACTTTCACAAGTGGAATATAACATATATTACCTCATATTTGAAAATAACACCACATTGCAATAAGAGTGGATTCATGTAAGAATGGTGCAATGATAACTTAAACTTATCCAAGTTTGCAAAGTTTCGATATACATGGATGTCCCAGAGCATGATGCCTTAAGGTGTCTACAAGCATTAATGTTGCTAATAAAGTTGATGCATTCAACGAAAGATGGTCATTTTGGGCCAATTATTAGTGCATCATAACCTCATAATATGAGCCCAAAAAACTTGTTCCATATTAAGAAATAAAACAATCTTATATGTTGATGAAGTTTGAAAACTAACATGTCAAAGCATGGAAAGTGGATCATCAACACCAGTGGTTGATGATGGAATCAAGATTCATTCCAACATGAATCCCATAGTTTCTAGTTTTTCAGGATGTGAAGGGCCCTTTTGGATTAGAGTAGCATTCTCATCAGTCACTTTCATGCCTTGAGGAAGAACTCGAACTTGGAACTCATTGAAAAGAAGATTCATCATTTCATCAATTTCAACTTTCTACTTGTAATGTGTGTCAAAATATCAGTTGTTTGTGATTAAATTTGTTGTATTACTTGTTAGTAAATAGGCACCAACTGGTATTTATGTTTATATATTTTGGAATTTCTAAGATTTAAAACATTCAAGCATGCACTCAAGGACCACATTACTTGTTAGTAAATAAGCACCAACTAGTTTTTATGTTTTTATAAATTGAAATTTCTAAGATTTAAAACATTCAAGTATGCAATGAAGGACCACTTTTGTGACTTTGGAGCAACTCTTAAATGCCCAATTTGAAGGGGAAACAAATAAACAATAAAGACAAAAAGCTTGCATTGAGATTGGGAATAGTTGCAAACATTGGCACCTCACTAAATAACTTTGGGATTACAAAGGATTTGATTCCAAGCTTAACTACATAAGTAAAACAAACAAAAAAATGGATTATTCAAAAAAGAGGAGAGGAGTATTAGAAAATTAGCTCCCTCTTATTAACCCTAACTCCTCCTTGAGTTGTGAATAACACATCAACTTTCTTCTTTGTAATCTCACAAAGAATTTTTTAACTTTGTTTTTGTACATTTTTCTATGAACTAATATTTATTTTCCATTGTAGTTTTTATCATGGCACTACCATGCATGGATTCTCAAAAATTCTGAATAAGAATTAGAAGCTTCTTCCTATTTTAAATACATCAAAATAATTGAGTTAGAAATGAGAAAAACACATCAAGCATATTCCTTGTCACTTATAGAATAACATAGACAATACATCATTCAAGAACAAATGTTCAAGATGCACTCATGTCTTCTTTTTTTTAATTTTTGATGAATTCACCATTCCTTAGGTTAAATTCTCTTAGTGAATTGCTCGATCAAACATGGATGAAAGTTTTAGTAATCCAAAGTGTCTTACATTAGCCACCCAAAAATGAAGTGTTATTAATTAAATTCTAGGACCTTTTTTGCATGCCATTAATATGTTCTTTTATATGATTTCTTAGTAACTCTGCAATACATTATTTTGTAGCCGTAAATGGTATCCAAATTTATTTATGAACTTGCAATACAACTTATTACCTTGTTAATATAAGTTCAAACACAATAATTTAATTTAGATACAAGACCCTTTTCTAGATACATTGGCTATACTTGTGCCATTATTCAAATGCTTATATATGTCTCTACCCATAAAGTACATACAAATGATGAAATGATTAAGTATAGTGAAAAGTATACCCTCAGATTGAATCATGCAAAGGACAAATTTTCCAATCAGAGAGATTACCTTCTTGCACTGATTTGATAAAACCAAAGCACCCTCTTAATCAACTATGTGTCATGCTTTAGCGCAAGGATAACGTTTATGACAACAATCAATAAAATTTATCACTATTGTTTTTGTTATGTTAGATGCATGGACTTCACCATTCATATAGTTTGAACCAGTAGAAATAATTGACTCTCTGTATGATCCAATTTTGTACCAAACTAGAGGCCATATTTTATCAACACTTGGTTAGAATGCTTGATGTTTGATCCTCCACTACCACATTTGTTGTAGAAAAATTAAGCATTCACATGTTTTTATAATCATTCTAATGCCTTTCATTGTTGGAGACATATGAGTCGGCCTTTTGGATTGCACATCACCTTTAAATGCAATCTGGTGCTTATGTGATGATGAACTCAAAAAATGGATAAGCATTGGTTTGGCTTTAAACATTTTTCTCATTGTTGCAAACTATAGGATGCAAGCGTGAATGATGGAGTTGTCACCTAGGATTACAAAGGTGTAATCTAGGTGTCAACACGATCCCTCTCCCCTTTTGCTTTAAAGGGTGCTAGCTCAATGGAAGAGCACCTGCCTTATGTGCAAGACGTGGGTGGTTTGATTCCTCCGTTCCCTACTCAAATTAACATCATATTGTAATTTATTTTTAAGAAGATGATCTTTAGGTTAATCTATCATAGTGGAAATACGTTTGCTTTTATACATTGTTTTATATATTTCCTCTAGGGAGAAATAAATCTTAGTCTTGGGAGAGAAAAAGATTTGCATAGATTTACATTTATATATCTATAAAGATATTTTTTGGTCTTTGTACCTGCTTAGATACAATACTAGAGACAATACACAAGTTTTTTTTGGTCTCAACTTGAGATGATTTGGTTATTTATTGTCTCAAACACCCCTTTATGAGTAGTGTGCAAACAAGTTCGAAATTTTATAAATCTTAAATTCCAAATGCTCCTCCACAATATTTAACTAAATTAGGATGGGTGTAATATATGTCAATAACATGTCATAATGTTTACATAATGGTTGGTATGATAATGATGCCAAGCCTATGCACATCACCACCTCCTCATCGACATGGGTAGAATTATAACAACAATTGTAAAAAAACTGGCGACTTCTATTAGCAATTGCAATTGCATTTGGAACAATCATCTTTCTTATAATGATGTCCGTAGTAGTCCATTAATGAGGGTAGGGTGAATTATGTAATTGGATCAAATAATGATGGAATAAGAATATGAGAACAACAACTTGCATTGTCTTTGCTTATCAACGTGTGCAAGTGCTTCAACTTATTCATGATGTTCAACTTATGATTCTCTGCCATCTAAATATTTTGTTGAAATTGATTATGTTTCAACATAATCCATTCTTTGTTATATTTGGTTGGATGCATAGATTCCATCCCTAGGTGATGCAAAGTTGATCCACATCACTTATCTACTTGGTAATTTTCCCTCTAAAAATTGCCTATTTGCAAAACAATAAATGATGCATCGTTGCTTGGATTCTACTATTTGTTTTTGGATATTTTCTCTTTGAAATGCCCCTATATATCTATGCATTAGAACTTCATTAAAGCCAAGTTCCCAACCATGATCACAACCTAGCTATTCCAATAGAAGCTAGCTATAGTCAAAAGCTCAAAGCTGAGACAAAATGAAAATACAAAGTTTTACAGTTTCTTTTTCATTAATATTACATTACTCTAATTTGTTTAAATTCATCATTTTTAGAAAATGACTGAGGGTTTTTAAAATCATTACGACAAACCATATTTCTTATAATTTTAGAAATACAAAGACCATGAATTTATATCCAGGAAAACATAAGTGAAGCCTTAAAATTAACTATAAAAATAATTCAAATTATGTGTATGACAAAGTTCTAAAATTTTGCATGTTACTTTAGTTTGTGGACCCACAGTGGTTGTTCTTATTTTTCATGTTAAAAAAATTGTGAACCTCAAGTTCAGAGTCATTAGGTATATCAAGACTGTTGTATCTGATATATTTAGCTTTGTTGTGTCCCTTCCATTTCATTTATACTTATAATATTTTTCAACAAAAATCTATACATCTACAACTTGTAATTTATTCGACTATTGATTTTTTTTTCTAGATACAATGGAATATATTAATGTATTAAAACTCAATGTTGATGAAGTTCGGTAATAGAATTTTTGTTATCTTATTTTCCTATGTAACATAATTTGATAGTATAACTCTTTCTACTACTTTGGTCACCTCAAATATAGATAAAGAACCTAAAGCATGCAATTATGTGTGCAACTTCATTGGATTATTTCTATATAGTTTATCTCAACGATCTTAACATTTAACAAATTAGGGATATCATAGATTTATCATGATTTATGGCCTACCCATCTAGTTCTAATTGAGATGCAATATTTCCTTTTGAATGCTTGAATACTAAAGTTTTACTTGAAGTAATAAGAAATATTAATTGATTCATAGTTTTACTTGAAGTAATAAGAAATATTAATTGGACACTCATTGGTTTGGCATTACTAAAACCATCTTCATGATGAATTCCTCATGTTTTTATCCCCATTTGTGCTATCTTATTTTCCTATATAAGATCATTTGATAGCACAAATATTTGCACTACTTTGATCACCTCCAATATAGATAGATTCATTATGATTTATGGTTGACCCATCTAGTTCTAATTGAGATGTAATATTTTCTTTTGAATGTATGCATACTAATAAAAAACATTTATCTCAATTAATTTTTCCAAACTTAATGGAATATTTTTTAAGTTAATTTTTCTAGATTTAATAGAATATTTTAAAGATTTAAAAAAAAAGTCAATGTTGTTGAAGTCCTTGTAATAGAAATGTTCCAAATTTATTGAAATATGTGTTAGAAGCATTAGATGTCCAATCCAAACAATATCCACAAATAAGTCAATATCCCTTGTCATCATCACTAAGACTACCTCCTAGTGGAGTCACATGCTTACAAGTAGCATCTAAGCTTAATACCTGAAAATGCACATACTATCCTCAAGTGCATTTTAACCTATTACCTAGGATATCAATTCACTTATATATATAGCTTAATACCTGAAAATGCACATACAATCCTCAAGTGCATTTTAACCTATTACCTAGGATATCAATTCACTTATATATATATACTTACTTTATTTTCTCACTTTTTAATCCCATCTATATTATATAGTTTTTTAATTTATTTTTTCTTTTTAATTATGTCAATCATATTATACTTGGGATCAATTTCAAATGTGGTAGTCTTGAATGACAATCAAAAGCCTACGATTATATGCCAAAACCCGAAGTACACATTATGTCAATTTTTTTACAAGCCATACAATGTTCAAAATAAAATAATTAAATTTAAAAAATATCAGAGGCTCAATTCAAACTTGGCCTTTATTACTCTTTCGAATTTGGACTTCGCTCTGCCGCTAATTACCATCTGTTTCCAAGGCCCGCCCCTTGAATTCCCTATAGAGCACCCAAACTGACCTTTTTGAAATTATTCATAGCTTTCTCTCTGTGAATTTAAATTCCTAGGCCTCCAACCCCATGGGGCTTGGATAAAGACTCATTTTTAGCAAATTAATACTCCCAAAACAATTCAATGTTTTTTTGCCAAAACTATTGAAGATTGAGCAGAGCATACTACTCTTAAATGTTTGCACTAGTTCAAGATACATGGTGATTAAGATGCTTTTAAAGAATAAAATAGAGTGGACAAATTTAGGTGGGATTCCTATGAGGTTATGGGAGTATCCCGTGACACATATGATCTAAGAGAACGAGTCTTTCATGACGCATTTGATAAAGAGAAAGTCCTCTTACTAAAAGATCACTTTAAGGAACAAACGACAGAGGATAAGGACAATGGTCATCTAATAAATATCAACATATAGGAGGTGGTTCAAAGATTAAAATAGATTATTTTCTTCTACGAGGAAAATGTCTTATGATGTAAATATAAGCTAGCAATCGCCCCTTGAAGGTGTAAAAAGTACACTGTTATAATATGAAGAACCTGAGATATTTTATTTTAATATCTTGTTGGGAATTGGAATAGTTTGAAAATGCAGCTCCACAACATTTTCGAGGTATTTTGTTGATTGTAATTGAAGATAACTTGGATGGATGTGAACATGCATAAACTGAATATGCAATCGTTTGAACTTTCTCCAAAAGATAATTGTAGTAAACGAAGCTCTCTTGACAGCATTCATGACTTTCCCTATGTAGGATCCGTCTCCACTAGTGCCATAGATGCATTTATATAGATCTCCAATATTGGTCAAAAAGTGGAAGCATTACCACATCCTCGTCATCTTCAAGAAGATTTGAAACCAATTTTGCTATTACATACCCTAACACACTGATCACCACATCTATTCACTTAATTCACTAATTGCTATTGAGTAATTTGAAACCCCATATTTCAATCATGTAAAAAAAAACCACAAAGTAAAATAAACAATATTTAGACATTGCTAAATATAATTCTCAACCTATGCAAAAAGCAATGTATTCATTAAATATTTTATTTTGTAAAGATCAAAATAAAAAATATGCAAACAACATCGTGATATCTTTGAGTGATAGAAATTAAAGAAACATATAATCATAATCAAACTCAAATATATCTCATTACTTGCCAACAATAATTTGAATTTCGTTTGAAAAATATTTCAAATTATATATTATTCTTATAATAATTTTGAAAAGTATATAAAAAATACATTATATAAATATTAACAAATTTATTTATATGATAAATGAAATATTTTTATATAAATTTAATTTAACCATTAATTTTTTATCTTTTAAAATTGTGAATATCTAATGGCAAGTATCCCAACAAAATTCCAAAAATCATGAGCACCATTTATAACTCCCAAATATAAAAGAATGATTTCCACTCCATTGAGATGTGGATATAAACTATGGGTGAATCCAGATCTAAATAATCTCTCCACATAAGGTGATTCTTGATAAATCAAAGTATATTTTAACCACAAGGAAAAGAATATGTCCAAATTATGCTTTATTTCCGAATAAAATATATTGTTGACAAAATGAAATAAACATCTTGAAAATATGTTATAAGGCCGAAACAAGTCAAGAATAACTTATAATATAGAAAAAATGAAATAATAAATGTCTTGAAAATATACTGCATAGTAAAATTATAAATATTATATAATTGTAATAAAAGATATTATACACTAGAAAATAAACATCTTGAAAGTATGTTTTAAGGCCAAAACAGGTTAATAAAATATATATATTATAGAAAAAGGGAATAAACATCTTGAAAACATGCTTTCAAGTTATATACATAATAATAATTATAATTATTACATAATCGTAATTGTTAATTATGACTATGAGATGTGCTTATTATGTTTAGAGATGCTTTCTATAGTCCAAAGTGAATGAAATGTGTCACATTTAATATGATACATGTCAGCTTCAAAAATTAAATATATAAAAATTTATAAAACCAAGCACACGTTGGTTTAGATTTAAATTGATTAGATTGACAAATATATTTATATAAATAAATTGTTGAATATCAAGATACATGTTTTTTTAGGTGAAAAATATACATCGAATTTCAAACATCCTCCCAATTTAAATAATTCTTTTCATAAATAGTTACAAGACAACTAAATCTTTTTGTATTAGTTAGTCTTGCTTTGATTTGATTTACAAGAGAAACATATATTCACAACTCACGTGGATTGGAGAATATATTGATTATGTATTGTTAAGTTAATAATATAAAAATAAGTTAGATATTAGTTTTATGATAATTGCAAATAAATAATAATTGGGTAAATTGCAAGTATTTTACTTCATAATTAGTTAATGAATGCAACTTTTGTTTATTTGTAGGATTTATGTGTTATAGTTTACAAAATGAAATAGTTGGCACTTAGACTATTATATTTGGGTAAATAACTATTTTACTTCATAATTAATTAATTAATGCAATTTTTGTATATTTGTAGGATTTATGTGTTAGCATTTACAACATTTACAACATGATTCCAAATTGGAATAGTTGGTACCTAGATAATTATAATGGAAGCAAACCTTTCCTCAAAATTAAGACCCTAAAATAGGTTTGCACGTAAAAAAATTTAATCTTTCTTAACTCTTGATAAAATCATTGTTAAAATGAATTTATGTTGATTATATATATATAGTTAGTTAGGTATATATAATCACTCACCTTCAATGTTTTTAGTTATAAATATATTATTCTATTTGACCACACGCCGCCCCTTCTTCCCCTTTGTTCCCCTTACATGTGATGGGGGTGAAGTAGGGGAGGTGTCTCCTTGTTATGAATCATAATAGTAGTTTTTAAAGTAACACCATCTAAAATTTTCTTATATTACATTATATTTAATTCGACATCTTGCAATAATTCTGTAGTATATTTTAATAAAAAAAGGTAAGCTTGTCCTGAGATCGATATCTAGACACCCAACTTATGAATGAATACAATTTGTCCTTTTTTGGCATTAACTAACATGGCAAGGATGACCCGATGAATTGGTGCTTAACAATTGCAGGAGCTTGTAACCAAGGTAACCCCACCCCAATGAATAACCTTGTCCATGAAAAATCAATCCGGTATATCTAGCTTGCAAGTTGTTGGATATACCCTTGGGAGGTTGTTGTTCCCATGGTTAAAAAAAAAAAAAATCAATCCGGTTTCATTTATTTGTCCCTCCCATAGTGTTTGGAAAAACTTTGAAATACACCATGATAGTTTGAATTGATAATTTTTAATAATAGTTGGTAACTAGAGGTTAGCCATATGTTTAAGTATAATATATACACTTTTGTCCATTAAATCTCAGTAGTTTGTGAAAATTTGTTATGGTTTATTTTAATTTGCATGAATGTATCATCAAGGAAGTTTATAACTTAGGAAAATTGGTTAAAATTGGTAGGTATGTCTTACTTTTATAACCTAGGAAAATTTGTTAAAATTGGTAGATATGACTTATAAGGGAAATCTGGCTTTAGCCAATCTAGGACCTTAGAACCAAAATAAAGGTTTCTTTGGTTTCTTACCTCCTTGGTGAAATTGACATGCATCAAATGATAAATTCACCCTTAATCCCTATGCAAACTATCCTATTGCTTATAATGTTGCAACACTCAACCCTTGTACAAAGTACCCTTCATGATGCCCTATTTGATCCTTTCTATCATTTTTTATAAGAATTTTGTGTTTGTAGTTTTGGTGGAGATGTGCTTTCTATTAAAATATTAACCAGGAAAATGATGGGAGAGAAATGCATGCATGCATGCAAAAGTGAGTTTTGCATGCAACCACTTTTAGGTTTTTGGTAAACCTAACTTCACCATGAGATGTTATAAGGAAGACAGGAGGTGTATGTCTTCATCAGTGAGACTATTGATCTGAGATAGGTCATGAGAGAGGAGGACGACTTTCCTTGAGTAGGAGGGTGCATTCCTCAAGGAGGAAGAAGCTCGTGCCACATCTGGTAGAGCGTCTGAGTGTCTGTAACTTGTAGAGTATCTTCGTCTTAGAGATTGAGGAAGACGAGTGACGATCAGAGCTCAGATCTGTTGAGATATGATTCAGTCATTCATCATTGGAGGGAGGGCGCACTTGTGCATGCAGAGGAGGGCGTTTTCAGTCAAAGGGCAGTCTTCAGAGCGAGCAAAGCAGAGCAGAGGATAGAGACAAACAGATCAGGCAAAGGCGGATGCAGGGATACTCAGATTTAGTTTTGCAGTTAGGGCCCATCTCTTCAGTGCATGCATCAGCTGGATGCATGCAAATCTAGAGTTTGCCTGTAGAAATTTATGAGGTAACCTTGTATTGTACTTGTCTCTTTTCCTATATGCTCTGGGATCGAGACAGAAGATAGCCCCATAGTTTGCTGGTTTTTTCCGCAAAAGGGTTCCAGGGTACATCTATTGTTTATATGTGATTGCATCTATATTTTTCAGTTGGTAAATGCAGATCTAGTTGTTTGAGTTTATATTAATGTTGTATTGATACCGAGACTCATACCGCTTGAGATCTAAGGGCGATCCAGAGGGAGTAGTGATCTCTGAATCAAATATTTACATGGTATCAGAGCCCTGGTAAGGGTCAGGGAGAGCATCACACTCAGATCTACAATTATGGGGGAGGATCATATTACTTGCACTTCTTGCTCCGCTATGGATATTGATGAGTGTGCAGCTACCGATGGGATTGACAGGGAGATGTCTCTCAACTCCTGTCAATCATTGATGGCCTCCACTTCTAGTGTATGGTACATAGATAGTGGAGCTTCTAGTCATATGACAGGTGTTCGAGGATAATTTTCTGACCTAGCAGAGGATGGGATAGATCTTGAGATTGTCTTGGGAGATGACTCTATGGTCAAAGCTATAGGACGAGGAACTGTGTCTTTTCAGAAAGACTCTGGAGAACAGATGAGATTTCGTGATGTCCTATACGTTCCAGGTCTCAAGAAAAACTTGATCTCAGTATCTACTATTGAAGATCGAGGACTATGGGTAATGTTTAGAGATGGAAGTGTACTAGTTCATCCCAAGGGATCCAATGTTGCCTCAACTGAGAGGATTGGAGTCCACAGTGGGAAACTGTACAAACTAAGTTTCCAACTACATCATGCCCTGATTCATAGCAACCGTGATTAGGAATGTGACCCCTGTGAGCTTTGTCATAGGAGAATGGCTCATCTGCACCATCCTACCCTAAAGATTCTGAGGGATATTGTGACAGGAGTACCTGAGTTCAGCACTGAGCACATCGATGTGTGAAAAGGGTGTGCTCTCAGGAAGTACGCCAAGATAGCTTTTCCTAAGAGCGACACCAGAGCTACGGGAGCTCTTGATTTGATTCATTCTGACCTTTGTGGTCCAATGTCCACCACATCACTGAAAGGATACAAGTACTATATATATTTCATTGATGACTACTCCAGGAAGACCTGGATCTACTTCTTGAAAGGCAAAGAGTCTAAGGAAGTTTTGCATAAGTTTCAAGAGTTCAAAGCTCTTGTGGAAAAACAAACAGAAAGGAATATTAAGATCTTCAGATCAGATAATGGGGGAGAGTACACCTCCAATGAGTTCAATCCGTTTTGCACTCAGGAAGGCATCAAGAGGCAGTTGACTGTACCTTATACACCTCAACAAAATGGGGTGGCTGAGAGGAAGAACAGGGCCATCATTGGAGCTTCGAGATCCATGTTGCATGATCATGGATTTCCATTCTTTCTTTGGGATGAAGCATGAAACACTGCAGCCTACATTCAGAACAGGAGCCCTCATAAGGCTTTGGGGGACAAGACCCTCGAGGAGGCTTTTTCTGGAAAGAAGCCTGAAGTTGGGAATTTCAGAATTTTTGGATGCCTCACCTACTCTCATGTTCATTCGAAGAAAAGGACAAAGCTAGAACCTATTGCAGAGAGAGGAATTATTGTTGGGTATGATGAGACTTCGAAGGCCTATCGCATTTACATCCCTGCATTCAAAAAGACTGTTGTGAGGTGAGATGTGAAGTTCGATGAGGATAGGGCCTTTCGAAAATCATGTGAGTCGAAAAAGGGAAAACAACAGGTTGTCACTTCCCTTCATGACACATGTCAGAGTACTATTCAGCAGCCAACAGGGTCCCTAGTGTCAGGAGTGACTGAAGCACAGGATACAGGTTCCATAGGCACAGGAGCAGGATCTAGCACAGGTTCTCAGATTGGTGATCAACTGAGATCAGGATCTCAGATTACAGGTACTTGAGCTACAAGATCGACGACTACAGGTACCTCTACAGGAGGCACTCATTCTCATACAAGACATTGGGATGAGGATGAGGAGTTCTCCTCATAGGATGTCACTTCAGGCAAGAGGAAGCCCAAGTGGCTTCAAGATACCTTGAAGGACACCCATGCAGTAGGAACTCCCAAGAAAGATGTAAGAGAAGGAAAGACTCCATAGCGATTCTGCAGTTACTTAGCTTTAGTAAGCAGTATCAGTGAGTCAGATCCATCCTCTTACGAACAAGCAGCAGCTAAGCAGGCCTGGAAAGATGCCATGTTGGAAGACTATGCTTCCATCATGAAGAATGATGTCTGGGAAGTGGTATCCAGACCTGAGGGGAAAATACGTGGTCACCTCTAGATGGCTTTACAAAATCAAGTATGCTGCAGATGGTAGCATTGAGAAGTACAAAGCCATATTTGTTCTAGAGGGTTCTCACATATAGAGGGAGTTTACTATGATGAGAATTTTTCCCTTTTGGCTAGGTATTCTTCCATCAGGACTGTGATTTCTGTTGCAGCAGAAATGGGATGGAAGATTCACCAGATGGACGTCAAGACGACATTTCTCAATGGACTAATCGAGGAGGAAGTCTACATTGAGCAACCAGAGGGCTTCGAGGTACGTGAGCAAGAGTCTCATGTTTGCAGATTGAAGAAAGCCCTGTACGGTTTGAAACAGGCACCCAGAGCTTGGTACTCTAGGATAGATACCTATTTACAGCAGCTAGGGTTTCAGAAGAGTGAAGCAGACCCAAATCTCTACTTCATTGTGGTGAGAGGGGATCCTCTTATTCTCGTGCTTTATGTAGATGACCTGTTTATTACAGGGGCATACAAACTCATCAGTGATTGCAAGAAGGATCTTGCATCTGAGTTTAAAATGAAGGATATAGGGTTGATGCATTACTTCCTATGTATGGAAGTCTGGAAGGAGGATGGGCATATCTTCCTAAGTCAGGGAAGTATGAAATGGACATTCTGAAGAGATTTCAATTGCAGGATTGCAATCCCATGACTACCCCTATGAAAACCAACTAGAAGAAGCAGGTGGCTTCTGAGAGTAAGATGGTTGACTCCACAAGGTACCGACAGCTCATCGGTTCCTTGATGTATTTAGTCGACACCAGACCAAATTTGAGTTTTGCAGTCAACACCTTGAGTCAGTACATGGTAGAACCCAGAGAGGTGCATTGGGTAGCTGCAAAGCATGCTTTGAGATACATCAGTAGGACAGTAGAATATGGGTTGAACTACATGAGGCAGGGAGAAGTCCATCTTGTGGGGTTCACAGATTCAGATTGGGCAGGTAATGCAGGTGACAGGAAAAGCACCTACGGGTGTTGATTCAGCTTAGGTTCGGCAGTTGTGTCATGGTTCAGCAAGAAGCAGAAGTCTGTTGCATTGAGTTCTGCTGAGGCAGAATATATGGCGGCTATCCTAGCCAATTGTGAATCCATCTGGCTTCGCAAGATGTTGGTAAGTCTATTTGATCAGCAGTTGGAACCTACGGTGATTCACTGTGACAATCAGAGTTGCATCAAACTCTGATAATCCAGTGTTTCATGATCGATCCAAACATATTGAGATCATATATCACTTTATTCATGATCATGTTGAGAAGGGAGCAGTTGCGCTCCAGTACATTTCTACAGATGAGCAAGTTGCAGACATTCTGACGAAGTCCTTGATGAAGACTAAGTTTGAGTACTTCAGGGAGAAGATGGGAGTGGTACAGAATCCTTTCCTGGTTAAGAGGGAGTGTTAAAATATTAACCAGGAAAATGATGGGAGAGAAATGCATGCAAGGACTTGCATGCATGCATGCAAAAGTGAGTTTTGCATGCAACCACTTTTAGGTTTTTGGTAAACCTAACTTTATCGTGAGATGTTATGAGGAAGATAGGAGGTGACTGTCTTCATCAGTGAGACTATTGATCTGAGATAGGTCATGAGAGAGGAGGATGACTTTCCTTGAGTAGGAGGGCGCATTCCTCAAGGAGGAAGAAGCTCGTACCGCATCTGGTAGAGCGTTTGAGTGTCTGTAAATTGCAGAGTATCTTCGTCTTAGAGATTGAGGAAGATCAGTGATGATCAGAGCTCGGATCTGCTGAGATTTGATTCAGTACGAGTCATTCATCATTGGAGGGAGGGCACACTTGTGCATGCAGAGGAGGACGTTTTCAATCAAAGGGCAGTCTTCAGAGCGAGCAGAGCAGAGTAGAGGATAGAGACAAACAGATCAAGTAGAGGCGGATGCAGGGATACTCAGATCCATTTTTGCAGTTAGGGCTCATATCTTCAGTGCATGCATCAGCTGGATGCATGCAAATCTGGAGTTTTCCTGTATAAATTTCTGAGGTAACCCTGTATTGTACATGTCTCTTTTCCTATATGCTATGGGCTCGAGAGAGAAGATAGCCCCACAGTTTGTTATTTTTTTCCGCAAAAGGGTTCCAGGGTACATCTATTGTTTATGTGTGATTGCATCTATATTTTTCAGTTGGTAAACGCATATCTAGTTGCTTGAGTTTATATTAATGTTGTATTGATATCGAGACTCATACCGCTTGAGATCTCAGGGCGATTCAGAGGGAGTAGTGGTCTCTGAATCAAATATTTACACTTTCCTCCTAGCATTAGTGGGTTTCCTAGAATATCCTAATGACTTTCATTTTCTCCCCAATGTATTTTCCTGCTAAATTTGTTTTCCTTTGCCCCCTTGAATTGCACTTGTACCAAAATAATCCCTTGCTAAAACTACCATTGATGTTATCCCTTTATGTTAAATATGGAATTATAAGTTATAAGCAATAATAATGTAGTGATTCCAATAATAGCAAGATCTTATTTGGGGAAATTGTGGATCTTAATGAGCCAATTATTCATTTTCCTCACAATCCCCCTTCCCGGGCAAGGTTGTTGGGAGTGGGAGCATGAAATGCCAATTGCAAAAGACTCTGGGAGCAAAGTGTTTTTAAAATATATATATATTAATATATTTTGATGATATATATTCAAATATAAGCATGTAGAATGTCAAATTAGTTGTAGAAAATACAAAAACATAGATTCAACGTGATCATTAAAGCATCGACCAAAAGATAAACACTATCAACATAGTATGTATGATAGATGTAGAATGAAAGTGTGATTATACCAAGAGGATGAATCAAAAAAATTTGTAGGGGTACAACAAAATATATGGACCACGTAACTAATTTATGGCCTTGCAACTCTTTGAACCCTTGACCTCACTTAGACGCCTTGTTTCCAATTCCTATAGACTAACTTTTTGTCTTATTATTATTTTGACATTACATACAATGTAAACTCACAAAAATGACTATGTACATATTTACAAATATGTACTTTGAGGTTATGACATGTAACATGTTCGTTAACAAAGATAATTGTGCAAACACTTCTACTAGTGTTTCTTTTGACAAGGATAGAAACATAATTTTATATCAATCATAATGATTCTCATAAAATATACTTGTATATCATCAACTCATTAAGACAAAAACATTTCCATTGAAACATATAACTAAGCCTCAACAAGCACTTTGACCATAACGAAGCTTTGGAGTATCCTCTTCATTCATTGGATTGAATGGTAGGATTTCTATTATAATTGCACTTATATTCCATTCTTTTGAATTTATTGGCCAGCATAGATTAACATGTGATATTCTTTCATATTAAATTGATAAAATTAATTTCAATCCGCCAACTCCACTAATATTACAGTAATAATAATATTTCAATCCACCAACTATCATTGCAAGGCAATGCAGGGCGTTGGAGCATACAATGTTTATATTCAAAATAATATGGAATCTCTATTTGTACATTCATGCGAGGAATCTTTGGCTACTTTGATTTTCAAAAAGTGTGAAACAAGTCTCTCTGCCAGCTTCAATGTACATAAATGGATAGTCGATGTCATTGAAATTGTAATACTTCTTCTGAATGCATGCATATTGGCAGGGTATTGAGGAATTTTTTTCATCGTTGATCTTATAAATATTTTTTAAAGAATAAATTACTTTAGGGTTAGATAGATTGATTCCATTGACAAAACATGATGACTAGAACCACAAAATGCATGATCACTATAAACCACCAAAACACGGTTACACTTGCAAGTGACTGTGA
The DNA here is from genome assembly GCA_027924585.1 of Larix kaempferi. Classification (NCBI taxonomy): domain Eukaryota; kingdom Viridiplantae; phylum Streptophyta; class Pinopsida; order Pinales; family Pinaceae; genus Larix; species Larix kaempferi. The sequence continues at coordinate 21,738,799 of BSBM01000858.1, forward strand.
GAAGGGTCGCTTCTGGAAAACTAAGGAACCTCGGACACACCATATTGTCCACACATTGATGGTTGGTGCATTCTTTCAAGAATTGTTAACCAAAAATGCACATTTTGTTGGGATAGGTAATAAACTCTAGAAGAGAGAACAAAGATTCCATGAACAGTGGTGGTGTCTAAAGACACCTTTGTATTGAAGCACAATTAGCCGACCACTGACTAAAATACATATTGACATGTCCACTTTGGGATCCAATATTTGAGTCTTATAAACAGTTGTAGACATTTATGGACCGTTGTGATCCCCTTGTAATTTATTTAGGCCCCTAGCCTACACTATTTATAGATGATCCTTATGGATCGGCCTATCATCAGATTATGACTCATTGTGCTTCAGTGCAAAGGTGTCTTTAAATACCATCATTGTTCATGGAATACGTGTTCTCTCTTTTACATTTTATTGCTTGTCCCAACATGGTATCAGAGCAGTTTGGTTCTTGATCAGTTTTTTTGTAGAGAGAACGTGAGAGAGGATGAGATAGTGGCCTCTTGATCTCTGTTACGTATGGTTGTGACGCGTTGAATCTATGTAGGGGTTTTGTATAGCACCACTCTGATAACATATTGGGACAAGTAATAAACTATAGAAGATAGAACATAGATTCCATGAATAGTGGTGTTGTCTAAAGACACCTTTTCATTGAAGCAAAATGAGCCATAATCCGATGATAGATCGATCTATAAGGATCATCTATAAATAGTTTAGTGTAGGGGCTTAAATCAATAACAAGGGGATCACAATGGTCCATAGTTGTCCAAAAATATCCATAAGAATTGGATCTGGGATCCCAAAGTGGACACATCAATGTGTATTTTAGTCGATGGTCAACTCCCTTGAATGATCAACTCCCTTACTCCGATAAGGTGAGCTTACCATAGAACAATCGATTCCAACACATTTATAGTTTCTTGTGACCGTGATAAGGGAGATATCCAATGAACCAGATATCTCCAATGAACTGAGGAACCTTGGGCACACCATATTATCCAGTTATTGATGACTTATGCCACTATTTCATTCTTTCAAAAACCATTTTAGTTGGAAAAAGGTCGTGATTTTGATATCTTGAGAGTGGCAGGGTGGATGATGTCATTCAATACCTTCTCTTACACTTGCACCACTCCATTAACACTTATTACAAGACTCAAACATCTTATAGCAGAGTTTTTTGTGGAGGCTTTTTGTGTTAGAACATTGGGTAAATTTATAAAAAACAACCCCTGTTGATGTATATGTAACTTCGGAATGTATTTCACATATATGAATATTGTATTCCTATAGGGATGTTATTATTCCTCTATACGGAAGTGTCGTCATTTATATTGTAAGTGTCGTAACTTATACTTGATAGGTTATTAGACCACCTTGTTTGGGGTCGGCCCTGTATAAGTCATGTGGGTCAAAGGGTTATTAGACCACCCTATTGGGGGTCGGCCCAGTCAACATTATGTTATGTGGTTAAGTTCGAGCCTACATGAGTTAGGTAAAAAGGCAAGTCAAGTCAAGTATAAATAGAGTGCGGGAGGCACTCTATTTGCTCACTCACTTCTCACTCATGCACTCAAGGAGGAGTGGTGCACTTATGGAGGAGGAGGATCTGCTGCTAGGTTATGTCTATCTCTTATGGTTGGTTGTATCATTGCTCTATCTATCTCTGAGGAAGTTATTGGGGTTTTTCACCTTTATGGTTTTCCCCAAGTAAATCTTTGTGTCTCTTGTGTGCTTGCATTATTGTCTCCATGATTGATATGCTGTAGATATGCTGTACATGTTGTTCTCTCAGTTAAGATCCTAGATCACATTGAAGTAAATTCTGAAAATTTAACATGGTATCAGAGCTATCCTGAAAGAAGGCATGATATGGCATGTATGACACTTGTTGCACTTACGATGCTAGGGCTTGATATAGCAAAAACCATTCATCGTAGCACTTTAGATATAAATCCGTTTTGGAGAATTTTTCGGATCTGAAATTGTTACAGGACGAAGATAAGATCTCCATGTACCTTGTGTCCAAAGGACAACCTCTAATTCGTTGTACTTTGTGATTTATGATCTGTACAATATAGGGTTTCTACCTCTTCCAGATCTGAGTCAAAATCAGGTGACCTTGGGAAAAAGGTCATAACCTGAGCTAGGAAGATCCAAATGAAATTTCGTAAATAGTGACAGGTAGTACATAGATTGTACTATCTCAAAAAAAAATTTCAGAGGCCGAAGGTGAATAAGTGACACGTGGCACGCCGTACAAGTTCGCTCTCTTGTATTATCCCATAAACAGGTCACATTGCGACACTTGGCATAACTCTCTCTCAGAGAGTCCAATTCAAGTCAAACCTATCAAGATGGAAAGATGACAGGGCGTGCTATATCACGAAAAGTTTTCAGAGGCCGAAGTTCAAACAGTGACACGTGGCACGCTGTACAAGTTCGCACTCATGTATTATCCCAAAACAGGTCACGTTGCGACATTTGGCATAACTCTCTCTCAGAGAATCCAATTGAGGTCACACCTATCAGGATGGAAAGGTAATAGGTCAGGCTATCTCATGAAACTTTTTCAGACCCTGTGGATTGAAAAGTTCGGAGTTACACCAGAAACAATCAGGTACATATTTCTGTCAAAACAGAATTATTTTTGAGTACCTTCATTCATGGCTTCCGGAATTTAGGGCTTCGGAAAAAGTTGGAATTTTTGTAATCGGAGACCAAGGCTGAATGCTACTCATCAAAATAAAAATTTAGAGACCAAGATCAGAATTTTTGGCTGGGCAGAAGGCCGGGCTTGATCAGACCCTAGTTAGGGACTTTGATCAGAAAAGTGGAAAATTAGGGCTTCTGTAAAAATGGGAATTTTTGAAATCTGTGACCACAGCTGGAAGCTCCTCAGAAAAATAGAAGATTAGAGCTTTGGATCAAACCTTTTGATTGGGAAAAAGAGTGGGCTTCATCAAACCCCAGTTCAGGGTCACGTCCAGTGAATCCAGAAGTTTCAAAGGCAAATTGAGGAGTGAAACTTTGCAGTTTTCAAATTCTGAATATACCAGTTTGATCAGATCATCAAGGCGCATATTTCTATCCTTTTGGAAGTTTGAAATTCAAAGTTTGAATTTTTGGGGTTTCTCTGACAAACCCATATCCAGCTCCAGGTCCAGTTCTTGCAAATCAAGTGGATAGGGTTAATCCTAGAAGAAGATGGATTGGTCACCTGCATAAGTGAAGGAGTTCCTGTTTCAGAGGGAGATGAGGCTAAGGCTTTACATAAGGAGATTACAAGTGATCTCGACAGGTATGACTCATCGAGGTATGTTTTGAGATTTTTTCATGATTAAGTTTATGGTATGTTTGTCTTCATGTTATTACGGTTAGTACAATCTTGATTTTAGATTTGTCGTATCACCTTAACAAAATTATGAATGCATGATAGAAGATATTCATTGGTTAGGGTGTTGACACTTATGATTGTACTAATGCATTATGGTGTTGTATGAGGTTTATGTTGTCTACTAACATGAAAGGTACACCAAGAAAGACAAATCATGTTCCAATTCAAAGAACATATGATCATGATGACATGAGGATAAAGACTCATCCATTTTCATGGATCTCATAGAAGATCCATTTACGAGGTATGTATAACTTGGTTTTATAATGGCTAACCTATGAGATATACAGGTTACTAGCACAAGTCATTGAAGAAGAACAAGAATACATCATGTGAGTATGTTAGACATAACTAACTAGCATGCTAATCCAGGTATGTTTTTCCTATATCAAGATAGAATCCTACCTTGGGTTAGGATCTTATACTAATGTGTTGTTGATAATGATTATTCACGAAGAGTCATAGGTTTGAATAATCATGGTTGTATGCATATTATGTTTCTTACCATAATTGATGATATGACTAACCAGACGAATCATGAAGGTATGGCTTTGAATAATCACAGGTTTTATGCATATTATATCTCTTATCTTGATTGATGATTCAACTAACCCAAAGAGTCATAGGTTTGAGTAATTACAGGTTTAGACACGATATGTTTCTTATGATTTGACTAACCATAAGAATCCTACATAAACCTTGAATGCTAATGCTTATTATTTTCTGTTTGAAATGATCATGATTATACATGCTTGAGATTATTGTGTTTTAATAGTATACTAATGAATGTATGATTTTATATGAGATCACAAGGATAACTCAATCATGATACTAATAAGCATGCATAGGGACCAAGGATGAATATGAGTTGAAGAACAGGTAATCCAGGAAGCAAAGATCAAGAGGGAGTACACTCCAGTGGTTTATGAAAGGATGCAGATATTCAGAGGGAGTTGACCATCTCTCTACATTCCACAACAGAAAGTTGTAGAAGAAGCTACTGCAGATTAGGACTCCAGCAGCTCCTGCAAGAAAGTGAAGACTCAGAGGGAGTCCACCCAACGAACAAACAAAGATAAGTATTTTAATTATCATTTCTTGCATATGTGTTTGTTTAAATAAAATTGTTCAATGATGTATATGCTCATGTTCCTAGACTTAGGATATGTATTGTGCATATTAGAATAGTTGCATTGATGAACAGTATACTACTAATATACATGGGTAAGTGGCCTATGGCACTGTACAACATTCCATTGCTACTTATCTAGAATGAAACCTCTTTGCTGACATGTTGAGAGTTGTGCACACTCTTAACAATGTTCTGGTAGAGATTGGAAGGCATCTAGAAAGTTACGGGATATGGATAAATGTTGTATTGAAGCATTGGCTAAGATAATTGCATGACTGTATGACATATTTCTTTATGTGTAAGAATTTGTTCTGAAAATTATGAGATGTTTCTAATCATGCAATTTAACCTGTTTTGTAGGAAAGACCGTATATCTTCACCTACAAAAGGACTACAACATTTGTTCCAGCAACAAAGATATCTATTGAAGGTATTGAAGTTCCCAGGATCTGGGATGAAGAAATGGAATGCCATGATCCGTCGATCATGAAGAATGATGTTTGGGATGTAGTCCCAAGACCTGAAGGGAAGTTTGTTATGAATTCCATATGAAACTATCAGATCAAGCATGTTGCAGATGGCAGCATAGAGAAATATAAAAGTGATGAAACAGAAGATACACCAGATGGATTCAAGACAGCTTTCTTGGATGGTGTAGTTGAAGAAGAAGTGTATGTGGAGCAGCCACTTGGTTCTGAAACACATGATAGGAAATCATATATGTGCAGAACCTGGTATGGTAGGATGGACATTTTCCTATCTAGTTTGGGCTTTACCAAGAGTAAAGCAGATTCCAATCTTTACTAAAAGGTTGAGGAAGGGAATTCAGTGATTCTACTCCTGTATGTGGATGACCTATTTGTGACAGGAGATGACAGACTGATTGCAGATACTAAGAGGAAGCTTGCAGCTGAATTCGATATGAAAGATTTGGGAATGATGCACTATTTCCTAGGTATGGAGGTGTGGCAGAATGCAGGTGGGATCTTCCTTGGTCAAGGGAAGTACACAATAGATATCTTGAAGAGATTCGGGATGATGGACTGCAAGGCCATGGCCACACCGATGGCATCGAATCTGAAGCTTCTATGTGATGCTTCATCTGAGCCAGTTGATGTCTCTATGTATCGTCAGATGATTGGGTCCTTGATGTACCTGACGAACACGAGACCAGACATTTGCTTTGCTGTGAACACATTGAGCCAGTTCCTGACGGATCCGAGGAGTGTTCACTTGGTTGTTGTAAAGCATGTTCTGAGGTACCTGAAGGGTACAGTGGATTATGGGCTCAAGTATGAAGCGAATCAAAAGTTTAACCTATAGGGTTATGTTGACTCAGATTGGGCTGGCAGTGCTGCAGATAGGAAGAGCACATCTGGGTGTTGCTTCAGTATGGGATCAGGTGTGATCTCTTGGTTTAGCAGGAAGCAGTCCTGCGTAGCACCGAGTATAGCTGAGGCAGAGTATGTTGCAGCCTGTTCAGCTAGTTGTGAGGCAGTATGGCTACGGAAGCTACTGTCTGAGTTATTTGATCTCCCGTTGGAGGCTACTGGTATCTTCTGTGATAACCAGAGTTATGTGAAGCTGTCCGAGAACCCAGTGTTTCATGACAGGTCGAAACACATAGAGATCAAATATCACTATATCAGGGATATGGTGCAGAGAGGAGCCGTGAAGCTCCTGTATGTTGCGATGGACGAGCAGATTGCAGATGTGCCGACGAAGTTACTAGCCAAGGTGAAGTTCGAGTACTTCAAAGAGAGGCTTGGTGTTCTTCAGATCGAGGACACTTCGAGGAAGACGTGATGGACACATTTTCTAAAGCCATTCCAAGCATGTTGGAAGGAGGATCCTTCACATGGCTGTGGATGTAAGCGCTGGATGATGAGCATCAGGATGATGTTCTGGTTTTTGCTGGATATGATCAGTTGGATCATTATATGTATGTATGTACGCATCATGTTGGATGCTGGATATGATCGGTTGGATCATGTGTATGTAATTTGTATGTACGCATCATGTTGTATGTTAATGGATACATTGTGTGGATCATGTATCTTTGTATGATCAGGTAGATCATGTATGCTGATGGATACATTGTGTGGATCATGTATCTATGTATGTATCAGGTGGATACTTGGTGTTTATCAGATGGATGCATTGTATGATCAGGATGATCGTGGATGATGAGCTTCTCCAGATGACATGCAGCAGGATGTTGCAGTGATGATGATCAGGATGATCATGTGTACATCAGGATGATGTTTGATGAGTATCAGATGATACTTTGTGGCCGTGGATTAGGTTGTGCAAGTAAGCATGTAATTTGTGCCCTGGGAGATTTGCAGATGGTCTTTGGAGGTTTTGCATATGGCATGTAATTCGGTTCCCTGGGACATCTGGCAAATGCTCTTGCGAGGTTTTGCTTGGAAGGACATGTAATTTGTGCCCTGGGAGATCTGCAGATAGTCTTTCGAGGTTTTTCCTATGGCATGTAATTTGGTGCCCTGGGATATCTGGCAGATGCTCTTGTGAGGTTTTGTCCTATGGCATGTAATTTGCTCTTGGGAGATCTGGATAGGATGAAAAAGGCCTCAGATGCTTCAGCCAAGTTTTTCCATGACCACATGTAATTTGCTCCTGGGAGATCTGGACAGGATGAAAAAGGCCTCAGATGCTTCAGCCAGGTTTTGTGGTGAGATCACATGTAATGTGCTCCTAGGAGATCCGACAGGTAGAGCTGCGTGCTCGTAACAGCCTGGGATGCTTCAGCCAGGTTTTGTGATGGGTCACATGTAATGTGCTCCTGGGAGATCCTACAGGTAGAGTTGTGTGCTCGTAATAGCCTGGGATGCTGCAGCCAGGTTTTGTGACGCACGTAATAAGTCCTGAGGATTCCACAGTATGGCCAGTGATGATGAAGACCTACAGGTGGTGGGCCTACATCCAGTATGAAAAAGGACTGGCTCTTTAGAACTTCCTATGACGAGTAGATTTAGATATTGATTGAGATAGCAGCAGCAGTGACGATGATGATGACTCGATGACGATTATCTAGTGACGATGATCCAGAGAAGATGACTTGTGCTAGAAGAACTGTGCTGAGAAATACCTTCCTAGTTAAGAGGGAGTGTTGATGTATATGTAACTTTGGAATGTATTTCACATATATGAATATTGTATTCCTATAGAGATGTTATTATTCCTCTATACGGAAGTGTCGTCATTTATATTGTAAGTGTCGTAACTTATACTTGATGGGTTATTAGACCACCTTGTTTGGGGTCGGCCCTGTATAAGTCATGTGGGTCAAAGGGTTATTAGACCACCCTATTGGGGGTAGGCCATGTGGGTCAAAGGGTTATTAGACCACCCTATTGGGGGTCGGCCCAGTCAGCATTATGTTATGTGGTTAAGTTCGAGCCTACATGAGTTAGGTAAAAAGGCAAGTCAAGTCAAGTATAAATAGAGTGCGGGAGGCACTCTATTTGCTCACTCACTTCTCACTCATGCACTCAAGGAGGAGTGGCGCACTTATGGAGGAGGAGGATCTGCTACTAGGTTATGTCTATCTCTTATGGTTGGTTGTATCATTGCTCTATCTATCTCTGAGGAATTTATTGGGGTTTTTCACCTTTATGGTTTTCCCCAAGTAAATCTTTGTGTCTCTTGTGTGCTTGCATTATTGTCTCCATGATTGATATACTGTAGATATGTTGTACATGTTGTTCTCTCAGTTAAGATCCTAGATCAGATTGAAGTAAATTCTGAAAATTTAACAACCCCGCTAAAAACTATGCCATTGGTAATGGATGTTTTTACAAAAAATTTAACAAATGCCAATTATAACTAAAAAAAATGGGTGGTCAAAGGTTATAGATTTTTTTTTTTAATGGTGCACTATACTTACAATGGGGCACCAATGCATTTCAAATACACTCACATGTGCATTTCACAAACAAACACATTGACATGTGATTATGATTCATATCACTAGTGATTTTCCTTTTGCTTAAGGCACCGATGAATTTAATTGTATGACATCACCAAGGTGTGCAATTTAAATGTGATACACTAGTGCTTTCCATTTATATAAATTCCCGGTGCATTTTGTATGTGTAATAGAACCGATCCATTCTATACGTATCATAGCACCATGGTTTTAATTATAGGTGACACACTGGTGCCAATGGTAATCAAATGCACATTGGTTCCAATGGTGCAAAAATACACACTGGTGACTCTGTTATTATGCACAACGTACTCTCGCGTAAATTGAATAATGTTTCTAGACGTCGGTGCATTTGTAATAGATAACAACACAAGTGCTATTATATATATATATATGTGATTTTTTCACAATCTAAAAATAATTACATGGGTGCTTTTAAGGTATTAAGTGAATCTCTCTCTCTCTCTCTCTCTCTCTCTCTCTCTCTCTCTCTCTCTCTCTCTCTCTCTATATATATATATATATATATATATAACATCGCTGCATATTATTGTTTGAGCATTGAATATTGGTATTTGAATTGAATTATTGTGTTTCAATATGATGATTGGATTAATGTGTTATACCACCAAATTACACATATGTTCATTGTAATATATAATCATCCATATATTTAATCAACAATGCAACTTTTTATGACATTAGACAATGCAATAGAATATGAAACCCATTTTATTGTATTTGAATAAGAGACCATTCATCATACAAAATGAGACAACATAAAGGTCCACAATAGTCAAAATGAAAATATGTAATTGTTACACGTATTAGTAACTTGTGCTTATCCAATTAGGACAGAGTGTCATGTACATTAAACAAAATTGTCTAATTTTCACAGAAATTCATTTCAAAACATACGTGCATTAATATTCAATTATATTGATTTTCATTCTTAACTCAAATTATTGACAATGATTGAGTCACTTGCATGCCTCATTTCTTCATCATTAGTAGGAAATATTGTACTTGGTTTGTATGGCCAAATGTTTTTTGGATTGGATTGATTTTGTTCATGCTCTTCATGTTCCATCTACACGCATAGAAATAAAGTTTAATACATATATCTAATTTTATAATATAATATAAATTATTATGTAAATTGAAAAGTGTACCATAGCAAGAAGTGATTTATAAATAATACACATTCTTTCAAAACCATATTTCATGTCATCTTTCAACAACTCTTATAATTGGTTCATCTCCATACTTTGTTTCCTACAAATGTTATACACCATAATAAATCAGAATTTTAATATAAAGGTTTCTTGTTGTTCCACTAATTATAAAATCAGGGAAGTAAAACAACATAGCTACTTACAAATTGAACAATTAACTTTTGACACTCCAACATATACTCACAACCCATACTCAACCCAATGTCAATCAATTATTATGATGACTCTTCTTTGTATGTTAGCACCTATTATGCAATATCCAAGGATGAGTGTAAACTAATGAAAATTATAAATATCACAACAAATATGGAATCTTATGAAAATAAAGCACAAGTACTCACAAACTTCGCGATCAACCCTTTTCTTCCTTGTCATCATGTCTTATGTGTTGAATGGGTTCCATTTTGTTTTCTTTCCTGCAACAAACAATTGAGAATCAATATTTATGATTACATACATGTGATGCATGTTGCTGATATGGCTCCTCATAGGATGCAATTACGTTATTTTCTTGACCATCTCCTTGTATAATGTTTTAGATATCCCTACCGGCATGTTTTGAATATCACCTCATTCTTTGGAATTTTCGTAGCCTTCATAAAAAATGAAAAGAAAATATTTTTTTTGTATTGATATGAAAGTAAATATAGTCGAAATACTATTTTTATAATTTTTAAGTCTGACACGTATTGTTGACCATTTCTCTAAAAACACTTGTTGTCATTTATATAGAACCTAATTCTTGGGCTCATTGGATTGATTTTTGTACTATAAGTGGAAAGTATGTATGTACGTTCTTTCCACTATATCCCTCATAGTTTTATAAAAGTACCCCCCCCCCTTTAATTAACTTCCAACACTAATCCAGGTGAACTAAGGACCAATTATTCATCATTTACATCCTTTATAATGTGTATCTGGTTAGGATGACATTCCATTCCCTCGTTGTTGGTCCTGCACAAAGTTCAACAAATGTGAAATAGATTGTTTGAAACATGTTAGCAACTATTCCGAAGAGGGATATTATTACTGAAAATTCAAAGAAAAATTTCATGTTAATTATCTTTTGATTAACGTAATTCATCTATTTTCAACATTTTAATCAAGGTTTTGAATTCTTTTGAACTCAAATTCGAAACAATTTTATGTAGTTTCTTCAAGTTTTTTCTTTGCATAACAGACATTTACCAAAATTATACAGGTAATTCAACATATTAATATTAATTTTATACTAAAATTTCAAAAAAAATCCCTTGCTCTCTTTTTGGATGTGTTCCCATTGTGCTCATTGCAACAAGTATTTTCCCTCGAGCTTCTATTAGACATATTTTGTCAATAAATGCCCCACATCATGAAATAGAGAAACTAAGAATATGTTTTACAAATAAATTAAATAATTTAACCTAAAAAAGTATTATGGTTTAATGGTGTGCATCATTCAAGAATACACACCAGAGCGCCATATGCAATAATACACACCAGTAAAAGTTTGTTGAAATAATAAAAGTGCAGATTAAATTTAACTGATGTGTTATACATTAATAAGAGCACTAGTGGGTACTTTTTGTACATTTCACACTACCCAAACTGTAATTTTTTATTATATGTAAACCTGGAACAATGCCTTTATTAAAAGTACATCGGAGCATTAGACACCATCCTGCATCGATGGCACTAGACCTTGAACTAGATTTATTTTATGGCACCCCAATAGTATATGTTTTTTTCAAAACGCCAAGGGTTGAAGGAGAACCCATATCGTGTCACATTGTACCATTATATTAATGATATATTGCCCAATTTTGACAAGTTGATACCTCCCACTATGGTAAAAAATCCAATAGGTGATATAAAAAATGCATGTAGAAACACTTCCATATGCTCCTTTTTTGAAAGGTTGGAATCCAAAATATCTATGTTTCGTCCAAAATTGGCTATCCCATCTCCTTCTATTGATTCAACTCAGATTTCTAGTGAGCCAAAGTATGATATCAATACCACAAAAAACATATCTACTAGGAGATCCAAAAAGTTGTATGAGCTAAAAGTAAAAATGTCTAAGTACACACCAAGGTCGGTTCAGTTGTTGGAGGGCATGAGCACTGGCTTCTGTCTTCTTTTCCATATGCAAAGTAAATGCCAAACCTATTACAATGTCACTTTGTATGGAATTTGGTTGTCTTCAAGTTTCCCATGCCTGATCTTGGGACTGAATTTTACTTTGTAATTGTGATAATAATCATATGATTCCCAAGTCCGAAATAGATATTGCAAATCTTGGGATGTTTATCCTTTCACGTGTATTTGTTCCTCCTAAATAGTCAGTAGCACTTATGGAATTTAGTGGTCTTATTTATCGTTATTCTAATTACATGAATATTATCAAATACAAACATAACATTCCATGTATACTATGTGCATGAATGTTTATGATTCTAGAAACTTTAATAGGAAAAATCTATTTTATATCGATGGTTGTCCATCCACTCATCTTAATATTACAAGATTCACAAATAGTTGTAGGTGCTCATTATTTAGTGCAATTTTTTTCATTTGAGGAACTCTCCAATGACAAGGAGTTCTTTATGAAAAGGAAATCATCTAGATTTGTTGTTGTGCATGCAATACGTAGTTTGTCTCTTGGTGATGAGTTGTTGATAAACTATAACTTTCATAGACCACCAAATACTTGTCAAAGACACCTTGCATTGGTAGTACCTTTAGATGTCCCCTTGGGGCGTAATAAAAATATCATTGATTGACTGTATTTTATATTTTTAAAGGAATTAATGTAAACATATTTTTTTATCTCCTTTATAAATTGGTTGGTTGCAGAAAAAATAAAAATAAAAATAAAAAATAAAAATAAAAATAAATAAAATAAAATAAAATTATCTCCTTTATAAATTGGTTGGTTGCAGATAAAAATAAAAATAAAAAATAAAAAAAAAGAAGAAGAAGAAGAAGAAGTAAAAGTTCCATGCTTCTAATAATTGTTTGGTATAATTTCTAAAGAAACTAAATGCATTGTGTTTATTAACATCGTTGATGTGATATACAATGTTTTTGTATTTAGGATTCTAACGATGATCGGCCTATCCATCGTCTTCATTTGCACCCCACTTGGATGTCAAATTGACAAAAAGATGATAAATTAGTAGAGCTTGGAGATAAATCATACCAAGTATGGTTGAATCAACCCCACCTATTCAATTCCCACTATGTCTCAAGTCACCAATTTAGAATCTCTACAGTAACACTAGTTCTTCGCATGTTGGCAATGAAGGAAATGAAATAGAAGTTGGTACAGATGATTTTCGATGGGATACGGGTTCCATGGAGGGAATGTTAATACATGCATTCCAACAATAAGAACTAGGGAATGATGCTCATATCACTGATACCCTCTTTGAAATCCTAAAATATTTTTTGACCAACCCTTTGTTTGGACATGTGTCAAATTCTAACCAAATAAGGACAATAATGTTATCGTACAACTTGAAAGCAATGTATGGTATGTCAGACACGTGTTTCTAGGAAATTTTGAGGTGACTAACTATTAATTCCCTTATATTTTGAGGAATCTTGTTAGATAAGTGACTTTAAGAATTGTTGATTTTATGAATGCTTGATGATAATGTACATTTATATTTACCACTAATTGCAAGTTATTCAAATATAAGGTACTTTCAAGTGATAATGTGTTTCCCATGAAATGAAAAGAGGCAAAGAAAATGTTGAGAAGGTTGGATGTTAAGTACATATCACATCATGCATGTCCGAATTATTGCATTTTATATAGAGGAAAATATCTATATAAAGAGCTATGTCCATAATGTTAGCACGATAGGTAAAAAAAAAAAAAAAAAAAAGTGAAGCACATGATCCTCCTCATAATATATTGGGGCACATGCCTATAATCCCAAGGATTCAAAGGATTTTTCATTGCAAAGAATTAGTCTTGTTGCAAGAGTGGCATGCCTCATATAAAAGTGATCCAACAGTTATGCAAACCCCAACAGATTCATTGGCCATGAAGAACATAGACATGGCCTGATGAATTCAAGAATGAAGTATGAAGCCTTCGATTGAGCATAGCCATAGATGGAGTTAACATGTATTCCCTCCAAAAAACAAACTATTTTGTTTAGACAATAGTAGCGATCAACAACAATATTCCCCATGGTTGACCATGAAGAATGAGCATCTTATGTTGGCTCTTATAGTCCCTAGTAGAAGACAAGTGAAGAATATGAATTTCTACCTACAATCATTGATCAATAAATTGAAGTGATCATCAGAAGGGATACATGTATATGATGTTTAAAGACTGATCCCAAGGTATAGTTTTTTCACGTTGTATGGCATATGGGTGTCCACCATGCATGATTATCCAGGATTAAGAGTTGTCTCTAGTAAACATGTTGATTATTTTGTTTAAATTCATGAAATTATTTGGCATAGTTAATTGATGGAGCTATATTTTTCAACAATAATGTGTAATGTACCAACTTAGTATTGTGGCACAAAAACTCAAGGCTTCTCAAAATTGACTAAAACGGTGATTGTGGAAGCTAGAATTGTTGGAGATGGACAAGAACAAATGCTATGGATGGATGGAAGGTTCTTATATGATTGTATACCTCTGAAAATTTTATTGAGACCATTTATGTTTCAATAACATGCCGGATTAACTCTACACCAATGCTCCTGGGGTTCTCAACATATGTAGACTAGTATGGGTAGGAAACTTGACTGAGGGTTGGAGAAAGTTGTTGTAGAAATAAGAGAGGTTAATTAGAATTAATTTACAGTAATTTCATCATTAAATATCATCTCAGAAATTTATATGCATATCTTGACAAGTCTTATAGCAAAACTAGTAAAATGGCAATTCAGGACAGCTCAACTAAATCAACTTCTGGATTCCCAAACAGTGCTCAAAGGAAATAGAATTTATGAAAAAAGGGTTGGATAATGACATATGAAATGTTATCTAACTCCAGGAATAGGAATTACTTCATTTTGATTTATTCTCATTGACTTATGAATCAAACACTGAAAGCTAGTCAAATTCTAGCTAAATCTAGAAGGGGTGCATAAATTGTAGAAGAAATCAGAGTTATGTAATTTTATTCAAGATGAATGATATAAGAGGATTACGTTCACTGTTATTACATCATATATGGTCCAAAAGGATCCTCATATCATTACAAAACATTCTCTCCATTTCTACTGAACATTACAACACTAGAAATCAATGAATGGAGCTGAGATTAGAACCATATACTTGTATAAGATTCCTGGAATTAGACCAATTATATTAGAGGATTAAATTCACTTTCATTACTTCATAAATAGGACGAAATACCTCTCAAAACATCATGGAAAAATCTCTCTTCTTCTACACCAAAAACTAGCTCTAGAAATCCATAGGAAGCTTGGAGATTCAACTCTGGAATGGGTGATGCTTTTTCTGATCTTCAAATTCGACTTGATCAGATACAAGACCTGCAAATAAAATCAATGACAATGGCTAAATGCCATCATCCTCTCACAGAAACTTGGGGAACATCTCCCATGCTTGACTAGGGGCACATCTCCCAAGTCTCAGATGCACAAATGCATTCATAAAATTTCTCAAACGAACAAAAGATGTGAAATGGAGTTGGAATCCTTATTTTATAGAATTGAGAGTGACCTTCTGAGCAAGTTGAAGATATTGGTGACCTGTGAGAATAAGTCACCCATGAGTGGACATACTTTCCTTATGTTTTGCTTTGCTTTGCTTTGGCTTTCCTTCTTTTTCCTCTTTTTCTAACTTTCCTTCTTTTCTGAACTTTCCTGCTTTTCAGACTTTCCTGATTTTCCTATTTTATCCCGCTTTCTGGATTTATGTTGCTTTTCCTGAAATATTCCTCTTTTCTCATTTTTGGCATCATTTTTGGACTCATGTGCTTTACTTGACTTCTTCCTCAAGTCACTCCTCCAACCTTATCCACTAATGCACCATAGTGGATCATTTTCTCCATTTATTCAGCATAATAATAAAATATTAAATGCGCCATAAATATTTATTCCAAGTGGATAGAAAACTATGGATAAAATTAAATGCACACTCCTAATTAATTAATTGCCTCATCTTAACCCCTCATTAATTAATTAATTCAATCTTTCACTAGGATCCATGGGGTTCGATCTTCTTCATGGTGATGACAAAATGGGAACATAAAATAATGTGCTCTACATACAATAACATTACAGTTCTTCTAACAAGAGGGTATCATTTATGTAAATGTTGTGGAAATTATATAAATTCTAGGTGGTCTAACCACCTATGAAATCTGATGTACGACTTCCTGAGGGTATTCCCGTTAGAAGACCACCCTTGTAGAATATTAGTATCTACTTCAATGGAAAACTAGAGAGAACCCAAAGACCTAAAATAAAGAGACCAATTGATTGGCTTAGGGCATATGAAACAACTAAGCAGAAGGAAATTGCATAATTGTTCGATTAAAATGGGTAACCTATGTTTAATGATCCTCAATTTTTCGATGCCTATGTTGAAAAAATGTCCATTGGGATGAAAATAGAATCTATATTTTTTGAGCTTCCATATTGGAATCATCTTAAGATTTCCACTTACTATATCTCATGCATATATTTAAAAATGTTTCATCTTCTTTCTGGAGATACATATCATCAAAAAAAAGTGACACATTGTGTGGCAGAAGAGATATTATTTTCAAATACTAAAAAGAAACATTGTCCAAGAAAAGAAAGTAGAGGAGAGGTTGGTCCCTCTTGGTCTTTTAAATAACTGGTGATGTCCCATATATTTTGAAGAAAGATGATCTTTCTTTAGTGAAGGAAGATGTATTAGGTGTGAATGTGACTTATCAATATGGGTTTTTTCTATGACATTGCTTCACTATAGAAGAACATTTTTCAAGGTTGAAATCACATGACCATATGAACCTTCGAAGGGTATGCATATCGAGTACATGATTTGTTTCTCGTGGTGTATCTTATAATATAATATGCACTCACTATTTTTTGGAAATTAATTTTATATTTTTTTATTTTGTCACGTGTCACTATACTTTTCTCGTGCGTGGTTGCGTGAACCATGAATTTCCACTGGACCTACTGCATTCCATATCTACATTGTCTACATTTCTATGCTGGATCACATCAAAGTAGATTCATATGGCAGGCATTCCACGGTGGCATCTAGAGATACTTGATATTGTTTGTATTTTTGAGAAGGAACCTCCCATGAGTTTCATGGAATTGCAGGTTCATCTCCTAATTCACCTAGTTGAGGAGGTCGAATTAGATTGGGTGTTCTTGTGTCATAGGATGTTCTTTCTAGAGAGATACATGAAGAAAATTGAATGGGTTTATTTGACAAAGAGAAAAACCTGAGGGGTCTATGGAAGAGGGGTACATAATATAAGAGTCGTTCTATTATTCCAGTGAGTACATAAAACAAATTGACACCACACCAAGTGCAATGGTTTAGGATGGCCAATGAAATGAGGACAAAAGGGAAGGGGAGCTACTCCAAACAAGTGGAAAAAGGTGCATGATAAAGAGTAATTCACTTAACATTGTCAAATTTATTCAGAGTAACTATTTACACTGAACTTGATAATATAGATTTGATCTCATCTATTCATTTTGATTTCAAAAATACATCAACAAACTAAAAAATTGACACCGTGAATATATTCATTCTTTACAACACAGAGGCAATGCAACCATGGGTCACATTGTATGAAGAGAAGAGAAGGAATGAGACATTGAAAAGAATGGATTCCTGTGGTTGAATATTAGACTTGCATGCATTATCTTGATAATGTTACAAAATCAAATATGCCCATGATTTGTCCCAACAATTGGGTGGCTAATCAGAGAGTAATATGGTGCATCTGGTCATTACTCACGTGGTGAAAAGGATGCACTAAACATAGAGATCAGGTGCAACAACTCTGTAATAATCTCTTTGTGTACATTTCTACCTTTATAATGCATATTTGAATTATAACATCTATATGTTTTTATGAATGCTCTAGTTACTAAACACATTATACAGTCATTTGTCAACATTTTTACGGGTGCATTTGTTCCCATATATGTGGGCATATGGACATCATTTTTGAATTGAGGATTTTGATGGTGGATGTGTCACTTTGGACTATGGACTAGAAGTTGAGTTGGACCAATCTAGTTGTGTTAGCCACCATGATCAGAACATAATAGAGGGTAAGTTAGGTTACATTGGAAATATACAAGAGATCATTCAAATGGGATTCTCATCTTTCTAATGTTCTATTTTCAGGTGCAAATGGTGGGATACCTTCAACTGTAGTAATGTAAATGAAGATTGTGATTGTGGGATAATATGTATCAACTCTAGGAGGACATGGGATGAGACTAAAAAGCCTTATGTTTCCCCAAAACATTGCATCCAAGTGAGGAAGATAAACAAGGTGATGGAAATAAAGAGTGATATGTACATGTTTCATTTCAACATTTAGGTTGTGTATGTGTCATTTTATCATTTTTATATTCTGTTATTGACCAATTATGTTTTTTTATTCATTTTATGATGTTGGGTATGCAAATTTAAGAATCACTTGCAACCATCATGTTGAAAATAATTTAAATTGTTTTCAAAGATTCTAATCAAAATAATAATGGTCATACATGCATGAAATGTGAAAAAAGCATTGCATCATTTCACATGTAGGTTATGTTTTCATTTAATAATTATTTTTCTACTGTGTTTGTTTGTTTTATAAAGTGGTTGGTTGTATGTGTAATTCAACATTGGCAAGTAAAATATGTATTATGCAAGTGTTGTGTCTTTAATTATAAACCTTATAATATACAAATTGTATAACCCCTATAAAATCTAACCCTTTAAATCCTAATGCCTAACCACTGGAACTATCCATGCACCTGTAACCACTATAATCTAAAATCAATATGAACCCTATCCCCTATGACCATTAGTTCCTAAATTTTAAACCATTTAACCCTTAATCAATGTTACTACTATTATCGCTAATCCCTTAACTCTTATCTCTTATCACCTATAACCCCTAATCCACATAACCTACAAACCTTTTAACCCCTTACTCATTACCCCTATAAACCCTAATTCTTAAGGTATAATCCTTGTAGCCAATATGGCACTATCACCTATATCCATTTTTACAACTAACTCGTAATCCATATAACACATAACATTATGCACCTTAAAATCCTAAGCATTAACCATTATTAACCCTAACTCCTTTAACCCATATCCCCTCATAAATGCCAAAAATTATAATTACTCACACCTTTACCAGGTAACCATTATAGCCTCTATCATCTATGATACTTTTAACCTATATAGCTCTTGACTCTTGACCCCTATAACCCCTTATTACTTATAAGTCATAATACATATAACATCTAACACATATAACCCATAAACCATAACCTCTAATTCCTAACCTCTTTTACACATATTCCTTATAACCATTGAAACTAATAACCACACAGGCATATAACATCTAACCTTTATAACCTTATCATCCATGATTCATCATTAACCTATGTATGTCTTGAACCCTTATCTTGATAACCCTTTATTTTTATGACCCCAACATTTATAACTCTTATTCTTTATAACCAATAACCATTAACACCTAGTACACATCCCCCATATTATCTGGATATTAAATTCTAAAAACATATATATGTATAACTCATAACCCCAACTTTTATAAGCATAGATCATCATAACTCATAACCCCTATAACTTCTTACCACTATAGACCTTCAACGCTATTCCCTAACCACTTTAACACATATACATTAATACTACTATGAAGCGTCATCCTTAGAACCACTTATCTAAAGCATTATATTTTAAACTTTAATCCATATAACCCATAATTTGTAACCAATATAACCCTAAGAACCTCTAAACATTACCTTATAACGCTAACTCATAATTTTCATAGCACTTGGTGAGGATTATCTTAATCCCCAAACCCTATAACACCTAACCTTAATTAATATTACCTACAATATATATAAACTATAAAAGTATATGACCCATTCATCACCTAACCTCTATAAACATTATTAACTAACCCTTATGACCTCCAACATCTAACACCAAATCCTTAACATCCATAACATATAACCTATAACCCATATTAAAATTATAATCTTAAGCCTTAATCCCTAACCCATATAACACATAAAATCTAACCATTAACTCCTAACATCAAGAACCTGTAATGAGTATAACCCCAACCCCTATGATGACTAACCCATGTGATATGCAATTACAAACCTCTAAAGGCCTTAATCCCTATAATTCCTTATACCTATAACTCGAAATCCCATTATTTGTGTACCCCTTGTAAGTCCTATTACCCTTAACCATTACCTTTGCATATTCCTTATAACCCCTAATACCTATAATTTTATAGCCCCTAACCTAATTCATGTGTCCTATAAGTCATGATATCTATACTATTATAACACCTAACCCATTCATGGCCTTTTATAATCTCTAGTCCCAATATCCCCTAAGTATTTTTACGGTTATAATGAAAAAATCCTTAATTACTTTTTCAAACCCAAACCAATCCATACCACTATCACAACTAAGTTCCAATCTTTAACACATAAGATCCAATCCCTTTTTTTATTGCTTGTATACTTTGTATTAAGGATGTTTCATGGTACACGAACGTATACAGATTGTGTTTTTATGAGTGGAATCATTTTAGGTGATTCATATTTATTCTTTAATTTAAATATGATATTAGTGTGTGTGGAGTATTATGGCTATTTTGACTTATGTGAAATGAATTCTTAATTTTTAATTTTCTGATAGGTAATAACATGTATTCTATCTAAAGAAATAATATATTTTTGGATCTAAAAGTTTGTTAAATTAACATAATATGTACAACATTTGTAATATTTAGTTTTAAACCAAATTACATAATATCTTTGAGTTGTGCAACAAATGACTTCTAAAAGTAATGATATCATATGAAATCCTAGCTAGTTATGAGGAGTCTTGTAAAATAGGAGTTACATTTGCATCCATATATCATGTTTTCATATGGCAGCTTGTGAATGATTTTTATTGACATAAAATCAATTATAACATAAATTTATCATAAAAGTTATTAGCCTAAATTATATGGTGATTGTAATCACCATTATGTGCTTGAAAAATCCTAAACTTAAGTTTGTTTTGAATATTATACAAAATCTCTTACAAAATCTCTTACAAAATATATCGTGTTTATATGGGATCTTGGAAATATATGTATGTAAATCCAAACCACTATAATAACTAAGTTCTATTTTTTAACATATTCAAACCCTTATTTAGTTTACTACTTGTATACTTCGTATTAATGATGTTTGTTGGTATATGAACATACACAAATTGTGTTTTTATGAGTGGAATAATTCTATGTGATTCATATTTATTCTTTACTTTAAAGATGGTACTAGTCTATGTGGAGTATTACAACTATTTAATTTTGACATATGAGAAATGAGTTTTTTTAATTTTAATTTTTTTATAGCTACTAACATGTATTCTATATAAATAAACAATTAAATATATGTTTGGATCTAAAAGTTTGTTAAATTAACATAGTATGTACAACATTTGCAATAGTTAATTTTAAACCAAATTGCATATCATTTGAATCACACAACAACTGACTTCTTAAAGTAATGGTATCTAAGTATTTATGAGGATCCTTGTAAAATAGAAGTTAGAATTGAATCCTTATATCATGTTTTCGTATGGGAGCTTGTGAATGATTTTTATTGACATAAAATACTTTATAATATAACTTTGAGATGAAAGTAGTAGCCTAAATTGGATGGTGATTATAATCAACATTATGTGCTTGAAAAATCCTAAACTTAAGTTTGTTTTGAATATTATACAAAATCTCTTATAGAATATACCATGTTTTCATATGAGAGATTGTAAATATATGTTAGTAAATCCAAACCACTATAATAACCAAGTTCCAATCTTTAACACCTAAAATCAAATCCCTATTTAGTTTACTACTTGTATACTTTGTATTAAGGATGTGTCGTGGTATATGAATGTACATAGATTGTGTTTTTATGAATGGAATAATTTTAGGTGATTCATATTTATTCTTTGCTTTAAAGATTATATTAGTTTATGTGGGGTGTTATGGTTATTTTGACTTATGGAAAATGAGTTTTTTTATTATCTGGTAGGTAATATCGTATACTCTATCGAAAGAAACAATCAAATATAAGTCTGGAAATTAACATAATATGTACAATATTTACAAATAATTTGAATAGTGCAACAATTGACTTCTAAAAGCAATGATATCATATGAAATCCTAACTAGTTATGAGGATTCTTGTAAAATAGAAGTTACATTTGTGTCTTTATATCGTGTTTTCATTTGGGAACTTGTGAATGATTTTATTGGCATAAATAACTTTGCATTAAATAATGACATTAAATGGTTTTAACTAGAGTTAAACATCATATTCCATATCTAATTTAGATCACTGACACACAATATATTTTATAAATAAATAAATAAAACAATATCTTGACATGAAAATACATAAATATATATGAATGATATCAACTTGATATACATCAACATCAAATTTAAAGTTACAGAAATTCAAGTTTATAACTAAAAGTATTTTCATTTTATTGAAGTCATGCAGATAAAGTCAAGTTGAAAGCAAGGTAAATTTATCTTTTATAAATATAGATGAAATTAAAGTTCATTATCTATCTCAAATACATACTTTTAATGTATTGCAATTAAAAGTTACCATAATTTTAACTAATACATTGTTAAACAATTAAATTGGTTAAACATTATATAATAACATTAAATGATTATTGCAATGACATTAAATGATTTTAACTGGAATTAAACATTATATTGCATCTCCAATTTAGATCACTAAAACAATACGTTTTATGTTGGGTTCTGAATACCGATTTCAATAGGCTTGCAAATTGATTCATATAGTTAAACACAAGACAATGCCACACAACACATTAAGACATTACACAAGGAATTACCCTGGAAACCTCTCTCTTGGAGGAAAACCAACAAACTAGTGAGATTTCTCTCATCTATTAATCAAACACGCAAAAACATATGGTTTAAACTGTGACTTTCTACACACTACTTCTCATAGTATAGTATATCATGCACAATCATTACATATTATTTATAAATGCAATACAATCAACTGCTCATTAATGACAATTCATAAATTCCTAACCACTTTCAGTTATCCGGTTACAATAAACTTGACTAGGTCAACTTTTGTTTGATTATCCATTGAGATTGTGGTCATTCCGTTGACTTCCCATTGACTAGTCATTTGTCTTCAACCAAAAAAATATTCTAGTTAGTTGGCCAACTAGACTTCCACCATCTGTCACCTCCGACTCCAATCGACTTATACCAGTCAACTATCAACTTTTCTAGTGGATACACATGAAAAGAATATAACATTCCCAATATTCTCCCACTTGTTTTCTTAATTGCATAAACAAGAGATTCATAACTTTAGTTCACTTTAGTAGGACTGACAAGCCCATCATTTCCCTACACCAGGAAAAATTCTCTGTGCTCACCGACTTAGTCAATGATTCTGCAACATTCTTCACCGTGTCTACTTTTTCCATTAACACCTTCTGGTTCTTCACTTTTTCCCTCACAAAATGGTATTGAACATCAATGTGTTTCGTCTTTGAATGATATGCTAGATTCTTGTCCAGGAAGATTGCATTGTGACCGTCACAATCCAACCTAACAACATGTTTTCCAAATCCAACATCTGAACACAATATCTGTAGCTAAAAAAATTCCTTACATGCATGAGTAGTTGTCATGTATTTAGCCTTTGTAGTAGACAGTACTCATCCAAATAATTGCTCCGTCGAATAGTTTGAACACATATATGTTGGTCGACTGTCTGTGGTCAATATATCCAGCCCAATCAGAATCGAAAAAATCACATGCATTGGTTTCCTTGTTGTCCCCAGGATTTCCTCTGTAACATATTGCATAATTTGTCATTCCACGTGGATACTTGAATACCCTCTCGAATACTGTTTAGTTATCCTTTCCAGGTGTCGACATGTACCTGTCCACTGCATGGGAAATATTTGGTCACGTATAGACCATATCATACATTAGACTACCTACAACACTAGCATAAGGCACATGTAACATGTTCTCTTTTTCTTACTATGCCTTAGGACACAGTTCAACAAATAGCTTAACTCCCACAGGAATAGGTACCTTGAACAATTAACTCTCTTTCATGTTGAAACGTTTCAAGACTGTCTCAACATATTTATTTTGACTTAACCAAAACCTTCTACTTGTTCGATCTCTCAATATTTTCATTCCAAGAATGGAAATCTTGAGAGATCGAACCTCTGATTTCTTCTACCGGAGATTTTTCCATTTCCTCTATCTATCGGTCGAACTCATACCATGAAGGAATCATGGGTCGCTCCTACCATGTTTTTTCATCTCATCTCTTCTAACAACATAGATGCGACCACATTGTCAATGTTCAATGTTTACTATTGCTTCCAATAATCACGACTAGGCTATCCTGAGAATACAACAAATAACAAAACAAACTGATACATTTCTCCTCCTTGATGATTTTAATATCCATGGACAACAACTAACTAATATCAATGTTGAACGCATTTAGGTGTTGTGTATCCAAGTCACCTTCACCCATTCTCAAAATATATAAATTATTCGAAATAAACAACTTGTTAACCAAATATTTTGACTGGTACAAGTTCCCCAACTTTTCCCATAAATTCTTTACGGTGTCTTCTTCTGAGACATTCAACAATACAAAATCTGCTCAACAAAGTCAGATTGTACTCCTTTCCTTTCTATCAATCGTTTTCTAGTATTCCTTTGGCATACCTGCTTAAGTTGTTCTTAGGTCGACTGCAATCCACTATTCTCAATGTGCAAGGAGTTCCCCATCTTAAGCTTCCAAAAATCAAAATTTTGTCCATTAAACTTTTCAATTTCTATCCTCAACGTGTTAACCATTCTAACTATAAGTCAATGCTTCCATAAGACTCCCACTGTAACATGTATTCCCTAGATCCGGGACTAGGTTAAAACCCTTAGCAACAAAGGTACCCCCCTACAGCAAAATACAACTATGATACCAATTGTTGGGTTCTAAACACCTATTACAAGAAGTTTGCAAATCGATTTATATAATTAAACACATTAAACACAAGACAATGACACACAACACATTAACACATTACATAATAAATTACCCTGAAACCTTTCTCCTGGAGGAAAACTAACAAACCAGTGAGCTTTCGCTCATCTATTATTCAAACACTCAAAAAAATACATTTACAACCATGACTTGCTAGACCACAAAATCACACTTCATTACATGATCATGCTACACACTACTTCTCATAGTATAGTATATCATGCATAGCCATTACATCTTATTTATAGATGTAATACAACCAACTACTCATTATTGACAATCCATAACTTCCTAACCACTTTCAGTTATTATGTTACAGTAAAATAGACTGGGACAACTTTTTGTTTATTTCCCATTGAGCTTCTGGTTGTTCCATCGACTTCTTATCAACCAGTCGTTTGTATTCAACCAAACAACTATTCCAATTGGTCAAGCAACCAAACTTCCATCGTATGTTTCCTTTGACTCCAGTCGACTTATACTAGTCGACTATCAACTTTTTCAATTGATCCACATGCAAAGAATATAACATTCCCAACATTTTATAAATCAAACATCATCAACATGAAATGAAAATACATATAAATATACATGAACAATATCAACATGATATACATCAACATCAACATGATATACATAATATATATGAATGGTAATAACAAAATCATAATATATATAACTAGTTAGCAGGTCATAATGTCCAAAACTATAAAAAAAATTGTTATAACTATATAACAAAATCATAATGTCCAATATACACCAGTTAGTAGGTACACCACCATAGCCAAAGAGATCATTACATCCACCACTAGAATCAAGGGCATTAATACCTCTACCACTAGATCTAGAGGCATTAGTACCTTCACCAATTAATAATACATGATGAAGAAACGTGTGTATATGGCCACCATAATCTATATGAACTAGTGAGATCATCTCATTTATAGCTCTAGAGAATGGAACAATGGGTGTCGCAATCGGTCGTTGGCTTGGTCATGAGGAGGATAGGGTAGTTGGATCGATTGGTGAGGAGGAGAGGGTGGTCAATCGCATTGTTGAATAGGAGAGGCCCATATCTCTACTTAAATCCATAGTCTACATGTTGATATTGCCAACACATCCCATCAAGAGTCAAATATACTAGACCTAGAAGATAATAGTACCACCCACTTGGAACAAAACCTATCTTCTTCTTCTTCAAATTTCCTAATATGCAATGAGAAATAAAAAATATCACAAAATTTGTTCACAATGAAGATAACATTGTAGCAAACAAGATCGAATGGCCAAAAAATGGTTTATTGCTAGTCAATGGATAGAACATGAAGGGGATACATGACATCGCATTCCCAAATGAGGACACAATACATCGCCAACAATGAAAGAAAAAATTACATTTGACAACTACGTACTAAAACTAAGCTAAGGAGATAACATGACAATATGTTTGGTATCCATCCAAGGTTTTCTTACTTCCTTTACAATATCAATATGTGCCACTAGAGTCTACCAATTGCTACTTTTTTTATAAACTAGACTCTAGAGCATAATGCACCAACCACAATTAAGGAACTATGCACTATCGCTAAACACTACTTGTTGACAATCTTCTCAATGACGACATGTGAATTTGAAAGCACCAACATGGGACTAGAACATATTGGACTAGGTTTAGAGGCGAGCTAACAAAAATGTATTTATATGCTTTTCCAATTAAACTTCTAAAGATATCACCATATCATGACCCTAATAATGAAGACAACAAATCCATAGGACATTGCCAAAAATACCTATTGTTTGTTGAATTAAAAAAATATCATTCATTGAGACATGAGCACCCAAAAAAACTTGCCATATGTTGCAAAAACTTTTACCAATCTAAATGTTGGTTGTAAAATATTTTGTTGAGTATCTAAAGAATATTGCTTACTAGGGTCCAAATCCCTTGATTATTATATAAATACCCAAGATATATGGCTTCCTTCTCTCTAATTGACGTCACAAAAATTGGTCATATAACCAACAATGAAATAAAGAAAGTTGGACAAAAATAACCATTCTAACAATTGTACAAATATGTTGATGTTTTTTTAGGTCCTAACAATGATTCCAATGCCTTTGAAAACTTTTGCTGGAGTGAATTGCAATGATACAAACCCTTGCATTCCTTCATTTCATATATAACGCTTTCAAAAGAGGCTATTGCTGAAAACTAGAAGAACATGGAAAAACAAGTACGAATATGGCATGTTGATCATCTTCATAATCCCACTACCAACAAAACAACTATACTATTTTGTTGATACCTTCTTCAGCGTTTGATACATACAAAGTAATCATTTTAGTTAAACAAATTATTATTATTACATAATTGTGATAAAAATATATTATAAACAAAAATAAATAAACATCTTGAAAATGCGTTGTATGGCCTAAACAAATTAATAACAAATTATATTATAGAAAAAAGGAAATAAGTATCTTGAAAATATGCTTTAAAAATTATTTACGTAATAATAAATTATAAATATTACATAATTGTAATGGTTAATTATGACTATGAGATGTACCCATTAAATAAAGAGGTATGCATAATGCACATACATATCTATTTATACAATCACTAGCATTTAATGTTTCTAGTTATAAATATATTATTTTATTTGGCCACATTTCTATAGTGTCTCGTTGTTATGAATTACCAACATAGATCCATCTTAAACCCAAATTTAACAACCACCGAGAGGGATTCATTTTCTTGAGGTGTATTTTTTTTAATTTTAACTTGTGAAGAACCTGCAACAATTAATTGATAAAATGCACAATATATGAGATCATAGAATATTGTTATTGATCGCAGGCCACTTCGAGGGGGAAACCTCCTTTGAGAAAGCTCAATACAAATAACTTCACGGTGCCTTCATTGGCCTCAACACACACTTATATACTAAGTCTAGGCGCCAATACTATGGGTCAAAACCATGGGCCAATACAAACTATGGATCAACAAATACTACAGGACGACTTACAAAGCATATGCGTCCAACATCAATAATACAAACTATGTATCAACAAATACTACGGGGCGACTTACAAAGCATAGGCGTCCAACAACAATATACTAACAAAGTAAAGAGAAGGGTTGACACGGGTTCCTAACATCCCCTCTCCCTTAGAAAAATCTTTGTCCTTAAATATTTAGATGTGGAAATTGATGCGGAATCTGAAGGATTGGTTCCCCTGTAGCATCCTCAGGTTGCATTTCCTGCCACTTAATTAATACTTCTGTGATAGATTGAGAGATAAGTTGACGCCTTTTGAGTGTCAGGGAGGATAGCTTGGAAGGTTGTAGATGAAGAAGAACCATATCACCTGCTTGAAAAGTACGCTCAGAATGGTGCAGATTGGCTTGTTGTTCATTCGAAATCTTGCCATGTTAAGATTGTACTGCAAAATGAGAAGAATCTGATTGTGGTTTCGAAGAATCGAGTCAATTGCTTGAACTAGGGAACTACTGAGGGTGTATGCAAGAAGAACTGGTGGTGCATGTCCATAGATTTCTTCATATGGTGTCATTTTAGATATGGTATTGTACCACCGGAGCGCTTCAAGGAAATCCATAGAAATAGATGTCCAAATCTGTGTAGGGATGGGCAAGGATTCGAGCAGTACCGAAAGGAGTGTCGTTTCACCCTTGTTGACATGGAAAGTATCACAGTCAGCCACCATTTGTTGAATTGTCATTTTTAGTCCCTGCCAAAAGAAGTTACACTATTCTCGGTCATACGTTTTGAGGAACCGAGAGTGCCATGACGATGGAGAAGCAGGGAGTTCATAGAAGGCATAGCCCTGTTGAATAGATTGCAACCAATTTCGAACAAGCATAGAAATAGCTAAAAGATAAACTGGGTCATCAAATGTGCGAGAAGGAGCATCCACCACCAGATTGTCCTTACCCTGCTTGTAAGTGGTCACATTGGCATAACCCATGAGTTCGCTAACCCATTTCAGGTGTGTTGGGGAGGAGACCCGTTGTTCCAGGAAATTTTTTAGATGCTGGTGATCAATCTTGAGGCAGAAATAATTCCCTAATAGGTATGGCTGCCACTGTTGTACTGCATGCAAAATAGCCATCATTTCCTTCTCAGATGTAGATGTGGCTAAATTCTTACTGGAAAGGTCTCTTGAAGGCGGCAAGCCCACTGGTTCAGCAAAGACACCTGCATATCAATCCAAGGAAGTAGTGGAGACCGTTGATGGGTGCATCTTAATGGAATGGAGCTGAGCGATGACACCATGTGAATTATTCTTAAGGATATTTTCCAAGCGATGTGAATTGATGACGCGGAGAGACCCTAGTTGTAAGCCCGTAAATGTGTGTTGTTTCCCATTGACTAAAAACTGCATCCAAAGTTCAGCAAAATCCCATAAGATGGGTCCAAGTGTGCGTAACCATTGAATGCCCAAAACCACATCACATCCACCTACAGACAAGGCAAACATGTCAGAGCACAGGTTATGATCTTCCATAGAGATACGCACATTTCGACACTTCCCTTTGCAAGGTAAGGTGCCCCCATTGGCAATCATGACTTCAAAGTTGGAGCAAGGATGGACAAAACAATCAGCCTATTTGGTGATCCAAGAGTCAATGAAGTTATGAGTGCTACCATAATCAATGAGTATTATAAGAGGGATCTTCTTGAAGTAACCTCTGACCCACATTGTTTATGGGGTGGTGACTCCGGCTAAAGCATGGAGAGATATCTCTAGGTAGTCGTCCGAAGATGGAGGGCCAACAGGCGGCTGTTGAATGTCGAACTAATCATCTAGTGTATCTGGAGCTTCTGCACCAGGTTCAGAGGCAGGCGGAGAATCCACATATAAGAGATAGAGCTGTTTCTCAACACATCTATGTCCCCAAGTGAATTTCTCATCACAATTATAACAAAGCCCTTTTTCTCTATGTGCCCGTATCTCTGCTTCAGACAAATGCTTGATAGGAGTTGTGCGAGGAGCTGGCGTGATGGGAGGTCGTTGGGAAACCATATTTCTGAATGAAACAAAAGTGGATTTGGAACGTTGTTGGGCTGTGATCTTGTCCTCCGCCAACTTAGCCAACCCTAGGACTTCCATCATTGTGTTGGGACAGAACATTTTAACCTCTGAGCGGATTTCATCCTTAAGACCACTGATAAAACAACTCTTGTAGAATTCATCAGACAATCGTTCTGTGTGATTGGCTAGTTTCTCAAATTATGTCTGATACTCTCTCACAGTGCCAATTTAGTGAAGTTTAATGACTGCTCCTGTGAAGTCATCAAAAACACTAGGACCAAATCGTTGCAAAATGAGTTTGCAAAAATCTGTCTATTTTGGCTCGTCATGAGTGTTGATGTACCAACGGTACCATTGAAGGGATTCCTGTTCCAAATGAAAGGATGCAAGTGGAACTTTTTGGAAATCAAAACTATTATGTAGACTGAAATATTGTTATGCCTAGTATATCCATCCAATCGGATCATTACCATTGAAGCAAGGAAAATCAAGCTTCGGCCCACAAAAAATTGCTGGAAGAAGAGAACCCAGCGTTCATGGTTGAATGGTGAAGATGGAAAATGAGAAAATTTTCATCCAAATCTTGGAGTTTGGTTTTGAGGGCTGCAAGTTGGTCATCCATGATTTGTGCTCCTGCGTGGGTGAAAACCATAACCAGGAGTTTTTTTTTTGTGAATGGGTAGAAAAACACAAACAAAAGCTTATTTAGTAAAATGAAATTTGGATTTGAGAAAAAATATGATGGGTAATTGGGGTTTGACTAGGTTTTGGACACTTTCGAATGGACAGGCAACCATAAAATGAGGATTTCAAAAGCAGGGTGAAAGAATGGGAAAATTTTCACGAGAGGGACAAAGAAGCAGAAATAGGAAATGAACACAGTGGCAAAATTTGAAGGCGATTGGGTGAAAATCGAAGAAGTTGTGGCAAACCCTAAAAATAGACAAATGTGGGATTTCTGGCTTTGGGAAGTGAAATTTGGGATAGGGTCCTCAGGAATGAAATATGCAGAATGGGATTACAGGGGTGTCAGTGAAGTTTCAAAGGAAACGGAGTTAAAACAAAGGAGATATGGCAGAAACCAAAATTTTATACTTTTTTATTCATAATGGATCTAAAACGGCTTTCGGAATGGATCTGAAACGGCTCAGAATGGATCGAAAACGGTTAGATATGAAACGGATTTCAGAACGAATCTGAAAAAGGCTAGATTTGAAACGGCTCGGAATGGATCGATAATGGCTAGATCTGAAACGCCTTTCGGAATGGATCTGCAACCATGCGGAAGTGATCAGCAATAGTTCATTTGAAAATAGATATGGAACCCAGGTATGCTCGGCTTCCTAACGGTTCGGAGGTTTCACTCGGCCACCAATGCTGGCTAACGGATTGCATATTGGGGCAGTACCCCTTACTCCACGACTCAGGTAAAACTGATAACCGCTTTGCCACAAACGACAGATCTTGGTTTACCTCACAGGTGGGAACTAGTCAATCAGGTAGAGGTTGTTGCCATTTTCAATGACAGGTCCTCTCAATTGGCCAGCTACTTCGGGGTTCCTGTGGTACTCCTCACAATGAGTTTTAGGGCTTATTCCCAAGTACTTCCCACAATTAAGCAGATAAGGATTATTCTCAGATCCGAACCTGCAACAGATGTGAGAAACAAATTTGGCAGAAATTCCACCCAACAAGCCCAAGAAATGCTTTGATACCATATGTGAGGAGCATGCAACAATTAATTGATAAAATGCACAATATATTAGATCACAGAATATTTTTATTGATCGCAGGACACTTCGAGGGGGAAACCTCCTTTGAGCAAGCTCAATACAAATAACTTCACGATGCCTTCATTGGCCTCAACACACACTTATATACTAAGTCTAGGCGCCAATACTTGTTGAAATATTGTAACTTCTAAGAATATTATATTTGTACTTTATTATTCCGGAGATGTTTCATTCCTCCGTGAAGACCTTATTGTATATCCGGAGATGTTTATTCCTCCGTCGGAATGTGGTAACTTGGGTTATTAGACTTCCCTAGTGGGGGTCGGCCCTGTATGTGTTATGTGGGTCAAAGGGTTATTAGACCACCTTAGAGGGGTCAGCCCAGTTAGTTGTAATGGGGTGTTTAACCCAGTGGTTAAGTTGGGGCCGACCTAGTTAATATAAAATACAAGTCGGAGATGTGTATAAATAGAGGAGGTGTGTTCCTCATTTAACACACACTACACTCACTTGTGAATAGCGCATAGGTGAGGGAGAGGTCTGCTATGGAGGAGAAGGAGATTATGTGTATGGTTTACATCTTTGTATTTGATGTTCATCTATATTGAGGAAGCTTTGCTGGGTTTTCTTCCCCATGAGGGTTTCCCAGGATAAATCTGTGTCTCTTGTATTTATGATGTGCTTGTTGTTCTTTCAGTGATCCTGTATATGCTGTTATTGTGAAATGGAATGTAATGTTGATATTTTCTGTCTTATCATATTGAATCTTAACATGGTATTGGAGATAACCTGAAGGAAGGCAATGTATGGCACTTACAACACTTGCTTCACTTACGACAATTTGAAGGTTAGGGTTTTATATAGAAAAAACCAGTCATCATGGAACTTTCGCTATAAATCCATTATGGCGAAGGTTCAGGATATGAAAATTTTACAGGTCGTAGATAACATTCCCATGTATATTGTTTCCAAAGGACACCCTCATATTCGTTGTACTTTGTGAGTTATGATCAGTGCAAGTTAGGGTTTCTGCCTCTTCCAAATCTCAGTCATAATCAGGTGACCAAGGAAAAAGGTCATAACTTGGGCTAGGAAGCTCCAAATGAAATTTCGTAAAAAGTGACAGGTAGTGCACGGACTTTACTATCTCAAGAAACATTTTCAGAGGCCGAAGTTGAACCAGTGACATGTGGAATGCCGTACAAGTTCGCTCTTCTGTTTTATCCCATAAACAAGTCACATTGCGACACTTGGCATAACTCTCTCTCAGAGAATCCAATTGAGGTCAGACCTATCAGGATGTAAAGATGACAGTTCAGGCTACCACGGGAAAAATTTTCGGACCCTGTGGATCAAAAAGTTCGCAGTTACACCAGAAACAATCAAGTACATATTTCTATCAAAACATAATTATTTTTGAGCACCTTCATTCATGGCTTCCGGAATTTAGGGTTTCAGAGAAAGTTGGAATTTTTGTAATCAAATTCCACGACTGAATGCTACTCATCAAAATAAAAATTTAGAGACCAAGATCGAATTTTTTGGTTGGGTAGAAGACCGGGCTTGATTAAACCCTTGTTCGGGATTTTGATCGGAAAGGTGGAAAATTAGGGCTTCTGCAAATATTGGAATTTTTGAAGTCTGTGACCACGACTGGAAGCTCCTCAGAAAAATAAGAGTTTAGAGCTTTTGATCAAACATTTTGATTGGGCAGAAGGGTGGGCTTCATCAAACCCTAGTTCGGGATCCTATTCAGAAGATCCAGAAGTTTCGAAGGCAATTTTGAGGGGTCAAATTTTGGAGATTTCAAAATTGAAGTATGCTAGTTTGATCAGCTCAGTAAGACACATCCTTCCATACATTCAGAAATGTGAAATTCAAAGTTTGAATTTTTAGGGTTTCTCTGACAAACCCTAATCAAGCTCCAGATCCAGTTTCAGGGGGAGATGAGGCTAAGGCCTTACAAAAGAATACTACAAGAAATCTAGACAGGTATGTCTTATTCTTGATTAAATTCATAATATGTTTGTCTTCATATTATTTAAGTTAGTACAATCTTGATTAATGTCAGAATTGTCTTATCACCCTAGTAAACGTATGAATGCATGTGAATGATAGAAGACATTCATTAATTAGGGTTATATGATTGTACTAATGCACTGTGGTGTTGTATGAGGTTGATGTTGTCTGCTAACAAGATACAGGTACATCAAGAAAGACAAATCAAGTTCCATGACCATGATGACATGAATAAAAAGGCTCATCCATAATCCTTGATCATATGGAAGTTCTACTTACGAGGTATGTATGACTTTGTTCTACTATGCTTAACCTATGAGATATGCAGGTTCTAGCATAGGATCTCTAAATCATTGAAGAGAACAAAAGAAGATATTATTTGGGTATGTTAAGACATGACCAAGCTTGATAATCCAGGTATGTTTTCCTATATCAAGTTAGAATCCTACTTTGTTAGGATCTTATGTAAGTATACCTGTGTATGAAATAATCATGACCATACATACTTAAGATTATTTAGAATTATAATGTTTTGATAATATTGATATTATACTAATGAATGTATGTTTGTGTATGAGATCATGAGGATGACACTAGTGCACACTTGAGCATGCACAGTGGTACAGAATGAATAGAAGTTCAAAAGACATATAGAAGATCAAGCAGGAGGAAACCACACAAACATAAAAGATAAGTATTTGAGTTGTTATTTGAATCTCTGAAATAGTAAATGATATTGCTTGTAATGGTTGTATGCATATTTGTATTTCTAGAATATATCATGCTGAGTGTAAACACTCATATAGCATTGAACAGTATACTACTAATATGCATATGATTGATAAGTTGGACAAACATTCCATTGTTGATTGTCTAGAATGAAACCTCTTTGCTGACATGCTAAGAGTTGTGCACACTCTCGATAGTATGTTCTGGTAGAGATGGAAGGCATCTAGATAGCCACTGTATGCATACAGGATATGGAAAAGTGTTGTGCCAAAGTATTGGTCAAGATAGTTGCATAACTATGTGAATCATATCTGTATGCATAATAGGTTATCATGTCAGCATGATTTGATGATTATGAAGTATTACTAATCATGTACTTAATTTTGATTTGTAGTAAATATCATGAAGAGTGATGAACGTTGAACAAGTGATGGATGTTCAACAAGAAGATTTACAAATCAAACATACTATAGAAGGCTCGTGGCTAGAAGATTCTCTTAGAAAGAGGAAGAGGATCATGACGAGATGTTTGCTCCAAGTATATAGATAAATACTGTTCTCTCAATGGTGTGATTGAAAAAGAAGTGCGAATCGAGAAAACTCCCAGGATTCAATTGAAGAAAGCTCTGTCGGGTACCCAGGATCGATAATCATTTGATGAGCTTAATGATCACCATAGGTGATGCGGATTTCAACCCTTGCTACAAGGTTGAAGATGGTTTCTTTATACAGATGACATGGATGCAAGAAGGAACTCACCATGGAGTTCGAATGATCTCAAGGCTCATATCAGTAGACCCATATGACAGGAGATGGCACAGATAGATATGCAGAAGATCACTCAATGCAGAGTGTTAATGATGTCAGTCACAGAGGGAGAAGTGACAGTTTCTTGACAAGCTTGGGGTTATGGATCATACTATTATTGTATGTAGATGATCTCTTTCTAACAGGGAATGAGAAACAGATCATGGAAAGCAAGAATAAGCTAGCTACAGAGTTTGAGATGAATGATCTCGGATTGATACATTACTTCCTAGGACTAGAAGAAGGAATCTTTCTCAACCAGGGAAAGTATGCCGAGAAATATTAAAAAGAGTTGATGTGTTGGAATGGCCACTCTCATGGATTCCAACTTGAAGCTATTAGCTGATGACTCATCAGAGTTAGTGGATGTGACTCTGTAAAGACAGATTATTGGGTCATTAATGTATCTGATGAATACAAGGCCAGATATATGCTTTGCTGTGAAACACCTTCAGACGGTATCTAGTGGAACCTACGCATGTTCACCTGATAGCTACAAAGCATGTGATGAGGAAGTGTCTCAGACATGAAGATTACATCAGGTGGATTTTATTGTCTTGGATCTACCATGATCTCATGGTTTAGCAGGAAGCAGTCTAGTGTGGCTCTCAACACAACCAAAGGGGAATATATAGTTGCTTTCTCTGCTAATTGCGAAGTGATATGGCTTCAGAAGTTATTATCTAGTTTATTTGACTTAGAGATGGAACCCACTGAGACCATGTGTGACAACTAGAGTTGTATCAAGATGACAGAAAATCCAGTGTTCCATGATAAGTTAAAGCACATAGAGATCTGATATTTCTATATACGGGATATGGTGCAGAAAGGAGCTATCAAGCTCAAGTATGTAAGCACTGATGAACAAGTTGCTGATATATTGACCAAACCTCTATCTCGAGTAGAGTTTGAGTATTTTCGAGACAAGCTTGGTGTAGTTCAGAAGGACCCTCCTCGAAAGGGGGAGTGATATGGTCGATGATGAGGCTACCTATTCCAACGATGAGTTTGATGATGAGGTTTCCTGTTCCGACGATGAGGTCAATGAAATGGTCCTTAGACTTTGTCTAAATGGATGATAAGAGGATTGTATCATCCGTGGAATTCAGTCCTAAAGTGATCCACAGACAAATGTCTCCAAGAGTAAGAGGATTGTATCATCCATGGACTTCAGTCCTAAAGTGATCCGCAGACAGATGTCTCCAAGAGTAAGAGGATTGTATCATCCGTGGACTTCAGTTCTAAAGTGATCCGTAGACAGATATCTCTGAGATTAAGAGGATTGTATCATCCGTGGACTTCAATCCTAAAGTGATCCGCAGAAAAATGTCTCCGAGAGTAAGAGGATTGTATCATCCATGGAATTCAGTCCTAAAGTGATCCGTAGACATATGTCTCCGAGAAGTGGTCCTTAGTGGACGAGAGGGATTGTATCATCCCCGGACTTCGGTCCCTAAATTGATCCGTAGACTCTTGTCTTCAAGAAATATGTTGGTGAATGATGTAATGTACGCTCCTGGACTACTTAGCAGTGGGTGATCATTCACGAAACCTGTAATGATGTAATGTTTGCTCCTGGATTAGCAGGTGATCATTCACAGGTTGTAAATCCTAGATTTGATCTACGTCACACCCCAGTTGAAATAGTACTAGCTCTGTGGTTGACTAGAATGATGTAATGTTCGCTCCTGGATTGCTCAGTGTATCAGCAGGTGATCATTCACAGGTCCTGTAATGATGTAATGTTCGCTCCTGGACTGCAGCAGGTGATCATTCACAGGTGATAAAATCCTAGATTTAATCTAGGTCACATCCAGTATGAAAAAGGACTAGCACTGTGGTTGGGATTGCATCGTCCCTGAACGTTTGGTTCAAAATGTACGTGATGGGGATTGCATCATCCTGGAACCACTAGTTCAAAATGTACATGATGGGGATTACATCATCCCGGAACCACTAGTTCAAAATGTACGTGATGGGGATTACATCATCCCGGAACCAGTAGTTCAAAATGTATGTGATGGGGATTGCATCATCCCCGGACTTTGGTCCCTAAATTGATCCGTAGACATATGTCTCCAAGAAAGTGGCTCTTAGACTT
The DNA here is from genome assembly GCA_027924585.1 of Larix kaempferi. Classification (NCBI taxonomy): domain Eukaryota; kingdom Viridiplantae; phylum Streptophyta; class Pinopsida; order Pinales; family Pinaceae; genus Larix; species Larix kaempferi. Next base: position 21,776,349 of record BSBM01000858.1, read on the forward strand.
TGTCTAAGTTGACGAGTGGACTGTATCATCCCTAGACATGTTATGGTGTCTTAAATTGATCATGTGTATACTTGTATTGGTGTGGATACTTGTATTGATGATGTGGATACTTGTATTGGTGTGGATACTTGTATTGATGATGTGTATACTTGTATTGGTGTGGATACTTGTATTGATGATATATATACTTGTATTGATGAGGATACTTGTATTGATGATATGTATACTTGTATTGATGAGGATACTTGTATTGACGATGTTGTTGATCGTGATGATATAGATGACGATGTTGTTGATCGTGATGACGATGATACTGATCGTTATGACAATGTTGTTGATCGTGATGGTCTAGATGACGATGATGTTGATCGTGATGATGTAGATGACAATGCTGCTGATTGTGATGATATAGATGACGATGCTGCTGATCGTGATGGTCTAGATGACGATGCTGCTAATCGTGATGGTCTAGAGGATGATGCTGCTAATCATGATGATCATGTGATGATGATGCTAATGATCGTGTGATGACGATGTTGATGATCGTGTGATGACAATGCTGATGATCGTGAGGATCCAGATGTTGATTTTGTTGTAGCTGTTCAAGTGCTGCAGAAGATAAAGACTCAGTACTGAAGATGTTAATGTTCCAGTATTGAAGATGTTCCAGTAACTGCTTGAGCTACTGATGATGTTGAGAAAGCTTCCAATGATTTATAGATGTATCATGTATGATGTTGATGAATCCTTGCTCATGCAGATGTTGTTATAATATCCTTCTCGTTAAGGGGGAATGTTGAATATTGTAACTTCTAAGAATATTATATTTGTACTTTATTATTCCAGAGATGTTTCATTCCTCCGTGAAGACCTTATTGTATATCCGGAGATATTTATTCCTCCGTCAAAATGTGGTGACTTTGATTATTAGACTTCCCTAGTGGGGGTCGGCCCTGTATGTGTTATGTGGGTCAAAGGGTTATTAGACCACCCTAGAGGGGTCAACCCAGTCAGTTGTAATGGGGTGTTTAACCCAGTGGTTAAGTTGGGGCCAACCTAGTTAATATAAAATACAAGTTGGAGATGTGTATAAATAGAGGAGGTGTGTTCCTCATTTAACACACACTACACTCACTTGTGAATAGTGCATAGGTGAGGGAGAGGTATGCTATGGAGGAGAAGGAGCTTATGTCTATGGTTTACATCTTTGTATTTGCTGGTCATCTATATTGAGGAAGCTTTGCTGGGTTTTCTTCCCCATGAGGGTTTCCCAGGATAAATCTGTGTCTCTTGTATTTATGTTGTGCTTGTTGTTCTTTCAGTGATCCTGCATATGCTATTATTGTGAAATGGAATGTAATGTTGATATTTTCTGTCTTAGCATATTGAATCTTAACAATACTATGGGTCAAAACCATGGGCCAATACAAACTATGGATCAACAAATACCACGGGACGACTTACAAAGCATATGCGTCCAACAACAATAATACAAACTATTAACACCAAAAAAGTACTCACCAGCTCATCCCTTTGGACATACACCTCTGTTGACCAAATTTCCTAAAAACCTAGCCTCCAAAAACCCAAAATGGGTACCAAAATATTCAAAATTCCCTCAAAAACATAACAAAACCCCAAAAGAGGGTCAAAATCAAAATAATTGGGAATAAAACTCAAAAGAAAATCAAAAAAGAGAAAATAGGGAAAAAACCCTAAAAAAATCCCTAAAACCCTAACCTAAGTCTATAAAAGGGGTGGAGGCCCCTCATTTCAAAGATCCCTCAATCACTCTACCCTTATGCTGCTAAAAGTTTTGTCAAGCCTTAGCCATCCATCTTTGAGCTTTGGCCTCCCTTGAGAAGATAGAAATCTTAGCCACCACCAAAAGCATTGAGGAGAGTATGGAACTAAAGGAGCTTCGGAACACACTGTCAGAGCTTCACCAGCCTCGTTTCCGAGGTAAATTTTTTGCAAGCCCTTGTTTGCCCATAGTACAAAAAGTTAAAGATTCTTTGTTACATTGCTTTGAAAATCTATTGTTTATTGCTTTAAGTTATTTTTAATCTCATGCACAAGTTAGATGAGATTGTTTGCTTCTTTTATGATTAGTTTAGTTTTGATCACTTCCCTTTAACCTGTTACTAAGGGTCCTTTCCCTTAGTAGGTGCCCTTTTGCACAAGCTGGGGAGAAAACCCTAGCTACAGATTGGTGACTCCGTTGTCTGAACCTTTCTCTGACAGTTTAGTTTTTATTTTTATTTATGTTTAAAAGTTATGTTTTTCGGTTTTATTTGCTTAGTTACAGTCCTGCGTGTTTTTCTGTACGGCTGCAACTAGTTTGCATCATTTTTCGTGCAAAAAACTGCACCCTTTTTCCCCACAGTTGCGGTCCTCACAGCGACTGTTCTCTAGTTTCGTGCGGTCTGCACATCCACTCTTTAGCCCTTTGTTGCGGCCTTTGCGGCTTACCTTCCCATTTGCACGGTCCCCACCTAGGCTACCAATCACCTGTACGTGGTTCGCACTGCGACTCTTAGCCCACTGTGCACGGTGCCCACCGCACCATCCCAGAATCGTTACACGGTTTCTAACTGCATCTCACCTTTCTCTGCACGCAGTCCGCACCTTGACCTGCAAGAGCTTTCCCGCAACCCCGACCCAGCACACGAGCAACGCCGCTCAGCGCCTTGCTCCACTGCGGCCCTCGCCGCATAACACCCTGCCACCTCTGTGGCCACTACCGCCCTCCAGCCTGCAACCTATGCAGCCCGCACCGCAGAGTTTCCCCTGCCCTGCGCGCTGCACACCGTAGGTTTCCTTCACCCTGCACGCTACACACCGCAGGTTTCCTCCCGCCCTGCACACTATGAACCCTTATACCCGCGCTGCATACCGCTGCCACTGTCCCGGAACCCACGCTGCACCGCATTTTCTGCCCCAAAACGCGCATTGCACATTGCACCGCCTGTCGCCGAAACCTACGCTGCACCGCACTTACTGCCCTGAAAATCGTGCTTCGCACCGCACCTTCCGTCATGAAACACATGCTACACATCGCACAGAGCGGCCCCCAAGCCGCGTTTTCATTGTTCAGATTTTCACTATTTTATATGTTTTAAAAATATAAATATATATATATATATCTATATATATATATATATATATTAGTTTTCAAGTTTTTGTTAAGCATTCAGTTTCCAGCATTTTTCCATTTTTCTAGCAGTTAAATGCCATCTTTTTTACTTGTTAGTTAGCTGCCAACATCATCATTGCACACATGCTGTCACCTAACTCAAGTGAGCCCTAAAAAACTACTTAACTCAACCAACCTTTAACCCCACTTGGGGAACACAGAATAATTTTGTAGCTAGGTAGGACAAGGGGGATAGGTATCAAAATAACACCCCTTTGTCGCTTACACTTGAGACATAGTTGTTTTCATCTAGGGTACCAAAATCCCCTAGTACTTGTTGGCATAGTTACAACCAATTTGTTGGAAAGGCCTCTCTCTTAGGAGGGTTGAAGTGGCAAGACTGGTTCCGGCGGCCTGAGTGGAATACCGCAATCCATTCAGTAACCGAAGGCTACCTACTCGTTGTCCATGTGTGGTGTTCCTTTTAGGCCCACATGGTGATAGGACTGGAGCTGCAGATTCACCTTTCTAGACGTGTCATGAATGGGGTATCTTAGTAGCCTTTCTTCTAGGATTGTCTACCCGGTGTCCCTCCCTGTAGGGGGATATCATTAGCCTTTGGTTCTACTTTTCGTATTGTTCGACTAGGATTTCATCACCTTGCAGAGGATACGTCTATTTCGAGCAGCATACCTTTTAGTTAGGTGTTTGCATGCTCTCTTACCTCCCTTGAGTCTAGTGAGTTTACCATTTTTTTCATTTGCTATTAGCCCTGCATGTTGGTATTCTAACCATTTTTTGTCGCCCCGTTTGTTGTAGCACAGCTATTGCAACAAGCGTTTTGAGCACCATTGTTGGCCTGAGTGCCGAATTTTTTACGCTCTCCTTGTGCACACACGGTTGCACTAGGATTTTTTAGCCTTTTACTGACCACTCCTCACATGGATTATCCTCATCTCCACCATTGAGTCCCAGCGCCAACGGGGCCAACCCCCGCAACACGATTTAATTAGCTCTCCTCACCATAGACATAGAGCCTCGTCACCTAATCCGGACGCCCCTTATAGCACATCCGATTCTGAACCAGAATACAACACCTACACCGCTCCATCTAGCCCCTTTGCTGGTATGACGTCCAACGCCTTTTTCGATGGGATGGTCGGCGGAGGACCCACCACTCACTCGGCTTCGACATCAACATCCATCCCCGTCATGTCATCTATAGGCCCTACGCCTAACAACCCCGCCACCACATACATTCCTATAGGTAGTGGATTGGCCACCAATACAAATCCACTGGTGAGTAGTAGCATACCTGGGGGCAGCGGCCCCACCATTGCCGCTATGGACCACACTGTTTCCCCACACATTGGGGGAAACGGCCCCACCATTGTCGCTATGGCCCACACCGTTTCCCCACACATTAGGGGCAGCGGCCCCAGCATTTCTGCTATGGCCCATACCATTGCCTCACACATCGGGGGCAGTGGCCCCACCATTGCCGCTATGGCCCATACCGTTTCCCCACACATTGGGGGCAATGGCCACACCATCGCCTCCACGGAAAACACACACCCCCCCCCACCACCCCCGACACATCTTCCTGCTACTTTGCCATTCCATGCCAGTCTTAACCTCCCTAACTTGGCTAGGTTGACTAATGATCCCATATGACATGATCCTACGTAGCCTCCTATTCCCACCAAACTCCCTTCAGACATACCCAAATTCGAGGGAAAGGGAGGAGAAGACCCCCAAAATCATATCATGTCTTTCCACTTATGGTGTTCCTCCAACTCCATCGTGGGTGACTCCATTCGCCTTCGATTACTACAACGAACCCTCACTAGAGCTGCAGCTAAGTGGTATATTGACCAACCTCATGGGACCCACCTTACATTCACATCCCTTGCCTCCACTTTCCTGCAATTCTTCCAGCTACCCGTTCGTTACGATGCTGGTGTAGAGAACCTCTTATCTTGTATATAGAATACGACCACCAACATCACGGACCACGTCCATGAGTGGCGTAAACGATGTACTTTATGTAAGATCAAGTTGGACGACCAGATTTTCTTAGATTGGTTCCTGAAGTCTCTCATACCAACCATCGTGAAGGATGTGGCCTCCGAGCGACCTCAGTCTGAGGAAGAGGCCATCCTCAAAGCCCAACAATTTGATCTTATTTACGCCCAATCTGGCTACATATACTCTATCCTACCAGACACCCCTCGCGCCGACGCCTCCCGGAGCGATCCCCCGAGAGCATCCCATGTCGTTGACGGCATCATCGGGCATGTAGCATCACACACCCAACCATACATGGCTATGCCCACTCCTTGTGGCGTTGATCCTTCGCATGCCACGTCCCATTCTGGAGCGACTACATCATACACCCTAATCATTCGACCTCCTCATACTCATGGACCATCATGCCCACAGTAGTGTTGTGGCCATGTACACTCACCTTATAATCCTCATGCGGGCCAATCCACCTTTTATCAACACCCGGCTCTGCCCGCACATTCACACCCCCAAGTTCAGTCAGCTTACTACCCTCTGCAAGCCCCACTTACACAACCACTACCTCCTTCTCAAGGAACCACACAACCACCTCAGCAAATCACATATGCTACACAGACAAACCAACCAACAGATTCGGGTACCCACCATCTCCTCACGATGTCATCAACCGACATCAATCTTCAAATGCATCGAAATCAATACAGACCCAGCCCCAAAACCTCCCCCGTTGATATTGCTGCTAACGCTCTTCCCACATATCATCCCTTACGCATATCCTCACCACACGGTAATAGGGCCCCTAAAGCCCCTTGCTTCCCACTACGACGGATCAACAACAATCCTAACGTACGTGCCGCATCAAATTATAATATTGTAGAAGATCTAGCACAGTCCCCCGTTGTTATGTCTACCTTGGAAGTCCTAAAGAATTGTCCTGCATAGAGGAAATTATTGTTATCCTCCATCGGTGCGATAGACCCTAACGACTCATGATTGATGGAATTCGACTTAGACCAAGTCGAACCACATTTTCCTTCAACATTAACTTTCCAGGTTTTTGTATCAGTCCGGAACCTTGTCATCCATCGATGCATCATCGATGAAGGTGCCTCTACTTGCGTAATGTTGACATTTGTTTGGCAGAAGCTCGGATCTCCCACTCTACAGCCATCAACAACTACATTAAGAGCTTACGATGGCCGCGCAGCTCAACCTCAAGGCCTTTTGGCCAACGTTCCCATTCATCTAGGGGGGGAAATGGTCCTAATCGATATAGAGGTTATCAATGCACATCTTGATTACAACCTCTTGCTTGGTCATAGTTACATGTATGCTATGAAGGTCATCGCTTCGTCCGTCTTCCGCATCATGATGTTCCCCCATGAGGGACGTGTGGTCAAAATAGACCAAATAACATACTATGATCCTAATGCCCCTACTGCTCCTGAGAATGTTCTTCCCGTGATTGAACAACCTCTAATGTCCCTTGTTAGAAATTTTATTAAAATTGCAATTTTCCACTTTTTTCCTTAGTTCGACCTTTGACTAGTTTCGATCTCTAGGTCCCAAATTTGCCCCAAATGATCCCAAATCTTCTTATAAGGTATATGAATGATATTAAAACATAAATATGTGTTTTAGGGATGCCTTTGTACCTTTAAAACACTTCTTCAAATACTCTTTCAATTCTGGTCAATGTAGGTGACTTTACTAGTGATTTCCCTTTGACTAGTATTGGTCTCTAGGTCTCAAATTGACTCCAAATGCATTCAAATATTCAAGGAAGGTTTATGAATGATATTAGTAATTGAATATGATGTTCAGGGATAACATATGGCCACCAAAAGACCTCTGCAAACTCTCTTAAGATTCTGGACCAAGTATGCAATTTTACTAGTAATTTGGGGTTCAAATCCCCCTAAGGTAAGTACTGAAAATGGCTTCCCAAATGCCTCCAAACCCACTCAAATTTATGAACAGAGGTATGTAATGTGTTAAGTATGTTATTAAGGTCTCATATGCACCATTAATGGTTTATTACAACTGTTCTCACCCTCTCCCATTCAACTGCAAAAATCCCCAATTCGACCCTTGGGGAAATGGCACTATTTCTTCTCCCAATGCAATTAAACTGAGTAAAAATACTTCAAATGCTCAAATACAGTACATGAAACTTGTATAAGACATCCATGGCAGTATATTTATCACAAATATATCAGATAATCATCCATTCATTCGAAATCATCATCAATACATTGGCTCACAACAAGGTAGTGGGGAAATGGCATTGTTCTTCCATTAAAAATGAGATTTATACATTTCTACTTGGAATTTAGACCTGAAACTTTTTGGAGATGAATAACAGAGTATTTAATTCATATTAAAAAATAAATGGGGCATTAGAATCTCCCCCAAAGAGTACAATATCTCACCAAAAATGCCCTCCCTCAAGGATCAAGAATATGCCATCAAAACTGGAAATGGTTGAAGGAGCGAGCTGCAATAGAAGAAACCACGAGCTGCCCTGTAGCTTACACCTGCAAATAAAGACTCCATTAAAGCTCCAAATGAAAGGTCTGAATGGCCTTTCCAATTGCCAACTTGGATGGGAATCTTTCACCCTCGAAATTGGCTAAGGCAAGAAACTAGTCATCCACTAGCTCTCCCTCTTCACAAATGCAATTGCAAATTCTACAAATGATCAAAATCCATTCTCATACTTCATTTCTACATTTTATAACCAACATTATCCTTCTAAGGGTCGAAATCCTCTCAATAGATTCAATAGATTTCCATTTAGGAAATATTCCACATTTGCCACTTGTCTCCTAGTTCCAACCTTCCATCTTCTCCCAAATTCGATTTTGAGTCTCTTTGGCTTCTCCAACTCCCAAATTCGCCTTCCTTGAGACTATTTTTGGGGCTGACATGTCATAGTGGTCAGATGTCAGAGGTCAGGTCTGCAATTTTTCATAGTTGTCATAGATACTTCATCATTGGTGTCATAGGGGCTAGGGAATCTAGCCCAAGTGTCCACAAACTTCCACTTTGACTCTTTATCTTCCATGGAGGTTACCAATCCTTCCCAATTCGACCTAATATGCTCAATGACATGTGTTATGACTTACCAACTCACCCAAGAGTGTTCACATTCCCATTAATTCGAATTTGCAAAAGAGAGATACCATGTATTATGAAAAATCAAGCTAGTGTGGGTCCCACATCCTCCATATGTCTCCAAAACCATTTGTCACCTAGGATTTCTCTTAAATTTCTTTATTCACTCTATTTATTAAATACTTGAACCCTTCTTATGTCTAAACATCATTTATTACCCCCCTTATTCCAAATCCCAAAGCTTCCACCCCAAACCTAGGAAATTAGTAATTTTCCTCCTTGGCAATTATTTGACCCTTAAGATCAATTTTACAAAATCTAATGAATATGGATAATGTGATTAGGCCATTGTGACCCAATTCCAAATTTGGGACATGACAAATCCTCCCTTCCCAATATTGCTTGTCCTCAAGCAATTTCAAACATGGGTGTTGAAGAACTTGCTTTCTATATAATTCTTTGAAGTTGCCATTGAATTTCCAAACCTTGAGTCTTTGAGTTTCCATGATAATTTAAGAGAGGAACCGCCATGCTTGCTGCTGCACTACTCTGATTAAAATCACTTTATTAAGTGGGTAATCCATCTCCCATACTGCTTGATTCCCCAAAAAAAATGAAACCAATGAGACAAAAATTATTCCAGGGTCCCATTGCTTGTATTGCACCCCAACAATTAAGAGTGCTCTCCAACCTACACCATTAGATAAGAGGATTCCTGGATCCCATTTTCTTGTATGCATTCTTCCAAACATCATGAGTACCAAATATATATCATCAAAGTACATAACAACATAATGAAAATGTACATCAAGGATATGCTTTATCAAAGAGTCATGAAAGTGCTTATACCTCCAAGCAAGTAGACCACCATTTTCCAAGTGCATACAAGCTTCAAGTGACCAATCAAATCTGCTCCAATAACATAGGTGAGGATCCCATGTCCTATAATGCTGCTCCAAAAGTATGTGATATGCATCAAAATATTCAGCCATGTATTCTTTCATCCAAGGGGTGAATGAAGAATCTCCACTAAAATCTGAACCAAATAATGAGCAGAAAAAACAAGGAGACTTCAAATGACTCAAAGAAGTCTCACCCATACATCCATGAATGTGAGAATCATAAAAATATAACAAAGTATGTGGCTTCCAACAAAAATGTTCTCCAATCATAAATCTATTCTCCCAAGTGTTGGATGAAGTTCCTCCAACATCAAATGAATCAAATGTTGAGCAAGAAAAACCATGAGTCTTCAAGTGACTCAAATGCATATCATAGGTGCATCCATGTAGATTTGCATCATCATAAAGTGACAAATAATGTTGCTTCAAATGTGAATAAGAATGTGCTCCAACCATATCATCATAAAAAGTAAATCTAGGAGTTCCATACTCCTCATGTGGCACCATCAAAAAGAACCCTTTCACCCATACTTCATTGAGACTAATGTTGCAAAACATGGAATTGTAGGATGTAGGAGAATGAACCAAATCACCCAAATGATCAAAAAGTACAGAAGTTTCATCATGGGAAGGATCCATATGGGTAGTATCATGCAGCTCCTTCAAAAGTGTGAACTCTTTGTCATAGTTTGGTTCCAATGTAGAGGAATCATGCTCTTCTTTAAAAATTGCATAACCTTCATCAAGAGGCAATTCAAATTCCTCTTCTACCACATCAAGTGTTTGGATCTCTTCAAGTTCATCTTCAAACACATCAAGAACATTCAAATTTTCACATTTCTCATGATCCACCATGTCATGAGAATCCTCCAAACAATCTACCATTTGACAATCTGAAACATAGGAGGAAAAACAAGTATCTTGCAACTTTTCAAGAAGTTGCTCATTTTGAATTGTGAGCTTATGAATATCCTCATTATTCTTCAAGTATGCATCATGTAAAAATTCATTAAGCTCAAACAAATGGTTTCTATCAAAAAGCAAAGACATGAAATTACCTTTGATGTGGCACATTGCTCTTTGAATCTTCTCCATGTCTTCAAGGAAGGATGTTTCCTCCAATGAAGTAGCTCTCCAACAAGAATTTGACACCAATGCTTGAGTGTCATGGAGAATGCTGAGGGACTCTTGGATCTTATTTTCATTCATCTTTAAGGACCCTTCAAGAAAATGAGGCTCTTGCAAATGAACCTCCTCATCTTCTTCAATTTTGCTTGGACCAACTTCATGAAGCTCAAGTGGTGATGGGGAAGTTGATATTGGTTCTTCTTCAACTGCTACAAGGTCTTCATTATAATGCTTAATGAAACTTGTACTCATAGAAACACTTTCAAAAGTGATCTCTATGTCACCAACATAGAGATGTGAGCACCCATCAGTAGGTACTCCTTCATAGTTTAAGCATCTATCAGTAGATACTCTTTGGTTCATGTCTAAGCTAGAAGGTGTCTCGAAATGATCTTCCATATTTTCAATAGAATCTTCTTCGTGCTCTTGTGATGTCTCTTCCTTTTGCTCCTTAAAGCAAGCTGATGCATTTTGCCCCTTGTTTTCCTTAGGATCAATATATTTGGAATCTCTTCTTGAATAAATCTCAAAAGCTCTCCTCAAGGAGGACATCATTTCATGCACACATATGTGATACTCGCTCCAAGGGTTTTTACAAGAAGGGCATAAACCTTTCTTCACTAACTCCACATCTTCATTTTTGGGCCTATTTTCAAAAACATGTTCAGCATAGTACTCAAAAGACATGGCATTTTGTGTATTTTTGCTAAAAGCAAGATATTCTTGATATTTTTGATATTGTTGGGGCAAGGTTTTATATTTTGCTCTCCATCTTTGGAACTCACTCATAGAATTATCCTTGGTTGGTGTGACACACTCATATTCATCAGATTTAAAGTCATAAGAATATTCTTCATTTCTCTTGAAATTGTAAGAAGTGTTGCATTATGGCACCTCTTCCTCGTACCATTCACATTCTGCTTCATATTGCTCATAAGCATCTGCATATTCCTCATAAGAATTGTACTCATAGGATTCATCATAATAGTAAGACATGGCTGCCAATTATTCTTGAATGTATGTACCTAATACACAGGTGCAAGGACCATGCTCTGATACCACTGTAATGTCCCTTGTTAGGAATTTTATTAAAATTGCAATTTTCCACTTTTTTCCTTAGTTCGACCTTTGACTAGTTTCGATCTCTAGGTCCCAAATTTGCCCCAAATGATCCCAAATCTTCTGAGAAGGTATATGAATGATATTAAAACATAAATATGTGTTTTAGGTATGCCTTTGTACCTTTAAAACACTTCTGCAAATACTCTTTCAATTCTGGTCAATGTAGGTGACTTTACTAGTGATTTCCCTTTGACTAGTATTGGTCTCTAGGTCTCAAATTGACTCCAAATGCATTCAAATCTTCAAGTAAGATTTATGAATGATATTAGGAATTGAATATGATGTTCAGGGATAACATATGGCCACCAAAAGACCTCTTCAAACTCTCTTAAGATTCTGGACCAAGTATGCAATTTTACTAGTAATTTGGGGTTCAAATCCCCCTAAGGTAAGTACTGAAAATGGCTTCCCAAATGCCTCCAAACCCACTCAAATTTATGAACTGAGGTATGTAATGTGTTAAGTATGTTATTAAGGTCTCATATTCACCATTAATGGTTTATTACAACTGTTCTCACCCTCTCCCATTCAACTGCAAAAATCCCCAATTCGACCCTTGGGGAAATGGCACTATTTCTTCTCCCAATGCAATTAAATTGAGTAAAAGTGCTTCAAATGCTCAAGTACAGTACATGAAACTTGTATAAGACATCCATGGCAGTATATTTATCACAAATATATCAGATAATCATCCATTCATTCGAAATCATCATCAATACATTGGCTCACAACAAGGTAGTGGGGAAATGGCATTGTTCTTCCATTAAAAATGAGATTTATACATTTCTACTTGGAATTTCGACCTGAAACTTTTTGGAGATGAAGAACAGAGTATTTACTTCATATTACAAAATAAATGGGGCATTATAAGCTCCCCCAAAGAGTACAATAGCTCACCAAAAATGCCCTCCCTCAAGGATCAAGAATATGCCATCAAAACTGGAAATGGTTGAAGGAGCGAGCTGCAATAGAAGAAACCATGAGCTGCCCTGTAGCTTACACCTGCAAATAAAGACTCCATTAAATATCCAAATGAAAGGTCTGAATGGCCTTTCCAATTTCCAACTTGGATGGGAATCTTTCACCCTCGAAATTGGCTAAGGCAAGAAACTAGTCATCCACTAGCTCTCCCTCTTCACAAATGCAATTGCAAATTCTACAAATGATCAAAATCCATTCTCATACTTCATTTCTACATTTTATAACCAAAATTATCCTTCTAAGGGTCGAAATCCTCTCAATAGATTCAATAGATTTCCATTTAGGAAATATTCCACATTTGCCACTTGTCTCCTAGTTCCAACCTTCCATCTTCTCCCAAATTCGATTTTGAGTCTCTTTGGCTTCTCCAACTCCCAAATTCGCCTTCCTTGAGACTATTTTTGGGGCTGACATGTCATAGTGGTCAGATGTCAGAGGTCAGGTCTGCAATTTGTCATAGTTGTCATAGATACTCCATCATTGGTGTCATAGGGGCTAGGGAATCTAGCCCAAGTGTCCACAAACTTCCACTTTGACTCTTTATCTTCCATGGAGGTTACCAATCCTTCCCAATTCGACCTAATATGCTCAATGACATGTGTTATGACTTACCAACTCACCCAAGAGTGTTCACATTCCCATTAATTCGAATTTGCAAAAGAGAGATACCATGTATTATGAAAAATCAAGCTAGTGTGGGTCCCACATCCTCCATATGTCTCCAAAACCATTTGTCACCTAGGATTTCTCTTGAATTTCTTTATTCACTATATTTATTAAATACTTGAACCCTTCTAATGTCTAAACATCATTTATTACCCCCCTTATTCCAAATCCCAAAGCTTCCACCCCAAACCTAGGAAACTAGTAATTTTCCTCCTTGGCAATTATTTGACCCTTAAGATCAATTTTACAAAATCTAATGAATATAGATAATGTGATTAGGTCATTGTGACCTAATTCCAAATTTGGGACATGACACAACCCTTGCACAATGCTCCTACATCGTTCGTCTACACAGTCAGACCCGGGTTATACTTGTAATCACTCATGACCTCCACCTTCCAATCCATTCTGCCCCCTTTGAAGATAACAAAGATATCTGATCTTTGCACAATTTCCTCCAACCACACAACACCCAACCAGCAACCGCCTTTACTACTGCAACCACCGTCGGTACCAAGTCACGTTGGGGCAACACCAATCCATACGATCCCATTTTTATTCCCACCTTCTGGAGTGATAAGTACCCCCGTGATGGCCACTTTGAACCTCTCGGGTTTAACCCTAGGTCTACCCGTGCAGTATTTACCCGCCCCTACTCCTCCCCCAACACCTCAAGTTGTCCTCCAACCTATTCAACCTATCATCACTTCCAACCAACCACCCCCCGGTGTTGCGAAACTACCCAACCACCCCGCCGCTGCAGCATCCACATCTGCTACAAACCCTCCCCCACCACCACCTAAAAACGCTGGGCGCAGAGGCCCACAAAACTATATCGCCCCTACGTCGAGAAAACCTGTGGTACCTCAACCACCCCCGCGAGCACCCCCTAAGTGCTCCCTCTGTGATGATATCGTCCACGCCACCCACAATTGTCCTTAGTTTCCCGATATTCAAAAACACATGCAGACCTTGGACGATGACCCCAACATCCCCGTAGTCGTACTAAACCCCCCATCCCATCAGCGCAACAAGGCGTTGCATACTAACCACGCTTGCGCTATCTGTGTAATATATGGTCACTACTCACACCACTGCCCTGACCTCCCGAATTACAAAGCATCCCTCTACAAACTGAATAACGCCGACCTAGAAACATCTCCTCCTACCATTGAAGAAATTTAACCCCCAACATTGTCCTCTTCGGAAGAAATCAATACCATATACATGATCTCTACGGTCGATAGGAACAACACGCCTCCAACATCTACCCTCCCCCCGTATGACTTGACAACTCAATACTTCCATAGAAACGAGGAAATCATCGAAGCCCATACGGAACCCAACTACCCATGGGACGACATGCACCATCGATCATATTTCATACCTAGTGAGTCCACCCCTACCAAAGCCAACCAATTGGAAATTGAAACAAAAGACTTTCTCCGGGAGAAGGTGTACTAGTTTAAGAACCCTATTCCCGCCCTTGATGCCTTCGAGGAAGGAAATATGGCCAATATATCACCGACCATACAAGTTGATATTTTCGTCACACCTAGCGCACCCGAACTCATCACATTAGGTGTCACTTGTACGGAATACGAAATCGGGGAATCCAAAAAGCTTTTTCAAGATTTTCGTGATGTCTTTGCCTGGTATTATACCAAGATTCCCGACCTAGACCCTACCATTGTTGAACACCACATTGATACATGGTCAAAGGTCCCACATGTCCGCCAGAAGCTGAGACCAATTCACCCCTCCAAACTCCCTACAGTCAAAATTGAAATAGAGAAGTTATGGAAAGCCGGATTTATCTATCCCATCGCTTACACCACCTGGGTGTCCAACCCTGTACCTATCAATAAAAAACAGGGAACTCTCTGTGTTTGCACAGATTTTCGAGATCTCAATCATGCATGTCCCAAAGAAAACTTCCCCACACCCTTCATCGACCAGCTCGTTGACGCTTGTGCCAGACATGAAGTCCTCTCCTTCATGGACGGTTTCTCCGGATACAGCCAGATACACATCTGAAAAGAAGATCAATACAAAACTACTTTCACTACCCCATGGGGCACCTTTGCCTATCGGTTCATGCCATTTGGACTAAAGAACGCGGGCGCCACTTTCCAATGAGCCATTACATACTACTTCCACGACCTAACTCATATCATCCTGGTTTACCTAGATGACCTTACCGCTCACTCCAAAGAACAATCTAACCACCTAAATGACCTCCGGAAAGTCTTCCTGCGTTTCCACAAATACAGAATCCGCTTGAACCCTCTCAAGTGTGTCTTTTTCATTCCTACAGGCCAGTTGTTAGGATTCATCGTTTCACAGAAAGGGATAACTATTGACCCTTTAAAAGTTCAATCCATCTTGGACCTCCCTCCCCCTTGCACCATACGTCAGTTACAGAGTCTACAAGGGAGAGCCAACTTCCTCCGTCGTTTTGTTCCTGAATATGCCACGACGGTCCACGGATTTCTCCGCTTGTTCCGCACCTGCACTCCATTTTTCTGGGACGAGCAAGCTTAGGAAGCCTTCTCAACCCTTAAAATAGCCTTAACTAATGCCCCTTTGATCTCCCCCATGAATTTCTCCAAGGATTTTATCCTATATGTGTCGGCATCTGAACACGCCTTCTCTGGGGTACTCGTTCAAGAAGATAGTGCACGGAAAGAACATGTAATCTACTACGTGATTCAGACCTTGTCTGGCCCACAGTTGTGTTACCCCCAAGAAGAGAAGTTATCCCTAGTTGTCGTCTTCTCCGTAAAAAATATCTGTCACTATATATTGTTGAGCCCAACTACTATTGTGGCCGACTCTAATTCGATGGTTTACCTTTTGAGTCGTCGCCTCCTACAAGGCCATGTGGCTAAGTGGGTCATTATTCTCCAAGAGTATGACCTCACATTTACAACACCAAAGAGCGTCAAACCCCTTGTGTTGGCGCAACTAATGACAGACTTTCCATCATCGTCCAGTTCAACTCCCATCAATACTAGTCTCCCTGATGATCATTTATTTCTCATCTCCTTAGATGACCCTTGGTACGGCAATATCTTGGCGTACCTTCACACTCAGAAATTTCGACCCAACCTTGACCATGATGGGCACCAACGCATACGTCACCACGCTTCATGTTACCTTCTCTTAGGAGATGTGTTATACCATTGCGGTATTGACACCATTCTACGTCGATGCCTCACCCACGATGAGGCCGAACAAGTCCTTAATGATTGCCACAACGGAGCTTGTGGCAGACACTTTTCAGGGATGGCCACCACCCAAAATGTTATCCATGCCAGATACTTTTGGCCCTCCCTCTTTACCGACTGCATCACTGTCGTTAAGCATAGCCGCAACTGCCATCTCTTTGCACCCAAGGCAAGGACCCCACCCTCTCCCCTTCATCCAGTCGTCACTATTGGCCCTTTCTGCAAATGGGCCATTGACTTCATGGAGTGCAACCCTCCGTCGGTAGGTGGCCATAAATATATCATCGTAGCCATAGATTACTTCACCAAGTGGGATGAGGCCATGCCCACGTTCAACTGCAAAGATGACACTGCAACTCGTTTCTTCTTTAATCATGTCATTACTCATTTCGGTGTCCCACAACAACTTGTGTCTGACCACGGAAAACACTTCGAGGACTCCATCTCGAAGGAGTTGTCTATCCTTCTAAAATTCAAGCATCAATACTCTTACGCCTATTACCCTCAAGGGAATAGCCAGGTAGAGGCCATCAATAAAATACGGAAGATCATTCTTCAACGCACCATAGATCACCATAAGTCCAACTGGCATCACATGTTATTTCCATCACTATGGGCTTATCGCACATCCACAAATACTGCCACGGGGTTCACCCCTTTCCACTTAGTACATGGCGTCGAATTGGTCCTCCCCATTGAATTCCTGATCCCCGCCCTCCACATTGATGTCGAACTCCTACCTGATACCTCCCCACTCGAACAACATCTCATCCTCCTAGAACAAGCCAACAAGGATCGTCGGACAGCCCTCCAAACCATTGAGGCTGCTAAAAACCGCTCGAAAGCAGGTGATGACAAACATGTTCATCCTCGCAATTTCTGGGAAGGAGACCTTGTCCTCGTCTATGACCAAGCACACGATAAGACCGGGAAAGGAAAATTTGAATCCATGTGGCAAGGCCCATATATCGTACATACCTTTTTGGGGCATGGGGCATACTTCCTCACCGATTCTGAAGGGACCCCCCTGTGCAACCCTCGAAATCGGTTGTACCTTAAACGTTTCTACCGATAACACCTTTTTTGGGACCCACTAGTCCCTTTTGTACAGTTTCATTCCTTTTTTTTTCACACATCTTTATCTAATACTTTACATTTTGTTTACCCTGCATGATCACAGATGGGATCCCTCCCACCACAATACATCGGTTTTGCTAATGGGGCAAGTCCCTGGTCCCCGAACCTCGCCTCTGCAGCTTGGGTCTTGTATCCCCCCTCACATGAGCTAATCCACCTCGATGGAGTGTGCATAGGTGTTGCTACCAATAACCAGGCTGAGTACGATGTTGTGGCCGGTCTACTGACCACCGCCCTCCATATGGGCATATGTCACCTTCGTGTGTTTCTTGAATCCCAGCTGCTTGTCTCCCAAACAACCATTACCAGGTACGAGATCCCTGCCTTTTTAGAAAGTTCCTGCGCACTAAGCAAATGATCAGACATTTTGAATCCATTACATTCACTCATGTCCCACGGAATCAAAATAATGTAGCAGACCAAATGGCTAACAATATTCTAGAATCGCATACAAATCGCAATATGTAACACACATAACCATATCACCCACATGTACATAAGAATATCATTTAGGCATTAAAAAACCACAAAAATCGCAAAAATAAATCATTACCACAATTGCATCCATGTGCATCATCATAACTGCATCCACGTGCATACAATACAAACATCATGATATGTGCATCCACATGCATAGAAAGTAAACATCATCACAAAAGGCATCCATGTGCTAATAAATATATATATATCATGGAAATGTCATAAGTACCCACTATACCCAAATATACATATAAACACAGGGAGGAGCCCCAACAGCATCCTCGGTAAATATCATAAGCCGTATATACAAAAATCCCACATGCTCATCACAGTGGGGGCAACCCTGTCAACTGCCTAGTCAGACTCCTCCCGGTAGTCCTCATCATCATCATCCCCCTCTAATTCCCCTGCCTCGGTGGCAGCAGCTGCAGCTACCTCTGCTGCCAGCTCATCCTCCCCCTTCTCCTCCTCAGGCATTTCCTCCTCAGGATCCTCCTCCACAGGGTCCTCCTCTACATGCACCACCTCCTCGAGCTCATCCTCCTCAGGATCATCCTCATCATCCTCCCCAAGATAGGGTACATCCCCTCGAGTTAAATCTCTCACTATCTGTGCGGCCATCGCAATGCGCTGCATGATATGCCTCCACTCCTGTGGAGCATCATAACATATGTCAATCAACTCCTGATCCAGATGCTGCTAGCCATCGCTCTGAATCCCCTCTAGGAGCCGATCAATCCCCTATCTCAAAACATCCAAGGTAACTGCGGCACTCTGACGATGTCCCTGTCCACGACCTATTGGATCGACCCCCTCTACATGGCCTCTCCGCAACTGATGCCTCGGCGGTGGTCAAGGTCCCACATCTGCAAAGAGAAACATCAAAACGTCAATATAAAACCAACTAGCTGCAACATAGTAATTGTGCATAAAAAAAGACAAAACAAAATAGACGTACCATCTAGTCCCCAAGCCTGACCAAGAGGTCTTGGTAGCTCTGGGTCCCCACAAAAGTCCATCCAGGGTAGTCCTTAATAGATACTGGTATCTGCATCCATTGTCTAAACAGCTCCTCCGTGAAACAATGGCCCACTAGCCCTCCACCCATGCGAGTCATCATCTTTCCCCATCGCCACATCCACGGCTCTGTTGGTGGCGCCTCCCACACTTCTCTATGAGGTCGCAGTGTGGGTATCCGCTCGAAGAAAAATGCACATAGAAAGGAAGGGTAACAGAACCCCTTCCCCAGATGCTTGACCTTGCTCAACTCTCGTCGAACCGTAGTCAAGTACATCTGTCCCCAAGCATAATACATCCTATTAAGGATGCTCTCTATCAACACCATCTGCCCTCCTGAGATCCAGTGAGGGCCATGCGAACCCAAAATATGTACCACCATCGCCGCAATAGCCTGAGTAGTAGGACTCTCCATATCACAAAGCATAAGTGCAGATCCACTCACCTCCGCCACCGACAGACAATGTCTATCCAGTAAAATCTCCATCGATATATTCCCCGACCTCCTCGGCTGGGTATCAGCAACCATGCCCAACCTGGGAAATCCAGTCAAGAAATATACATCTGTCAAGGTCAGATCTAGTCGCTCATCCTAAATCATAAAGGCCTCGATATTTGAGTCCCATAACTCAACCAACTTGTTTAGCAATAGAGTTGTTGAACGCATCAATGGGATCTGTGAAAATATTTAGGAGCCCACAGTCAGCTAGGGCCTCTCGAACTCCCCTGTCCATCCGAATGCGTCGTCGGATAGAGTCCCACTCTCTCCAAGTCACCACTGGCATCCTGCCAATCACAACAATAAAACCCTTAGATCCATATCCCAACACAACACTTGGGCCTCCAAATGCCCTTTGGAGCACATTTTCTCCCTTGAAACATGTGTTGCAGAGTGCACTTGCTCAGCCTTCCCTTGCGATGTACACCTCGCTTTCCTACCGGAAAGTTACGCTACACATCGCGCCTATACCAGCCCTTAGTTGCGCTCTGAAGCGCGTTTTCCCCTCGGAATTCCACGTTTCAGACCATAGCGCGCCCTAGACCATGCCTTTGAGTGAGGTACCCGCGCTTTGAAGCGCAGCTCCCTCGGCCATCAATACGGTCCAAAGCACATGAAACCATCCAGAACCCGCGATATGCCACGTTGGCACCCATTAATGACCGGTACGCCTCCCCAGAGGCCCCAAACTCAATAAAAATGCTTAAATGACAAAGCTAAGGACATGAACTCTAACCTGCAACTCCCAAAATGCAAATCCACCGGTCCAATCTCTCGCAATCTCAATTTTCACCTCTGGGCTCCTCTAATCTCCTGTCAAACTCAGCAATCACAAATGACACCTATTATGAGGGTCCACTTACTATTTATAGACATTGGACTTATTTTCGTTTTGCCATTACAGGATCATCCGATGCCCATTTCTCAAACCGTTGATACCAATGAACTCAGCGCATCTAGAACTTCATGGTGGCCAAGTCATTTTCCAATTTTCACCGGCACCTTTGTCGGGCATTTTTTACATGCCCCTCATTGCCTCGATTTACGTGCCACATCGGCCGTTGTCCGTTTTTGACATTCTTTATATCGCCGTATTCATTTTTCTGCGCTCATGACCATGCTAAAGATCATTTCCCGCTTTCACCAATCCCTTTGTCGAGCATTTTTTCATATACCCCTTGTCGCCTCGGCTTGCATGCAACATCGACCGTTGTCCATTTTTTACGTTCTTTATATCACCGGATTCAATTTCCCGCGCTCGTGACCATGCTAAAGATCATTTCTTATTTTCACCAATCCCTTTGTCGGGCATTTTTTCATATACCCTCGTCGCCTCGGTTTGCATGCCACATCGGCCATTGTCCATTTTTTACGTGCTTTACATCACCGGATTCAGTTTTTCGTGCTCGTTATGATGCTTGAGATCATTTCTCGCTCTCACCTCTATATTTTTCAGACATTTTTTTTGCCCTCGATGCCTCGATTTGCGTGCCACATTGATCGTTATCACATTTTACCAATCCATTCATCACAACCTATCCATGAGCCCTCCGCTCCATTCAAACTAAAATTATTACATTGTTTTGCTACCATTCACCAGCCCGCAAGGAGACCCCAACAGGGTTCCCCCTTCCCAACTCTATTAATGCTTTCCCTAGTCGTCCCTTACCTGAACGCTTCCTCCTTGATTGGTCGTGACTTTTTTTCGATACAAGTTTATCCCTTTTTCGGGCCAAGCAATTCCTTTAAGAAAAAGGCACTTAGGGAGTTTCTGTTAAGCTCTTTTCTGACCCCTAAAATAATGAAAAGATCATCGAGCAAACTTGCTTCCTTTCATGCTCGCTAAAAGTATCTGAAGAGCGTCTACCTGGTATAAGTTTACCCCTTTTCTGAACCTTGTAGACTAATTACGAAAAAGGAATACTCTAGTCACACCAGCTAGAAGAGTTCTTCATTGCATCCTTTTACGCTTTTTCGGGATTTGGAGACTAACAAACGAAAAAGAACCCCCTTGGAGTCCTCTTACTACTTTCGGACTCTCTAAAAGTGAAAGCAACCACGAGCAATCATCGTCCTGGGATCATACAAATCCACAAGACAATACCTCTCCACCATTTCAGAGTCTTCTTATCGCTTTCAGACTCCTTAAAAGTGAAAGCACTTATGAGCATTAACTCTCCTGGGCTCACACAAATCCACACGACAGTACCATTTTTCTAGCACACTTCTATCTCTTCTTAGAGCTCCTTAAACCATGAAGAAGGCTCCAACGGTGCCTATCAGCGCCACAACACAACATACACATCCATCTTATTATGGAAGCTTCCCCAATTTGGTCGCCTTTGTTTAGAGTATTTTGAGATATGCTACCTTTAGAGTTCCAGGTCATCCATGTCATCGTACTCTGAACAAAGGAAGTTTGAGTCCCCTCTCCCACTTTTTACGACCTCATTTGTCCCCACAATACATCAATCCCACCTACAGTATTACCACCTTCTGGTTGTGCACCTCGCGCTCCTACTAAGGAAACATAATTGCCTTGGTAGTTGTTGGTCTCCCTCTGTCGACGCCAACTCGTCTATTCCAGAGGATAGACCCAGAGGTCCCTGCACCTTGGACTCATCACTATCAGTGGTGAGTGCCTACGGATCATGCCGAGAGGATCCCTCATTGCCTCTCCGAATAGTTGTTTCTCACGTGCTCGACTTCAACACCTTCATCGCACTGTTGATATTCGTGCAGGGTATTGGTCCCTTCAGTTATCAATCGAAGACCCCGAATGTCCCTCGACTCTAGGATATTGGTGAGTCAATTCAGAACACCCAATTGTATGTCCCTATGTATATTCGGGCTGCATTTGGCGATTATATGGATGCCGTCATTTCCATACACCAGTTCTCCAGATCAACCATGGTCATACCATGGGTATATCCCATATTTGCGTCCCCTCTGGACCAGTATGATGTACACAATAGTTTTTCATGTATTGTTCAAGTCCCATTTTTTGGACCTCATTATTATATTTTGACAACGAGCATGGGTATGCCCGCCTCGTCCATATGTTGAGATACTCCTCAGTGAGACATGTATTTTTAGTTCTTGGTAGTCCATACAGACCTCGTGTTCCGGTCTCCAACCAGTTCATGCTCTCATCCATCCCAATGATTGTTACCCAAGAAAATCACAGTACTCATGATGTCTATCGGCCATACAATGAGCTCCTGCCCTCACAGATCAAGGGGCAATCTGTTAACACCAAAAAAGTACTCACCAGCTCATCCCTTTGGACATACACCTCTGTTGACCAAATTTCCTACCAACCTAGCCTCCAAAACCCCAAAAAACCCAAATGGGTACCAAAATATTCAAAATTCCCTCAAAAACATACCAAAACCCCAAAAGAGGGTCAAAATCAAAATAATTGGGAATATAAAAAGTTAAAGATTCTTTGTTACATTGCTTTGAAAATCTATTGTTTATTGCTTTAAGTTATTTTTAATCTCATGCACATGTTAGATCAGATTGTTTGTTGCTTTTATGATTAGTTTAGTTTTGATCACTTCCCTTTAACCTGCTACTAAGGGTCCTTTCCCTTAGTAGGCGCCCTTTTGCACAAGCTGGGGATAAAACCCCAGCTACACAAACTATGGATCAACAAATACTACAGGATGACTTACAAAGCATATGCGTCCAACAACAATATACTAACGAAGTAAAGAGAAGGGTTGACACAGGTTCCTAACAAAACTCAAGAAATTGATATCTCTTGATTGATAGATCTAATCTGGGTTTAAGTTTTAAGTTTTTATTTTATAGACAACATCCATTTTTTTAATTACTTTTCATAATATTTTATTTTATGAGCCAACATGGATTTTTTTTTAAATATTTTCCATAATTTTTATTTTTTGAGCCGACATGAATTGTTTTAATTATTTTGTTAGGAACGAACGTTACAACATCTCTCCCATACTGGGTTGTAGAGCACCTCGCTCCTCTCGGTGCAATAATAGTAGTTTTTAACGTTAAACCATCTATTTTATTGTTATATTACATTCTATTTAATTAGACATGTTGTCATATTTGTGTAGCATTATTTGTGTAGTGAATGCAACTTGTCCTTTTATGGCATTAACTAGCATGACGGGGATGACCCGAGGAATTGGTGCCTAACAATTGCTTGTAACCAAGGGTTCCCAACCCCCAATGAACAACCTTGCCCATGAAAAATCAATCCAATTTCATCTATTTGTATTTCTGATAGTGTTTGGAAAAATGTTGAAATATATTGTGTTAGTTTGAATTGATAATTTTAATAATAGTTGGTAACAAGCGGTTAGCCATAGGTTTAAGTATAATATACACTTTTGTCCATTGAATCTGTAGTTTTAGAAAATATATTATGGTTCATTTTGATGTGTATGGATGTATCATCATGGAAGTTTATAACCTTGGAAAACTTGTTAAAATTGGTATATATGATCTATAAGGGTAATATGAATTAAGCTGTGTTCAGTCAATCTAGGACCTTAGAACCAAATTGAAGGTTTTTTTAGTTTCTTATCTCTTTGGTAAAACTGACATGCACCAATTGATAAATCCATCTTACTTCTTATGCAAACCATCATATTGCTTACAACACTATAACACTCAACCCATGTACATCATACCCTTCATGATGCCTTCTTTGATCCTTTGTACCAGTTCTTCAAAGAATTTTATGTGTGTATTTTTGGTGAAGATGTGCATTTACCCTACCGCTAGTGGGTTTCCTAGAATATCCTTATGAATCTCATTTTCTCCCCAATGTATTGTCCTACTAAATTTGTTCTCTTTTGCCCCTTTGAATTGCACTTGTACCAAAATCATCCCTTGCTAAAACTACCACTAGTGTTAGCCCTTTATGTAAAATATGAAGTTAAAGTTATAAGTAATAATAATGTAGTGATTCCAATAATAGTAAGAACTTATTTTGGTGAAAATTGTGGCTGTCAATGAGAAAATTATTCCTTGTCCTCACAATCCCTTGTCACTAGCAAGGTTGTTGGGAGTCAGACCACGAAACGCCAATTTCAAATGATTCTAAGTGCAGAGCGTTTTTTATAAAAATATATAGTTTAATATATTTTATTATATATATTCAAAAAGGAACATGTAGAATGTCAAATTAGTTGTAGAAAGTATGAAAACATAGATTTAACATGATCACTCAAGCATCAACCAAAAGATAAACAATATCAACACAGCATGCACAATAGATGTTAAACAAAAGTGTGATTATACTAAGAAGATGAATCAAAAAAATTTGGAGGGTAACAATAAAATATATGGACCACATAACTAATTGATGGCCTTGCAACTCTTGAACCCTTGACCTCACTTAGACGACTTGTTTCCAATTCCTATATACTAATTTCACAGTTGTTACTTTTTGTCTTATTACTACATCAACATTACATAAATTGTAAACTCACAAAAATGAATATTTACATATTTTCAAATCTGAACTTTAAGGTTATGACTTGTAACATAATTGTGCAAATACTTCTACTAGTCTTTCTTTAGACAAGGACAGTAACATGATTTACTATCAATCATAAATGATTCATAAAATATACTTGTAGATCATCAACATATTAAGCCAAAAACATATTAACTATGCCTCAACAAGCACTTTGACCATGATGAAGCTTTGGAGTATCCCCTTCATTCATTGGCTTGAATTATTGGATTTTCTATTATAATTGTACTTGTACTCCATTCTTTTGAATCCATTGGCCAGCAAAAATTGACATGTAATATTCTTTCATATTACATTGATAAAATTATTTCAATCCACCAACTCCACTAATATTACGCTAATACTAATAATTTCAATCAACCAACTATCCTATCAAGGAAGCACAAGACTTTGGAGCAAATAACGTTTATATTCAAAATAGTATGGAATATATATTTATACATTCATGTGACTTATCTTTGTCTACTTTGCAGTTTCAAAAAGTGCAAAATAGATCTCTCTACCACCTTCAATGTACATAAATGGATAGTAGATGCCCTTGAAACTCTAATACTTCTTCCAAATGCATGCATATTGAAGGACATTGAGAAAATATTTTCATAGTTGATTTTATAAATATTTTTAATGAATACATTATTTTAGGGTTAGATGTATTGATTCCATTGACAAAACATGACAAATAGAGCCTCAAAATGCACAATCACTATAAACCACAAACACATAGATACACTTGCATGTGACTGGGAGAAGAGCGGCCTCCAACGAACTGAGGAACCTTAGACACACCATGTTGTCCACTTGTTGATCTTTGGTGCATTCTTTCAACATTTGTTAACCAAAAATGTACTTTTATAGTTGCTTGTGATTGTGAGAAGGGAGATCTCCAATGAACTGAGGAACCTTAGGCACACCATACTGTCCACTTTCTGATGGTTGATGCCACTATTTCATTCTTTCAACAACCATAAGTTGCAAAAAGGTCATGATTTTGATATCTCAAGAGTGGCGGGGTGGATGATGTTGTTCATTACCTTCTCTTATGCATGCACCATTCCATTAACACTCACTACAAGGTTTTTGTGGAGGTTTTTAGTGTTACAAGATTAAGTAAAATTAACAAAAAATCTTTGCTAAAAAATCTTCCATTGGTAATGGACGTTTTTACATACATTTTAACGGATGCCAATTATAACTAAAAAAATTGGGTGCCTGGAGGTTATAGAAAATGCTTTTTTAATGGTGCACTATACTTACAATGGGGCATAGGTGTATTTCAAATACACACATATGTTCATTTCACAGACAAACACACTGGCACATGATTATGATTCATATCATTGGTGATTTTCCTTTTTTTAAGGCACCAATACATTTAATTTTATGATAGCACCAATGTGTGCAATTTAAATGTGATGCATCAGAGCTTTCCATTTATATAACTTCCTAGTGAATTCTATATATGTAAGAGCATTGGTGTGTTATGTACGTATCATAACACTAGAGTTTTAATTATAGGTGATGCACTAGTGCCAATGGTAATCAAATGTGCACTAGTGCCGATGGTGCACAAATATGCAGTACGGACTATGTTATTATGCACATTGTACTATCACATAAACTTAATGGTATTTTTGGACGCCAATGCATTTGTAATAAATAA
Organism: Larix kaempferi; assembly: GCA_027924585.1. NCBI lineage: Eukaryota > Viridiplantae > Streptophyta > Pinopsida > Pinales > Pinaceae > Larix > Larix kaempferi. The sequence continues at coordinate 21,802,970 of BSBM01000858.1, forward strand.
CAACACCAATGTTATTATATATACAGCATGGGTATGTATTATTGTTTGAGCATTGATTGACTATGTGTTTATAATACAAGTACTAGTGCGTGTAATACCTTAAAAAGCACCAATGCATATTGATTCACACGGTGAAAAGAATTGTTAAACAAAAATCATCATAGAACCATATCATTTTTATAATAATATTGATTTTAGAATTTTTATTATTGTGTTTCAATATAATGATTATAATAATGTGTTATACCATCGAATTACACATCTGTTCATAGTAATATATTATCATTTATATATAAAATCCATATTTTAATCATCCACATATTTAATTAGAACAGTAACATTTTATGACATTAGATAAAGCAATAGAATAGGAAACCCATTTTATTGTATATAAATAAGAGACCCTTCATCATACAAAATGAGACAACATAAAGGTACACAATAGTCAAAATGTCAATATGTAATTGTTACTCTTATTAGGAACTCGTGGTCATCCAATTAGGATAGTATGTCCAATGCATTAAATAAAATGTTTAATTTTCATAGATATTCATTTCAAAACATATTTGCATTAATATTCAATTATATTGATTGTCATTCTTCACTCAAACTGTTGTCAATGCTCAAGTTGATTGCATACCTCATTTCTTCATGATGTGTAGGAAATATTGTCCTTGGGTTATATGTCCAAATGTTGTGTGGATTGGATAGATTTTGTTCATTCTCTTCATGTGCCATCTACAAGCATAGAAATAAAGTTTAATGCGTATATCTAATTTTATAATATAATATAAATGATTATGTAAATAAAAAAACGTACCATCGCAATAAGTGATTCATAAATAATACACATTTTGTCAAAACCATATTTCATACCATCTCTTAACAACTCTTATTTTGGATCATCTCTATACTTTATTTCCTACAAGTGTTACATGCCACAACAAATCATAGATTCAATATAAAGGTCTTTTGATGTTCCATTAATTATAAAATCTTGGGAGTAAAACAACATAGCTACTTACAAATTGCACAAATAACTTTTGACACTATAACATATACACACAACCCATACTCAACCCAATGTCAATCAACTATTTTGATGGATCTTATTTGTATGTTAACACATGTTGAATGGGTTCCATTTTTTTTTCTACAACAAACAATTGAAAATCAACATTTCATGCAACAATTAAATTCTATGTACATAAAAGAAAAAAATAATAATTACACATGTTTGATGCATATTGTTGTTGAGATGGCTTGTTCTGTGATTCATTTATGTCCATTTATTTGACCATCTCCTTGTATAATTTTTTGAACATACATATCGACATGTTTTGAATATCACCTCATTCATCCTTTGGAATTTTCATAATCTTCCTAAAAAATGAAAAAGCAAAGTTTTTTTATTGATATGAAAGTAAATATAGTCGAAATATTAATTTCATAATTTCTTGTAGTAGTATATACATATTATAAGAAAATATGTTTATAAACAATACTTTTTAAATGTTTTTTCTTGTTATTGCATGGTTTTTCTATTGCAAGTCTGACAAGTCTCATTGAGCATTGCTCTTGAAATGCTTGTTGTCATTTATATATAATGTGATTCTTTGAATCATTGGATTGATTTTTTTACTATAAGTGGAAAGGATGTCTGTACATTATTTCCACTATATCCTTCATCGTTTTATGAAATTTTTCACCATTTAATTTAATTCCAATGCCAATCCAAATGAACTAAGGACCAATTCATCATCATTTACATACTTCATAATGGGTATCTTGTTATGACGACATTCCATTCCCTTGTTGTCAATCCCTGCAAAATATTCAACAAATGTAAAATAGATTGTTTGAAACATGTTAGTAACTATTCCTAAGATGTAGATTATTATTGATAATTCAAAGACTATTTTCATGTTAATTATCTTTTGATTCACCTAGTTCGTCTCTTTTCAACTTTTCAATCAAGGTTTCACTTTCTTTTGAACTCAAATTGCAAACAATTTTATCTAGTTTTTTCTTTGCAGGACAAACATTTACTAATACACATAATTTAAACATATAAATAATTCAACATATTAATTTTATAATAAAATTTTAAAAAAATATTCATTTCTCTTTTTTTGGGATGTGATCCCATCGTGCTCATTAAAACAAGTATTTTTCCTTGAACTTCTATCATACATCTTGTATCAATAAATGCCTTGCATCATGAAATAAATAAATTATAAAATATGTTTTACAAATAAATTAAATAATTTAAGCTAAATATGTATTCTAGTTTAGCGGTGCGCATTTTTCAAGAATACGCACTAGTGCGCCATATACAGTAATATGTACCGGTAAAATTTTGTCGAAAAATTAAAAGTGCGGATAAAATTTAATTAGTGTGGTATACATTAATAAGAGCACCAGTGCATACTTTTTGTACATTTCACACTGGATAATCTATAAAAATTTTAATATTTAAACCTAAAATGATGCCTTTATTAAAAGTGCATCGGAGCATTAGATTGTAAAGCGCCCACTGAAAACCATGAAAGATTAAAAAACACTGGCAGGGATAGTTTTTGGGATCCAATGCAATAAGTGGTCCCATTGCAATCCCAAAGCCCTATATATAAATGCATAAAGCCATAAAATTTCTAGTTCCTAGAAAAAAAAATTATTGTGAAATAGTTGAGAGGGTAAAACCCTAATGCTAAAGTTTGCATCCACATAAAAGAGAAGGAAAGCAACAAGATAACTAGGTTTTCCAACATTGATGGTAACTAACAAAACCCCTTTTTTCTTCATATTGAGCTGTAAATATGAATATGAACATGAGAAAAAAATGAATTATTTTGAAACAATCAAGGGAAAGATTTGAGATGAATAGTAAGAACTTACATACCTTGAATTTCTCCTCTTCGGAGTTATATGTGGTCCAAAATCCTTTTCAAATTTGAATTTTTAGAAAAAGCAAGCCATACAAAAGTATTCCTTGGTAAATTTCTCTTACAAAAGTCTCCCCTCTAATTTTTCGACAAAAGAATAAAAAAATGATCAGGTTTTCTTTTATAAACTTTCTTAAAAAAAGGAAATTCCTTCTCATTTTTATCCTAATAATTCAGTGAATTGATAAGAAATACATGCGTCATTTTTTATTATTATTTTGTAAATTGGTGCAAATAAAAAACAAAACACACACCAATGCACTTAATATATAAAAGCGCATTGGATATCAATATATGAAAATTGCATCGATTGAATAAAAAATAGTAAAATGCAAATAAAAACCTCCATTATTAAAATTTGTGGATGTTTTGTGGAAGTTTCCTTATGGTGCATATCATACACATATGCACTAGTGCATTTATATTATTAAAATGTACTGATGCATTTAAATATTACAAATACACTAATGACATTTAAAATTACTTCGGCTGTAGTTTTTAAGATATAAATTACAATACTCCATAAGGTACATATGTTGCTTAAACTCCCACCATATACTTAAAAAGGGATTTCAAAAGTCTATTTGAAGTTACATTGTTCTATGTTTCCCAAACCTTCCTTTAAGAATGTAGACACATGTTGATTGTTGATTTGGTTTACCTGCAAGGAGAAAAAATTATAATATCAATTGGTCAATTCTTCAAAGTCCAACTCATTCCATGTCATTCACATTTTATCAAGTTCTCCCCTACCATTTGCAGTAAGTTCATATTTTATTTAAATTTTGATTATATAATCGAATTTATGGTATTTATGCATGTGCATGTGATTAATTATGTGTTAAATTTTGCAAGATCTCGATTTAGGATCAAGTTCGGATGCACAAGATATTACACCGGTCAAAAAATGTCGCAATATCTTATCAGGAGAAAGATACCACAAGTATTTGCTAGTCGAAAATGGAGAGCCACTTTACCCTAACAATTGTAACATGCCAACTTCTAGCCACCATCCTACATCGAGGGAACTTAATATTGAATTAGATCTCTTTTATGACACTCCAGTAGTATATGGTACTTTAAAAATTCAAGGGTTGAAGGAGAACCCTCATTGTGCCACACTGTTCCATTATATTAATGATAGACTACCCAATGTTGTTGGTATGATACCTCCCACTGTAGTAAAAAATGTTGAAATTTGGTTGAGATTTGATCTTTAATTCTTTTATATGCAGAGACTTGAAGCAATGAGACAATTCAATCCATGAAATTCATACAACCATAACACAAGATATACCCTGGGGAAAATCCTAAAAATTATGAGAACAAAAACCCCAACAATTCTTCTCAGTATAATATAATGGATAGCAGAGAATGCTTTCTTTTACAACCTAGCATATTTCTTTCGGAAAATAAGAGATCACCAAACTTCTTGGTGAAGATATGGAAGCAATAAGGAAGAGAGATCAATTGGATGTGTGCCCAGCACAACAATAACAAGCACAAACAATACTCTGCACAAAGAGAAGCACCTTGCCTTCAATGGAGAAGAGAATTCGCTTCACATTGGATTCAACAATTCTGTATAACATATTTATACATTCTTCTCTTCTATTTTAAATTCTAACTTCAGGCTGAACTCGCCCTAAAACTGGATGTATTAATATTGCATGGAATGGTGTGCCCCACTTCTCATGCAGTGCTTCATCTCACTAAGTTGTCACTTAGGATGAACTCACCTCTTAACTGAAAGATTTCCCACTTAGTTAGGTGGCTAACTTAAGTGTCGACATGAAAGTGTCACAACTCACGTGTCATATTTTAGTTTAACATAAGTGTCGCCATGCAATAACGCTTAGTTAACTAGATCTTCTATTTAACTGAAGTGACGTCTTTTAGTTTAACTAAAGTGTAAATACTTTAGTTAACTAGTCTCTTTTATTTAACACTTAGTTAATTGAAATCATGCTAATTGATTTACTTGAAGTGACCATTGTGAGTTCTTTAGTTAACTAAGACATATCTTTAACTGATGCTTTAACTTAAGCATTGATAATTAATTGAAGCTTTATAACTGAAGCTTTAATAATTCGAGTTCTCTTTAATTAGTTGAAGTGTCTGCATGGGAAATTTCGAATTCTCTTGATCTCTATGCTTTATATTTTATTTCTTTATCTCTTACTGCATGGTCAATATGTGCTAACTTTAATTATTCATCACGTTACATTATACTAAGAATAATTATCAGATGATGTGATCATATTATATTATTCCGGACCAAATGATCATATGCTAAAGTAATTCAGTTTAGAGGTGATCAATCTCTGAAGGAGACTTAATAGCAATCTGCTTATCACGGTTAATAATATATCACACACAATTAAATGCTTTTAACAAGTAAAGCATGACCTTTATATGGAAGGTCCACCTCTATATGGGAGTTCCATCTCATGGAGTACAAAGGTGACTTTCTTTCCAGAAGACTCCATCTTTGTTCTCTTTTCTTTCGATACATGAACGTATACTAGGATCCCGAAGATCCTCAAGTGTGAGATGTCTGGATTCTCACCGATAAACACTTTTTCTAGTATCTTCTCATCTAGAATGGCATGCAGGATTCTATTCTGGATGTACACAGATGTACATGTGGCTTCTTCCCATAATGAGGTAGACATATCTTGCTCATGCATCATGGCTTTTGTAGCCTCACATATGGTTCTATTCTTTCTTTCGGCAACCCCATTTTGTTGAGGGTTGTGTGGTACTATTAACTGTCTATATATTCATGCATTACTACATAGCTCATTAAATATATGTGAATCAAATTCACCTCCATTATCATACCTTATGCACGGATGTGCTTTTCTTTCTGATTTTCAACTAGGGATTTAAACTCTTTAAATTTTCTAAAAGTTTCACTTTTAGCCTTCATGAAATAAATCCGTGACTTCCAAGAAAAATAATCTATGAACAGTACATAATATAAGAAGCCACTCAGGGAGGGGGGGTGACATGGGACCACATACATCAGAATGTGGTCCAAGCCTTCAAACCACATACATCAGACTATAGTGTAGGTGTCCAAGCCTTCGGTGCCATAGCTCGCATGGAATGATAGTGTGGTGAATCATAGCTTGAATGTACTTCTCGGGTACCTTGTAGAGTCCTCCCTCTCGAACTCCAATCATAGCAGCAGATTCTAGGCTTTTTTTCTTCAACCATAAAAGTGTTTTTTTATCCCTGAAGATAACTCATAAGCCTTTGTCTTCAAGAACCGAAACTGAGAGAAGTTTCTTCTTCAATCGTGGAACATATATAATGTCCTCCACATGTAGAATATAACCGGTGCTCAGTTGGAATGAGGTGGATCCAACTCCTTGGATCGAATAAGTTGATTTGTCCCCCAACTCTACCATGCATGTGAATTATTTCTCTTTTAGATCGGTGATGGCACTTTTGTAACTAGTCATATGTTTGGATGCACTAGTGTCAATCAACCATGTGTCCGCATTTGTGATGACGGATCCTGAAAGGGATGATGACGGATCCTGACGGATCTTCTATGGCGGTAGAAGCATGAAACTTTCCTTTCTGCTTTGATCTACAATCTCTTGAGAAATGGCCTTTCTTGTTGCAATTGAATCATCTACATTTTGACTTTTCAAATCCTTTGTTGAACTCCTTCTTCAATGAATGAGAGAACTTCTTTTGAAAGAAGGGTTTCTTTCCTTTCTTCATTCTTTCTGTGAGGGCAATATTTTATTCTTTGATGCGCACTAAATTGCTCTAGATTTTCCCCCCCTCTTGGAGGTAGTCATGCCACAACCTTTCGAAGTTAGGTTGTACCTCTTAGCAATTTACCGCAGCCAAGAATGTCTCCCATGAGGATGGGAGACCATCAATAGCAGTTTGGAGAAGATCATCTTCATCCACCACTACTCCAATACTAGCAAGCTGATCTCTTACCTAATATATCTTGGAGAAGAAGGAGGCCACTGTCTCATCCGTCGCCATATTCAAGTTCCGAAACTTATTCTTCAATGCCCTCTTTTGACTCAGGGCCTTCTTCTCATATAGATTAGTCAATGTATCATAACATTCTTCCGCGGTATTCAACGGTGTGATCACGGGAATTAAGTTATCTTTTACCAAATCAAATATTATCCTTTTAGCCTTAGCTTGATTCTTCTTGAAGTTGATGCGCCCTACATTAGATGTAGGCTCCTCCACCACAATGGATACATATCCATCCAAGTCATGTTCCTTTAGGATGTTGAGAATCCTAGCCTTCCAAGTGTTGAATTTTGAGGTGCCCTCAAGACGGTCTTCCAGTCGTACAGATACCGATGCCATAGTCTTCAAATCTTGTGCTCAACTTCTCAAGATCAACGTAGGCTCTAGCTGGCATGAAAAAATGAGCTCCTTCACACCCTGAGCTCTAACACTATGTTGAAATTTAGTTGAGCTTTAATCTTTAATTCTTTTAGATGCAGAGACTTGAAGCAATGAGACAATTCAATCCATGAAATTCATACAACCATAACACAAGATATACCCTGGGGAAAACACTCAAAATTATGAGAACAAAAACCACAACAATTCTTCTCAGTATAATATATTGGATAGCAGAGAATGCTTTCTTTTACAACATAGCAGATTGCTTTTAGAAAATAAGATATCACCAAACTTATTGGTGAAGATACATAATCAATAGAGAAGAGATATCAATCGGATGTGTTCCCAGCACAATAATAACAAGCACGAACAATACCGTGCACAAAGAGAAGCGCCTTCCCTTCAATGGAAAAGAGAATTCGCTTCACACTAGATTCAAAAATCTTGTATAACATATTTATACATTCTTCTCTTCTATTTGTAACTTCTAAATTTAGGATGAACTCGCCCTCAAACTGGATGTATTAATATTGCATGGAGTGGTGCGCCCCACTTCTCATGCAGTGCTTCATCTCACTGAGCTGTCACTTAGGATTTACTTGCCTCTTAACTAAAATCTTTCCCACTTAGTTAGGTGGCTAACTTAAGTGTCAACATGCAAGTGTCACAACTCATGTGTCATCTTTTATTTTAACATAAGTGTCATCATGCAATAACACTTAGTTAACTATATCTTCTCTTTAACTGACATGTCGTCTTTTAGTTTAAATAAAGTGTAAATACTTTATTTAACTAGTCCCTTTTATTTAACACTTGGTTAACTGAAATCATGCTAATTGATTTACTTGAAGTGGCCATTTTGAGTTATTTAGTTAATTGAGACATATCTTTAATTGATGCTTTAACTGAAGCATTGATACTTAACTGAATCTTTAATAATTCGAGTTCTCTTTAATTAGTTGAAGTGTCTGCATGGGAAATTTTGAATTCTCTTTATCTATATGCTTTATCTTTTATTTCCTTATCTCTTACTGCATGGTCAATATGTGCTAACTTTAATTATCCATCACATTACATTATACTAAGAAGAATTAGGATGCTGTGATCATATTATATTATTCCATACCAAATGATCATATGCTAAAGTAATTCAGTGTAGAGGTGATCTATCTCTAAAGGAGACTTAATAGAAATCTGGTGATCATGGTTAATAATATATCACACAACATTAAATTATTTTAACAAGTAAAGCATGACCTTTATACGGAAGTTCCACCTCTATACGAAAGGTCCACCTCTATACAGGAGGTCCATCTCATGGATATCTTTATATGGAAGGTTCACCTCTATATGGGACGTCCATCTCATAGATACCTTTATAAGGAAGGTTCACATGATAATCATGACTTGGTACACACAAGTTCATATCCTTTCCCAACAAGAATTTACAGCATCATTACTTTGATCAATTACCTCTATACGGGAGGAATAACCTTTACACGGAAGGCAGTCAAAGTGATCACCTCTATACGGGAGGATCAATCTTGACTACACAAGATTGGTTTGGAGAATGTCTCCTGATGTTGTATATTTAATGTTAACATTCAAATTAACACCCTTAACTAAGCGAGAAGAAGAAGCATATTTTATTATGTGCCCGCAACATGAATACAAAGACAAGTACACAAGAGAACAAGTCCTCTCTTATCTAATCACTACATCCACAATCAGAAAGATTAAGTGAATAAAGAGGTAGCTTATGAAGACAAAGTTCAGTGATTGAAGTACTCATTAAAAGCTCAAGTCTAAGCTCCACCAGTCAAATAGTGAGAAGAAATGCATAAAAGTGCATTAATTGTACTTGAATATGTTAAAGTTATGACAAAAGCCTAAAAATACTATGGAAAGTGAGTTTTTGAGAGAAAAGAATAAAAAAACATGAAAAGGGATAATCCCATATTGAAAAGAGAAACTTGAGAGCACACTTCCCAATGCTATAAAACAAAGGCATTTGGGGAATAGTAAGGAGGAAAAGGAAGAGTAAAGGCATGCTGGAGAGATTCTGAAGGTTGGAAAGCCCAACTTCTTCCTCAAAATCAAGGGTGGAGAAAGGATAGCTCATGGCAAAGGAAGAAGGATGCATCTCAAGTTTCATGGTATATATGTACTTTCTTCTCTAGCTTAATATGAAATTATTCAAGTTTCCTTCCATATGAGATGTGTTTATGATGGCTTTAGATATTGAGAAATGTTTGATAGTTGACTAAAGATCTTAGGAAATTTGTATTAATTATTTCATAGCTGACATTGGAACTCACCATCCATAGTAAGATAGCTTGTTTAATGTAGATCTAACCCTACCTTTAAAGCTATTATCAGATTGGCGACCATACTGGTTGAAATTTCTTGAAATTTTTCTTCATATTTTGGTGTTCTAACCTTTCAGATCTACTCCAATTCAGCTTTAAGATCCCTTCAAGAACTTATGTTTCAATTCTAGAGGCCCCAAACCGGCCTAGATCCACTCTTAAACTCCAAAAATCCTTCAAAACTGAGTTGAAATATTGATTTTTCTTGCTTTGGAAGGATGGAACACCCCCTCTATGTACACAAAGCGCCCATGACCACCTGTCTCACCCTGGACACTATCAAAGTGTGCCACTGTCTCACCTTTCCTGTGTACCAACTGCGTCATCCCACTCTTCGAGCTCTGCTCTGTTCTGGAAACTTTGTCGGCCGAGTTCTTGAGTTTTTGAAGCATAGTTCTTCATCCTTGTCTTGGTTTTTGTGATTTTTTCTTTATGGATGGGCTTAAGAACCCCTTATATTAGAGTTTAAACCTCATTTGGATCCTCCTTTGCTCAATATTTGGAATATTTTTATAGAATTTTAAAGCTTTCTTGTTTCAAGTTTGCAAAAATTGCTAGAACTAGCTTTGAGATTTCAATGTTTTAGGGCCACATTTAGGCTTCATTTTTGTACTTGCAGACCTGAATATTGATTCAAGACATGTTAAGATCATTTTACTACTAATTAAGAAGGATTTCGGAGGGTTTGGTTTGAGATTTTCAGATTTGGGATTTCCTTCCAAAAACCTTTAAAAATGGCTTAAATTGACATTTCTTTCAAATTTTTCTTACAATTAGTGGTAGACCCATTTTCTTAAGGCCATATTTTGCTTATAGATCCCTACTTGGATAGGATTAGGACTGATCTTTAAATAATTTTGATTCATTTCATAGTTTGCAAATAGTGAAAAGTGAAAAAACATGAATATTTGTTTAAAGAACCTTAAGGCCCTTTAACTTTTTACTCTCATGCAATTGCTTATATGAAACTTGGAACCAAATATCATTTATGCCATTTTGAAAGATCACTTTAACACATTTGCATTGAAAAAAATAAAATAAAAAATTGAACATCACACTTTGAGTTATTTTGAAAAAAAAATCTCCTTCCCAAAGCAAAAACAAACTTTAATTAGTTAAATTTTGTTTTGGATCTCTAATATTTTCATTATACTCTTGCAAAATTAGAGGAAGTTGTAGCCTTAGATCTCAATTTTATTGTGATAATTTGTGTCTAAGCCACCGTATCCTCTTCACTTGTGCCTTTGTGCGATCTTGTGAATGAGAAAGTGGATCTCAAGTGTAACAGTCTAGGATTTGATTTTTCAAGCATCTTATTTTTTAGCCACCGTATCCTCTTCACTTGGGCTCTGTGCGATCTTGTGAATGAGAAAGTGAATCCTACATGTAACAGAAGTAGATTTCAATTTTTTGCATACAGTTTTTCGAACCATTGTATCATCTTCACTTGGGCTTTCGTGCTATCTTATGAATGAGAAAGTGGATCTCAAGTGTAACAGTCTAGAATTTAATTCATAAGCATTCCAAAGGGCTCTGCGTATCCTCTTCACTTGGGACTTCGTGCGATCTTGTGAATGAGAAACAGAGATCCCCCGTGTAATACAATTAGATTCATTTTTCGCTGAGATATATGTTTGGTTTACGTTGATCTTGGAAATCAATTATTATCCATATTTCAAAAGAACTGTGCATAAAAATAAGAAATCTACCAAAGAATTTTGCATGTTTGAAAGGCACACGTGAACCTCTAACTTTTCATTAGTTTAGAACATTCATCAAATTGAAAGGTAGAGTAGTGAGCATATTTCATTGTTTGGTTCATATTTTTCGAGTTAAAATTGGCGCTTAATATAAAAATAACCAAGATTTGATTTTTCATATCACCAACAAGGTTAAGTTAGTGACCTGGATTAGGTTTGGAGAGTTAACACTCCTGGGCTGCAAAACTTTTGAAACTAGCATTGATTACTGAGAGTTTAAATCCATTAGTAGCAAAAAACGCGTGTCGGGAAAGCGCTTCTAAAATAGGCATTAATCACGAGGTAAATTCGGATTAAGTAAGGGTGGTTCCCCCCCTCTTGCTTATTTAGTGGGACATGAGCTCATCACAGAATTCTATGTGAAGTGACAAGTCCTCGGGGTGACATCACTTTTCTAGAGTACCTGGTTATGAGAGTTGTCCTCAACTTACAACTGTTCCGCCCGACCGTTGATTGTGAAGTGGTAAACTTAATTTCTATACCTAGGATATCACATAGGCTATTGTGAGTGGGGGACACTTGGAGTACTTGAAACATACTTTTGAACTTTTACTCCTTGGAAGGGTGATTGGTCAGGAACCAACACTTGCACCCCTGGTGATTAAAGTTTATTGTAATTGTTTCTCATACCTTCGCTGCTAGCAATTGTTTGAGGCCTAAGATACCTCAACAACTACTAGTTTTGGAAGGCCCTCTAATCCATCTTTTCATTGAACTTCGGTTCTTTGGAAAAGTAGTTTGCTTGCTTGGATCTATAGGACTTTTTTACTGTGTGGAAACTTTTTATTTTTGTTGAGTCTAGACTGCCTTAGGATTGTTTGGTTAAGAATATCATTTTAAACACATACTTTTATCAAATTCTTAGAAGTGGCTACTCTCCCGATCCGCCAGTCACGATGGCAGCGAGGTGAGTCACAAGAAATTGAAGGTCGTGCTAAATTGCAGAGACAAATACAAAGACCACATCCTAATGACTTGGAAACAGAATTGATTTTAAACTCAATTAATATTACTCGAGAAGAACAACATCAAACAAACCCTGAAAATTCATTATCACATCACGAACTGAGTACAGGCATAGTTGATGATATTACTCTAGTTGAAATTGAAACATTGAAAAATCACACAAATGATCATGTAATTCCTCCTTTTATGAGTCTTTTGGAACCAGGTCTACTTACTATCTGTGAGTCACTGGGTGATATCAAACATTTTTTTGAAATTTTGAATGACATGCAAAATTCAACAAGTGACCCTATGGCTTCATCAAGAGCACAAGGGACTACATCGTCGCAACATCAAACAGTTGTTGGAGGTAGAAATACTTCCAATTTGGCCTCTACATCGATCCCAACAGTTAGTATACATGTTAGTAGCACAAGCTCAACCAGCACTTTAGTGCCAATTGGTACAGTTTTGGGTTCCAATCCCGGAAGTACATCCACTTCGTTTGCAGGAATCCCTACTGAAGGGTGTGCCTTACCAAACATTGGTTTTCCATATGGTTCGGCTAATCAAGGTAAACACACACAAGGAGTAAACCAAAATCCTCTTGGTATACCTAACACTTGTCCAAATTTTACTTCTAGGAGCAACCCTTCACCATGGAATGGTAATATTCCTGGCAGAAGCAATGAACCATGGAACATTTATGCCAATTGGGGTTATGCTCCTCATATTAGTGGAAATACCCCGAGGGGTTATCCTCCAACTTATCCTAACACAATTCCTAGGGGCAATCCACCTATCAACCACATTCTACAATGGAGTGGAGGGTTTCAGGGAGTATCCAATCTTCTTGGGGCCCACCTTTGCAAGGAGGAAATCAACCTTGGAACACTTAACAAAACCAAGGAAACAGTCAATGGTTTGGTCATATTCCGGAAAGTAACCAATCTTTTTGGGGCCTACCTCCTCAAGGGGGAAATCCATCAATCCATCATGTTCCACAATGGAGTGGACAACATTTAGGAAGTAACCAGTCTTTTTAGATGCCACCTCCGCAAGGAGGTAGTCAACCTTGGAATGATTTTCAATACCAAGTTCAACCGCCATGGTGTGGTTGGGATCTAGGAAGTAACCAATCTTCTTGGGCCCCACCTCCGCAAGGAGGCAATCCACACATTGGTCATGTTCCAGGAAGTAACCAATCTTATTTGGGTCAGTCTCCGCAAAGGGGCAACCCACCTTGGAATTCTTATCACACCCAAGGACAACATCAATGGAGTGGTCAGGTTCTAGAAAGTAACCAATCTTTTTTGGTCCTAACCACGCAAGGGGGAAATCCAACCATTAACCCCATTCCGCAATGGAGTGATCAGGTTCTAGAAAGTAACCAATATTTTTGGAACCAACCTGTAAGACCTGCGTTTGATCCAGCTAGGCTGCCACATGGACCTCATGCCAATGGTATGATGAATTACGTCAACCAACTTGAACAGATTACCCCACATTTGGGACATGTTTCTATTCACAATTTGAAACCCACGGCTTTCTAAGCAATGCAGGAACCTGCTAATCCTTCCAACAATTCTAACATCCTCATAGTCTCATCCATAGACCTTAGAGGAAAGAAGAAGAAGTACAAGGGTAAGCAAAGTACTAATCCTTCCCAGAATTCTGAAATCCCTATAGTCGAGTCCAAAGACCTTAGGGACAAGAAGAAGAAGTACAAGAGTAAGCACAATGCTAACTCTAGGAAATGTGATGCACCAACTATGCTTCAATGCGGTGGGCAACAACAACCCACTATTTTGACACCGGTACCCCCTCCAGGGGGCAACCAGCCAACCCCCCTGCAAGGGGGCAATGATCCTAATGCCAATGTCTTCATATGTGATCCTAAGGTGAACATTCAAACAAGACTTTATTCTTATTATGTGTCTCCTAGTACATCGGATCAATTAGAATCACAGCCAAGTGGTTCTCTCTACATTGAGAAGCCAGCCATAGACTTAGTACCACACCCACACAAAGGTGTTCTACGTAGAACAATGCATAATCCTAACATGTGAGCTGCTCAGAACGGTAATGTTCTTGAGGACCTAGCTCAAGTACCACGTGCCATGTTGGCCTTGGAGGTATTGCAATGTCGTCCTGCGCATGGAAAGGAACTATTGTATACAATTGGCGTTGTTGATCCATCCAATGCGATTTTGATCACATCATACATAGATCATTCAATATGTAGGATCCTTTCCGAAGTTGATTTTCGTATTAAAGTAATGACTTATAGTAAGAACATCTGTATAACCATAGTGGATGAAAGGACCTCAGCTTGTGTAATGTCAATTAAATGTTGGCAAGCATTTAGATCACCCCCATCTGTCGTAGAAGTTTCATACCAAGCTACTCAAATAGCTTCGGCAGATTCAGATCAAAATCTTCCCTTGATGGAGGAATATGATTCGGTTACCTGGCCCATTTGGGCTGTGAGATCTCCCAGGTCACATGATTTCTTGGATTACATTTTATCATCAGATGAAGATATCCCTGAATTTGTAAACATTCGGTTGCACCCACCTATGGACATATTTTGTGGGGCCACTGGGAGCATAATTGGATTAAATCTACCCAAGTATAGGAACATGATTTGCATGTTCTTCGATCTGATCTGGTATATTTGGAATCTTTCATATAGGTTTAGGCTATCCCTTTGTGAATATGCATTTGAACCTTTTGCAACCCAAACTTGACATAGGGTCGAACCTGTTGGAAATTGGTGGGTCAGCCCTTCATATATGTATTTTCCACCATTCCGACAAAAGAGCCTACCGAACATGGGACACCCTATTCAGCACCCTATTGCCATTTTGGTGCCTATGCTGAGTTATTTTCATAGGCCCGGGAGCCCTATTAGTCCCGTCATGACTTGGAGTTTGAGACCACATATTTCTCTTTCATACATTTCTGACCATATCCTGATGGCCTCCCAATTTTTTGTCATTTTACATAAGCATGTGTTAAAATATCCACTTGAAAATCGGTGCAAACTGCTTCGTTGCTTATTGCTTATGTTGCGTATTTGCCTTTGTAGTCACTTTTTGTTACAAGATGCCTATAAGCCATTGCTTATGTATATTTGACCCATACCCATGGAGGAAGCATCTGTAAGAGTGTACATAGCTAGCTCAGCCCTTGTTTGAAATATGGATCTTTTCCTTGGCCTGACCCATGCCCTTGAAATTTAGGAGCATGCCCTTGAGACACTCGTTTCCTCTAATGTATCATAGCATGCTTTATTCTTTTTTCAAGGAGATAAATGAAAAAGGTTAAAAAAATTAGAAAACACAAAAATCCAAAAACAAGGGAGAATTGAATCATTTCATATTATATCATTGAAGAAAACGGCAATAGTCATTCCTCGTTTCCCTTGAACACGACACATAATTTGGTATCCGCCGTCAGTACACCATCTACATTTTCTTTAGGAAACTGTACCAGTATTTTGAATAGATCTCCACCGATCGGTTATCCTTCCCATCACCAATGGAGCTTTCATTAATGCATCTGGCATTGTAGGATTTCATTACGGTCGGTTACTCAAAGTCCTATGTTGCCAAGTGTCCATTCTGCGTCGTTTTATGTGTTCAAAGGAAGTTCAAAATATGTCAGCCATTCCTCAAATATTCCTGACCAATCATGTCGGCCTTCCTTGTGTTAGTATACAGTGTTGGATCTCGCAGTTCTACCAAATTATATCATACTATTGATCTTTGTTTCGTATCGGCTGATGTGGGATGCATTAATGCCCTCCTTCCGATGGATCTATTCCTATCAACACCAAATCATCATCTAGGACATGGATCTAGAAACCCAAGAGTACCTTGGATCTTGTAGTCATTAGTGACAGGTTTCCTCACAAATGACAGTGGGTATACATCAATGACCCCTGATTGTTTGATTCTACAAGTGTTCGACTTCAGAACATCTATTCACACTTGTTATTTTGTACTCAATACCTTAGAGTCCATCATCATTATCAGTGGGTCTCTTCGCATCGGTTAACGGTATACATCAATGACCAGTAATCAGATGGTGTTTTATTATGCTCGACATCAGTTCATTTATTCGCATGATATAAACTCGTACTATTGTCAGTTTGTATTGAAGACCTTGGGAAAAACAGTTGTATCACTCATCGATGCACTACCCGAGTTGCGCAAGATTAGACTACCATGTCAGAAGTTCAATAAAGACCTTTTTCTTGCACTCATCAAAGTGCATGCTTACATTTCTAAAAAATTTACTTTTGACATGGATCCACTGTGTATTGTTCATGGCCATGCTTGTTTACTGGTGAGCATGGGTATGCCCACCTCAGGAAGATATTATATATTTGAGAAATTTCTATGTTTGACTTGCAGATGTTATCCTGAATCCTGCACCCGTGATCTTATCCTTTCCTCATCCTTGCTTTGATCAATAAAGAGTATCAATCTGAAGAGTATCAATTTTTGTAATGTATTTCGGCTCTTAGCTCTGCTTCGGACCTCACACATTAGGGGGCATCTGTTAACATTCAAATTAACACCCTTAACTAAGTGAGAAGAAGAAGCATATTTTACTATGTGCCCGCAACATGAAGACAAAGACAAGTACACAAGAGAACAAGTCCTCTCTCATCTAATCACTACATCCACAATCAGAAAGATTGAGTGAAGAAAGAGGAAGATTATGAAGACAAAGTTCAGTGATTGAACTACTCATTAAAAGCTCAAGTCTAAGCTCCACTAGTCAAATAGTGAGAAGAAATGCACAAAAGTGCATTAATTGTACTTGAATATGCTAAAGTTGTGACAAAAGGCTAAAAATACTATGGAAAGTGGGTTTTTGAGCGAAAAGAATAAAAAAACATGAAAAGGGATAATCCCATATTGAAAGAGAAACTTGAGAGCACACTTCCCAATGCTATAAAACAAAGGCATTTGGGGCATAGTAAGGAGGAAAAGGAAGAGTAAAGGCATTTTGGAGAGAATCTGAAGGTTGGAAAGCTCAACTTCTTCATCAAAAGCAAGGGTGGATAAAGGATAGCTCATGGCAAAGGAAGAAGGATGCATCTCAAGCTTCAAGGTAGATATGTACTTTCTTCTCTAGCTTAATATGAAATTATTCAAGTTTCTTTCCATATGAGATGTGTTTATGATGGCTTTAGATCTTGAGAAATGTTTGATAGTTGATTAAAGATCTTAGGAAATTTGTATTAATTGTTTCATACCTGAGATTGGAACTCACCATTCCATAGTAAGATAGCTTGTTTAATGTAGATCTAACCCTACCTTTAAAGCTATTATCATTTAACAAAAAATCCAATAGGTGATATAGAAAAGACATGTAGATACACTTCCATATGCTCCTTTTTTGAAATGTCGGAAGCCAAAATATCTATGTCTCATCCCAAATTACTATCCCATCTCCTTCGATTGAGTCAACTCATATTTCTAGTGAGCCAAATTATGATATCAATAACACCCAAAACATATATACTAGGAGATCCAAAAAGTTGTACGAGTTAAGAGGGAAAATGTCTAATTACACACCAAGGTTGGATCAATTGTTGGAGGGTAGCATTGAGTTATCTCTTCTTATCCATCTGTAGAGTAAAATCCAAACTTGTTACAATCGCACTTTGTATGGCAATTGGATGTCTTCTTTGTCCATGCCTAATCTTGTGATTGAATTCTCCTTTTGTGGTAATAATTATACAATTCCCAATTCCAAAATAGATGTTTCAAATCTAATTGGGATGTTTATCCTTTCACATGTATTTTTTCCTCCCAAATATTCAATAACATTTATGGCATTTGTGATCATTTTATCGTCGATCTAATTTATCGAATATTGTCAAATACAAACATAACATTTCCATGTATAGTATGTGCATGAATTCTATGCTTATGGAAACCTTAACAAGAAGAACCTATTGTATATCGATGCTTGTCCATCCAATCATGGGAGCATTATGGGGTTCGTAAATATCTATACGTGCTCATTATTTAGTTAAATTTTTTCATTTGATGAACACTCCAATGACAAGGAGTTATTTATTAAAAGGAAAGCATCCACATTTGTTGTTGTATATGCAATATGTAGCATGTCTCCTAGTGACGACTTGTTGATAAAATAACTTTCGTAGACCACCAACTAATCATAAAATACACCTTGCATTGGGATTACCTTTATACATCCCCCTAGGGTGTAAGAAAATATCATCGATCGATTGTATTTTATATTTTCAAAGGAATTAATGTAAACATATTGATTAATTTAATATTTTCTTTTATAAATTGATTGGTTGCAGTTGTATTATAGGAAAAAAATTCCCATGCTTCTAATAATTGTTTGGTATAATGTCTGAAAAACTAAATGCATTGTGTTAACTAATATCATTGATATAATATTCAATGTTTTTTTAATTAGGATTCTGACAATGAGCAACCTATCCATCATATTCCTTTGCACCCCACTTCGATGTCAAATTAACAAAATGATACTACATGAGAAGAGCTAGGATATGAAGCATACCAAGCATGGTTGAATCAACCACCTATTCAATTTGCACTACGTCCCGTGTCACCAATTCAAAATCTCTACAATAACGCTAGTTCTTCACATGTTGGCAATGAAGGAAATGAAATATACATTGGAACGAATGTTTTTTACAGGATACAGGTTCCATGGAGGGAATATTGTTAAATGCATTTCAACAAGATGAGCTAGGTGATGATGCTCATATCACTGATACCTTCTTCACAATATTGAAATTTGCTCCACCGCCCCTCTCTTTGGACATGGACCAAAGTCAACCCAACTAGGGACAATAATGTTATTGTACAACTTGAAAGAAATGTATGGCATGTCAAACGCGTGTTTCTCGACACTTTTGAGGTACTAACTTTTAAGTCTCCTATATTTTGAGGAATCCTTTCACGTAGTAGACTTTGATAATTGTTGATTTTGTAAATGCTTGATGATAGTGTACATTTATATTGCCCACTAATTGTAGGTTATTCAAAGATAAGGTACTTCTGAGTGATAATGTCTTGCCTAGGAAATGCGAATAGGCAAAGAAAATGTTGAAAAGGTTTGGTATTGAGTACATATAACATCATGCATGTCTAAATGATTGTATTTTATATAGTCCTCCTTGTAAAATATTGAGGCACATGCTTTTAATCCCAAGGATT
Organism: Larix kaempferi; assembly: GCA_027924585.1. NCBI lineage: Eukaryota > Viridiplantae > Streptophyta > Pinopsida > Pinales > Pinaceae > Larix > Larix kaempferi. The sequence continues at coordinate 21,822,625 of BSBM01000858.1, forward strand.
CAAAGGCTTTTTCACTGTGAAAAATTAGTCATGTTGCAAGGTTGGAATTCCTCGCATAGAATTGAGTGAGTAGTTATGCAAATCCGAATAGATTCATTGGACATGAAGCATATAGTGTTAGAAAAACAAGATCGCAGAGTAATAACAATAAACAAGATGCAAATATAAATCACATAAACATAAAAAAAAAGAGACAGCAATATAACGTGGTTCACCCAATTTGGGATACATCTACGGAGAAATTTCCAGTCCTTTTATTATTATACCATCCAGTAAATGAAGGGATTTTACCTGCAGCTCATCCGCTGCAACTTCCTCTTCAATCTCTCTCAGTCTCTCTCACACAATCAGAGGTATTTTCAATGCTACAATACATTACATAGTCGTATTACAATGTCTTCCTTTTAAAGGGGAATTACCATGGGAAATACTACGAGCTACCCAAAACCATGGGCCTGTAATTTGTTGGCCAACAAAATAACCCATAAAATTTATTTTGGGGACTTCACCCCCAAAACCCCGTGGGGGGGTGATGCCCCCCCCACACACCCCCACTGAGGTGAGTGTATATTCCACCTACATATCATATAAAACTAGGGTACAAACACGACTGGACAATAACATCTATGAATCAGGAAGATCAGGCTCCACAACCAACAATCTCCCACTTGGAGAGGGATCACAACAAATCCACCGCTGCTAGACTATGCTCTGAACCTTGGATCTAGAAAATTTCTCATCTTCACCTTCATGCTAGAAGGCCAACTGAAACCGAACAGGAACTCATTTTCTCTCTAGTTACTACCTTAGTCAACATTTTTGAAGGATTCTGGCTAGTGTATATCTTTTCTAGCTTCAACAATTCATCTTCTAGAACAGACCGTATGAAATGGTACTTCAACTGTATATGTTTAGTCTTAGAATGGAAGGTTGAGTTCTTTTCAAGATGAATGGCACTCTGACTATCACTATATAACCTGTTATCCTCCTGCTTCTTACCAAATTCCTCCATGAACCTCTGCAACCAAATCATCTATTTACTAGCCTTTGTAGACGCAACAGACTCTGCTTCCGTTTTTTAAAGTGAAACAACCTTTTGCAGCTTTGAAATCCAAATTACTATTGTTCCACCTACAATAAACACATACCCTGTGGTGCTCCTCCTGTTGTCTTTATCACTTGCCATATCTGCATCAACATATCCCTATAGAACAGTGTTTGAACCTCCAAAACATAATCCATGAGTGGTAGTACCTCTCAAATACCTAAGAATCCATTGTAATGCATTCCAATGTTCTTTACCTGGATTTTTCATATACTTGCTCACAACTCCCACTGCATGTGCAATATCTGGTCTTGTGCACACCATGGCATACATCAAGATGCCAACTGTTGATGAATAGGGAACCCTGGACAGGTAATCTATCTCTTCCTATGTCTTGGGACACCTCTCCTTACTTAGTTTGAAATGGTTTTCCAAAGGTGTACTAATTGGTTTTTCATTTTGCATTCTAAACCTCTCCAACACCTTTTGTATGTACTCACCTTGAGACAATGTCAATTTGCGATTTTTCCTGTCTCTTGTTATTCTCATACCAAAGATTTGCTTTGCAGCACCCAAATCCTTCATAAAAAATGAATTAGCTAACTTCCTTTTGAGAACATTTATATATTGTATGTTAGAACCTGCAACAAGCATGCCATCCACATACAATAACAAGATAATATATCTTCCATTATCTAGCCTCTTGAAATAAACATAGTGGTCAGAATGACATCTACTATAACCTTGTTTTGTCATAAACCTGTCGAATTTCAAATACCACTACCTTGGAGCTTGCTTCAGGCCATACAATCTTTTCTTCAATCTGGATACCACATTCTCCTTCCCTTTGACCTCATACCCCTGTGGCTTCTACATATAAATCTCTTCCTCCAAATCCCCATGGAGAAAGGTTTTTTTTACATCTAGTTGTTCAAGATGCAAATCTTCTACCGCCACTAGACTTAAAATAGTTCTAATTGAAGTCATTTTAACAATAGGAGAAAATATTTCATCAAAATATATACCTTTCTTCTGTGCAAACCCCTTTACAACAAGTATGTCCTTGTACCACTTCTTTCCTCCATATTCTTCCTTCAATCTGTAAACCCATTTATTCTGCAATGCTCTTTTACCTACAGGAAATTGAACCAAATCCCAAGTATGGTTTCTTACCAATCATTCCATCTCCTCATTCATGCCTTGCTCCCACGTCTTTCTAGTTTCCACCTGCATTACTTCTTCATAACATTCTGGTTCACCAGAATCAGTCATCAATAAATAATACATTGAAGGAGAGTATCGTTCAGGAGGTATACTTAACCTGGTAGATATTCTAACACTTGCAGGAGTTTGAGGTACTTGTTGTTGTTCTTGATTTTCTGGCACCTTTGGAACTTCATTTTCTTTTATTTCATCAAGCACTATGTACTATGTGTTTTCATTTTCCTGTTTCTTTCCCTGCAACTGATATTTATACATTACCTTTTCATTAAATACCACATATCTACTCCTAATGATGTTGTTACTTTCATAATCCCATAAACGATAACCAAAATCATCAACCCCATATCCAATAAAGGTATATTTTTTGAATTTAGCCTCAAGATTTGTTCTATTTTCTTTATCAATATGGACAAATGCTTCACAACCAAAAGTTCTCAGAAATGAGTAGTTTACCTTTTTACCTGTCCATGCCTCCTCTGGAATCTCGCCATCCAAAGCACTTGAAGGCCCTCTATTTATTAAGTAAACAGTAGTATAAACAACATCTTCCCAAAACTGTAAGGGCAACCCTGCATGCAATCTCATACACCTTGCACGCTCCATGATCGTTCTGTTCATCCTTTCTGACACACCATTTTCTTGTGGTGTTCCTGGGACTATCTTCTCTCTACAAATCCCATGGTATGAACAGTAACTAGCAAACTCCTTGCCGCAATATTCACCTCCATTATCAGATCTGAGACACTTCAACCTTTTTCTTGTCTCATTATCAACTAAAGCTTTCCATATATTAAAAGTAGAAAACACATCATATTTCTTTCTAATGCAATAAACCCAAGTTTTCCTACTTACATCATCAATAAATATAACATAATAACGTGAGCCACCAAGAGATTGTACCTAATCTGGTCCCTATACATCTGTATGCTCAAGCTCTAACTTTTCATTCTTCTTTTGTTTCCCAACCCTGAGAAATATGACTCTCTTATGTTTTCCATAAACACAGTTCTCACAGAATTCCAAACTTACCTGCTTCAAATCTGGCAGCAACTTCCTTGAGGGGAGAATCTACATCCCCTTCTCACTCATGTGGCCAAGCCTATGATGCCACAATGTTGTATATATTCCTTGGAAGCTAAAGATATAGAACAGTCAGTATTATGAGGACATAAATACAACGTACCTATCCTGTCTCATTTTGCTATCACCACCGATCCTTTAGTGATCTTCCACCACATTTATCCAAACGTAGATAAACAATCACCATATCCCAACTGCCATGTTGAGATCAGATTTATTTTTATTGCTGGAATATGCCTTGCATCTTTCAACATCCATTCAGTTCCATTCTTTAATTTTATCCATACCTTACCCATTCCAACAATTTTACATGGCTCATCATCACCCAATAAAACATGTCCAAAATCGCCTGGAACATAATCATGAAAGAATTTCCTATGGGGTGTAGCATGACATGAATCCCCTGAATCTCCTACCCAGGAATCACTAGTATTATCTAATGAAAGAACCAAAGCATCTTGCAACAAATCACCTGCTACATTTGCTTCATGAGTAGTCTCCCGATGTCCATTTGCTTTCTTCTTTAGAGATCTGCAATCTTTCTTCATATGTCCTTTATTTCCACATTTCCAACACTCTATCTTTCCCAATACAGAGTTGGATCTTCCCTTCCTCGACTTGTTGTGATTACGTGGGATCTTCCTCTCTCCCTTGTCTTCCGCTACTCTCCATGGTCAATGCATTACTAGATGTCTCACCTGTGCTTTTCCTTCACATTTCCTCACTAAGAATAACACCAACAACATCATCAAATTTCAAAGTGTTTGAACCAAAGACATAGTTACTTACAGCCATGACCAAGCCGTTCCAACATTCTGGTAATGAACACAAGATTAGAAGAGCTCTAACCTCATCATCAAAGTTCACTTTTACAGAACTTAGCTAATTTGTAATCGTATTAAATTCATTTAAATCATCAGCAACAAATCCACCTTCTGACATCTTCATATTAAACAAATGCTTTATTAGAAATACCTTGTTGGAGGCCGAGGGTTTTTCATACAGATTACCCAATGCGCTCATTAGACCCTTCGTTGTCTTTTCTTTTGAAATATTGAAAGCCACCGATGAAGCCAGGCACAGTCGTATTGTTCCCAGTGCCTTTTTGTCAAGAACCTCCCATTCTTCGTCCTTCATAGTCGCCGAATGTTTTTATTTTCCTCCCAATGGTAGGAATAGATCCTTCTGGTACACATAGTCCTCCATTTGCATCTTCCATAACTGGTAGTTTTGGCCGTTAAATTTCTCGACCTTAAACTTTTCTTCTTCCACCATTGCTCCCACTTGAACCAGGAACCCTTCTTTCCTGCGATTTTATATGCCAAATAGACCTTTGGCTCTAATACCAATTGTTAGAAAAACAGGATCGCATAGCAATAACAATAAACAAGATGCAAATATAAATCACATAAACACAATACAAGAGAGACACCAATATAACGTGGTTCACCCAATCTGGGCTACGTCCACATAGAAATTGCCAGTCCTTTTATTATTATGCCATCCAGCAAATGAAGGGATGCAACCTGCAGCACATCCGCTGCAACTTCCTCTTCAATCTCTCTCAGTCTCTCTCACACAATCAGAGATATTTTCAATGCTATAATACATTACACAGTCGTATTACAATGTCTTCCTTTTAAAGGGGAATTACCATGGGAAAATACTACGGAATACCCAAAACCATGAGCCCGTAGTCTGTTGGCCGACAAAACAACCCATAAATTTTTTTTCGGGGGCCCACTGGCCCCCGGACCCCCATGGGGGGGCGATTCCCCCCACACACCCCCGGTGGGGTGTGTGTACAGTCCACATGTATATCATATAAAACTAAGGTACAAACACGGTTGAACAATAACATCTCTGAATCAGGAAGATCAGGCTCCACAACCAACATATAGAGGATAAATGGGGCAATAAATTCAAGAATGAAGTATAGAGCCTTCAATTGAGCATACCCATAGATGGAGTTAACATGTATTCCCTCCAGAACACCAACTATTTTGTTTCGCTAGTAGTAGTGATCTATAACAATATCCGCCCATGGTTGACCATCAAGAATGGACATCCTGTGTTGGCTCTTATAGTCCCTAGTAGAAGACAAGTGAAGAATATGAGTGTCTACCTACAATCATTGATCGATGAATTGAAGCAATTATTGGAAGGGATACATGTATATGATGTTTCAATATCCATCCCAAGGGAGAGGTATTTTACGTTGTATGGCATATGTGTGTCCACCACACATGATTATCCAATATTAGGAGTTTACTCTAGTAAACACAATGATTATTTTGTTTCAATTTGTAGCATTATTCGGCATTGTTAATTGATGAAACTACCTTTTTCAACACTAATGTACCATTGTGCTCTATATATACAATAACATCATAGGTCTTCTAACAAGAAGGTATGATGGATGTAAATGTTGTGGAACTTTTATAAAGGCTAGCAAGTCTATCCACCTATGAAAGTCGATGTATGATTGCTTGAGGGTATTCCTCCTAGAAGACCACCCTTATAGAAGATTAGCATCTGCTTTCAAAGGAAAACCATAGAGAACCCAAAGTCCTTAAATAAAGAGACTAGTTGATTGGCTTAGGGCATATGAAATAGAGAAACAGAAGGAAATTGCATAATTGTTTGATTAAAATGGGGAACCTATGTTTGATGATCCCCAATTTTTTTACACCTTTGTGGATAAATGTCCATTGGGATGAAAAGAAAATATATATTTTATCGGATTCCATATTGGAAGCATCTTAAGATTTCCCACTTACTAGATCCCATGCATATATTTAAAAATGTTTCATCTTCTTTATGGGGATATATATCATTGAAAAAAATCAACATGTTGTGTGTTAGAAGAGAACTTATTTTCAAATACTAAAAAGAAACATTCGTCGAGAAAAGAAAGTAGAGGAGAGGTTGGTCCCTCTTAGTCTTTTAAAGAATTGGTGGTGTCCCATGGATTTTGAACAAAGATGATCTTTCACTAGTACAAAATGGGTGATAAGTGACTAAAAAATGACTAAAAATGCGTAAAAAATGACTAAATTTGGTCACGTGACTGTTGGTCATAAATTAGCAGTCACTTATCAACCAATCAAATTGGTCATTTATCACTTGGTCATAAATTGCTTTAATTGCTTCATGCGTTGTTCATATATTTACTCATTTATCTAGTTATTAATTGTCGCTATTTGGTCATTAATTGTTGTTATTTGGTCATTTAGTATTGTTATTTGGTAGTATATTTAATCATTTATTTAGCCATTGATTGATGGTAGTTGATCATTTATTTAGTCATTGATTGATGTTAATTGGTCATTTATTTAGTCATTGATTGTTGTTAATTGGTCATTTATTTAGTCATTGATTGTTGTTAATTGATCATTTATTTAGTCATTGATTGATGCTAACTGGTCATCTAATTAGTCATTGGTTTATGTAGATAGGGCACGGAAAAATCGAACCACCAACCTCCTGCCTGTAAGGAACGTGCTCTTCCATTGAGCTAACACCCTTAAATAGAATAAAAGTTCACACTAAAAATATATCACAAACTCTTACAAACATTAACACACTATGATTTCAACTATAACATAAAACACATCGCAAACTCTTAAAAACCCTAACACACTATCACAAACGGTATCTATATGATATATAAGTGTGGTCTCTATAAGCCAATCGTTTTGATCTTTCAGTTTTTCATACTTTAGAAACTTGGTCAATTTGGATTTGAAAGCATTGAATGCTTGTCGAATTTAAAATCAAAGTATGTTCGGGTGTTTTCAATATAAAATGTTTAGGTGCTCGAGAGCCAAGTTTCAAACAAGTTCCAACCAATGTGATTACTTGACCGAATTTTCCCTATTGGAAATTGTTGCAGTGAGAGAAAGATTCTCCTCCACATACAACATTGGAACAAGTTTTAATTAACTATTTGTGGACCTTCTTTAACTTTGATCAAATTCCACTAATTTTATCAACACTCACACTTTGGGTTAAAAACACAACTTTAATATTTAATGAATACATTGGTAACAAATTTGGTGTTCCACTTTTACCTTTAGAAGATAAATATTAGAATCACCTAAAATGGAGAAAAATGAACTCTACAAAGAAAATTCATGTAAAAAAAATAACTCATTTGTTAAGCACCTATCAACACTAAAGTTATGCGAGAGCCCTGAATCTTTCCAGTACAAGATCAAAATCATAAAATTTGAAGGGGCAAGTTCTAAGACTGCCAATCTAGTCCTAGCAATTAAGAGTGAGTCCCTCAATAGAATTGATTTGGTTTCTGACTACACACTGGCGAAAATCTATGACGGTGCTTCACCTTATCAGCATATTCATTGAAGTGTTCAAAAATATTTCATCGAGGTAGAAGTTACATTGGTAGATATATTCTATGCCTTTCAGGTTCTCAAGAAACAGATGTGGAACTACAATTTCAGCTGAACTACTAAAGTAGGAAATTGTGCCATCTATACTTATGCCTTCTTTTAGAAGAAAGATTCTCTCATTGTAGATGCATTCCCCCTATAAGATCCACTTAAGGAAACCTTTCTTCCACTTAAGGAAGCCTTTCTCAAAATGTCAAAGCAAATAAACAACTTCCTTCCATACTATCAACATTGCAAGGTTTTCCAATTTTTTGGATGTTCTCATAATACAAAGTTTAGGACATCCAAAATCAACAATGAATACATAGCACAAGATGAAATGTCTTATCATGGAAATTCACTAAATTACAATCCTAGACATTTATTTGAACCAATCAATAGAAACCACACTTTGAACATTCTTAGGATACATGGTAGTGAAATTGTTGGATAAGAGATCCCAACATGGCATTTCCATTTTTTTGGAAATTGAAGTTCCAAGTGAATAAGATCGTGACTACAAAAAGAATGCAGCCTCTTCATCTGACAGTAGGCAATAGATGTTAGTTGTAAAAGGAGAGAGAAGCATCAGAACCTACATTATCATGAGCACTTGAGAGAGAAAAATGATTTGAATGTCGTGCCAATGTTCCTGAAATCTCTTCCTTTGGAGTCTCATCTCCTCTCTCTATTTCAATGGCCTCTTGAATTTTCTAAAGTATGCCATGCATTCTTGTTCGCAACAATCTAGATGGCTCAACACTGATAATTGCAACTTCTACAATTTTCCATATAAACTCTATTTTGAAATTACTTCCAAGGTACAAATCAATAATAACATGGAAGTCCCCTTTTCAGATTAAGAATCTTGCCTACAAAATTGTGTACACTAACATATATTAAAAGATGCAAATGTCATTTTCTAGACATAAAACACTTGATTATGATGCCATGAAAAAAGACCGCAACAAAGAAACACCACTAATGATATAATGTACCCTCCCATCAATTTGTTTAATTTCATAGAATTAATAGGATAAGAGATACAAACCTAATGTACTATGCTCCACTCAGCACCATAATATTGATCAGAAACACGTGCTTTCATGTTGAAATTAGTTCCAGTAGTACCACTCCAAAACTATAAACATCATTCTTTTTTGTTAGTTGTTGAGTTGCATGATACCTTCTAGACCAGTGTCTTTATTTAAGTGATCGATATTGTAAACGTAGGAAACAAGATATAACATAAGAAGAACCTGCCATATTTTTAACACATCTCGTTCTTAAGAACAATGAGAAACTAGTAGTTAACTTACTCAGGATCAAGATTGCCCACAGTTTCACAGGCGACACATGAGACATGAGTCATTTCTTCATAAGAAAACTTGGACAATCCAAATTCTGACACCTTTTCCCTCATATGGATATCGAGAAAAATATTATTACTCTTTATATCTCTATGAATTATGCTTGGATTTCAGCCACTATAGAGATATTCAATTCATATAGCATAAGCAGTACTTCTTTATTTAAGCTTTTTGCATAGTTTACTAGATGGTTTCAATATTTTCTAATGAAGATTCCATATATACCCAACAAATAATGTATGTCTAAAAACATAAAAACAAATAGAAATTTAGCATTGGGCATAAGTAATCCCGCCAATTCCTCCATGATATATGTTTAATTTAAATTTTTATTAAACCTGCCGAAGGCAGAGTATATAGCAATCGATTTGCATTCAACTTTTAATTAATTTCCAAATTTTCATTCTAAATTTTTATATAGTTACCTATTGTTTTAGAAATTTTAATTATTAAATTGATTTTAAAACAAATAAAAAATTATATTTTAAATTTTATAAATTATGTAATTCTTATTTTTGATTGGCTATTCTTATTTTTGATTGGCTAATAAGCTTGATTTGACGAATAAACCCTATTGAGATGTGACTTTTCTAAAATTAAAAAATCTAAATTTATAAAAAATCTAAATGAGATACCTATATAGTTTTTGGTATATGTAATAATTGTCTCAGGACACTCAGTCTACAAAGATCGCAACTAATTCTAGCGGACACTGTCATCATTGTCAGAAATAGATTTTGAAAATCTTTTAATCTCTGCCCAACACTTGGATTTGACACATTGTACTTGTCCTTAACTCCTTTGTATATTCATCACTTAGGATAAACACCGTTTAAAGGGTTAGACTTTAACCTATTGTTTGGAGAAACCTTCCCATGGTGATGGGACGTGTCTGCCGTCAATTTCTCAATGTCGGTCTTCGAATTAAGTACCTGGATTTTTTAAGGTCGCTAAACATTGATCAGCTTTGTTAAGATTCTGAAGGTATATTGTTTTAATTTTATGTTATATTTTCATTTTTTTATTGCTTAACTCTATGGTGCAACTAATGAGAATGGGGGGCCATGGATTCCACTTGTAAGGGGGTTGGGGACTAGGAGTTGTTGCTCTCCCTAACATTACTTGTTGGACCATATTTTTGATTATTTTGGTTTATGGATGTACTATTACACCCTCCTTGATGTTTGATGGGACCCTCTTGGCTAGTGTGTTCTCCTTGGCTATTCCAAGCCTCTTGTGATGCTCCTCAAGTGTTAGTGCATCCTCACTGGCTATTTTTAGCCTGCACTCCTTAAAAAAATGTAAATCCCCTCTCTATTTCATCTTTTGCTATCATGGGAAAGGGAATCTCTAATTGTAACCTCCCTCTCATGAATTGAGTAACCCCTAGTAAATTTGAGTTACCTCTCTTGGAATTGGAGTTACTTCCTTGGGAATTCGAATGGCTGTAGAAGGATTGGAAATGGGATCTCTTTCATTCTTCTTCTTTCTCTCTTGAGCTCTCCAGTGTAGTGGAATGCTCTCTTGTTTTGAGAAATACATGATCTCGAGTAGGAGATGCATTGCATTGTTGAATATTGAAGGCCTTGTAATGAGGTTTGAAGACCCTGTAATGGGGATTGAAGATTGATTGTACAGAATAGAACATGAGTCCTTATCCCATTGCTTGTCCCTATCCGAATCTCTGCACATGAAGCCCGACGGTGGATGGTGATGTCCTGAGGGAATCGTGTATTAAAGGGAATCCCATTGCACCAAGTAATGTAGATGGAAGGGAAAGTGTAGATGGAGAAATGTGTAGTTGTGGTTTTTGACAATGTGAAATGGGCGCAACCATGTGAGACTTGTTCCATATGAGACTTGTGGTTTATGAAAATGTTTATGAGCATTTATGGGTTGTGAGACTTGTTCCATTGCATTTGGAGTGACTTTTTTAGTAAGGAATATTTTTCCTTTCATCGAAAAAGGTTTATGTATGACTAAGATATGCTTGTTTTGGTGTGGCAGGGTTTTCTCACGGTGTTGAGAATGGTGTAACCATACCTTCTAGTTCAGATATTTCTGAGCATTTTTGGGTTGTGAGACATATTCCATTGCGTCCAGAATGTCGTTTCTAACAAGGAATACTTTTTGTTTCATTGAAAAATCTTTTCGTATGATTGGGATACAATTTTTTTTGTATGGTAGTGTTCCCAGTGTTGAGATGAGCGCACCATGCCCGTTGGTTTGAGAGTACCTCTCCTGTGGATCTATGGCCTTAGCTCCGGGGTGACTAACATGTTGAAAGATGCATGATCATGGCATGTTTATGGCAGTGTGGAACACTGTCCTATTCAAGCTAGTTGCCCATGATTAAGATGAGTATTTTATTATATGATTGTTTATTGCATTTTTGAAAATATATGTGCTTATAGATCTGATTTGCTTAAGATATTCATCGCTGCAGGTGACAACCATGAGATATGATGTTATATGGATGTAGATGACATCACTCATGTTTGAATTTGTTTATGTTGATATGACTATGGTTATTAGTCAGTGATGAGTATTTTATTATATGTTTATTTACTGCGTTTCTCATGTATATGTGCTCTTGGACCCGGTTTGCTTATGGTTTGAATGGCTGTAGGTGACAACCATGAGATCTGATGTTATTATTGTTTATATCGTTGTATATGGCAGACCTCATATCCAGATTTGTTTATGTTATTATAGCTGTAGGTGGCAGTGAGTAGATCTGGTTTTTAACATTGTTAATATGGTTGATTGTGGCAGCTTATAGATCTGTTTATTTACATTGTTTATGGTGGCTCGTAGACCTGATTATTTTAAAGTTAAATGGCTGTAATAGATCCGATATATCACGCTTGAAATCATGTTAATAACTTACTCATATTTGATTGTATTTTGTGCATGCATTTACCTTGCATAACATGTGAATTGGGGAATGATCTGCATTGTATTCTTGCATTTCATTTTAAAGAAGTCGAATGTTTCATTTTATGGGCTTTTTGGCATGCTGTCCTAGCCTTAGTTACCTTTATTATGCCGTGGATTATCTTGGTTCAGGCTTCCCCTTGGGTTCCTAGGTGTCCTTGGTCTTGGTTTAAGGGTCGGGGACACCACAATTACTTTTCCTCAAAATGGTTGCCCACATGTCTTCCTCAAATCGTGGCTAGATTGGTTCCTCTCTAACTGATTGGGTGGTCCCAGTGCTTTTCAAACAAAATGTTTTCGCAAGCTAAACCTTGACTTGCGCAAACAACCCAACAATTTGAAGCCAGCTCCATGGAAGTTGCTTCAAGAAGTCATCTAGCCTTTTGTCTCTGTAAAACAAAACTCCAAGGAATCTACTAATACCATGCACAACACATCTCACCCATCTCATCCAACAATGCCCTTGAACCCAAGGCGAGATTCCTATCCAACATATTAGGTGAGCATGCCCAAGTTGTTGCACCGAGAGGAGCGAGGTGCTCTACAACCCAGTATGGGGGAGATCAACGTAGTGTTACATTACCAAAAATTAAAAAGTAATTAAAAAACTCATGTCGGCCCATAAAATAAAAATTAAAACCAAATGAAAAGGTATTAAAAAATCCATGTCCACTCATAAAATACAAAATATTTTTTTGTGTAAAAAAGATTATGATTAAAAAAAATTACACATGAAGAAATTGAATCTCTCTCAATGCTTGATAGATCGGATTTAAGATAGATTTATGCTAGTTATTAAGAATCGGCTAAAACAATAGTCAAAAGCAAGTAGTACGACCTATTATTTAACCATGCAAATACATGACAAAGTTGGTTCTATCATACATTGGCTAAAACTATGACAAGGCAAAAACATCCATCTTGAAACCCACAAAACCATTATCTTGTATGGTCTCCCATGGTCTACTTACAAAAGGCATGCACCTTAATTCATTTACACACTCATCCAAGTTTTAGTTATGCTCTCCACAAATGTTCACAAAGTTGATTCGAGTCGACTCTTCTTACATGCAACTTCAATCAACGAATTGTATTCCATGAGAATGATAATTACATATCATCTCTTTGGCATTCCTCTCACCAGTTTTGGCGTAAGCTAGCTTTTTATATCTAGTTGATTATGTCCTGCTCAACATTAAGACTGCCCCAACTCATTAAGACTGCCCCAACTCGAGAGGTTTATTTACCTAGCGACGCAGTTCATGGTTGGGCACGTGGGGTTCCTCTCACTTACCAAAAAAAAGAATACGCTTACTTCTGACATTTTTAAGGTCGAGGCGTTGGCATTAGGAAAGCAAAGTTCTTGTGGGGTGGGATCGTGGGAAAACGTTTCGGTAGTAATAGTACAGTTCAGTACGTTGCCTTTGATAAGTGAAAAGTCCATTTTGTTGAAAGCAAATCTCAAAGCGGCGTTGCTACTTGCTACTTGCTAGTTGTTTGTTTAAATTTTTCTTTTGCGACGTAAGCAGCACGCTCGGTGGCATGTGGCAATAATAGCGCAATCATGGCTTCACCACGTGGCAATTTCAAATTGAAATTAAAAAGAAATAGGGAGGGCGATGAACGGAGGGCGTGTTCTCGGCATATTCACTTTCCAAATTGACGGCTGATTTCGCATGGATGGATGGCGTGAAACATGGAAATACGAAGGCTTTGAACACGAATACGAAATTCGGTGGTGGAGGGGAGGGCCCTGCAATTCTTGCGGAGTCAAAACACCTAATGGCTGCCATTTCACCGTTGTCCTGGAAAAGCTAAACTCACAGGATTTGAACACGAATTCGAAATTCGGTGGTGGAGGGGAGGGCCCTGCAATTCTTGCGGAGTCAAAACACCTAATGGCTGCCATTTCACCGTTGTCCTGGAAAAGCTAAACTCACAGGATTTGAACACGAATTCGAAATTCGGTGGTGGAGGGGAGGGCCCTGCAATTCTTGCGGAGTCAAAACACCTAATGGCTGCCATTTCACCGTTGTCCTGGAAAAGCTAAACTCACAGGATTCGATCTATGGATGGAAAATCCGAATGGTATACTTTACTCTGGAGAAACTTACGGTTTCCTGAGCGGCGTACTCGTTTTTCGCTTCACGGCGATCGCTTTAGCTTAGGCGCGCCAAGGCTTCACTGCACGAAGACTGAATGATTCAAGTTTAAAGGTACGGTGAAAACTGTCCATGTATCTGCATTCTTTATTATAGGATTACGATCTAAACATAGATTGTCCAAAATTTGTTCTACAATCGTTCCATTTGTCATACAATGGCTTCTCAAGAAGAATCTTTGCACAAATTTATGGCTGGGAGTAGTAGTGATCTGGTATGGTGTGCAGTAAATTCGATGATATTAGGGGATTATTCATCTCTACTTCCTATATTTTAATAGTGACTGTTTTCTTGCTCGTCTTGCTGCAATTCAGTGCCACTTAAAGATGAAGAACATGTGAGACATGACCAATTTTGTCGGAAGCGTCAACATTATAGACTGTTTAATCCGTTCAGCTCCGTGAGAGTTTCAGCATGAATCGTGTATCTCATATACGGCTTGTACGGTCTTTGCTTTGTAAGTATGAATGGCGAAATTTAGGCAGGTGTTCGTGAGATTCGTGGAACGTTTAAAAGTTAAAGTCTTATTAAACATTATGGATCTCGGAGAATTACTGCAAAAATTCTGGAATTAACATTTACTCTTTGTCAATTTCTGCAGTTTCCGACGGCTTCAAGCAAAACTTTGAAGTATTAGACGGTATTTGCTATGTTTTAGATATTTCTGTTCGGATATTTGGTTCAAATTTAAATTACTCGACTCTCGGCATTTTCCTGCAGAAATATTCAGACTGGCTTTGGAAACGATGTCGGCATAAAATATAGTGTATTCGGCAAATTTTCAACTGCAATTTTGGATGGCAAAGAATTTGAAATTATTCCTAGCAGACGGCCGGGTTTTTCTAGATTCCGTGTATGACTCCGTGTATGAACCGTCAACCGACATAATGTATATGCAGTGTACCGACAGTGTATTTTGCGCGTAAGTGTTTTTTCGGGTTGATTTGCGATGAATCTAGCGGTCAAGCACTTCTGGAGCGGAACCTTAGCCACAAGTGGTTTAATATATATATTATAGACGTTTCTCGACTTTCGACTAATCCTGCAGAATGCATTGCCTCAGGCCTCGATTAGCCTTTGTTGATTCTTTGCACATTCCCGACTAGCCTTTGTGGATTCTTTGCACATTTCCCGTCACTAAAAAGCTCTTTCATCGAGGTTTTTACAGCCTGTATGTCTATTTTAATGTCTCTATGACTTGCGTCATATGATAGGGTACTTTTGCTTGGATTTCAGCCTAGATCCAGGCATTGAGACTGCAAACAGAAATAAGCTTGAATGGAAAGCTTCAAGGCGTTTGTCGGAGTCTCCGAGTTCTCACTATCAAGCTTTTACAAGTCCGGTTTATTTGCGCCGGCGTGGCAACTCACTGCGTTTGTGGGGGTTTTAGCTATTGCCTATGTTATCTTGCAATGGGAAAGAAAGATTTCTCTTCACTGGATGTCAATCAAAGTTGTAGAAAGAGCGGAGCGAAAGCCAAAACCAAAGTTGAGAACCCCGGAGGCTTACCATTCGTGGAACCAAGATTCTGGTTACCGTGGACAGCCTTCCACTTGTTGTGTATGTTTGAAGTCGTTTCTGCCACCACAGTCCCTTGGTCCTGTGGCGATTTCAAATTCTTCGATTCAATCCTGTATTGTTTGTGGCGTGGCCGCACATCTGTCCTGCTCTAAGAAGGCATCCAGAGATTGTAAATGTGTTGCACAGGTTGGTTCTCAGCAGCTGCTGCATCATTGGACTGAAATATGGAATGAAATAGGGGACATTCCTGAAACATCTTATTACTGTACTTATTGTGATGAACCATGCAGTGCTTCGTATATGGGGGCTTCTCCTATCTGGCGTTGTCTGTGGTGTCAGCGTCTGGTTCATATTGAATGTCATACAAAAATGTCGGAAAAATTGGATGATGTTTGTGATTTGGGTTTTTACAAAAGGCTTGTTTTGTCACCACTATGTGTAAAAGATCTGGGTAATAAGTCTGTTACTGGTGGGCTTTTGTGTTCAATTACACAGGGAGCAAATGAATTTGCATCCTCTGTTAAGGGTGAGATCAGAAAAAGACGGCGGAAGAGTAAACGGGGGAATGGTTCTTCACTTCAGAATGCTATGAGCAATGGCATACTGGACATTTGTGGAGACAGTACCGAAGATTCACACCAAGAACTTAACGGAATTACAGGAGCAGAAAAAATATGCTATGCTTGTGGAAATGGAAGAGATCCATGTCAGGACGATGACAATAGCAGAGGAGCAGGAATCAAAGAGGGCCAGGCAAAATGTGCATCAGAAAACCAGAGTAATGGTTTGCAGGGGATGAAACAGCAATATGAATTAGTCAATTTGCCTCCTGATTCTAGGCCACTTTTGGTTTTCATCAACAAAAAGAGTGGTGCTCAACATGGACTTTCACTCAGAAGGCGCTTAAATATTCTTCTAAATCCTATGCAGGTAAGTTTCCAATTTCATGAATGTTATAATTTTTCTAGCAAGGAAACTTATAAATTGATGATATAGTTGAAATTCTGATTATCATGGATATTTTGTGGACCTTATTTTTCAAACCAAAACTGAGCAGTGTTTTGTAGGTTGTTATTTGGACTAAGAAATTGATTGATGGATTTTGGTTGTCCATCTTTAACCATCAGGCTGACTGCGCAAATACTTCCATTCAATTTTGCCTTTGATACACTTGATCCGTAGAAAAGGTCATAATACCATTAATTTGAGCTTAGTCTTTAGGCAGTTCAGCCCTATGGTGTTTAGGCTAACATTGGTAACCTGAGAGTCATTTTAGGAAGGTTTTCTGTCACATACAGATTATCACTTTCCTTGATAAACTTGTATTCTCAATTTACTCAGCTGACCTAAGTACATTTTTGAATGTTACTGGGGCTTTTTTTGTTGTCTCCAGATTATGTAAGCCCGAACTAGAGAGAAGCTTCCATGTTTCTTGTCTTGAGCATTTTAAAAATTGAAGCTGGTAATTTTAGAGAAACTTCCTTATTTCCTTTGAAAGTTGAGAAATGCCCACAAGTCGATACTATTTTGTCATGAATCTTTTGTGCAATGCATATGTTTTTGGGTTAAAAAAGTAGGAGGTCAGCCAAAGACTCTCTAAGGTGTTTTTAAATTCTCTGAAGGTACAGCTTATGTTATGGCATTTCATTGATGTGTTCTGAATCTAAAATCAAAATTTTGTTTCAAAGCAGCTTTTTAGCTTTGATGCACTATGGTCAAATCTAGGAATATTTTTGTGCAAAATTTTTGAAGAGCAGGCAACTACTATTAATACAGATATAGGAAAAAGCTGGTGATTCTTGGAAACTGAAATTTAGGCCAGTTAAATTGAAAATCTATGGAGTACAAGCAAGAAATCTTATTAATCATCTTTCTCCATACTCTTGGAAGTTGGAAGCTTGTAGGAAAATCTCTTTTAGTGCATCCATATGTTACAAATTCAAAACCTTCTCATTTTATAACATTTCTCTCCATTTTTGTAACCATGAGTGGATTAGATTCAGAAAGATGAATAGGAACAGGGTTGACAAAATATAGTTAGGCTGGAAAATTAACTGGTGAGCATGCCTATGAAATCATCTCTCTCTCTCTCAAATCCTCTTCATATATTTTGTAGATTTATTGTTGTGTAGAATTAAATCTTAGATCAATAAGAAGATATCTTGATCTGTAAACTGTCTTGGATATTCCAATGGTTGGTTTGCGAGAACAGATCTTAAACTACTGCTACTATAGTTGAGGTTATGCTTGACTGCACAACTATTCTTTATTTTTATTTTTATTGATAACTGTGACATAAAAAAAAAGCTATTGGAACTGGTATGGAATTGGAACCCAGCTAGAATTGCCCTGTAAACCGGTCTACTAAATAATGCATAAAATATGCAAAATATTTTTTTTCCAAGGAAAATATACAAAATATATATATACACATCAATGTAAATCCAAACCATACAATTCCAAATGTGTATAGTTTGCTTGTTTTAAGGTTTGGGTACTTGGGAGGGACAGAGTGGGGAGGGCTTTTTCTTTTTTCTTTTTCCTTATTTTCTGTCCTGCCTCAAAACTGTCACTGGTCCTGCCAATCTGAATTGGCTATGAACTGACTAAATTGTCTGAACCGGTTGTGAATTGGTTGGTTCACTCTGGTCTTGTTCACTGACTGGTTCAGGGGTTGAAGGGTTTAGACTGGTTCAGACAGGTGGGTTCTGGTCTAGACCAGCAGGTTCTGATAATGCTGCATAGAAGTAGAAATACAATAGAAAAGACAAACAATGGAACACCATGCACAAAATATTTACCCTGTGAAACATAATGTGGAAAAGCCCAACAGGAAATGAAGGATCATGCCATTCTTTTAATCAAATGAGAGTACAAGTCCAAATATAGAGATCTAAGCTTGTTGTTGAGCTATGAGACACTATGGTTTGCTATAGTACCCTGCAAAATGCTCTTTCTCCTCTGTTTTGCTATCTCTCTACAACTCTTGGTGGGTACTTTGCTATGGAGCATGAAATTGCAATAATAGGTGCCCCCTTGCCCTCCTTTTGGCTAGGGTTTTACCACCCTTTATTGGCCCTTCTGATTTGGGTTTTGGATTCTCCCGATGCCTTTAGAAGTCTCTATTGGATTTTCATCTGTTACTAACTCCACATGGATGAATTGATGAGCTGATGTTGTTGCCACACTGACTTGTGGGGAATAATTCGACTGTTACCTTGTCAGGGGCATGGCTTTCAGTATAGACTCTATTTGAGGCAAATGACCCGTCGTTGGAAAGCTATCAACGTGTATAATGTCACCAAGGACCTTGAGAACATTTATGCTAGAGATTAGAGACCACAAACTTCAACTTATTTGACCCCGAACCAAAGGATTTTCAATTCTGGTCCCAAGATCAGATCCAAAGTGCACCCTATAGGTCCTAAATTTTATTTTTCCCATCCTAGAGCATCAATAAAGCAATATAGAAACTATGTAGATCCATTTTGGATCATCCTTCTCCATCTTGGAAGGCTTTTGGTCTCCAAAAGCTTTAATTTTGAAGGAGATGAAATAATTCCTCAACTTTTGCCTTGGAGTATCATTTGGCCTTGGCTGGTAGTTGTCCCTTCAATTCCCTTGCCAAAGATCTTGTTGACTCCTTATGGCTGTTTTCATCTTCTACAAAGTTATTACCTCTAGTAATCTGCTGTGTGGTTAGTGCCAAATCTTCTATGGAAGGTAAGACTTGGTCCTTGTCGTCCTCATCTAGCATGGATGGATTCTAGAGTTTTATGTTCTCCACATGTACTATTGGGTAAATGCACATATAGGGTGGAAGATTGAGTCTGTAAGGATTGTTTCATACCTTCTCCAATATTGCAAAAGGGCCATAGCTTAGGGCCCTGATTATCTTTCCTAGACCTTGTAACCTTTCCTTATGTAAGTGCAACCAAACTCTGTCTCCTACTTTGAAGGTGTTTTCAATTGTGTGCTGATCATGCTTGACCTTATACTATTCATAAGACTTCTTCATCTTCTCTTGAACCTATAGGTGTATCTCCTTCATCTTGTCTATGGACTCTGTCTTCAATGCATTAATTGAGGCAAACAGCCTTACATCAGGATGTCCATATACAAGATCCAATGGTGATGGTGGAAAATAGAAAAACATATTTCAAAAGGGGGACTTACTAGTGGAAGTGTGGCAACCCTGTTATGAGAATGCTATATGTAAACCAAATTTTCATCCTAGGTCCTTGGATGCTTTTGATTGTATCCTCCCAAAAGATGAAGCAAAGTTCTATTCACCTCTTTGTCTATCATCGTGTTGACCTTGCAACTGTTTATACACGCCTTGAAGTCCTCATATTTTTCATACTCCTCTCTGTATGCTTCGTGGATGAATGGCTCCATGTGCATAGTAGTTCCCATCGTTCAAGACAACTTGTCTGTGGTTTCCTTCTTATACTTGATCACTAGATTCACTACTTGATCACCATATGAAATTGTTGTAGAAATCCCATCCATTTAAAATGTCTTGCTTGCTGGAGCTTAGTTCGAGTCTGCAATTATTGTAGATGCTGGTGATTAGTATGGTTAATGGTCTCCTTACATAACAAATAGTGATTCCACTTCGTCACTGTCTACACCAAGGCATAGAGTTCCTTGTCATGTGTAGGTTAATTCAATACTACACATGGAATAGCTCCGAATGATAGTAGATCGACCTCCTTTGCAAGAACACTGCACCCGTAGCATATTCATTGGCATCAGTTTCCACTTCAAATGGTGTTTGCAGGTTATTTAGTGCTAGGGTTGGGCTTGACTAATCTTTTGCTTCAATTCTTCAAATGCTTTCTACTGTTCTTACTCCACTGGAAACTCTTACCATTGGTTGTCATAGCATGAAGTGGAGCTGCCAGAATTGAAAATGATGCCATGAACTTTCTTAGATATTGGGCAGCTCCCACAAAACTCCTAACTTTCGTGACATTAGTAGGAGTGGACCATTTAAAGGTGGTTTCTATCTTTGTAAGATTAATCTTCAACTCACCTCCACCAATCACATGCTATTAGTATACTAGGGATTTTTTATCAAGCTCGCACTTTTTATTGTTTGCTAGCACAGGGTGTTTCCTTGCTGTCTTCAATACTTGCTTCAGATGTACCACATGCTCCTCCCAAGTAGAACTAAAGATCAAAGTGCCATTTGAATATTCTACGACAAACGAATCTATGAATGGACACAACACACCATTAATTGGACACAACACGCTATTCATTGGACACATAAAAGTAGTTGGTGCTTTAGTCAATTCGAAGGGCATTACCAACCTTTTGTACAGACATTGCTTCGTCATGAAGGCCAAGTGTCTTCTTTCTTGATCTGGACTTGATATCCTGATTTCAGATCTACCTTGGTGAAGTACCTCTCATGCTACAACTGATCCAACAAGTCATTAATTCAGGGTAAAGGGTATTGATTCTTGAGAGTGATCTTGTTCAATGCTTTATATTCAATGCATAATCTCCATGTCCCATCCTTGTTTGATACTAAAATAATAGGGGAACTGCATAGTGAGATGCTTGGTCTTATGACTGCTTGCTCCAACAATTATTGCAACTGCTTCTTCACCTCATTTGACTCTAAAATTGTTTTTTTTTATAGACCTTTGTTTGGTAAAGGAGAATCTGACAATAATTGTATCTTGTGCCCCACTTACCTCTAGGGTGGCATGTGTTTTTGCTATTGAAACACTTCTTTGTATGCTTGTAAAAGCTCTTCCAATTGACGCTTTCGTTCTTTCATACACCCTTACAGAGATGCCTTTACACTTGTTACACACTAATGAATGACCCTCGACCTTGCTTTACTAGAAGAGTCACTGAGAGGGAAAGGTTACTCCAGGCTAACCTCAAGTTGCTCAGTGGATGGGATAACCTGCACAAACAATATTTTATGCATGCAAGGAGAAAGATCCTCCTTGCCTTCTTCTCCGGGTGCAACCTATAGGGAGAGAGTCGATACAACATAATCCAAAGTTGATTCCAAACTAGGCTTAATGCTAAAATCAAGCTCCTTCTCTATAAACGTATAGTAAAATCTATACTAACAAAACTATGAAGTAAGATCTTACTCAACTGGGGAGTAGTCTCCCTTCAATGACCATACAAAGAAATAAGAAGCATGTACATTAACAACATAAGATAATGGTTACCTCCACATGAAGATGATAAGCAAGATATGCCACACAATTGACAAGCCACACAACAATTAGCCTCCAAAGCCTTACTTTTATTCACACAAACTTGTTCTCAAAAGAGTATTACAATAAGCTCTATACTTTAACCAACAACAAAAGAGAGAGGGGTGCTTGCTTTTACAGCAAAAGGGAGAGAATGCACCCTCCTTGGGTGTATCATACATGTAGGATGGAGTGCGCCTCCTCTAGGGATAGACTAGAGCTAACCAAGGCCCAATCTCTAGGAGACTTCAAGCCTTCTCTAGAGTGGATTGAGACTAAGCATGCTCTCATGCGCCACCTTTGGAGCAAACTAGGACTGAGAAGGCTCTCATGCGCCACCTCGGAAGTGAATTGAGATTGAGTAGGCCCTCATGTGCCACCTCTAGGGTGAACTGTGTAGAGATGAGGAGTCAATTGAGCTTGACTGGTTTGATATGCAGTGCTCCTACAGTGAACTGGGGCTCTAGGAAAGTGCGCCCTCAAAAGGAATATTCCTTTTCCTTAAATCAAGGAAAATGTCTCAATGACACCATAATTTAGTAAAATATGCCCAGAAAAGGTGTGCATGTCTTCTCATGTGTATCCAAAGGGGTTTAGAAAGTGTATTAAAGTGTTTAACACCCCCCTTACCACATTTTACAACATTATTACACTTTTACCCCCTCCAGGGATTTAAAAAGACATTTTTTAACAAGGAAAAACATGGTGACACACTAATGCATGACATCAGAACCAAGGACTCAGGCACCATCTTGGTGCAGATGCATTAGTGCATCCTCATGGCTTTGGAGGATTGAGTGAAAAACCTAGATAAATTCTTTCTGATCACTAGGATCTAAGTTCATCTAGGTAAAAAAAACACTCCAGAGCAGTACTAAGACAGGTGACCCATTTGGGTTAGACCTTTTACACATATAATAGGATGTCATATCATTTTACAATCATCATCTTTGGACCATGGGCAAAAGAGATGTACAAGATAAACACAAGGACTAGAAGAGTGCTCGATCTGGATCATGGAACTGAGGGTGCCCTAGGTTTTTGTCATCTTCTGTCTGCTAATCATCCTATGCTAACTGTGTGGTAACAGACCCCAAACTGAAGGATTTTCACATCTTGTCTGTTAGTTCAGTTTTCAGGATCCGAATCTCTGACCCAAAGTGCACCTTGTAGGTACCAGAATCCAAATTCCATCTTCCCATTCCAGATTATGAATAAAGAAATATAGCAACTATGTAGATCCATTTTGGATCATATCTTGTCCAAGAGCTGTTGTATTATGCCTAGTTATCTGTTATCCTCCAGAATGCTTCATTTTTGAGACTATCACCTCTTTCAATTATTCTAATTAAAGGCTTAACTTTAGAGGGATGAATTGTTCACTGATGCCTGCCCAATATATCATGATATCAAAGGCATGTAACATTGCTTATCCATTGTTTGGGAGGGTCCTTAGCCAACCACATATCCTGTAAGGACCAACTATGTGTAACTATATATCTGAGTTGTTTTCTGAAGGCTGTTGAAGAGAGCAGTGTGTGGAAAGATAAAAACAATCCATGTATTTTCTTGTTGTCTGTGATTTTTGTGCTTTATAACTGCATAATCAAAATTTTGCTTTATAACTGCATAATCAAAATTTTGTGTGTATGCATTTCACTTTCAAGTGATTGCATAAGTCCTTATTAGGGCATTGGGAGGCAAAGTGCTTGAGAAATTTTCAGCTAGCTCTGATTATTCCTGGAGCCATGAACGGTTTGTAGATCCCCTAAGAGTCAACTAGATGAGACCCTAAGAGATCTACAGCAACTATGTTGACAAGAGAATCTAGAATGTCCTTATGACCAGCTTCTTTACTAGCTCAAGAAGGTGATAACTGTGGATGATAAAGTGGCATGATATTCTCCTGATTATTTCTTTGCAGAGATGTCATGTGTTAGGGCGCAGGCCTCTTAGTACTAGTAGTGGTTAAGGATGGGTAGGAGACGTAGTAGGGCACATTAGCCCAATTGTTTTTCACCATATTCTCCTGATTATTCTCTGCAAATGATGTCATTTGTCAGGCCACATGGCCCAGGAGGCTTAATAGGTCACACTACCCAGATTGTTTTTCATTGACTGATCTAGTTTTATAAGGAAAGACCTTGCTTTACATCTTGTTAACTTTACATGCCTGATCTTGTTAGTCATGCATATGTACATATATCACCATAGTTAAAAGAGAGTTGCAAGTGTGTGCCTGCCTGCCTGTCTGCCTTCCTTTTTGAAAAAGTCAGCTTTTGTAAACTTTGCATTAGCTAATAAAAATAACACAACATATTGAAATATTGCTAAGGCGATATAAAGTAATATAGTGGTATTTGTAATTATCTGTAAACTAACATAAGATAAATGGCATTAAGGAAATGATATGAAATCATGTTATTTGTGTTTGGTGATGAAATGTATTGACGGAGTCTATAATGATGGGAGAAAAACTGGGGCCAATTATTTATTGCAGGTTTCTGTTAGACCAGTGTTATAAACACACACCTCATCTTACAATGTCCTGGCTCTAATATAGCTTATGTAAATAATTTTACTGTGCTTATTCTTCATTATCTTATGATGTAGTCCAAAACATAGGTTAAAATTGCCTTGTGCATTTGCTCATCTCTTTTCCTGTTCTTTACATATTCTTTTGCTGCTAGATTTTACTTGGTGATAATTTGACATTTTCTAGTGTGTGTTGTTGAGTATGCATATTATTAAATGTTTTGTGCCAAAATGAGTGAGGCATTTTGCAAATTAATTGTTATAAAGTTTTTGAGCATGAAAGTGATCTTTTATACATAAGATCTGTAAACATTGTTATTGGTTTTATTGTTACAACCAGGTGTTTGAGCTGAGCTCTAAACAGGGACCTGAGATGGGTTTGGCATTGTTTGACCAAGTGCCACACTTCAGAGTTCTTGTTTGTGGTGGTGATGGTACTGTGGGTTGGGTGCTTGATGCTATCGAGAAGCACAATTATGAATCCCCCCCACCTGTTGCCATACTTCCTATTGGGACCGGAAATGATTTAGCTAGGGTTTTGTCATGGGGAGGAGGCCTTGGTGCAGTAGAGAGACAAGGGGGTTTAAGTATGGTACTGCACCATATTGATCATGCAGCAGTTACTATGCTTGATCGCTGGCGAGTCACAATAAGTGGGGGAAGATCAGAGCAGATTCAGAATGGTGATCAATCATTGAAATCCATGAAAGATTATCAGAACAACGACAATACAGTGAAATTTTTGAACAATTATCTTGGTATGCTTTTGTTCTGTCTACATTTTTTTGTTTCAAGTCTTCAAACTTGATCCAATTTATCCATTTTCCTGAAGTTGATTATAAATATTTTCTTCCTTTTAACAGGAATTGGATGCGATGCAAAGGTTGCATTAGACATTCATATCCTTAGAGAAGAAAGCCCTGAAAAGTTTTATAACCAGGTAATGCTTGTTTAAAGTGTATAAGCAAATGGTTTGATGGATGTTAACATTTTATGTTGTCGAAACCATGCAGGTTACTTGTGAGTTCCAGGTGTTTGCATTAAGGAATTATGTCAAATATTCAAGCAGCACTGTCAAAAAGCTTTAGAGATTTATCTGCTTTGTTATTAGTTAATTACAGCCTTGACATCCATTTTATATGCAGGCGAATGAAAATGGTTTTCTATAGTCGTTGAATTGAGCATGACTTATGATGCATGGCTATTGGAAAATGAAATTTATATCTTAGAATGTTAATTTAGATGTTAAATGCCGAAGAGTTTCTTTGCATCTGTCATGTCCTTGGGTCAGGTTTTGTAAGTTCTTGTTATTTTTTTGCTTCTATTGAGTCAATGACCTCTAAAAAACTCTGCCACTAAATGCTGATCTAGAGCAGGGCATCTGAAAGTAAACAAATGCTCATGTTATTCGTGTGCAAAATGCCTTGTTCAATAATGGCACATTTTGATATGCTTCTTATGCACTATGGTGCCATTTGAGAATTGGGGATTTGTTTCTTTTTGTGGTCATATTTAATTGTTTATTATATTGATTGTTCAATGTTGGGTCTACCAGAGGCACATTTAATGGTGTTGATTAACATTTTGTTCTTATGTCATCTTGGCAAGTATAACTTGCAAGTTGGGTCTTCTCCAAATGGCCGTAGATTTTGACTCCCTTTATTGAAATATTAATAGCAGCCTTTCCTCATGCCTGTTTTGTAAAAGACTGCTTGGAATTGGTGGTATCATACAATGTTAATGCATGACTTTAAAAGAGATAATGATGGCATGTTTTCTGCTTTGGTGGTTTATTGCAAGATAAGAGATTGTTTGTGTTATTTGGTGATTTGGGTATTTTTCCAGGTTGTCAGTCATATAACTGCCACAATTTTACATTACTGCTTTTCTTAGGCAAATGATTTATTCTGCTTGTGATTGCCATTGTTGCAAAATGTGAATGATTATGGGTTAATCAATGTTTTGCATCTGTATTATTCTGCAGTTTCTGAATAAACTTTTGTATGCAAAAGAAGGTGCCAAGGACATTATGGATAGAACATGTGCTGATTTGCCTTGGCAAATTCGACTAGAAGTGGATGGTGTGGATATTGAAGTTCCTGAGGTAGTGCTAAGACATCTACAACTTATCCATCTGAAACCATGTACATATATAGTTTTGATTTTAAGTATATTTTGTAACATTGCAGGATGCAGAAGGTGTCCTTGTAACGAACATTGGGAGCTACATGGGAGGCGTAGATTTGTGGCAGAATGAAGAGGACCATGAGGATGACTTTGATCCACAGGCCATGCATGATAAGGTGCTTGAAGTTGTCTGTATTTGTGGAACGTGGCATCTTGGAAAGCTCCAGGTGATGTTTCAATGTTTTAGAAGTCAAATATGATATTTTCTGCAAGTCTTAACCCCTTCTTTTCTCCATGTTACATGGGTACAATGCCAAAGATAGCATCTTGAATACTCCAGGTGATGTTTCAATTTTAGACTGGTCAAACATAGGTAGAGGTGTTATTATTAATATGCTAGCCAAAGTCCACATGCAGATGTAGTGTTTTTTTTTAAAAACTGAAATGGTTATATTTTGTATTAAAAAGTTGCTATGGCCGCACCGTACATCATAATAAGTATAACACAAACAAAAAGGGGCTTTCGATAAGCCAGTCTTTCAGAAGTTGTCCAAAATTCAAAATTGTTTCCTATAGTTTGAACTGTTCTAACTTTTAGAAAGATATAGCTTAAAGACGTACTGATATAGAATCTAGACCCTAAGAAACCGGCCTAGTATCAAAACTAACTTACAAAACATAGCTAAACCTGGAATCAGAAAAAGACATGCTCACTATGGGCTTCTTACTTGACATTAGCTGGTAACTAGAGCTCTTGGTCCATATGTTCCATTTCCAAATCCCCTAGAGCTCGCTGAATTGTTTCTTCATCTTTTGCAATAACTGGGGCAGACCTAATTGACATCCTTGGATAAGAAACCACAGACTGGGAAAAACTAGATAGGCCCAGGACCAATTGGTAAAGCATGTCACATTTAGCTTCTAGCTTCTCAATTTGCCTTTTATGTTGGGTCATAATCTCTAATAATTCTGCATGTCTAGATTTTCGAGCTTCATTTTGGCTAGAAATTGTTATTCAAATGGAAGATAGCTACTTGATTATCAGCTGGAAGTTGATGATGTCGCCTAAGAGATTGACATAGATCTGAAGTCTCACAAAAAAGCACCGACTGGGGTGGCTATGCTCATCCATACTCCAGTTCTTCCAGGCCAAGAATGAGCTTGAAGGAGCACTGGTCTAGACCTGCAGGGGGCTTCTACTTACCTAGACCTGAATCAACAGCACAGAAGAATCATCAACAGCCTGGCAAAGGAGATCCCAAGCCCAACACAATCTAGAACTCAAACCCAGCACAAAGGAGGGGTTTGGTCCATGACTCCATAGAGTTCTTGATCTCCCCCAAACTCAACACAATCCAAAACAAAACAAACTAGACAAAAATCGAGATTAATCCCACCTCTATTTCCCAAAATTATTCCATATCATTTATGCTACTCCACCATTGTGATTAGTATATGTGAAGGTACCTGAGGGTTGGGGCCCTTAAATACTTGTCTCTTCAATTTCAATGCGCTCCGCCACTTGTCTTTCCTTATGTTCATTGCAATTTAGAGTTTTCACTTGAACTTGACTATCGTTAAATGGTCTATGAGTTATGAGATGAGCGCATAATCTCCCCTTTTATCCTTAATATTCCCACACCGAAATGAGTTGCTTCATTAATTTTCTCTAGTATTTTGCTTCTTCGGCACATGAAAGAAGTTTATTGACTCAAACTTCATTGTTTCCTTTTGTATTATGAGGATAAGCATTGCTAAGTTGCAATGTTGAAGGATGCCACACATGTTTGATGATGATTGTGTTAGGGTCCCACTCTAACTTACTTAGATAGTAGAATAGATTGTTACTTAATATATCGAGGGCCGTGTTTATTAAATAAGGTCCAATGAGTTAGTAGAGTGTGAAATCAATAAATGTAAGTGGCCCCATTAAAGAAGGTCCACTAGTTAGTGGTTGAGGCCTCATTAATGGAGGTCCACTAGTTGGTTAGGGTTTTAGTCAATTAGAAACTATATATAGTAGTAGAATCTATGTAGTTGGTTGCCAAGTGAATATTATTGTATTTGGAGCTTTGCTCATGTTGGAGGTTACCCCATTGAAGAGGCAAGTGAACATTGTGCCCAGTTTGAATATCAATAAAGGTTTGCTTATTGTTGTTATTGTGGTGTTCTTTACCCTTGAAACTTAAAACGACATAGGATATATAGAGGTTATGATGGAATAAACTAGAATTTATAGAGCAGAACAAGAAACATTAGACAATAGAAAGATAAATATGGTAGGAAATAAGCTTTATATTATGAGAATAATGCGGGAAGCAATATTCATAGGCCTCTTGAGGTAGGGCGACCTTTCACTTGAGCAGAACTCCGTTACAATAATTCTCGACATAAACATTCATAGCCTTGTAGCTTTTTAAATAGGCTTCTTAGATCCAAAACCCTAACTATTTGACATGGTCAAATAATGAATAAGTAACAACCTCCTAGTAGGTCTTAATTAATAGAGAGACACTTTTTATATTGTTTGTTGACTACTAACTACTCGGCCTTATTCCTAAGAGATGGCCACATACAACGCATGACTAACTTCGAAAGTAAGGAGGGTTAGGGTAGGACCCTAACAAATTATTTTCAATTCTTGTTCTGTTTACTTGCTTTCCACAACTATATCTCCTTCTGTTTTGCTCTGTTTGTTTGCTTTCCATGACTATATACCCTCTTTTCTCCTTGAATATTCTATTTAAGCTTAATAAGGAACACAACAAGTGGTATCAAAGCACTTTCCTGTGTTGAGACGGATCCTAATTTTATTATTGTTTTTAGGCTAGAGATGTGTTCAAATGTCTGTAAATAACACAAAGATCTATCGTATAGTATGTAAACTTGCAGTTGGGGAAGAATACATGTAGGAAATAAGAGGTGTTACCTAAGTGGGCACCCTTGTGACCTCTGTTGGTACCCCTTCTAGTAGTATTGCTTTAGACAAAACTTTTGTACATCTGGGTATATCGGAATCCCCCTAGGCGCACCCAAAACCAGCCTTACTTAATCACGTCGATCGTCTTGTTGCTATAGTACACTGAGAACAACACTTGGGGAGATCACTCTCGCATACAAAGGAATCAGATAGTACTACTAAGGGTATGGTGTATCCTCCTTAGTTGGTGTCTTGAAAGATTTGGTCGAGTACTTTTGTTGGAAGCCCTTTGGTATATGAAAGAGCTATATCACTTGACACTTGAATGTTCATAGGACCCTGCAAACCTTAGCCTCCTCTTGTAGGTCATGTTTATATAGCATATGTAGCAAAATTCCTACGCTTTTACCTATCTCAAAATAATTTTGTGCAATTCTGATTGCCATGGTGTCACTTTGCAATAAACGTTTTTTGTGGACTCACTAGTACCATTACTTATGACCCCTCTCCATAAATTCTTCTCAAGACACTGATTGTGTTGGGCTAGCCCTTGGATAACTTCTTCGTGGATCTAATGGTCCCATGAAAACCACCTATAGCATGTCAGAAATGGATGGAGTAACGCAAATGGTTGAGTCTCTCTCCCAAAAAATGGAAACCAATATGACTTCCCTCATTGCACAAGTCAACCTTTGTTTTGATCAGATTGCGAAATTGAAGGGAAAGGATGAAGAGGGTGACCATGTCTTTGGTGAAGGCTCCCATAAGGGTAAGCATATTGAGGGTGAGGAAAATCCCACTTATGACTTCTCATTTTTTGACCATTCCCACAATTTGATGCCTCGCTTCCCCAAAGTTGAGCTAAATTAGTTTGATGGTTCAGATCCAATAGGATGGGTTGATCAAATGGAGCACTACTTTTCACTTTCTATTGTAGTAGATGACCTATTGAAAGTGCAAATACATGTCCTCTATCTAGATAGGGAATGTTGGCAGTGGTGGTGATAGTATAAGAAAGCTTGTCTATGGGTCACTGCATTGAGGCTATTTGTGAAATCCCTGTTTATTCTTGTTATCAGAGATACCAATATTTTGGGCCAACTTACCAAATTGCGCCAAATCGACTTGGTAGAAGACTATATTGATTCTTTTGAACCTATGGTAGAGGATGATCTTCTTTATGAGGATCCATGCTATGCAGAATGACTGGGGCATCTTCAATGGCATCTTTTTTAGGATGAGCTTTTTCTTTACAGTTACTAGAAGTTATTTCCTTAGGGTCATCTACAACTTTCATCAACTTTTCTTTCTGACTTGGAATTTTGAGGACGTCAGTTACATGAACGAGAACTTTAGCATTAGTCATCCAACTACCCAAATCAACATTCAAATCATTTTCAACATGAGGAGTTATTACCCTAGGAGTATATTGATTTGTCTTGATTGGTCCAACATTATCTTTCCCCTGGTAAGTAACCCCTTTGAACTTTTTCATCTCCAAAATCTACTCCGGCGTAGGCTTCTCACCTAACAACTTAGTTACATTGTCCTTTTCTTGACTATATTCCCTAGCTTGCTTCCAAGAGTCTTTAGCAATGGGGTGAGTTTGGCCTACAACATTGATGAATTCAGGCTCTCTTGGATATTGCACATAGTTTCTTTTTTCTGGCAAACCGTGTTCATTAATCTGATAGAAGACAGGACAAGTGGACTCCTCATGAAAGTCTTTACATGCCCTACATAAGGGAGGTAGCTCATCTTGGACCATGTTGGCTGTCTCCAACTGATTAGGAGGCCTTTGATATTGGAAAGGTGCTTCCTTTTGATACACTTGGTTCCCTCTGTTTTGAATTTTTTTTGAACTTGGGAAGCTTGTGACCTCTCCATGGCAATTAACTGATTTTGCATGGCATTCATTTGAGCTGTATGATTAGCCATCATGGTTTTCATCATTTATGCCATTTTCTTTCATATGGTATTTAGAAGAGTCCTTATCTTTGTTAAAAATTATAAACTAATAGCAATAGCAGACTGTAAATTTCAAAATGCAGAGATAGCTAAAAATTAGAACAAAAAACACAGTTGTTTACCCTGGGGAAAACCTTTTAAGGTATAAAAACCCCAGCAAAATATCTTCCTTAAATATGAGATGTCTGAGTTTTACAATAGCAGGCTAAACAAGCCTTTTCAATAATTTGAATTGTTACAATGACCAAGAAGAACCCTGTTGACCTGTAGCTGAAGCAGTCTCAATTTTGTTTGACCAAACCTGCATCTGTCACTGTTCACTGATGTCTGCTGTAGTCTTTTTCATGACTGTAGTGATTTGTAGTTATGTTGTAATGGCTGCCAAAAGGTTTGGGACAGACCCTCAGCTGCAATGAACCATGAACCAAAAATCAGCAGTATCTGTAGCATGGAAGAACCCAGCAGTAACCAGCAGAGATAATACACCAGCAGTAAAATGTATAACCCAGTAGTAGAATATACCAGCAGTAACAGTAATGATGATAAACCAGAATATATAACCCAGAAATAATAATGGAGAGAGAACCCAGCAAAAATCGTGGAGAGAACTGTCTTCTAATATCACTGAATTATTTTCAGAGCTGCCAACTAACACCACCGAACTGTCCTAGCTTCAAAATCCACGAGCTGTTCTCTTGATGCATGCGAATTGCTTAGGTAATAATGAGTTTTCCTTTTTTTTTTATATTTATAGTGATAAATCCACACAAAAAAAATAGTGAGGCCGACTTGCACATTTGCATTTAAATCCAAGTTAATTCATGAGCCGACTTGCATTGCTTTGGTCAATAAGTTATGAGGCCGACTTCCTTATTTTGCCAATAACCATTGTATAAATTGATGAGGCCGTCCAGCATTTTATGTTTGTATTTAATAAAATGAATTGAAGTTGTCCCATGTATTTTCATAACATTCATCATTATAATTTGTCTCTCCTCCAATAATGATTTGACCGTAAATAAATAAATAAATACATATTTATTTTTCTCTTCTTTTGGCTGGTGGGTTCATGGACCAATGCTTGGGTTCTCTAATAGATCATCCAGGTGTCCTTCAGGGTCTTCATGTCCACTCCAAGTACATCATCATAGGAAGATATTTAATTGCTTCACTTCACCCATCTGTGGTCAACAGGTCCAAATGGGGAAGTACACCACTTGCCCAGACCCGGTCTAGGGCTTACAGTGAAATCCTGGTAACTGACCAGGTGCCTCCATTCTCCCAGAGAATGGCTCTCAGCCCCAGGCTGAGCTTCCAGTCCCGGACTGGATCAATATCCTGGTAACTGACCAGGTGCCTCCATTCTCCCAGAGAATGGCACTCAGCCCCAGGCTGAGTTCCCAGTCCCAGACTGGGTCAATATCCTGGTAACTGACCAGGTGCCTCCATTCTCCCAGAGAATGGCACTCAACCCCAGGCTGAGTTCCCAGTCCCGGACTGGGTTAATATCCTGGTAACTGACCAGGTGCCTCCATTCTCCCAGAGAATGGCACTCGAAGCTGCTCAGAAAATCAACACTCCCTCTCAACGAGAGGGTCATTCTCTGCAATACCAAGCTTGTCTCGAAAGTGCACAAGCTTTGTCAACGACAGGGGCTTGGTCAATATGTCAGCAATCTGTTCGTCTGTACGAATGTACTGGAGCTTCATGGCACCTCGCTGTACCATATCTCTGATGAAGTGGTACTTCATCTCAATGTGTTTTGACCTGTCGTGAAATACAGGGTTCTCTGAAAGCTTAATGCAACTCTGATTATCGCAATGGATAACAGTTGGTTCAAGCTTTCCACCAAACAGGTCAGAGAGAAGCTTTCTAAGCCAAACTGCTTCTCTGCAGGCATCACTGGCAGCAATATACTCAGCTTCAGCTGTGCTCTGAGCTATGGAACCCTGTTTTCTGCTGGACCATGAGATCATGGCTGATCCCAAACTGAAACAATACCCTGATGTGCTTTTCCGGTCCACAGCACTGCCAGCCCAATCGGAGTCAGCGTATCCAAGTAGCATTACCCCACTGTTGGAGGTATATCTGAGCCCATATGTAATAGTACCTCGCAAATATCTGAGCACATGTTTGGCGGCTATCCAGTGTATGTGCTTTGGTTCGGACATGAACTGACTCAATGCATTCACAGTATAACAGATATCTGGTCTCGTATGCACTAGATACAACAAACATCCAATAAGTTGGCGATACTGAGTAGGATCCACTGCCTGTGAAGAAGTAGCTGAGTCACGTAACTTCTTCAGATTTGATGTCATAGGTACACTCATGGGTTTGCAGTCATGCATCCCAAACCTCTGCAAGATATCAACTGTATACTTTCCTTGAGATAGAAAGATCTCATTGGGATTCTGCCAGACCTCTAAACCAAGGAAATAGTGCATGAGTCCTAGATCTTTCATTTCAAATTCTGAAGTAAGCTCCCTCTTGCACTGAGCTATCAGTTGCTCCTCTCCAATGAGGAACAGATCATCCACATATAAGACTAGGATCAAGACATGGTTCTGAACAACCTTAAAGTAGAGGTTGGGATCGGCAGTGCTCTTGGAGAATCCCAAACTGTGAAGGTAACCATCAATCCTGGCATACCAGACCCTGGGGGCCTGTTTGAGTCCATACAAAGCTTTCTTTAGCTTGCACACATGAGACTGCATTTCATGCGTCACAAAACCTTCAGGTTGCTCAATGTAGACCTCTTCTTCAACTTCTCCATTAAGAAAAGCTGTCTTTACATCCATTTGATGGAGTTTCCATCCAAAAACAGCAGCAAGAGAGATAATAGTTCTGATGGTGGTATACCTGGCAACAGGGGCAAATGTTTCATCATAGTCTATGCCTTCCTTTTGTGAGAAACCTCGTGCCACAAATCTTGCTTTATATTTCTCAATGCTGCCATCAGCAGCATGCTTGATTTTATAAAGCCATTTGGAAGTTACCACAGACTTCCCTTTTGGTCGAGGAACAATTTCCCACACATCATTTTTCATAATGGAATTATATTCTTCTGTCATAGCATCAATCCATACCTGATGAGACTCTGCTTCTTTGAATGTAGAAGGTTCTGCATCAATGAGCTTACTCATAAGACTTGAGTATTTCTGGGGCTTCTTGCTTTCTCTGAATGTCCCAGATGGAGCTTTATGCTTCTCTGCTTCTTGCAATATTTCTCTTGCCCAAGCAGGTCTTCTCTTGGAAGGAGGAGCTTCAAGTAGTTCTTCAGTTGGTCTTTCTGGTTCTGAGTAAGCATGAGGTTCATCTTCTTCCTCCCTCTGATTCTCTGAATGAGGAGAGTCTGGAATGTCAGAAAGAGATCCTTCTGGATCTTTTGGAAGCTCTTTGGAATGGCGGAAAACAGCTTCCTCATGAAATATCACATCTCTGCTGACTTCAATGTACCTTTGACCAGGAACATAGATACGGTAGGCTTTTGAATTTTCACTGTACCCAACAAATGTGCCTTTCTTTCCGGAAGGCTCCAGCTTTAATCTCTTTTCCTTTGGCACATGGATGTAGACTGGAGTGCCAAAGATCCTCATGTGGTCAACTGCAGGTTTCCTTCCTGTAAAGACTTCCTCTGGAGTCTTTTCTCCCAAAATGGCATGAGGACTTCTGTTTTGAATATAGACAGCTGTACTAGTAGCCTCAGCCCATAGAGACAAAGGAAGATCTAGATCACACAACATGGCTTTAGCAGCCTCACAAACTGTTCTGTTCTTCCTTTCTGCCACCCCATTCTGTTGGGGGTTGTAAGGTACAGTTAACTCCCTCTTGATCCCAACTTCTTGGCAAAAATCATCAAAATCATTTGATTCAAACTCACCTCCATTGTCTGACCTCAAGATGCGAATGTGTCTTCCTGTCTGATTTTCAATCAGTGCCTTGAATTCCTTGAACTTATCAAAAGTTTCACTTTTAGCCTTTAGAAAGTAAATCCATGATTTACGAGAGTAATCATCAATGAACAGTACATAGTATAAGCAACCACTTAAGGAAGGTGAAGACATAGGTCCACAAATGTCAGAGTGAATTAAATCCAAAATACCTTTTGATCTGCTGTGACTTTTGGAAAAAGATTTCTTGGTATTTTTACCAAGGGCACAACCTTTGCAAATACCACTATGTTCATTAGAAAACTCAGGCATACCTGTAACCATCTTTTGAAGACCAGGGAGAGCTGCATAGTGAAGGTGTCCAAACCTGCGATGCTAAAGTTCACAAGGGTTGATGGTGTTGTGAACCAAAGCTTGAGTAGAATGCCCAGAGGCCTTGTAAAGGCCTCCCTCTCGAATTCCAATCAATTCTGCTGCACTTAACCTTTCATTCTTTGACCAAAGCAAAACCTTTTTGTCCATGAATATAACTCTGTAGCCTTTGTCTTCTAAGCCAACAACAGAAAGGAGATTTTTCTTCAAACCTGGAACATATAGTATGTCTTCAATGTGCAACATGGTCCCTGAATCAAGTTGAAATGAGACTGAGCCCACTCCCTCTATTTTGTAGGTGGAGTCATCTCCAAGTTCTACTTGAGTGTCAAACTTCTTCTTTCTGTAGCTTGTAAGAGCTTCACGGGAACCTGTCATATGTCTTGAGGCTCCACTGTCCACCAACCAAGAATTTGAGCTGTTGGTGATGGACCCTGCTAGGGCAGAAATCAAATAGTATTCTTTCCTTGAATCTTCTTGCTTGAAAGACCTTGCATTTTTCTTCTTCTTTGGTTCTTCTTCTTCAGCTGTAGATGCTTCAAATTTTCTTTTGGGCCTTCTCTTTGGTAGCCTACAATCCCTAGCATAATGTCCCATCTTGAAACAATTAAAACATTTAACTTGAGACATATCAAATTGCCTACCTTGTGGTTTGTTCTCTTTCTTCTTGGGATGAAAAGGCTTCTTGAATTGCTTCTTAGTTTTAGCTGCTAGTGCAAGGTTCCCTTCTTTAGGACCCTTAGTTCTGCTCTGTACTCTGCCTTCTTCTTCTAAACAGTCATGCCAAAGTCTCTCAAAATCTGGCTGAGTCTCACGCCCACTAACAGAAGCTAAGAAGGTTTCCCAAGAACTTGGAAGACCATCAAAAACTGTTTGTACCAGATCATCATCATCTACTGTAACCCCAATAGCAGAAAGTTGATCTCTTACCTGAGCAATCTTTGTGAAGAAGGAGGCCACTCCTTCATCCTTTTCCATCTTCAATGTACGAAGTCTATTTTTCAAGACTCTCTTTTGACTGGGTGCTTTCTTCTCATACAAATTTGTCAAGGTGTCAAAACACTCCTTGGCTGTCTTTAGTGGTGTTATGGCAGGCATTATATTTTCCTTGACTGAGTCATATATCATCCTCCTAGCCTTGGCTTGCTTCCTTTTGAATGCTGCCCTTCCTGTGTTTGATGTGGGTTCTTCTACAACATTGATGACCAAGTCATCAAGGTCATTTTCTTCCAAGGTGGCCATAATCCTTGCTTTCCATGAATTAAAGTTTGCTGAGCCTTCAAGTCTGTCCTCTGGTTTGAAAGAGGTAGAGGCAGCCATCTCTGATCTGTCTGCCCTGTCCCAAGGTCTATGTAAGACACAGTCAGTTGCCCAAACACTGTGTGTTTTACAAGCAAAGCTTTGATACCATGTTAAAAATCATAAACTGATAGCAATAGCAGACTGTAAATTTCAAAATGCAGAGATAGCTAAAAATTAGAACAAAAAACACAGTTGTTTACCCTGGGGAAAACCTTTTAAGGTATAAAAACCCCAGCAAAATATCTTCCTTAAATATGAGATGTCTGAGTTTTACAATAGCAGGCTAAACAAGCCTTTTCAATAATTTGAATTGTTACAATGACCAAGAAGAACCCTGTTGACCTGTAGCTGAAGCAGTCTCAATTTTGTTTGACCAAACCTGCATCTGTCACTGTTCACTGATGTCTGCTGTAGTCTTTTTCATGACTGTAGTGATTTGTAGTTATGTTGTAATGGCTGCCAAAAGGTTTGGGACAGACCCTCAGCTGCAATGAACCATGAACCAAAAATCAGCAGTATCTGTAGCATGGAAGAACCCAGCAGTAACCAGCAGAGATAATACACCAGCAGTAAAATGTATAACCCAGTAGTAGAATATACCAGCAGTAACAGTAATGATGATAAACCAGAATATATAACCTAGAAATAATAATGGAGAGAGAACCCAGCAAAAATCGTGGAGAGAACTGTCTTCTAATATCACTGAATTATTTTCAGAGCTGCCAACTAACACCATCGAACTGTCCTAGCTTCAAAATCCACGAGTTGTTCTCTTGATGCATGCGAATTGCTTAGGTAATAATGAGTTTTCCTTTTTTTTTATATTTATAGTGATAAATCCACACAAAAAAAATAGTGAGGCCGACTTGCACATTTGCATTTAAATCCAAGTTAATTCATGAGCCGACTTGCATTGCTTTGGTCAATAAGTTATGAGGCCGACTTCCTTATTTTGCCAATAACCATTGTATAAATTGATGAGGCCGTCCAACATTTTATGTTTGTATTTAATAAAATGAATTGAAGCTGTCCCATGTATTTTCATAACATTCATCATTATAATTTGTCTCTCCTCCAATAATGATTTGACCGTAAATAAATAAATAAATACATATTTATTTTTCTCTTCTTTTGGCTGGTGGGTTCATGGACCAATGCTTGGGTTCTCTAATAGATCATCCAGGTGTCCTTCAGGGTCTTCATGTCCACTCCAAGTACATCATCATAGGAAGATATTTAATTGCTTCACTTCACCCATCTGTGGTCAACAGGTCCAAATGGGGAAGTACACCACTTGCCCAGACCCGGTCTAGGGCTTACAGTGAAATCCTGGTAACTGACCAGGTGCCTCCATTCTCCCAGAGAATGGCTCTCAGCCCCAGGCTGAGCTTCCAGTCCCGGACTGGATCAATATCCTGGTAACTGACCAGGTGCCTCCATTCTCCCAGAGAATGGCACTCAGCCCCAGGCTGAGTTCCCAGTCCCAGACTGGGTCAATATCCTGGTAACTGACCAGGTGCCTCCATTCTCCCAGAGAATGGCACTCAGCCCCAGGCTGAGTTCCCAGTCCCGGACTGGGTTAATATCCTGGTAACTGACCAGGTGCCTCCATTCTCCCAGAGAATGGCACTCGAAGCTGCTCAGAAAATCAACAATCTTTGGATTCAACGGCTTTTCCTTTGCCATCTTGTTGCTTATGTGTTGAAGAACTACCTCTTGTGAAACTTGGAAGGTTGGATTTGCCTGAATCTTGCATGTTCAAGTCAAATTTTTTTAGGCATTTCTTGGGCACGTTTCAAATTTGCTGGCTCTTTATCCCTCAATTGATACCTCCTTTCACCATTAAATTATTCCATGTAATGAATGGGGATGGACCCGTCTGGAGGCTTAATATCATTGTGGAGACTTGAAATCAAATTGTTGAATCTTTTATTAAATTCTCTTGTAGTTTCATTTTCATTTTTCTTCATACTGTTGAAAGCAGCCAAAAAGTGTCAGTCTTCTTTCTTATCCCCCATCTCTTTAGGAAATCCTCTTCACACTCTATGTAGGTCTTGAAACTGTCATCACTCTGCTCTGAAAACCAGTCGAAGGCGTCCTCTTCAAGGGATAGTGCAAACTTCATTTTAACATCTTCATGTTGGGCATTCAGACAATGCTTTGTGTAATAGGTTAAAAAGGCTTTAAAATGGGATACAACACTTACATCATTATTGTCTTGTGTTATCGTTCAAAATAGCAGGCTATGCTTGTAGCATCAATTGTAGCCTTATGCTAATGGATGACAATCACATGAGAGGCTTGAACCACTGTCACCTTATCCCACTTCTCTCTACTTCTTTGGGAAAAATGGTTATCCCAAGGGGAGAGCCCTTCGATGCATCTGCCAAACAGTTATACCAACACCTCCAACCACCTTATGGCATATATTAGTGCCTTCAATGGAGTCTATTAGAGAATAAAGAAGACACTAGATATGTGAATATGTTAATTTAGCAGGCTATTTGCGAATAACAAAGTTCCCTGAAGCCAATTCACCTGTAGGACAGTAGTCATCCTTTTTTTGCGAGGTCAAGCTAAGAATGAAAGTGATACTAGCCCCTAAATTTTTCGTTTGGTGGGCTATACGAGTAAGGGGACTTTAAGTGGAGTGGAATGTCCTCAGGGTGACAAGCTTACATAACTAGGTGTATTGTTCTAGTTCAATGCCAGGTGTAATTGACTACTACTAATACGTTCAATATGAGTGTTGTAATAGCCTTTGAAGCATAGGTATAGTCAACCGATTGATAGATATTTCACTGTGTGGCCATCTTAATAATAACATGCAGGAGTAAATCAAATATAAAAAGTGTTGATCAAGTTACCAATAATATATGGTCATTAATAAAGATCTATTTTAGGACCAAAAGCTTCTTCATCAAAAGATTCTTCTTCATCAAAAACTTCTTCTTCAAGGATTGCTTCAGACTTTTTTGGGACCTTGTCAACACGATCGACATATTCTTCTTTCTTGAATAAGTCCTTTGCACGCTCAACATGATCCATCCATCTATTAAGCTGTTTTTTTGTGCATCAGTGGCTACAAAATGTCTCTATCAACTCTGTAAAAGAGGATATTTGTCCTTTGGGTAAGTTTGTGAACCAAACACGGGCCCTTCCTTCCAGGTGGAGAGAAAACGACCTCATGTAAACATCCTCTCCTTTAATACCATACTTCGGGAATAATGTCCAAAACTTATCAACAATGTCTTGGGCATCATCATCATAATCACGGACGAGATTCCAAAATTCGTCTGTTAGCTCATCTGAATAACCTAGAAAGTTTGATAAGTTGAGAGGAGTGAAATACACTTTCATTTCTACAATAGTCGGATGATCGGGATCTTCAAACTCGAACTGGGTGTCTTGATTGATCTCTTCATTAGGACCATCTTGGTTCTGGGTGTCTTCCAAGGTCTTTCCAGTATATGGTAAATCACGACCTTCCTTACATTTTCATCCATATTACGATCCCAATTTTTAATGAACACCTTGATCAAGTGTTCAAGTGAAGGAAACTTTTTAAGAGGAAATCCTTCATACCAATTTATGACATCCGGGTTGTTGCTTAAATCAAGAAATACCAGAAACAACTTCATTTTAACATCTTCATGTATGATATTGTATGCCTGGAGAAATGCCATAAACCACTAGATATGCGTTGATGCCATATACTTATATTCATGAAATAGTGGAAAAATTGCTCTTCCATCATCTTCAACACTAAACTGATGTGGATACCCCAGAATGAGTGAGAAATCCAATGTCTCAAGCCATGCTTCGTCAAAAGATGCCATATCATATTATGAAGTTTCCTTGATGTCCCCAGTGGAGTAACTTGATATGACCTGCAAGGTTAACCTTTAAAAAATATCATCAAAGAATCAAATAAGGCTTACCTCTTGGTTGTTGGAGTATTAAAAACCCATTCATACCATTTTAGACTTAGGATATAATTTATTAATCATTTTTCATTAATTTCCTAAGTGTTGACTAGGTAACTTGGCCTAGTTTTGTCTTTTAGTGGACCACTTGCCATTCTGAGTCACTAGGGCGCACTTGAGGAGATTCTTGATAAGATCTCATTGGATTCTGTTTGATTTCTTTCCATTCCTGATTTAGACAACTTCATCCTGTTTTTTTCTACTTTCTAGTGGATAAGGTAAAGCTAGTTGACTTGCAAACTCTCTCCACTTGGCCAATTCGACCTCCACCTCTTTCTTCTCTCCAAAAGTCATCATTACATTCCATTTACATCACTTATGAGCTGCCATACCATATTCAACCAATTCGTGAGCCTTTAGACTGTTTTGGAAAGTGCTTTTGACACCTAGGGATTTTTTTGCCTTTAGTAGCCTTATCTTTTTTGTGCTTTACAACTTGCCTCTAAGGCATTCGATTTTCTCTCTTGAGGATGTATTATATATTGTAGACATATTGATGAATAATATACAGTGAGTTTTTCTCAAGATATCTTCTCTATTCTTCTTCTCATTCTCAGAAATATTCCAAGTGAAGTTGTCATATTGAATCTAGATCTAGGCAATCTAAAATATCACATGGTATCAAAGCATGGGAGCTCTTGATTAAATTAGTCTTTCAGTATAATTTTCACAGAGTTTGTTTTGCAGGTACTAAAGATGAAATGGCAGAAATTTATTGTTGAAGAAGTACTCAGATCTTTCCATCTCTCATCATTGTTCTCCTTACACTTCAGATATTGAGGATCCTTTGTTGGTCAATGGTATCCAAGAAGGTGATCTATAGTTATTTGGAAGTCAGTATACAGTTGAGGTTGTTGGTTGCGCCTTCACTTCCTCTGTCCATGCTCCTGCCAATTCCTACATGATTTCCAACACTTTTTTCAAGAAGTTGGAGACACCTCTCGGTTCTCTCATATGTCTTCTAATTCGAATCATCAGCGAGTTGTTGCAGCTCCTACATGCTCAGAACCTCTCATTGAGTTCCTTTTTGTTGTCTTATTGAATACTATGGAGGCAAAATTATAGTTTGGAGTGATTGGTTTCACTCTCTCTATCCTGCTTCTGATCCATTGCATGATTATTGGCACCTATTGCACAGAATATGAAGGACATCATAAGTCTCATTTGGACCTGATCTCAGGAAGCTCAAGTCTAGTGAGCACATTCCACTTCTTGCCAAGAAGAAGATTCCCCCAGACATTTGACCAAGTTCTCACTTGCTTGGAGTTTGGAGAGCCTTATTATGGTGTATTGCATGATCTTGATGGGAGGTTTTCTTCCTAAGTGGTTTTGCTTCTTTCCTCACATGGACTAATAAATTTTTGTATTGGGGTGACCATAAGCCTTGTTGCTTGGGCCCTATATTTCTGATATTTTACCACATATAGTCAGGCTTAAGGGGGGTGTTGGAACATTTAAAAACCCATTCCATACTTAGGATATATTTTATTAGTCATCTAGATTAATTTTCCTAGGTGTAGACTATGTAGTTGGCCTAGTTTTGTCTTTTATGCCTCCATATGCCATCCTAAGTCACTAAAACAAATTTGGATAGATTCTGGATAAGATTTCCTAGAATTCTGTCTGATTTCTTTCCATTCCTGATTTAGAAGGTGCTTTCCTGATTTAGACAACTTTATCTTGTTTTTTTCTACTTTCTAGTGGATAAGGTAAAGCTAGTTGACTTGGAAACTCTCTCCACTTGGCCAATTCAACCTCCACCTCTTTCTTCTCTCCAAAAGCCATCATTACATTCCATTTACATCACTCATGAGCTGCCATACCATTTTCAACCAATTCGTGAATCTTTAGACTATTTTGGAAAGTGCTTTTGACACCGAGGGTTTTTTTGCCTTTAGTAAGCCTTATCTTTTTTGTGCTTTACAACTTGCCTCTAAGGCATTCGATTTTCTCTCTTGATGATGTATTATATATTGTAAACATATTGATGAATAATATACAGTGAGTTTTTCTCAAGATATCTTCTCTATTCTTTTTCTCTCATTCTCAAAAATATTCCAAGTGAAGTTGTCATATTGAATCTAGATCTAGGCAATCTAAAATATCACAATGGTCTCATTCTCGTAGAGTACTTCTTTTGATTTTTTCAGTAGGAGTCACCAAGAGAGACTTGCCAAGTTAGAATCGACAAATCTCACCAAAGTACAAACAAGAACATACCTGAAATGTTTGCCAATGGAGTCACCAGATAAGAGCTGCAGGGTTAGTCCTTAATAATAATATACTTGAAATGGTAAAGGGGACTGACCTTGAGTTCTTACCTAATTGTCGTTCTTGCCAAGGGTGTTAATGACTCCGAATAATTCATTTCAATCTTTGAAATGTCCACTGCAATGGCGCCAAAAATGTTACCATTCAAAATAGCAGGCTATGTTTGTAGCATCAATTGTAGCCTTATGCTAATGGATGAAAATCACACGAGAGACTTGAACCACTGTCACCTTAGCCCACTTCTCTCTACTTCTTTGGGAAAAATGGTTATCCCAAGGGGAGAGCCCTTCAATGCACTTATCAAACAGTTATACCAACACCTCCAACCACCTTATGGCATAGATTGGTGCCTTCAATGGAGTCTAATAGAGAATGAATAAGACAAACTAGATATGTGAAGATGTTAATTTAGTAGGCTATTTGTGAATAAC
The DNA here is from genome assembly GCA_027924585.1 of Larix kaempferi. Taxonomy (NCBI): domain Eukaryota; kingdom Viridiplantae; phylum Streptophyta; class Pinopsida; order Pinales; family Pinaceae; genus Larix; species Larix kaempferi. Next base: position 21,866,393 of record BSBM01000858.1, read on the forward strand.
AAAGTTCAATATGAGTGCTGTAATAGCCTTTGAAGCATAGGTACAGTCAACCGATTGATAGATATTTCACTGTATGGCCATCTTAATAATAACATGCAGGAGTAAATCAAATATAAGAAGTGCTTGTCAAGTTACCAATAATATATGGTCACTGATAAAGATCTATTTCAGGACCAATACAGTAAGTTATACGACAGCGAAAACCAGCACTCATTAGGCATAGATATAGTAGATAACAATAGCACCATCAAGGTTATCTCAATATGTGTCACTCATGTGAAACTATGAACTGATAAATTACTTATGTACCAATGCACTAAACTTGCACTTGATGATAGTTCTTTACTAGCAGTTAACACATATCATTAATCATAAAGAAGGTAAAAATCAAACACTTGTATCAACAGTTAATCATTGAAAGTTCTACATTGCTTTGGCATCAAGGAATCACCTTCAAAACTGTATATTGTCTTTGTTGGAATATTAGATCAAAATATTGGCTAAGACAACCCTAAAGAAATATTTCAGATGCCCAGGATACTTCGCCTAAGGGAGATAACAGTCATTCAAAACAGGTTGATTTACCCAGCTATTCAAACTTGGAATTTGCAACAATCTTGACAGTCTGCAAAATAAGATGGTACACAATGAATATAACCCAAAAAGGGCCAGAGGTCTCAGAAAAGCCTCGCTCAAGAGAAGGGGAAGGCCGCAAATGGAGGGCGAGTTTATTTCATCCACTGGTAAGGGAGATGTCTAACGCCCTAAACAGTCCACAAACAGACAGGACGAAGATTTAGGGCCCGAAATTTTAGGACACTGAAATCTTAGGGCCCGAAATTTTAGGGCCGAAATTTTGGGGCTGAGATTTTAGGTGGTTGGAATTTTCAAAACTTAGATATTTTTTGGTTTTTTGAATTTTGCAATTTTTTTTAATAGTTTTTAGGGTTTTTCTGATTTATAATATGCAAACCTAATTTAACCGTAATTTACCATGCAAATGCATTAATTACACATGTAATACAAAAATTCGATAAAAAGTGACAAATCTTAGGGTTTTTATAAAATTTACTCCAAACCCTAGTCCATGAGGGATGGTGACCAACCTCCCTCTTGGAATATTTCCCTAAGGCTCATCAATTAGGGCTTCCAACAACAATCTCTAGGGTTCGTTGGAGGAGCCTAAATAAAGAAAAAATTAGAGAGCCAAGGCCAAACAAGAGAAAAATCCTTCAAGAGGACGTTTTCTACGATGCAAAAGTTGACAAAAGGCTGATAAGAAGCCCTAATTCAGAGAAAATGCAACATTACAACCACCATTTCAATCCACATAGAAGCATAAACTCACCAAACTTTACCAATGGAGCAACCAAAAAACCCTAGATCCTCCTTGTGCTTGTGTTCTTCCAACAATGCTAGCATCAACCTTGCATGTGTATGAAACCCTAGAATTCATCCATCATTTCACCATAAAGCCAAAGAAGAAATACTCCAAGAGGTGTGCATCACTTCAAAAAGGCCAATTAGGGTAAAAAAGTAACATAATAGTATTCTATCACAAGTCTTGTGCTTTACAAATGAAATTAGAATGGATATTTATATCCATCTTAGCACAAGATTTAAATTTTTTATCAAGCCTACATGTCAATTTAAAATTAAAACAATAAAATACTAAAATATTCTAATTCAAGACAAAAATAGGGAACGCCACCCACATGTTGGGGACTAGTCCCTAAAACTAGCATAAAAAGATGAAAAATGCTAAAATAAGCAAGCCAAGGCCTTACCGTGACAAAAAGAGTGAGCCCAAGAGGGGTGTCATGCCCCTACTAACCCCAGAATGATGAAAAAGTCCCTCAACGTCCCCCTTGCCTTAGCTTGAGGCTTGATCAACATGATGTCAACATAGGGTCGATTTGGTCAGAGAGGGTCAAATCAGCTGCATAGAAGGTCCAAGTGGGGTGTGGGAGGGGTGGTGAAATTAGGGATGACCTCCGTAGACACAGTGGTCATGTGACCCAATGGCCCATCCTTTGAAGCCCTGAACACCAACCCCAGGGCTAAAAGCCCCCAAAAGGGCAGTCAACAATGCCACTAAGCCATAATACTTCCAAGAGTAGGACCAAGGAGCTCGGTCATGTCCAACCACACATAGAGAACCCCCACTTGGCCTTTTAAAAAAAATTTAGCCCTCTTCTATCAAACGGCCTGGTGGAACGTTGTAATATGCAGAAGCGTAACACCTTGAAAAGCAGGCAATTTATCAATTGCCTTCTCAGGTACAGTATGAGGATATTTAGCTATTGCAGTGAAACCTAAAGGACTAAAGGAATCACCCATTTTATTAACTTGTAAATTATTAAACAGGATGTGGATATCTGAAATAGACTTAGATCCAATATTATCAAGGATCCTACGAGAAATAAGTCTATTCAACCTCTTCTGATAAACCCTTTCAGGTTCAAGAAAGAATTTAAACAAATCTTGTAAGTTCCTTCTTGTAGAATACCTTGTAGATTTAATTGATAGTGGAGTCGCTAGATGGATCTTAGTTAATTTCAAAAGTTCACAAGATGCATCAAATGAAGCAAAAAAAAAAATGGAAAACAAAGTTGTACTCCAGGAATAAAAAGATTTGTCCTCGGTAGCAGCTCCAAAATGTTGCCTCCCAATACGCACTTCCAATTAGCGTGGCAAAAATCTTCAAGCCACTGGGTGCATCCTTGGGGGCAATTCACGAGTCAAGTACCGTCACTTGAAACTTGACTCCTCCGTCTAGGCCAACTCCTAGCGAAGCCAAGGGGGGTGGTACCTAAGAAAATAAACTAAGGTTTTTAAGCTAAGTTACAGGAAATCAAATCTAGGAGTTTAAACACGAGCAAAATTGTGAAACTAAAGCAACCACTTTAACAACATCATATCATTGACATTGAAAAGCAAAAATATAAGCAGTATAAGACCAATGCCGAAAGTAAATGTTTTGAATGTGCTCTTGGTGTGTTTTATTATAAGTTGGTGAGTTGTTTAGAATGGGCCAATTTTGGTTTGGCCCACTTAGCCCTCTATCCTCACTAGTAAGTGCACAACAACAATACCAGGTGTCCAACAAGGGGAGACGTAAAGTCTGCTTTGGGCACCCTTCTGACTTCGTAGTAAGTCCAATGCAACAACTTACTGTGATAATAAACTTTTAAGTAGATTGCCCTATTAAACTAGTAACTCAAATCCCCTTTCTGGGTGTTCCAACGATCAGGCAAAAGCCTGCAGTGGACAAGAGCATACGGGGGACCGAGCTAAAGTTCGTTACTCTTGCAAAAAGGAAATAACTAAAAGCAAACTAATTAAGTGCAATGTGTGTAGGATGTGATCTAATCTACTGGTTAGTATCCAAATAAAAACTAATAGGAAATAAGAAAAGGGCACACCACACAAGAGGCAACATAGATCCCCCATGGGGGATGGTGTGTGTGCGCTGAGTAGCCCAGTGCTTTTCTTTTATTATGATATTTTACAAGTTGAAAAAGAAATTCCTATGGTCCTTGAAAATCATGACCAAAAAGGCTTACAAACTTAGAGAAATCTCTTAGGATGGAGGGGGGGTCTTGGTGCTTTTGAATGGTTCATGTCTTCAAAATTTGGCCAACATTTCCTTCTACCTGTTCAACAAAAGGAAAAAACAGCAAACAAATAAAAGTAAAAGATGCTCAAAAACACTTTAGAAGTGTCTTTGAACAATGTTCGATCAAAATTAACTAAGTTAAAACTATGCAAAAGGGAACTAAACTAGCAAGGGAGATGAGGTAAAAAGCTAGCTCCCTTAGGATCTTTGCTTGCCCTTTTGGGGCAGCAAACAAAAAGGCACTTATATTTGCCAAATATGCATCTAAAACAAAAGAAAAACTTTTCCTGCAAGCCTTTAAATCTGCTATTAATTGACTTGCAAAAGAGAAGTATTTCTAGGCTAGATCTAGATTAAAGATATAAAGCTTTAACTCAACAAACTAGAATCAAAGCCTATGCCACTACAAAATAAATCTACTTATGAATTTTCCTTTGAAGATAGATTTAGAATTGTAATTAAAAGAACAAGTAACCATAAAGATTGATAAGTATAAAGAGAAAGAGAGAAGAAGAATCTTGTTGCAGGAATGGTTGAACAAAGGAGCCTTCTGGTGGAATACCGAGGGACTATGCCTTTAGAAAACTGTTGAAGGCAAAGGAAGATGCAAATTAGATCTGCCTCCTCTCCAAGATTAAGAAACTTGTAGCTACTCAAAACTTGCCAAAAAACTCGTGAGATCTCGTATTACACATGTAAGAGTTTAAAACAATATGAATATTAACTTATAAAACATATTAGATTTAGATCTCTACACATACATAAACAAGAGAAGAAAGCAATAAACTAACTTACTTATTCTTTCCTAATGATTAGTAACAATCTTTGCAAGGCCAAATACATAAACAAAAGTAGAAAGCAAGAAGATAAGCTATAGATTACCTCATACAAATTAGCAATAATCATCCACACATGTGAAGCATGACACCTTCGTGACCTCCAAAGTCTCTTATTCCAATAGGAAAACGATGAACAAATTACAACAAGCAAGTAATCCTTCCACATGTTAAAATTATAGCTTCAGAAGCTATTATATATCATCATTGACTTCTAACTCCTGCCATGTTTTCTCATTTTTCTCCTGCCATGTATCATCTCCACCAGTTGCTATGTGTCCTATCTTCACATGCCAAGTGACAGGTGTCATGTATAGGGGGGCTGCTTCACATGCCAAGTGACAGGTGTCATTGATAGGGCGCTGCTTCACATGCCAAGTGATAGGTGTCATGTATAGGGGGCTGCTTCACATGCCAAGTGACAGGTGTCATGTATAGGGGGTTGCTTAGGCAACCACCCCAAAACTATAAATAGTTTTCCCCCTTCCACTTTTCATATGGTCTGAAGTGTGAGTTCAAGTGTAAGTCTCAATTTTGCTTGTGAAGTAAATGTGAGGTCTGTCCACTGTAATAGAGAACGCACAACAAGAAGCATAAGGGTAATATTAGCAGCAATTAGAGGAGATTATGAGCAGATTTTGAAGGCTGCCATACAATCATGTTGTAAGTTGTTATTTCTGCTATTAGCTTTGTCTTAGCACATCAAGAGAGAAGTCTATGATGTTTATGTAATCTGAACCTGATATATTATAAGAAAGATTGTTTGGCTGGAGTTTTTTTCTCCCTTTTAAGGGTTTTTCTCCAGGGTAAAACTAATGTGTTCATGTGGAATAATTTGTGCACTTTGATTATGGCAAGTAATTGATGAAAACAAAAATTTAAATACTGTATTTCTGCTTGAATTAAAACTTGACATGGTATCATAGCTTAGGGTGTGAACAGAGCTCAGTTCTGTAGTTCATGAGCCGAGACAGGTCCTAAGGTGTAAGTTTTATCAAGCTCAGTCCTAGTTTCCTGTTCAAACATGTCTTCTTTTATTTTTGTTCGGCCTGAAGACAGGCTAGAGGGAGCTTCAAACTTTAATGTTTGGAAGCTCAGGATTATGAATATTCTCCAAGTGTTAGAACTAGATCATTTTGTGACTACAGTGGTGGAAGAACCAGTTTCTAATGCTGGTAAGGCATCCTTCAGAAGGAATCAAGCTAAGGCAAAGAGAGTTATTTTTGATTTTGTAAAAGATAGTATCATGCCAGTACTAACTTCTCTGATGACAGCTAAAGACTGTTATGACACTCTTGTGAAGTTGTATGAGAAGACTACACCTAGTTAGAAGAGAAATCTGAAGAACAAATTAAATCTTTTGAAGATGGACAAAGGTGAGTTTGTTGCATCCTTTTGTTCTAAAATTGCTTAGATTCGTGATCAGTTACTTGTCACAGGGATAATTGTTGATGATTATGATCTTGTTCAAACCATATTTGATGGCCTTCCATCTTCGTGGAGTACTTTCCTTTCCAGTGTGAATAGTAGAGAGATTTAGCCTACTTTTGAGCATTTATGGCATGACTGTCTTCAGGAGGAAAGTCGCATGACTTCAAGAAATCATGTTCCTATTGATGATAGTGTTGCTTTGGTTAGAAAAACAAGAAGAGGAAAGAAACCTTCCTTTAAGAGGTGTTTCCAGGAAAACAAGGTCAAAGGTAACTTCAAAGGTAAAAATTTTGTTATGTCTAAGATTACATGCTATAATTGTAATAAAGTGGGACATTTTGCTAAATACTGCAAATCCAAGAAGATAAATTTTTATAAAAAGAAGTATCATGCATCTATTGTTCAAGAAAGAGATTCAAGTAAAAGGGTAAGTGAATCTCCTGAGAGACAGGAGAAAAAGAATACTACATAGTGTCTGCTCTTTCTGGTCATCTAACTACTGACCATAATACTTGGTTGGTTGATAGTGGAGCATCAAAGCATATGACTGGTTACAAAAAGATCCTTTCAGATTACAAGGAGAAAATCTAATCAGTGCAGGTATAGCTTGGAGACAACACATGTTATGATATCAAAGGGGTTGGTTCCATATCCCTTCAATTAAAGTCTGGATCTATCATTCATATTGATGAAGTCTTATTTGTTTTGTTGGAGTGTGTGCAACTTCGGTAGATATTATTATTGTATTTTATTGTATTTGATTGTACCTCCTATGGGAGTTGAACTTGATGTAATTAATCATGTAAACCCTTGAAAGAATCAATGTAAACCTTGGGGTGAAAAGCAAACAAAAGAAAAGATTAAAATTTAATTTATTTATTGTCTCCCAAGAGAGAAGTCAGCTCAGTCAACTAGACAAGTCAGCCCAATTAGGGAAATAGCCAGTTTGGCACTTGTATAAATAGAGGGAAAGTTCACCTCATTATTCACTCATCCACTCAAGTGAAGTTCGCATCACCCAGAGAGAGATTCGCATCTGCAGCAAGGAGAAGACAATTTTTGGGGTTTCTACTTGGAAAGTATTTCCATTTTTTTCTCTTTTATTATTGTACTATGATCTCGGAATTATCATCTCTATACGAAGTTTGTTGGGTTTTCTCCCGTTTGGGTTTCCCAGGATAAAACTCTTGTGTTATTGTTTCTGTGCTTTGTCTTTCATCTAGTGATCCTATTGAATTTATGCAATTGAATTATTATGCTATAATTGTATGAAAAACTAACATGGTATCAGAGCAGTACTAGAAGAAGTCATTGCAGGAACATTGCCAGAACCCTGCCGAAACTAGGGTTTCATCTTTCTAAGCCTTCACTCAACTTTTTGGAAGAAAAAGAGCATTGGGAATTTCGCTCTAAGGAGGGCGCATCTTTTGGTGGAGTCAGAATTCAATTTTTCAATTTTTGACCTAATTTTGCAGCTGCAGCAGAAATTAGGGTTTTAGTTTTTAACCCATTTTCTCCACAGTTTTGTCTCAGTCCTACCTCTACTCAACTCGCCTTGCTAGGGCGCATTTACTTGTGGAGTCAGTTTTCCAAAATTCCAACTTTCATTTTTGACCTAGCTCCTGCTAGGGTTTCTGGTCCAGACTTGTAGACAAGATGATTGGAATTGAAGGTTGAAGATCGACTGGAAGGGACTTCCAACTTTATCTCTTGGAAGTCTAGGGTTCTTCTTCTACTAGAAGAAAATGACCTTTTGCAGTTCGTCAATGAGAAGGTTCCAGAACCAGAAGCCGAAGAAGATAAATCTTGCTGGAGGAAGAATGATGCCAGAGCAAGAAGGATTTTGGTGGACTCAATTAGAGACCATTTGGTTCCTCAAATCTCAAGTAAGAAGACTGCTAGAAAGATGTTCAAATCCTTAAAGAAGCTGTTTGAACATAATAACATCAATGTATCCATTACATTGAGAAATCAACTATCAAACATAAAGATGTCCAAGTCAAAATCTATTGCCTCATATTTCATGAGGATCACAGAACTAAGGGACAAGCTCAGTACCAGTGGAGATCCCATTGATGATAAGGAGCTTGTCATCACTACTCTAAATGGTCTCCCACCATCTTGGGAGTCCTTCATCCAAAGTATAAGCAGTAGATCCAAGCTACCCAAATTTGACAAGCTATGGGCAGATTGCACTCAGGAAGAGACAAGAATAACAACAAGACAAAGACTTCATGGCACTCATTCATATCCCATGCCAAGAAAGGCAAGGGAAAAGGAAGAATGTTTTACAAACACAAGCACCAAGGTAGGAGATCAAGTCCACCCCAGATCAGAAGAAGAAGAAGAAGGACTTATCTCAGATACAATGCTATAGGTGCAAATCATATGGTCATTGCGCTAGTAATTGTTGAAGTTCAAATAAAAGGAAGCATGAAGCTTCAACTGCTGATGTAGAAGAAGACCACCATCACAAGAAGCCCATGAATGATGATCGTACATACTTCTTCGTCATATTAGCTCTATCAGGTACTGTTCCCACCACTAGTGATACTTGGCTCATAGATAGTGGTGCTTCTAGACACATGACAGGTTATAAAGAAAATCTTTCAGAATTAGTTGAGAAAGATTCTCATCTCAGTGTTGGACTTGGAGATGATGCTAACTACACTGTGAAGGGATATGGGGCCACCTCCCTTTAGCTAGAATCAAGTGATACACTACACTTTAGTGATGTGCGCTATGTACCTGGTATGAAAAGAAACCTTGTCTCCATCTCAGCCTTAGAGGACAAGGGATATAAAGTTGCATTCTCAGAAGGGAAGGTACTTGCTTGGCACAAGAACTCAAGCATGGAGAAAGCCGAGGTTATTGGCGTGAGAGAGGAGAGCTTGTACCGACTGAACACTCCACCAGTCCAAGCCCTAGTCCATGATTCTACAAGCATGGGTGAACTATGGCACAAAAGACTAGCTCATCTAAATTATCGAGCTCGTCCAACATTGAAGAATATAGTGATAGGTTTACCAGTGATTTAGGTAGACCATGATGGAACATGTAGAGGATGTGCACTTGGCAAGAATGCCAAGAGATCTTTTCCAGATAGTGATAGCAGATCTAAAGGAATTTTGGATCTAGTGCACTCTGACTTGTACGGACCCATGACAGTTGCGTCATTGGGCGGATACCATTACTATGTAACATTCATTGATGACTACTCATGAAAGACTTGGATATACTTTCTCAAGACCAATGAATCCGAGGAAGTACTCAGAAAGTTCAAAGAATTCAAAGCATAAGTCGAGAATTTGTCAGGAAAGAGGATCAAGATCCCGAGATCAGACAATGGTGGAGAATACACCTCTACAGATTTCAATGATTTCTGAAAGAAGGTAGGAATTAAGAGGGAGCTCACAGTTCCTTACAACCCCCAACAAAATGGGGTTGCTGAAAGAAAGAACAGAACAATTGTGGAGGCAGCCAAAGCCATGATACATGACTAGAGTTTACCAATGTTCTTATGGGAAGAAGCTTCCAGGACTGCGGTGAACGAATCCGTTCACTAGGTTAATAGTCGAATTCGACTCTCATATTGAATAATAGATAAGAATAATATATTTGATGATATAAAGATGATGTCTTTTACAAGATAGACTTTCCCGTATTTATAATTGTTTAAAGGGTGTCTAATGCAACTCTTCATAAAGAGTTACACCATTTCACTAATTAATTATATTATTATATTATTCTTGTTTGTTGTTATTATTATTATTATTTATATATATATATATATGTTGATGTTTATTTTATTCATAGCATTGCCTCTCTCTTAGAAAGGCTTTGTCCTCAAAGCCTTATAACGTTGTCGCACCGTTCCTTATGACGTCGTAGCTGACGAAACATGTCGGTACGAACTTCTAAGTGTAGAGCATAACTTCCGATATGTGGATGGGTCAATCCATCCCAAATTGATTTGTTGCTGACTATTGGGATTCCCCATTGATCTGTCGTTAAGAGCTTTGATCACATTAGTACCATCGTCTTTCGACATTTCCCACTTTTCAGAATATCGGTTTTTATGGTTGGGGTGTCTATAGGAAATTTTCACAATGTCATTTTCTTTTACGAGTGTCGTTTTTTGAGCATTGATCTGAGGTGGGACTTTTATTTTCGTCTCTTGAGGTTTTAAGGTTTCATTCTTTATCTTTTCCAACTTGTTTCCTAACTGCCTGTTATCATTTTGAAACTTCTTAATCAATTCGACTTGCAATTTTCTGTCATCTTCAGATGTCTTAAGTTGTTCCTTAAGATCTTCATTATGACTTCTGATACAACTATTTTCTTCCTGCTTGTCTAGAAGTTTCCCTTCAATGTCGTCCATAGATTGTTCTATCTTCCGGCTATTTTTTAACTTCTTAATTTTTGTGACTAGTATCTTGTTATGACTTCTTAGTCTAAAAATTTCTTCAGCATTGTTGGATAATGCTTTATTATTCTCCGCGATCTCTGACTTATGTGTCTTTTTAGAGTCGTCATTTTGTTGTTGAAGAACTTTTATCTGTTGTCGACACTGGCTGACCTCTGATTCTTGACTTTCTAATTTATGTCGTAACTGCATTAGTTCTTCATCTTTGTCGCTAACAATTTTGTTCAAGCGTATTATTTCTGCTTCATAATTATTTATTTCCTTCTTTATATCTTGATTTCCTAACCTCTGATTGAATTTATTTTCGGTTTTTAATTCATCAATTTGCGCATTTAATTTTTCTATACGCCTTTCCTGGTCAGAGATTTTTATTTCATTGTCCCTTTCTTGTAATTCAATTCTTATTTTTGAACTGTTATTTATGTTGCGCAATTCTTCATTGTCTTTTAGATAACGTTTTAACGTGGCTTCTAATTTTTCTCGCAAATCGGCTTCCATGGTTTCTGACTTCTTCGACGGTGGGATGATTTCCTTTGATTTCTTTGGTGATAACCGATCTTCAAATTTTTTTTTATTTTTTTTTTAACAATAATTGCTTTGCCCTTATAATAATTATTATTATTTAAATGTAATAATAATATTATTTTAATATTATATATTTCCCAAAAAATTGTAATATTTTACAATTATGGACCAATATTAATTAATCTCCACGTTGGTTAACCTTTTGCTTTAGATTAATTTCTTTATGGATTGTGTGTAGATTAGGTGGTTGGGAAGAATGATTGTTACCTTCCCCACCCAAGTTCAAATCTCACTTTTGGTTTATTCTTAGGGAATAAAACCAAACCCACTTCTCAAAAATCCACGTGCACCTTAAAACCATGTGCGGTTTCACTTCTTACTTTTACTCACTTCTAAACTTTACTTTTACTTCTTTTTTTTCCTTTTCACTTCTTCTCACTTGTTTTTTATTTATTTCTATATTCTATTTTCTTCTTTTTTACTTGTCTTTCTTTTCTTCTTTTTATTTTCTTTTACTTTTTCCTTTTTATTTATTTATTTATTTTTTCTTTTTTACTTCTTTGGGCCACGGGCCTGGTTTTGGACAAGATCCTAGATTGGTGGCTATAAGCCTCGCTTTGATACCAAATGCGGTGAATGAATCCGTTCACTAGGTTAATAGTCAAATTCGACTCTCATATTGAATAATAGATAAGAATAATATATTTGATTATATAAAGATGATGTCTTTTACAAGATAGACTTTCCCGTATTTATAATTGTTTAAAGGGTGTCTAATGCAACTCTTCATAAAGAGTTACACCATTTCACTAATTAATTATATTATTATATTATTCTTGTTTGTTGTTATTATTATTATTATTTATATATATATATATATATATATATATATATGTTGATGTTTATTTTATTATTATTTTATTTATAACAAGGACTTATTAGCAAAATAGATGCCCGCATAAGATAGTGAAGAATATGACTCCGGAAGAAGCTTTCACTGGAGTGAAACCAGAAGTAGGCCACCTCTGGATCTTTGGCTGTCCAGTTTATATACATGTGCCCAAGGAGAAGAGAACGAAGTTAGAACCTTCAGGCAAGAAGGGAACTTTTGTGGGATACAGTGAGTTTTCAAAGGCTTACAAAATCTACATCCCAGGATCAAGACAGATTGAAGTCAGCAGGGATGTGACCTTTGAAGAAGAGATGGCTGTCAGGAAAGGCAGAGGATCAGACATGGAGATTGATGATGAAGAAATGCTAGAACCAAAGGAGTTGAGATCATCTCCCCTCCAGTTCAGAGGGAGTTAACCAAGGTTACATGAATCGTGGGTGCGATCGGAATCGGTTGAAGAATTCGATACGGGTGTGACACTCATCCCAAAATTAGGAATCGGGGATTCAAAACCCTAACCCTAATTATCCTACATTTATCCTACGTAAACAACTTAGATTAGTCAAAACGAGGTGGAAGAATCCGAGAATCCGATTCAGGCGCGGTTAGGCCTAGGGCCGAATCTGGTAACTATGATAGAAGAGGATGAACCCATCAATCCTATTGATCCAGTTGATGTCCCTAGAGATATTGCAGTAGGCCCGAAAAGGCCTAGATGGGCACAACAAACTTTGCAGGATGCATATGGACATGAAGCTCCACATGGATCTTTCCGAGAAAGTAAAAGACCTCGGAGGTTCTCCAGTTATGTAGCATTGATGAGTCACATCATTGACTCAGAACCTACCACTTATGAAGAAGCATCCAGACACCAAGTGTGGGAGGATGCCATGGTGGAAGAATACCGATCCATCATGAAGAATGATGCGTGGGAGGTTGTGCCGAGACTTGAGGGGAATTCAGTAGTGACTTCCAAGTGGCTATACAAAATCAAGCATGTAGCAGATGGGAGTGTTGAAAAATACAAGGTTAGATTTGTGGCCAGAGGATTCTCTCAGAAAGAGGGAGTCGATTATGATGAGACATTTGCTCCGGTGGCTCGATATACTTCCATTAGATCAATCATTGCTATTGCTTCAACTATGGGATGGAAGTTGCATCAGATGGATGTCAAGACAACCTTTCTCAATGGTGTTATTGAGGAAGAGGTATATATTGAGCAACCAAAAGGGTTTATTGTCCATGGAAAGGAGTCTCACGTATGCAGATTTAAAAAGGCCTTGTATGGACTCAAGCAAGCACCCCGTGCTTGGTATGGACGCATAGACAGATTCCTAGTGAATCTGGGATTCACCAAGAGTGATGCAGACCCCAACCTTTACTACAAGGTTGTGGATAATGAGCCACTGATTTTGGTACTATATGTTGATGACCTGTTTCTCATTGGAAATGAGAAACCTATCGTATGGTGTAAGAAGAAACTCGCCTCTGAGTTCGAAATGAAGGATCTTGGATTGATGCATTACTTCTTGGGATTAGAAGTATGGCAGAGGCAGAAGGAGATTTTCCTAGGGCAAGGAAAATACACCATAGATATTCTGAAGAGATTTGGGATGTTGGACTACAAGTCCATGGCTACTCCGATGGATGCAAATTTGAAGAAGTTGAGGGATTTTGCGTCAGATTCAAATTTGATTGATCCCACTATATATCGCCAGTTGATTGGGTCCTTGATGTATCTGAAAAACAACAAACCAAGATATATGTTTTGCTGTGAATGCTCTCAGTCAGTTCATGTGTGAACCGAGGCAGATTCACTGGATTGCTGCAAAACATGTGCTCAGATACTTGCGTGGCACTGTGGGATATGGCCTGCGATATGATTCAGAATGTGACTTGAGATTGCAGGGGTTTACAGTCTTAGATTGGGCCGAATGTGTTGCAGATAGGAAGAGTACTTCCGGATGTTGCTTCAGTTTGGGTTCTACAGTGATTTCCTGGTGCAACAGGAAGCTTAAATCAATAGCACTCAACATTGTGGAGGCCGAGTATATGGCTGATAGTACAGCAGCCCGAGAAGCAGTATGGCTTCGTAAACGCCTTGCAGGATTGTTTGGCCAGATTCCAGAGCCAACCGTGATTCACTACGATAACCAGAGTTGTGTGCAAATGTCAGTGAATCCTGTATTTCACAACAAGTCGAAGCATATAGAGATTGAATATCACTTCATCCGTGATATGGTGTAGAAAGGTGCGGTCGAGTTACAGTATGTTCCGACAGATGACCAGACTGTAGATGTTCTCACTAAGCCTCTTCCCAGGTTGAAGTTCGAATACTTTCGCGGAAGACTTGGAGTAGAAGAGAACGTGTGCTTCCTTGAGAGGGAAAGATGACAGAGAGATGTTAACTATGCTTTCACCCAGGTGCCTCTACTCGTCCAGGTTCTCAGCTAGGTATGGGAGAAATCCCATTCGTAGATGAGACAAACAGGAAGTAGATGGTCGGGTTCACACAGGTGCCTCAACTCGTCCAGGTTCTCATCTAGGTATGGGAGAAATCCCATCGACAGATGAGACAGACATGTAGTAGATGGCCGTTTGAAGATTGCACAGGTACATCTATTCGTTCAGGTTCTTAGCTAGGTATGGGAGAAATCCCATTGATAGATGAGACAAACAAGTAGTAGATGGTCGTGCCCCTCTGCTCGTCCAGGTTTTCAGCCAGGTATGGGAGGATCTCATTGGCAGATGAGACGGAGATGTAGAAGATGGTAAAAGCCTATCTCTCGAACATCCAGGTAGGATGGAGAGAGTCTCTTGGACTCGCCGAAGGACTGATGCATGAAGACACTTCTCGAAGGATTGAGACTGTGCTGACAACCTTCAATATGTATAGAGATGATGGAGATAGTATAGATGTGCAGATGAAACCCAGATGATCATGATGCTGATGAAGACCGAAGAATACCTTCCTTATTGAGAGGGAGTGTTGTTTGTGCAACTTCGGAAGATATTATTATTGTATTTTATTGTATTTGATTGTACCTCCTAAGGGAGTTGAACTTGATGTAATTAATCATGTAAACCCTTGAAAGAATCAATGTAAACCTTGGGGTGAAAAGCAAACAAAAGAAAAGATTAAAATTTTATTTATTTATTGTCCGCCAAGAGAAGTCAGCGCAGTCAACTAGACAAGTTGGCCCGGTTAGGGAAATAGCCAGTTTGGCATTGTATAAATAGAGGGAAAGTTCACCTCATTATTCGCTCATCCACTCAAGTGAAGTTCGCATTACCCAGAGAGAGATTTGCATCTGAAGCAAGGAGAAGACAATTTTTGGGGTTTCTACTTGGAAAGTATTTCCATTTTTTCTCTTTTATTATTGTACTATGATCTCGGAATTATCATCTCTATACGAAGGTTGGGTTTTCTCTCGTTTGGGTTTCCCAGGATAAAACTCTTGTGTTATTGTTTCTGTGCTTTGTCTTTCTTCAAGTGATCCTATTGAATTTATGCAATTGAATTATTATGCTATAATTGTATGAAAAACTAACATGTTCTCGGCATGAATAAAAACCTGTTGTCAGTCTCTTCACTTGAAAATAAAGGCTACAAGGTGGCCTTCATGGATGGTAAAGCAGTTCTTTGGCCAAAAGATGGTAAGCTAAGTTTAACTGAAGTTATTGGAATTCGAGAAGGAGGTCTCTACAAAGTATTGAATCATCCTTCTCATGCTCTTGTCCATTCTATAGCCATTCCCAGCGAGTTATGGCATAGAAGATTCGGTCATCTTCACTTCAAAGCTCTTCCTGGACTTCAATCTATGGTAAGTGGTATGCCTTCTATTTCTTTTGATAAAGTTGAAGTATGCAAAGGATGTTTACTTGGAAAAAATGCAAAGAAGTCTTTTCCACACAGTAGTAGAAATACTGAAAAGATCTTAGAGCTTATTCATTCTAATACTTGTGGACTAATGTCTTCTCCTTCCTTGAATGGTTTTCTGTATTATGTCATATTTATTGATGATCTTTCTAGAAAATGTTGGATTTATTTACTGAAGTTGAAAAGTGAAGTTTTTTTCCAAATTTGAAGAATTCAAAGCTTTAGTAGAAAACCAAACAGTAAATCACATTCAAATTCTAAGATCTAACAATGGAGGGGAATATGAATCTTATGAGTTCGAAAGCTCCTGTAAGGAAGCTGGTATCAAACACCAGTTAACTGTTACGTACAATCCTCAACAAAATGGCGTTGCTGAAATAAAGAACATAACTATATGTGAAGCTGCAAAAGCTATGATGTTTGATCAAGATCTACCCAATTCTCTTTGGGCAGAAGCTACAACCACTATTGTATACATTTAGAATAGATGTCCACATGCTATCCTAGAAGATAAAACTCCTGAAGAAGCTTTCTCTGGTAAGAAACCAAATGTAGCTCACTTAAGAGTATTTGGGTGTCCAGTTTACATGCATGTGCCTAAAGAGAAGAGAACTAAGATGGAACCCTCAGGTAAGAAAGGGATCTTTGTTGGATATAGTGAATCTTCTAAAGCTTACAAAATCTATATCCTAGGTTAGAAACAAATCGAGGTTAGCTGAGATGTAACTTTCCATGAGGAAGTTGTTTTTAAACGATCTAGAGAGCTTCAAATCGATGATGAGCCAACCGAGACATCTCGTTCTAACTTTCAGAGGGAGAAAAGTCATGAAGATCCAATGGATCAAGATTCAGTGTTGGAACCTGTTGAGGTGTTAGAAAGGTCTCTTGAAGAACCTCCTATCAAGAGGAGACCTGCTTGGTTCAAAGAAACTCTGCAAAAAGCAGAGAAGCATATAGCCCCTTTAGGAACCTTTAGAGAAAGCAAAAGGCCCCAAAGATTTACAGGTTATGTTGCTTTGGTAAGTAACATTAGTGATGCTGAACCTTCTTTTTTTAATGAAGCTAACAAGTTGTAGGTTTGGAAAGATGCCATGCTAGAGGAATACAAGTCCATCATGAAGAATAATGTATGGGACATAGTTCCCAGGCCCAAAAATAAGTCAGTTGTCTCATCCAAATGGCTATATAAGATAAAACTTGCAGCTGATGGGAATGTTGAAAAGTACAAAGCAAGTTTTGTTGCTAGAGGCTTCTCCCAAAAGGAAGGTATAAACTATGATGAGATATTTGCACCAATAGCCAGGTATACTACTATCCGCACAATTATCTCTCTTGCTTCTGAACTTGATTGGAAATTACATCAAATGGATGTGAAGACTGCTTTCCTTAATGGTGAAATAGAGCAGGAAGTGTATGTAGAACAACCTGATGGATTTACAATGCATGAAAAGGAAACTCATGTATGTAAGTTAAAAAGGGCTCTGTATGGTCTTAAACAAGCATCCAGAGTTTGGTATAACATAATTGATGGCTTTCTACAGAGATTAGGGTTCAGTAAAAGTACCGTAGACTATAATCTCTATTTTAAAGTAGTTGAAAATCAACCTTTGATTTTGGTGTTGTATGTAGATGATCTTTTCCTTACAGGAGAAGAAAAGCAGATCGCCACATGCAAAGAGAGACATTGCTAAATTTGAAATGAAAGATCTAGGAATGATGCACTATTTCCTAGGATTAGAAGTTTGGCAGAAACCAAACGAGATTTTTCTATCTCAAGGAAAATATGCAGTAGACATATTGAAAAGGTTTGGTATGATGAATTGCAGGAGTGCACAACTCCAATGGTTGCAAATTTAAAGAAATTCCATGACTAGGCTTAGGAGAAGATTTGGTGGATCCCACCATGTACATGCAACTTGTTGGGTCTTTAATGTATCTGACTCATGCCAGACCATATATACAATTTGCAGTGAGCGCATTAAGCCAATTTATGGCTGAGCCAAGAGAACGACATTGGGTGGCAGGTAAGCATATTTTGAGATATCTTAGAGGTACCATAGCCTATGGGATAAAGTCACATCCAGTGGTGGTGTGATGCTGCATGGTTATGCAAATTCAGATTGGGCGAGAAGTCCAGTAGACATAAAGAGTACCTTTGGTTACTGCTTCAGTTTGGGATCAACCATGATCTCCTGGTCCAGTCGGAAACAAGAATCTATTACTCAAAGCACAACGAAGGCTGAATATATTGCTGCAAGTAATGCTAGCAAAGTAGTATGGCTCAGAAAACTAATTTCTGGGTTGTTTAATGAAAAGCTTGAGACTATGATTATCCATTGTGATAATCAGAGTTGCATGAAGCTCACAGAAAATATGGTATTTCATGACAGATCAAAGCATATTGATCTAAAGTACCATTATATAAGAGATATGGTACAATGAAATGTAATCAAGCTGAAGTATGTTGCAACAGATGATCAGGTAGCTGATATCTTGACAAAACCACTACAGTTGGTAAAGTTTGCTCACTTCAGAGGCAAACTTGGAGTTGTAGAGAATGCCTCCATCTCTGATAAAGAGAATGATAAAAAAGGCATCCTCCAAGGTCTGAGGTCATAAGTGACCACCTTGAATCTAGCCAGGGAGACTTGGAGATTAACCAATTTTGTGAGTCATGGCAAAAGTCAAAGTAAATATAAAAACTTTGTGAGCCAAGACAAAAGTCAAAATCAAAGTGATAAGGCCTTTAAAATCTCGTGGGATTATGACAAAAGTCAAGGCGAAAGGACAACCCTTGTGAGTCATATCAAAAGTCAAGACAGGTAGCCTTGTCAGCATTTAGCAAAACTCAAGGTGTCTAGCAAAAGTTAGGAAGAACATACAATTCCTATAGAGCTAGAAACAAACAATCTTTCTTATAAGATAATATCAATTAATAATTTAATAACTTCCTTGCTAAGAGGGAGTGTTAAAATTATAGCTTCAGAAGCTATTATATATCATCACTGACTTCTAACTCCTGCCATGTGTCCTCATTTTTCTCTTGCCATGTATCATCTCCACCAGCTGCTATTTGTCCTATCTTCACATGCCAAGTGACAGGTGTCATGTATAGGGGCTGCTTCACATGCCAAGTGATAGGTGTCATGTATAGGGGGGCTGCTTCACATGCCAAGTGACAAGTGTCATGTATAGGGGGCTTCTTCACATACAAAGTGACAAGTGTCATGTATAGGGGGCTGCTTAGGCAGCCACCCCAAAACTATAAATAGTTTCCCCCCTTCCACTTTTCATATGGTCTGAAGTGTGAGTTCAAGTGTAAGTCTCAATTTTGCTTGTGAAGTAAATGTGAGGTCTGTCCATTGTAATAGAGAACGTACAACAACAAGCAGAAGGGCAATATTAGCAACAATCAGAGGAGATTATGAGCAGATTCTGAAGGTTGCCATACAATCATGGTTGTAAGTTGTTATTTCTGCTATTATTTTTGTCTTAGCACATCAAGAGAGAAGTCTATGATGTTTATGTAATCTGAACCTGATATATTATAAGAAAGATTGTTTGGCTGGAGTTTTTTTTCTCCCTTTTAAGGGTTTTTCTCCAGTGTAAGACTACTGTGTTCATGTGGAATAATTTTTGCACTTTGATTATGGCAAGTAATTGATGAAAACAGAAATTTAAATACTATATTTCTGCTTGAATTAAAACTTGACACCACAACCTCCAACTAGCTTCAAAGGAAGGAAGACACTTGCTTAAATAACCAAATGAAAGAGAGCGGGGACGTTAGTGAAGGAAAGGAGCTCGTGACACTTGCAGAGATTGAATAGACACATGTGAGAGGAGTGGAGACACTTGGAGGTGGTTGTTGACACCTCTCTCCAACCATTTGACACCTCTCAACCTCCACTTGACACCTCTCCAACCAAAAGTGCGCCTCCCTCATGGAGAATGTGCCCCCTCTTAAAGAAAATGCTCAACAATGAATGAGATCAAGAGTTAACTCCAACCCCTTCCTCCTATTGCTCAATTTTGTCTAACACCTCTCAAGATGACTTAAACATGATTGAAACATGTCCCAGACAAGCTTCCTAAACTTATGGCATTCTGATTTTTCCCTTTTATTTGATTCTTTATTCACTTTTGAGAGAGAAATTCAACGTTTAGTGATTAATAATCACTAATTTCACTCTCAAAGTGGGTACATGGGTAAAGTGGGTGCTGTGAGTTAGAAAACAAGCACCCCCAATGGCAAAATTGACCCCCTAGTACCACTTTTATGACTGTTTTAATTATTTCAATTAAAACATCCCCTTTTTTAATGGGATTTTTTTTACAGAAAATTAAAAACACCTAGGGGGGACTTGGTACATGTTCATAGGTCTCAATAATAGTGACTAGCATGGTAATATACATTGACACTAGACTTTAATAATCCCCCAAGGCCTAACCATCAAGACGACCACTCTAGCTTTGGAGGATTGCGTGAAAAACTCGAAAATTATAAGTTGCTGAAAAGCGACATATAATTAACAAGGAAAAACACTCTAGAGTAATCGGATTGATGACTAAACCCTAGGAAAGCAAAGTCTTTTATAAAAATTCATCATGCTACGACACTTCATTACAATTCCCCCAAGGGGGTATGAACATGCAAAAAAAATGAAAAAGGGCCACAGAATGGTCTGGCGGACTTCTGAACTCTGATGATGAGCAATTGACTTGTTCACTCTTTGGCGGCTTAACTTAAAATCCATCCAAGTGCAACTTGGGAGTATCATGTTGGAGGCCACGCAACTTGTTTGTTGTGCCCAAGTTAGAGAACAACTGCATTCCTCACGAATATTGGGAAAAAGAAGTTTATACTGCTGCATATTTTCTAAATAGATTTTCTACATACTCTGTTCCAACTATGACCCTAGAAGAGGCTTGGTGTAGATAGAAGCCTCGTATAAGTCATCTCATAGTTTTTGGTTCAGTTGCTTATGTATGGATTCTTGATGAGAAGCATAGTAAGTTGGTTTCAGAATGCAAGAAATTATTGTTCATAGGGTATAGTGACTATCTTAAATCCTATAGACTGATTGATATTGAAGCTGACAAATGTATTTTCCATTGGGATTGTTGTACTTGATGAACATGCCAATTTGTTTCTGAGTACTTCAGATCATAAATCAGGTCTGAAATTTCTTGCAAAGGGCTGTGATATTGTTGAAAAACCAACTCTTTTGCATAGGTCCGCCTGACATGAAGTGGGGCAAACTGTTGGACGATGTATTGTCATTGATGT
The DNA here is from genome assembly GCA_027924585.1 of Larix kaempferi. Taxonomy (NCBI): domain Eukaryota; kingdom Viridiplantae; phylum Streptophyta; class Pinopsida; order Pinales; family Pinaceae; genus Larix; species Larix kaempferi. The sequence continues at coordinate 21,887,292 of BSBM01000858.1, forward strand.
CAAACAGGGACTAAGGATGGCATGCTAACTATGATCAGATTTGAAGAATTCATGACATCGTTGCCACTTTGAAGAAGTATATCCAACTCTCAAACAAGGAATTGAAGAAGTTTGTCAAGTTTGTAATCAGCTCCTTTGTATTTATGTGTTGGGTTCTGTAGCCCTCTTTGTATGGCTTTGTAACCCAAGTTGTAGCCCCTTAAATGGCTTGTTTAATATGTAAATTGTGCTTTAAGGGCTAATATAAAAGTCAAGTCAAGTCATCCGAAGAAAGATTGTAAAAAAAGGTAATAAGTGGTCAAATAAAAGGTACAAATTGGCCCCTTAAAATGTAGCACTTGAACAGTATAAATAAAAGTTTGAATTACATTGTTTTGTGTGTGGACTCTGGAGTAGCAATTCAGACTGATTTGAAATAGTGAAGGGGTTGAGGGTCCTGCGACTCTGGAGTAGCAATTCAGGCTGATTTTAAACAGTGAAGGGGTTGAGGGTCATGCCCTTGCAGGAGGTTAGGGTTGAAGACTGGGTGTGAAGAGAAGACCGAGGGTCTGCCCTAAACAATGGAGTATATTTGGATTGTTGACCAGCTGACAGTGGAGATTTAAGTAAGGTGAGGATCAAGAGAATCTGCGCTAATTGCAGAATTTTGGACTGTGGAAGAAAGGACTACTCTAACAGCAGAAAGGCGTCATACTGATTGGTTGGGGGTAATCTGAGGTATGTGAATATGATCTGAATTTGAACAGGGCTTGTGAATAAGTTTATCATCTTAAGGGTGGCAGGGTGGAGTAAGGGAGAACAAGAGTTCTCAACAGGTTGGAGCCTGTCCCAGGGTGTAGTAGCATCCTTCAGTAGCAGCTGAAAATTGAAGAGGTTGTAGCCTCTCCATCCACTAGTATCTGGATCATTTCATGGTGCTGAAGCACGTTCTTTCAATGAATGAAACTCATATATATATATATATATATATATGCAAAACTTTCCGTAAGTGCTGGTGTACACTTGCTATGTGTTTGAATTGTTAAGATAGACATTCTTGAATAAGATTAACATAAGTTGTTGTTAAAGAGTTTAAGTTGGAATTGAAAAAAGGAAAAATTAGTAGTGTAGAACACTGATTCATCCCCCGCCCCTCTCAGTGTTCTGAGTGTGTACTGTTTGTGTTCAAACTTTCATATACTTTAATGCAAAATTTAAATACAACAACTAGTACTGAAATATCATAGTACAACAGTAAACAAGCAGTACAATTTAAAACATAATTTTCATCTCATTATTTTTAACACTGCCAATTAGGTCCTCATGTTAAAGTAATCTTCAGTAACAACTAACACGTAATCAGCAGTAGTAGAATAATTAACAATAACACTTCTAATTCGTAAGAAGAACAAGTTAGGGCACTTACCTGGAGTGTGGGACCCTTTCCATCTTTATACTCAGAAGAAATTACTTTCAGTATAGACTGTGCCTCTCAGAGGCAAGTCAATCACAAGGAACAAGCCGACTCTGCTAGAGGGTAAGTACAAACCAGAGAGAGAGAGATAATAGGTTGTAGACAACAGTATTGGTAGTCACTGACAATCAGAAACACAGTTACAATCTCAACACAATAGAGGTCAACAAGGTTACAATAGATATAATCTCAGCAAAGTCTCAGCACAAGAGATCTGAACACAGGTAACTCTCAGCACAAGAGATCTGAACACAGGTAACTCTCAGCACACCAGATCTGACCACAGGTGACCAATGTCAGTCAAACAAATATATCTGACAAAAAATAAAAACTCAGCATAAATGATTTGATCCAAAGATAAGTCTTAGCATATAGATCTGGGCAAAAACAAGGCTCAGCATCAACAAATAACTTAAAGCTCAGTCCAAGCTGTCCATACAAACTGTGGCCTTCACAATTGAACTGTCAACAAGCAGATCAAGACCAAAGAGACTCACGGCCTCCACAAGTGAGCACACAACAAGGTAAATCAGACCCTAGGACCTCATGACTGAGTTGGACACGGCTCCAAGGCTCACAGCTGAGTCATACAAATACAGAATGGACTCCAATAAGATCACAACAAACAGATCAGACCCCTATCAAGCAGATCGGACCCTTAAATAGTCAGATCAGACTCCTCATCAATCAGATCACACACAGCAGATCGGGTCTCAGACAAACCACAAAGAGCAGATCAAGACTCAACCAGAACCTCAGTAGGAAGAACGAACCCCTCAACAAACAGATCTGGGCTATACGGATTGGATTTGGGTTCAACAGAGCTTGCAGCTGGCAGAACTGAGCTCACGGCCTTCCTCAAACAGGTCACGGCTAGGGCAGCAGCAACACAAAAACCTTCACGTCAGCCTTGAACACTCAATCATATAAGATCTGGGACATGTGGTAATCTATAGCAGGTGGGTGGCCTCAACAAGTGAACAAGCAATCAACAAGTAACCTCAAAACCCATGACGTCAAGCATAAAATAAATCAGACCTGAAATGTGATGTGATTGGCATGTCAAATGTGGAACAAAGGTCTTCAATAAATAGATCTTAGAGCCTTCTAGAAAGATCATTAATTAATCCTTTAATTAAGTTAGGGTTCCACACATTTAGGAGTGTACCACTAAGTAAGAGTTAAGACACCAAATAAAAAATAAAAGTCACAACTTAAAAATATAAGAATATAATCAAGGTGTCTTAAGTGAGCGTACTAGGGTCATAGTTAAAGGTACAAGGACCATCATAAGGTACAAGTCAAAACCATAAAACAAGGAGGGGTTCATGACCAACAACCTCTAGGACCAAAGGGTGTACCAGAAAGGTGGGCAATCAACCCTAATACCCATAAGACCAAAACATCAAGGTGGTACAAATCAAGACAACTCAAGGTGGGTAGATGACCCTACTAAGCACAAATCAAAGTGGTGAACAATACAAGGTACCACAAGACCAAGAATAACAAGGTGTAGAGACCAAGGATGAGCAACCAAGGTGGGTTACAACCAATCATCTCTCTCTCAAATGTACAAGTGTTCCATACACAACTGAAAGTTCATCATCACTGTATAAGGAAGGTCTACATTGGACACTGTGATCCTCTGGTCCTCCTAACTGCTCCTTAGGTCAAATGCTAGTGACTCCATCAAGGGGTGGTCGGGTTGATGATCACAGGCTCTGGCATAAGAGATTGGGACATCTCAATTTTGACAACCTTGTGAGGGTAAGTAGAACTGAGGCTGTAAGAGGAATTCCCAAGCTATCCAAGCCTACACAAATCATATGTGAGTGATGTCAGCACGGAAAGAAAACCAGGACCAACTTCAAACGAAAAGAGCACCACTCCACCTCAAAGCCTTTAGAGTCGAGGGATACTGCTAACATCCGAGGCCGAAGGAAATAAACTCTGGATAGACCGCTGGCGACCTTGCTGGGGCTGGGAGCGCCCTACTCTGGGTTCGTTTGGGCCTGATCCATCTGTCACTCTGAGAATGAGTTGTCTGGTGTATAGTTTGGCAACTCTGAACTGGTCTCGGTAAAATCAATTGGTCTCCCAAAGGGGAGGCTGAGGGGAGACCCGAGGTCTCACCACTCTACTATCAGAGATACTTTGGAACTCTGCTTGCCGCTTGTTGCTCCGATCCGATGGATCAACACTAAAATAGGAGGTGATCCTCTTGGTCCTCCCAAGGAGGGGCGGGGTGTGTTGGAGTTGGGACTTGTGGTTGAATATTCCTCGATGAATAGGGCGAGGCATCTCTAGTCCCAATGTTGTAAAAAAGTAGAGAGGAATCTCCCTGAGTCCCTATAGAGGCAGTGATATTGTCCTCTGATCTCATAATACAAAGGGCACCTTAAAATAAGGTGCATCTTTGTCTTCTGCTCCTGTAGGTGGCACACTTGGTAGATCCTATCAGATGGTGGTCAGTCTCCACTCAGAGTCGATGAGAACCTACCCAAAGCTGTCCCAAAGGAATCCTGAGTGAGTGCATCCATTGTTTGCACGTGTATGGGGGGCGTACGATAATGCCATCCTGCAGCTCTAACAAATGCTCAAGGTAAAAGGCCATCTTTGTGCTCAAGCTCGTCGGAGGTGAAGTCCAAGTAACCTGGATGTACAATCTGTAGATATCCTCTCTGATGGATTGATTTAGTAATTGTCTAGGAGGCAAGAGATGGCTCGGTGCATCTAGGGACGGGGGAAGGCGCTCTTGAGAGATGGTCACCGATTGGAGAAGCAGAGATGCCTCTAAGAACAAACCACGTTCATGGCCTGTGGGGTGATTTGAGGCGAGAGTGAAAAGTGCAAGGTAGGGGTAACTCTCTCTACTATTGGCAGAGTCGTTGAAAGATCTGACTCTGTGAAGGAAAGAGACTAAACGAAAGATGACCTCAAGGCAGAAGGGGTGGAAGCCGAACTCTGCCTGAATAATGGGATGCGGAATAGTATGCTTGCATCAGATGACGCGCTTGAGAAGTAAGGTTTGAACTCTCTCTGTTTGGGTCCAGTCTATCTGTACTAAGCTCGACCCCCAAATATCAGAGGCATAGAGAACCGTGGGTCTAGTAATCCCCACAATGAGATAGAGTTTGGACAAAATGTCCTAAAATTGGTTCTGGAAGCACTATCTCTCAATGAGTGCTAGGGAATCGTATCCTTTGCTGAGCCGAGGTTGGAGGGCCTATTGCATGCCAAAACAAGGTCCCGTGAACTGTACTCCCAGGTAAATGTAAGATGTGGTGATCTTAATCTCTTCCCCCCAGAAGTAAAAATGTAGTTTTGTAAGAGAGGTCCTTTGTTGCATTGAAGACCATAACCTTGGTTTACTTAGGTTGACTGTCAACTGTCGAGACTCGAAGGTCACAAAACTTGGCCAAGGGGTCAATCTATCTTTGTAGGCCCTCAGGAGTAGAGGCCAACAACACCAAGTCATCTGCAAAAAAGGAGAAGGAAGATCAATACCTGATGTAGAAGGCAACCATTGCCCTCTTGGATGTGCTCATAGAGGAAAGACTCTAGCTCATCAATGTAGATCTTGAAGAGGGTCGACGAGAGGGGGCACCCCTGTTTTACACCAATGGTACTCTGGTAGTTCGGGTGAAAACCGGCTTGTCCTCTAGCCCTAAGATGTCGATGCTCTAGCTCTTCAAAAAGCCATTGATGTAAGACTGTGGCATAAATCTTGGAGAATGTATGACCCACCATGATAGTCCGATAATGGTTTGGATCAACAGTACTTCCCGATTTTTGGATTGGATGAATAATGGGTCTTTCCCAGGAAAGGGAAAAGCCAAAACAAACCATGTGTTTAAATAAATCAACATATAGGACTGAGGAGAGTGGATGACATGTTTCAAGAATTCAGCTTGAAGACCTTCCTAGTCTACTGCTTTGTTGGTACTCATAGCTCTAACTCCTCTCCTAATGCCCCTCTCCGAGAAGAGGTGGCATGAGGATGGGGGAGAGGGGATGTGGGTTGGGGGTTGTCCAGGGATGTCATAAAGGGAGGTTCTGTGGGAAAACATAGTTTGGGGGTCAAGGTCAGGTGGGATGGCGTGGTGTCTAAGAAAGAGAATTTTCTAATTCCAATCTCTATGTCTAAAGCGAGGATGGTGATGTGGTAATAATGGTGATATATGTGCCATCATCATCACAGGTAGTGAGGTTGGAGGAATTCCCAAGGTAAATCTGAATTATGTTATACTTTTGATATGATAAATTTAGGCCTCCTACATTATTATTTAGGTGGGGTAGAAGTTTGATAGACTAACATGTATTTTTGCTTCACAAACCAAGTATGCCAACAGTTTGTTAGACAAATACAGGATGGGTGAATGTAAAAATTCACCTACACCTATGGGGAAAGGGCCAAAACTCTCAGTTTAACTCAAATTAACAAATGAGTGGATTTTGAGGCAACTAGTGGGAAGTTCGATCTATCTTACAACCACTAGGCAAGATCTTAGTTTGGCAGTCAACTGCATATTTAGGTTCATGACACATCCTAAATTAGAACATTGGATAACAAAACAGATTTTGAGATATGTTTACGTTACAATAGATTTTGGAATATTATGTGGTGAAAGTTATGCACTTTGGTGAACTGACTATGCATATTCTGATTGGGTAGTATTAGTGGATGATTAGAAATCAACAACTACATATGCATTTAGTCTTGGAATAGGTGCAGTTTCATGGGCTAACAAGATACATGTTGTTTCTCTTTCTTCTACTAGGGCATAATAGAGGGCAACAACAAAATGAGCATGTGAGGCAGTTTGTCTTAGAAGATTACTTGGAGATCTGAGTGTTAAGCAAACTGAGCCAACAATTCTTTTCTGTGACAAATAGGGTGTTTTAAGATGAACAAAATCCAATTTTTCATGAGCCCAATAAACACATTGATGTATATAGTCATTTCATCAAACAACTTGTAAACAATGACGAGGTTGAACTTCAATATTGTACCACACAAGAGCAGATTATATTGTACCACACAAGAGCAGATTGCAGATATTTTCAACAAGCCACTTGGTCTAGATAAGTTTGTTAAATTTAGAGACAAACATTGTTTATTTTTCCAGAATGACCATTGTTACCTCTTGAACCTTCACTCAATTATGGTAAATCCCTAAAACACAAAGTACAACTTCAAGGGAACTCTTGACGGCTACCCACTATTGCCACATTAGCTCTTCCTCACACTTTAGGTTGGCTTTCCTCCAACACAAGGGGAGCTTTCTTGACTTGGGATTGCTAAAGCTTATTACAAGAAAGGTCAAGGTGATTAGGCAAGGTTAGCTTTAACAAAACATATATCATAGAAGACGTTTAATAGATAGGATGATGGGAGGATGAAGACTAATGAAAAGTCCCATTGGATAAATGGATTCAAGAATTAACCATTAAGGGCAACTGTTAGGTTATTTCTATACTCCATCCTTGTCCTACCTAGCATTATCTATTTTTTCCTAGTTGTTGATGATGTCATTTGCTCCCTAGTAGTATGCATAGGTCATCCAGGATCCATCTACCACCTTCTGATCCCTGCATGCATCATTTTAGGACCACTTCAGTTAGTTCCCTATTTTATAGGAACCTACTGATTGTTCTGTTGCAGTCCACCTGAGTTACCTGACTCTTGTGGGGGGTTAGAGCTCCGAATGCCACTGATTATGGCCTCATGCGCCCTTTTCTGATTGGCATGCATGACAGAGCCACTATTGCGCCCTCCTTAGTTAGTTAACTGGTTGTGATTTCAGTTAATTGGTTTTTGGTTCAGTTTAGTTGACTTTGAGTCTTATGGAGCACTCCAGTGGTGATAATCCCTATGCTAGACCAACTGAGATTCGAATTCTCCTACATGATTCGAATTCTCTCCATTGTAACATCATTGTTTATTATACTGATTATTGGAACATGTGATATTATTCTTCTCCTATCTGAGTTCTCTTGCATTATTATTCTTCTGCTCCATTTTATTGCAGTTTTCACTCTTCTTCAATTTTCTGCTCATTCTTTCTTTGTGAGGTATCCATCAGCTCATAGATCTGCTGTGACATAGATATTAGAATTTCACAGCAACAACTATGAGATCAAGAGTCAATATAGCCTAGATGAAGAATCTTGCTGTCCACTAATTGCAGAAAATTATTTGTGGAAAACCCTATGGATGTTATCAAGAGTCAATATAGCCTAGATGAAGAATCTTGCTGTCCACTAATAGCAGAAAATTATTTGTGTAAAACCCTATGGATGTTACCCCTTGACATGTAGATGGTCGATACCTTTGTGATCCTGATCACCATTAGTTCCACAAATGAGATATGTGGTTTTCCCATGGATATTTTTGAGAGACACTTCCAGCTTGCTCGCATCACCATTTATGTGCTAGAGATTGATGGGGACTATTTCAGTTGATGCTAGTGTTATGACATATGCTACACTTGTTGACACACGGGGAATGACTTCTTCTATGTGGGACATGACCATGAGGGGTCATTGGTGTTGCTCTATAGTGGCTTGTGTACTTAAATTGTTGTTTCATAGCTAAAAATGTATCATGGTGTGGTCATAATTTCCCCTAGATAAGTGTGTCACCTTGTGAGCCAGGTTGTATCCCTAGGGATTTAAGTAGGTATAATGCTCATTTCATATCACTACAAACTTTTTAGTTTTTACCTAGCCATTTTTCATGCCATGTCATTCCACTAGTCTTCTCACCCATTTCCATCATGTCCTCTTTTCGTAATTGACTTTATCATATGTTATGTTCCAAGGCCTTAGAAATAATCCCATTTATGAAATTGATCAAAGGAAAGGGTTAAAGAAACTCTAAGGTTGATGCAACATACATTTTAAATGTTATTATGCGAGCAATGTTCCCTTGCAAAAAAGCCATGCTCCCTAGTTACTAGGTTGTAAAAACCAAGTCTAAAGAAAATTGACTAAACCAAAACAAGCTAAAAAAACTAAAGAAAATGGATTAAACCAAAACAAGCTAAAAAAAAAGAAATAAGGGGATCGCAAATAAGAGGTGTAGAGAAAGGGTAACTCAAGAAAAAGTGCTTCCTTTAAAGGCACACATGCGGAAACAAAGTTATAACCAGGCTAACTCTTGAAAGCTAAGGGGAAGGCCCATTACTCATTCACTTTTATATGTGGTCAATTTGTGAACAGATTTTCCCTAGTACAACATTCACTTCATCACCCTCACCTCACTTTTAAACCTAGGACATACACCTCGTCTTAGGCGTCTAACATGTAATAAGGGATTAATTATGGTCACACAATGGTGAATCTAAGGTTATCAAGAAGAAAATTAAAAAAAAGTTATTAGAAAAGTGCTAAGTTACCAGGATATGGATACGGATACGGATGCGGATACGGATCGGCCAGATTTTTGAAAAGCCAGGATCCGGATACGACCAAGATACGCCAAGTACAAAAAAATATAATAATATAAAAAACATTTAATATTTACTACACATAGACTAAAACATTGAATATATAATATAATAATAACAGCTTAAGTAATATAATTTATTTATAATTAATATTTAATGTATAATATATAAAAATTAAAAACATTTACTATTTACTCTACACTATAATAACCTATGCGTTTGAGATAAAAATTATAATTTTATATCCAATTAAGTGTTTGAAAAAAAAATGTAATCGAGACTTGGAATTCCCCATCGGCACAAAGTTAAATATAGTCTTAAGCCATCCGATCGCACGGGTTACCTGAAGTCGGAAGACCTGTCCGCACATGGAACAATCATGCCGCGTGGGATAAATCGTTGGGATGACTATCGAAACAGTCGAACCCCGTGGAATAACTCGCCGGAATAACTCGCTGGAATAGTCGTGGCCCATGGGATAACTCGTCGGGATACTGTGGCATAGGAAAAGCGAAGCACAGTCCAGACTCCAGACAGAGGATTCCCTGCCACCGTGGCCTACCAGCAAATTCGTCTAAATTTCCCAAAATATTCTCCAATACAGAAGCCACACTACATTGGATGCCTTCAAGAAGAAGACCTGGAAAATTGTACCATTAGAACCCGCAAATTTCGTGACCGAACCCCAAGCCGAACATCAACGAATTTCGTTTTTTATCGAGGTTCGCCGAATTTCGAACTTCCAGGTTCAAATTTGGCGAACCTTGTAACATAGACTAGAATAATTAATTAGACCAAACACCGAAGTGTTGGATGTCGGGCTGGCTGCATTTTATAATCAGAAAAATACTAGAAAAGACAAAAGAAATTTGCGTCGGTGGGGGTTTTTAAGTCGCGGATCCATTTCAAGTGCGACCATTTATCGCGGATCCATTTCTAATTGATGGGATCCGTATCCCATTTTTTTTGAACCGTCCGGTGTCGTATTTTTAACGGATCCGGATCCGGTTCGGAACCTCGGATCCGCGGATCTTGGGACCCTCCCTGGCGGATCCGGTAACATAGGAAAAGTGCACTTGCTAACCTTTTCATGTGTGTTTTCTACATATTTGATAGTATTCTCCTAGTCATACGTTGGATAGGGCCTCCTAGCGCTATTGAAAGACATTTTCCATGATCTAACACTTGGATTGAGTTATGTTGATGAGCGCTCTCCTTGTTTACACATATTTGGAGGCACATGTGGGTGCCTAGGTGGCATTAAGATGAGGCTGTCCCCTACTTGATTGGATGATGATGGTATTCCCTAACACATGGGAATGAGTGGGGATGAGTGCCATGTTACCGACCCATGTTTGAACTTTGGTAAGCATATTGGAGAGGTTGTTACACCTTTGGTCCATCTTTGATGGGATGTCTTACTTAACTTCCCACATGTGCCACTCTTTGAGGGAGTTTTTTGCATGATACAAAGAAGCGCTCCAGGGTTTGACTCACATGGATCCTTGAGGATGTTTGGCACATGGTTTTAGGTAGAGCGCTCCCATAAAGGAGGTGTCCTTACACCATTTTCATGGCATCTTCCTTGGATGTTACACCTCGGAGAGCCTTCTCATGCCACAAGTGCCACATTTTTGAGGAGCACTCTTGATTTTTGAGCTTTATTGTTGGAGGGTTACCCTTTAGGCCAGTCTTGGCGCACTTCCACATGCATTTGGATGAGGTCATTGCACTTTGGAGGAGTTTGAGGGTCAAAACCCTAGGTTTTGGACACCTCATTTGCTACTTTGACCTATTCTACCAGACAACACCTCTTTTGATCTATGTTGTGATTTATCATGTATTTGACCAGCCATTCTAATGGTGTGCCCCATCTTCTTGGGTAAATTGGTTAGGGTTTGAAGTTGGATAGGCTAACCACCTCAATAGTTTATGTATTTTTAATTTTGACTGCCTCATGGAGCAGTTAGTTAGCTATTCTCTCTATATAAGAGAGACTCCTCTCATTGTAATTTTAGTTGGAAGCTTGTGGAAAACTGTCTTTACTATTTGTCTAGCTCTTGTGGTGAATGCTTATGGATGGTTGATGCTAGCGCTATTTTGGTTTATGGATTGGATCTTCAGTTGTTTCAAGCTTGGGATAAATCAAGTAAACTCTTTATCTAATTTTGTTAATGTTTATTATTGTAAAGTTGAAGAGGTAATATATTTTCAGCTTTGGATTGTATGCCCTAGGTTTCCATACATGGTGATCATTTTGTCCAAGTTTGTTTTAAAACGTCACTTAGGTCTTTTCCCTTGTAGATCCTTGAGATAGATCTTGCCTTCAAAGATTTGATAGGGTTGGCACTCAATCCCTCTTTATCCTTGATGTTTGTTTGTATAACCTTGGCCCTTGATTAACCCCATTTTCTCAACTTCAACCCTAGGCACTGGTCACAAATTCTCTAACCATAAAAAAATAATCTGAAACTTTTAAATTATGTTCTAGTAGATCTAGAATCTATCCTGGCTTGAATTCTATGGGAAATCAGCTTCAAGCTTTTCATTTCATGGTCCTTGACCCTCTTTTCTTGCTGGATTTTTGTAAGTATCAAGTCTGTTGTCATAACCCTTAGAAATCTGCAAGAAAAACAGAGTTTTAAGTCCATGCATTTTGTGGTCTTAACTTCCAAAAAATAGTAAGCAAGGTTTGACCCTAGATCTACCCTCATTTTTGGCTTCCAATACCTCTCCACTAGAATAGAGACAAAAGCACAACGCTTTTTGCATCGAGAGTAGCGAGGTGCTCTACAGCCCAGTATGGTAGAGATGTTGTCACATTCCTAACATTATGCCACCGAAAATAAAAAATAATTAAAAAATTCATGCCGGCTCATAAAAAAACAAATAAAATGTAGGCTCATAAAATTAAAAATTAAAACCAAATAAAAAGTCATTAAAAAAATCCATGTTGGCTTAGAAAATAAAAAAGATAAAAATCATAGATCAACCTTAAACACGGATTGAAACGGATCTATCAAGCAATTACACTTCAAGAAATTGGATCCCTCTTGGTGCTTGATAGATCCGGGTTCAAGATGGATCTATGCTGGTATATGAAAACAGACTTCTCTAGACTTCTCCACTACCACCAATGTCACATGGTTCCGGTTTGAATTCTAGTTCGGCAACCATAAAATTCGGGTTCAAATTTGGCTTTTCGAAAGAGATTCGAAATGACTGTTCGACATTAAGTTCGTCTACATATATATTTTCCAAATATAAATATTTTATAACACATTAATATAAAATGATAAACATTATAAATCATATTATATATATAAAATAATTTATAATATTTCTTATAATAAATATATAAATTTATAACCTAGTCATTTAAAATAAGCTACAGGTCAACCTAACCTGATTTTTTTTCAAATGGAGATTATTTTCCAAAACAAATACAAGGCAATAAAGAAAACCAATACTGACATCTTTAGGAAACAAGAGCCACAAGTGGCAACGTCCATGACAAGAGAATTAGGAATTCAGCTAGAGCATGAACAAAAAGAACTAATCTGCTTGTTCTATGAAAAATGCTGCACAATTGTGGGATATTAAGCTTGGCTTGCAAGTAGTGTATTGGTTCTGAAACTAGTGCTAATATATGGAGTTATAAGGTAAGTCCTACATGGTCACCCTAGTTAATTCTTGCAATAGCAATTGGTATTTGTTTTTGGGTTCATGGACTCGATCTTAGGTTAGTAATGTGATGAGTGGTTTATGGTTATCATGGGTAATATGTAATTGGCAATATTCATAGGATTCATGAAATTGTATGGTCAAGAGGGTTATCCTCTAGGTTGGTTTGCTTAGGACACCTCTTGCCCCAAATTGTAGTTCCTTGGAACCCTCGTGGTCAATACCTCCCCTTGGTTAATTTGTATGGCTTGAAAAACCTAAATTGCATTCATTGGTAGTAGTCACCTATGTCTTTGGGTAAGGGAAGTTGGGACATGGAATCTAGGCTTTGGCTTGCACAATTTCCAAATTGGGTTTTCCATACTTGGTGTAAGTTGTGGCATTGCCTTCTAGGTATAGGGTTTTCAGAATTTGTTTGCTTTTGTTGTGCATGGACAGTCATACAAATATCTTGGTACAATAAAAAAGACAAATTCATAAATGAGAGGAGGAATGTGCAAGGTTGACCATGATCATAAGACTTAAGAAAGGTTCTTCTCCTCATCCTTCCAATCATGTTCAAAATAGTGCCATGAGAAAATATGTTTTCTATTAGATTAGAGTTGCGGGGGGGATCCAGGCACTGCAGCTGGACGAGGTTCGGGGGAGGATATCGTGGAGGCAGAATAGGTGGTAGAGGAGCAGTTCGATGCCCTAATTGTAATGATATCTGACATGTGGCGAGGGATTGTCCACTACCCCAGATACCCTGGTGCTCATAGTGCCAGGTCAACACTCATGCTAGTGAAGATTGCCTAGAGTTGATTGCTCGATGGGAGGAGCGGGCATGTCAAAGAGGAGCTAATATTATCCATGCTGAGCTAAGAAGTAAGGAAGAGGATCCCAAGCCTACTATCAATATTGTCACTCAGGGAGGTACACGTATATGAGCTGATCAGAATGGAACTCCCCACGGTGGAATTTAGAAAGCAGGACCGAGCACACCTAAGTTTGATCCCATATATCAAAAAGAAGTTTTTAAAGACGTCTTTGGAATGTTTTGCAACTTATATACTCCCTCCACTCCACTGGATGTAGAGAAGACATTTACTATAAATTTTGAAAGTTTTATTTTTCAGAGTACAATCTATTAACAATGCTTTGAGCAAAGTTACAAAACTTTATCGCTTATATTGCGTTGGCAGGTCAGAGCACATGTTTTGTATAAAATTATATGTATTAGATCAATTTAGATGTTATGCATGCTGTCTTTTCACTGATTTTTTTTTTCATTTTGGCTTATTTTCCGTCATATTATAGTTTCACCAAAACATATATGTTTAGATTTATAATTCAACCAAAATAACAAAATTACAACGCTCTTACATAGGTCAGCTAAATTGTACAACATGCGATCGTAAGATTTGTACATATTCTGTAGACACAGCAAGAGTGTATAGCAAAATGGCCAAAATTTGTGCATATGTGAGAGTGACAAAATACCTGTAACATGTGCACCACAATTTCGTCCTGACCACCAAGAAACCCATTTTGATCTCACATCAATCTGCGGTCCTGCTCTTTATAGCCTAAATTTGTCCCTGTCTTTATTTGTTAGAAGTCAGGACACTGTATGAAACCAACATCAGGTTGCTATGGAAAGAAATATAAGAGGGTGGACATAATAGCTTTCCACTGAATATACATGTTTATCTTGCTGCTTGTCTACTATAAGCCTCTATGCAAAACCGAAAACTCGAGCCAAATATTTCATAGGTCTTTGTTGCCATTTTCAGAAGAATTCACCGATTCCACTCATATTAGGTTACCACCCATGTGATAATGTATGATCATTCTTAATGTTCTTGTACAACTATCAGATTGAAATCTTATCAACGGTACATCTCGGAAATTATGGGTGGAACAAGATAATTTAACTTGGTTGGTTGTTATATGCTGCTATTATGAATAGTGAACATTTACTAAGTGCCAAAGAAAGCAGGAGATATAATTACGACATTACAAAATTTAGGACAATTGCATTAAACAGTGAGTGAACCAGGAGATTGAAAAAGAATACGAGAGATCGAAAGACTTTTTGGAATAGGCAGTGGTCTTATCATGTGGTTCTCTGTAGTGAAATTCTTGGATTCGTCAGATGGACACTGACAAGATGCCAGCAGATGGACATGTCTATGGTCTTCAACTTATTGAACGTTTGTGAAGAACTCAAGAGCTCTGTCAAAATGTTTGGCCCGCACAACCAGAGATTCATTCCATGTAAGAGCTCTGTACAGGTGAGGGTGTTTGGAATCGACTAGCTGCGGAGCAAGCTCTACAACAATAGTTAGAGGAGGACCCCATAAATATGCCAAAGAAAGACTGGGCTTGCTATTGTCAATGGCTTGATGAACAACACTTTTGTATCTGCCGTTGTTGAGGATCTGCATGCAAATTAAGTCCAATCGGATATTATTCCCAGCATCTTCGATAGCTATCAAAGGATGGACAAGCGGTGCTTAATTATGATGGTTACCTGCAAAATATCTCCAATGTTGAGGACAAATGCATGGGTGTCTGGGCACTTGATTTGAAGGCCTTTGATGCTTCCCTCATAAAGGACAGTCAAAAATGTGGAATCTGTATATTTAGCCATGCCCATTGTTTGGGCATGTGGTATTCAAGGACGGGCGAAAGCTAAGCATTGAGCTGCAGAGCATTAAATGCTGCAGCTCAGTGCTTAGGGGATCCAACGGACTCTAAGCACTGAGCCGCAGCATTTAATGCTCAGCTCAATGCTTAGCTTTCGCCTCAAGGGCCTCAAGGACGTGGCAGAGGTGTTCATTGCAGTGATGTCATTGTGAACAGATGGAGGTTGAAATCCACACTCCAAATCCCGAGGGTGACATCACTCACTTTCAACCAATCATAATTTAAAAAATAAAAATATAGATTAATATAAAAATTAACACCAAATTAAAACTTTAGTGATTGAATATTAGATTTTTTGAATTTAGTGCAGGTAAACTAATATGTAGAAAATGAAAACAATATGTCATGGACATAAGAAATAAAGTATTGGTTTCTTTTGTGTCGGATGCATCAGATACAGTGTTTTTACTGTAACCGGAGCAGTGGATAACTGAGTCACTGCGTGGAAGTGATACCCCCGAAGCTGCCTGATTTTGGTGCGAAATGAAATGACTTTCTGGTGTATCCATCTGCCTGTCACGCATTTGTCGTGTATCACTGTATCCGTCTACCAGTCACGAATTTGTGATGTATCCAACTACCTGTTACTAGAAATAGTGGGATGCAGCATCTTGATTCTTAGTGTTGCGGGAAACCAGAAGCAGAGAGATGCGATGAGACCACCCGAGGCAAGGGAAGAAACCCAGCGTGAACGGAAGCAAAAAAAACCCAACTCGATAGCGGAACCGGCGAACTTCATTTAATTTTTTTTTTGAGGTTTGCCAAATTTCGAACCTCAATGTTCAAATTCGGCGAACCCTGTGACTTAGACTAGCACCAATGAAAGAACTGCTCCGATACCAAAATAATCAGTCTGGGAAACCTAAAAACCTGTTTTTTCTACTCCAGCAAGATTATCAGATTATCACCAAGACTCGTAGCAAACAGGGGATCTATTCTAGGAAAACCAGCCAAGGTGCAGAGATTTACATCAGCAGACCAAGACAGCTAGACAGATTGTGATGATGCCTGGAACAGGGCATAGCAGCTGTTACTGGCATACCGAACAACAAAACATATATACCAACGAAGGGACTAAAATAGGAAATCAGTTTGTTCATCCAGCCTTAATAGAATGACTGCTAACATAAGGCTTAACCTGTGGTGTTAGCATACAGGTGTTCCACAATAGTCACTGCTCATTGAAAAATAATCTATACTTCGTGTATCGTTCAACCCCAGCGAATTCACCTGCTGTGGAATGACTTAGAACAAACTAAATGTGCCATTACTATGATACTCCAAATACATGAATAACACTACAGCAAAGAAGTATTCACACTTGCTTCACAATTGCTTCTAGATCCGATTAGTATCAGTAGTTTTTGACTGGGTGTGGATGTAGCCCAGTGGCACACCCCGTCTTGACGGTGATATAATTCATATACAATAAAGTTATATATATTACTCTACGCACATGTATATGACGTGATGGTAACATTTCTGAATATGGTATTTACTAACGCTAATACATTATTATTAATGTCTACGAAAGTAACCATTAACATCTTAAAAAAAATTAATTACCTGAATGTATGATCTCCAAGCAATTCCTACTAGGGTTACTTCTGAATATGGCTTTGACGTGAATCGCCTCTACCTCTAAATATAATTTGTAAATCTTGTTCATTTCTTGATGAATAAAAACCGAATTCTTCATAACAATTTCCAGGTGGGTCTTTCTCGTGCTCGAAGACTAGCGCAAGGTCAGTTCATCAGGATCCATACATTTGCACCTTTTCCAGTGCAGGTTGATGGAGAACCATGGATTCAGCAGCCTTGTACGCTGCGAATATCATATCATGGACAGGTTTATTTCTATACCCAGATTGAACTCCTGTTTTTTTGTTGTTGTTTATGATATCGCCATCGGAGCTAAATTGCTTGTTGGAATGGATAAAGGCGTTTATGCTAAAGAGAGCCTCCGAGGAGCCGTTGGGCCATGCTGCTGCAATCATGGTAGACGTACTTGAGGGTGCTGAATGTGGTGGAGTCATTAATCCCACGCAAAAGAGACATCTTCTCCAAGAAATGGCTATCCGTCTTGCATAGCCAGGGGAGGAGCCCGATTGAAAATTTAAAGGTCACTCCTCTATTCACTTCAGCTTATAAAGAGAGCAATTACTTCTGCGTGTATTTTCGGCTGACCTCCACAGTTTTTTCGGGAGATGGAACTTTGGCCAGTGGTCAGGAAAAACACTTCACTTTGTAACTTGTAATCACGGGGCTAATCACTCACAGGTTCATTCAATTCAGCATCAGTTCTGTGGTTAATGTATATCTTTAAATTTCACATTTTTCTCGTAGTCATTAGGTATATATCTTCTGATCAACTTAGGATTTTCTCTTGAGCTTTCAGCGTCATGACGAGCAAGGGCCACGGAACACAAATTGCATTTGCTTTTTTCCTTGTTCAGAAGCAAGGGCCCCCATTATAGCAAGTTAGCCAATTTAGCAGTGTAAATGATTAGAAGTTTGCTTGACAGTGGATTGAAGAACAGTTGCCCAATAATTTCATGCATTTAAAGCTCACATAAATGTCTCCGTATAAATTTCAATTCTGTCCAATCCAGAGCCCAGTTTACATACCATTACAATTTCGGCAAACAATAAGCACTTTTTTTTTCAGAAGAAAAAAAAGTTTCTTGCTATTCATAATGTGAATCAAAGAAACTACAAAGAGAACCTATTCAGCTTATGGTGATCATAATGATAATCCCAAAAATGACTAGTATCTCAGTGATTCTAGTAACTGATATAACTATCAAAACTATCTGTAACTATATTCCAATAAGTTTCTTGCTATTCATAATGTGAATCAAAGAAACTACAAAGAAAACCTACTCATAATGTGAATCTAAGAAACTACAAAGAGAACCTATTCAGCTGATGGTGATCATAATGATAATCCCAAAAATGACTAGTATCATCTCAGTGATTCTAGTAACTGAAATAACTATCAAAACTATCTGTAACCATATTCCAAGATTGTCTCATGTTCTAGACATCCATATATGTCTCATACTTAATTACAATAAAATAAAAACTGATAATACTTCTGTCATGTAATATCAATATCAATAACAAGGCATATCAGCCCAACAAAGCCAAGAAAAAAGTAAAAGTCTAAAAATAACTGGAGCTAGTAAATCCAATATAACTATCAAAACTATCTGTAACCATATTCCAAGATTGTCTCATGTTCTAGACATCCATATATACCTCATACTTCCAAAAAAAAAGTAAAAGTCTAAAAATAACTGGAGCTAGTAAATCCTATATCGACCCTCCTCCACCAGAAGATTTGAGCAGAATCTTTTGAAGTGTATAAAACCTTCCATGATGCCCAGACCTTGCTTTGAAAGTATATCAGCTTTCTGATTGTATGCTTGAGGAAGGTGCAAGTAGCTAATCGAGGAGAACCTGTGATGTAGAGTCAAGACCCGAGCTTTCCAGTGTTCAAGGACTGCAACCTGAATGAGTTTCTTGCCACTGATCCAGTCTATAATCGCAGAGGAGTCGCTAAAAATATTCAGAGAGGTAACTTCCATCTTAAGAGCAAATGATAATACGCCCCAAAGAGCCAATAACTCGCCCGAGTGTTACTGCCTTATAAAAACCAGTTGGATTCTGCCCAAAATAAAAATAAAGAGGAGGCGGCTTATAAAAGAATTTAACAGGTGCAGAATGCTTCGGATTCTCTAATAAGAAGTGCATAATGAATCTGCAAGCTACTTCAAAGCTAAATCGTAAATCTTCAAAGAGTTTCCTATATCTCCAAATACCCTAGATGAAGAATAACGGATAAGTCGGGGAATAAGCATATTTTTGAGACCACTGAAAAATAAGCTCGGTTCCAAATTGCCATGATTCCAACAACCGATAATACGGAGTCTGTGGGCCACCTCATCCCAAAGTTGTAGAGTGTAATGACAGGTGATAAGAAGATGATCCACCGTCTCAGCCGCCTGATAGCAAACCAGACATCCCGTGGGACCCAAGCCACCTCTCTTCATGTAATTTTCGCCCGTCATGATCTTGTTCCGCAAGGCCATCCAAGTAAAACAAATAATCTTGATATGGGCTGGCCAATGCCAGATCCTCTTATGCCACCATTTCGGATTAGAGACGATACAATCCTTCGCTGTAGAAGATTATGCCAGCCTGGTGTTGATGTCCAGAATAAACGATCATCGTTCTCCCCCAGTATAATCCCTGCATGACGGAGGGCGTCCATATAAGAATAAACGATCATCGTTCTCCCCCAGTATAATCCCTGCATGACGGAGGGCGTCCATATAAGAATCCCATTCTGTCGCTTCCAATAAGTTCAACTGAAGATCAGATAATAGTTCCCAGTGCCATCGTATTCCCGTCTCTTGGTGTGGTTGAGGAAATAAATGCCCTTCGAAAGAAGAGACTGAATCATGGCCAAAGATAATAAGTGATTAGAAGAACCTCCTAGAAATGGATCAACACCGATTCTCATCTGATAGTCGTTCCTGATCTGCCAAGCGATCCACCTATTCAAATCCGGGAAAGCCTCTAATATAATCCCCGCTAGATATTTGAAATAGAGGGAGTTTTCTTTTTTTCCTTTCTGATCCATTCAATGACCGAAAGACCCTTTAAATATTTATTCCTGATAACTTTTCCCCACAGGCCTGTATCTGTGAGCCCACGCCATAAACTCTTCAAGTGCAATGCCTTGTATACCCAGAAAATATTCTTAATGCCCCCAGTCGCCCAGTGCCTGTGGAATCGCCAGTTTATCCCATGCCACAAGATGTGTACCCGTCCCTAACAACAAAGTAATTAATATTGTTGCATAC
The DNA here is from genome assembly GCA_027924585.1 of Larix kaempferi. Taxonomy (NCBI): domain Eukaryota; kingdom Viridiplantae; phylum Streptophyta; class Pinopsida; order Pinales; family Pinaceae; genus Larix; species Larix kaempferi. Next base: position 21,907,442 of record BSBM01000858.1, read on the forward strand.
AATGATTTCAAACCTGGTAGCCCAGTGATTAATAGCCCCGACAGGTAACCCAGTTGGTCGGATCCCCGCTACCAAGCTGTTAACCCTAACCCTTTGTCACGAGGTTGCAGGTGTTAGGCTCTTGACATAGAGTCTGCAGGTGTGGCCCCTTCGGGTTGGCCTACTTGGACCTCTAACAAGGATAGTAAAAAAACAATGATTTTAAACTAAACCTTCATAGGTTTATCCCCACAAACTTCTGTCTCATACAACTAAGGATATTTTTCAATCATATACATTTACCCAATCATTGAATCTACAATAAAACTGGAGGGTATTTTCCACAAACTTCTGTCTCATACAACTAAGGATATTTTTCAATCATATACATTTACCCAATCATTGAATCTACAATAAAACTGAAGGGTATTTTCCAACCATTGGTGGAAAAAGAAAAAGTATTTTCCAACCATTGGTGGAAATAGAAAAAGAAAAATAAGGATATTTTTCAATCATATACATTTACGCAATCATTGTGCAATCATATACATTTACCCAACCATTGAATCTACAATAAAACTGAAGGGTATTTTCCAACCATGGGTGGAAAAAGAAAAAGAAAAAGAAAAATAACTGTATGTTATTTTCCAACCATGGGTAGAAAAAAAAAAAGAAAAAGAAAGAAAAATATTTTTCAATCATATATATTTACACAATCATTGAATTTACAATAAAAATGAATGTTTTTTCCCACCATTTGTAAAAAAGGAAAAATAGAAATCATATACATTTACCGGACCATTGAATCTACAATAAAAATGAATGTTTTTTCCCACCATTTGTAAAAAAAGAAAAATAGAAATCATATACATTTACCCGACCATTGAATCTACAATAAAAATGAAGGTTTTTTCCCACCATTTGTGGAAAAGGAAAAATAAAAATCATATACATTTACCCGACCATTGAATCTACAATAAAAATGAACGGTATTTTCCAGGTGGAAAAATAAAAATAAGAATTTTTTTCAATCAATTACACTTACACAATCATTGAATCTACAATAAACATGAAGGTTTTTTCCCACCATTGGTGGAAAAGGAAAAATAAAATGTTATTTTCCAACATGGATGAAAAAGGAAAAATACGATGACAATGGGAAAAGGTTTACTATGCAAACACAACGGGATACAACTTGGAGGGTATCCATTTTGACATGTAGTGTGGCATAATGGTAGAAAAGGAAGAAGGTAAAGGATATCACCGTTTTATGAAAATAAATTCAAAACTAAAACAAAAATGCTCCTATTTGTTCATATTATGAAAATAAATTCAAAACTAAAACAAAAATGCTCCTATTTGTTCATATTATGAAAATAATTTCAAAACAAAAACAAAAATGGTATATAATTTAAATGAATACATTAAAATGCCATGCAATACAATATATGTTATTAAAAGGAAAGTTAACAAGGCACGGGAAATCTCAACAAACTTTCTCACATATCATGGATGGTAGGCTTCCTCACATATCATGGATGGTAGGTCCAGCAGCCGGTAATCCGAAGATGTCTCAACAGAATTGAACCCGAGACTCCATCAACGTATCCTTGACAAAATGTAATACAATACTTGTCATAAAATGAACTCAAAATAAAAATAAAAAAATGATATATAAAAATAAAAATGATATATAATTTAGAAGAATACATAAAAATTTTATCTTCAAAATAATAATAAAAATAAAAAAGGCATATAATTTAGAAGAATACATTAAAATTTTGTTCTTTGGGTGTAGACCAAAGAGCAATTGTCATAGGGTGCGTTCTTCTTGTAACCTCACATGTTCAAACCCGTGTTGGTATGCCTAGGGGTATAGTGGCAGTGGACCGGAATCAACCTCATGTCACGTGAGTATGAGCCAAGCCTTGGTTTAGTGGACCGGAATCGACCTCATGTCAAGTGAGTGGATTGGAATCAACGTCATGTCACGTGAATACGAACCCAACCTTGGTTGTCAGTTCCTCCAATTACAAAAAAATAAACATATTAAAATGCAATATAATACATGTCAAGAAAGTGATTTTCATCCATTCGTCATTAAAAGTATAAACAAAAATTTCAATGCTTACAATTGGTTCAGTTGCCATAACAATATAACAATATAGGAACCAAAATAACATTTTTCCATAACAATAAAATGATTGAGTAAACTAATTCAATGTGATATCAAAAACATTGAAATAACACTTGCAATAACGCTTCCATAACATATAGTTTCATATCATAAACATTGAAATAACACTTGCAATAACGCTTCCATAACATATAGTTTCATATCATAAACATTGAAATAATACTTGCCGTAATATATATTTTTATTTAATTTGTTTTAAATTTCAAATTAAAATCAATTAAAAAGCATATTAGTAAAAATAAGATTTAATTAATGCTTACAAAGTTGTGTTGCCATGCCAAAATAAGATTTAATTAATGTTTACAAAGTTGTGCTTCCATGCCATAGCAAGAGGAACAAAAATTGCATTTTTCCTTGACAACAAAACAATATCAAAATCATTGAAATAACATTTATCTTAATATATATTTTCAAATAAAAAATATTAAAATAATATTTTCAATAACATATATTTTCATTTTATTTGTTTCATATTCTACATTAGAACAAAATAGAGAGCATGTTATTAAAAACAAAATTTACTTTGGCAAAAACATATATTTTTATTCCATATTTCATACACTTCTAGTTATAGCAAATTAAAAACAAAAACAAAAATAAGATTTAATTGGCTTTGACATAACATATATTTTATTCCATCTTTCTTACAAAAATTTATAAATATTAAAAATAACATAATTTATTTAAAAAACAATATTTATATACAATAAGATTATGATATTCAATCTAATTTATTTATTTTTAAAAGTTGTGTGATTCACATTAACTTATAATAAAAAGTTTATGATAGTAATATAATTTTATATAATTTTAGGTAAGTATTAAGCATTATAGAAAAGTGAGAAATTTTCATTTTTTCATGCAACAAATCTAAATGTGTGGAATTAAGTGGTTAAAATCTTTTTATGAAGATTGTTAATATTTTTAGAAAAATATTTTTAACTTGAAAAATTACATAAACATTTGCAAAATTATCAATGTTCAAAATCTTAAAGTGCCTCTCAAATAAACATCCACTCTTAAAGGAATTATATATAAACTTTAAAAGAATAAAATGAAATTATCTTTTATCAATTAAAGTTTAAATTTAATAGAGGAATTAATATCAACTCTCATCCCATACTACTTGCTATTAAGCTTTGGTAACTCAATCACTCCAAAGTTATTTAAATAAATTGCTCATACAAACTAATTTGAATCCCATGTTCTAAGCATACATTTTTTCTAATGAATGTTTAAATTGCTCATACAATGAAGCTAATTAGAATCCCATGTTCCAAGCATTTTTTTTATTTAATGAATGTTACAATTGTAAATATTGGTGAAGATCACGTTATCAATTGAAATTTAATAGAATTCAAAACAAAATTTATCAATTGAACTTTAATAGAGTGGAATTAATCTCTATTGGCATCCCATGGCTTGGTATTAAGCTCTTGGCAAAGTAATCACTTCAATGTTATTGTACCGAGATGAGTGAGGTGCTCTATAGCTCAGTATGAGGTAGATCTTGTCACGTAATGTTATGTAACATGACACTACTAAAAATAAAAATAAAAAGTAATTAAAAAAATTAATGTTGACTCACAAAATATTAAAACCAAACTAAAAGTAATTAAAAAAATCTATGTCGGCCTATAGAGTAAAAAATTAAAACCATCATAGAGCACCGAGATGGATCAAATTTCTTGAGATGTAATTTTTTCTGAATGTGTAAAAACTTAAGGTAAAAAAATTACACAAGGGATCTATGCTAGTCTAAATAAATTGCTCTTTTTATGAAGTTAATTCGAGTTCCATGTTCCAAGTATGCATTTTTTCAAATAAATGTGGGAAGTGTCATGATTTTCTCTTGGTCGATCAAATGCATATAAATTTTTTCTATTGAATTTCAATATGTTACGATATTTTTCATTATTGAGACATGGTCCGGTCTCTTTTTGCTCATTATTTTGAATTCAATGACCATCACATGCCTAAACGCTAAGAAATCTTCAAATATTTCATTTTAACATGTTTACTTATATACCATTATGTACATAGAGATGTATCATTCTCTACTTCACAATATGAGGATCATAAATGTGGTATTATTTATGCATGATACACACAACACTCAATGAATAAGAAATTCAATGAGGGGGCTTTGAAGGGACACTTATCACAAGTCTATTAATAACCAATTTGTCATTTTTGAGTAATTAATGACCATTCGTTATAAGTCACAATGGTATAATTATGTTATATTTTAATATTTTTATTGAGACGTGTTGCATGTTGCATGCTTATACATAAATCATTGGTATTGTAAAGATTGCTTATGTTTTATGTATTGCTTTGTCTATTGAAAGCCACCATGATGGATATAATTGTGGTTGAACTAATCTTGTGATGATATGAATATAAGTCGCTCATTTTGTTGTTTGATTGTTACTCTTTTCATCTATTGTTAATTTGCTAGCTTGATCGACTTTTATCCAACAATTGTAATTAGACCCAACAACTTGATGAGTCTTCGAGTTTGTTAAACGTGTGTGAGTCACAAACATTAAAGCTCAATTGCAGAATGGGACGAAGTGGTCTAGAGGAATGCAAGACTATTTATATTTAGATCCCAAATATGGTTAGGAGGAGGAAAAAAACTCCCATAGAGGTTGTCGTGGTTATAAAATATATCTTATAATGGCGATAACCTGTACTTAAGAGGTTTTAAGTTAGGTCTACTTTATATTTTAATAAAGTCATGATGTAATAAAGTAATAAAGTTAATTTCTTAATATTAAGTAAATTAATAATTAGATTTCAACGATATATAATAAATAATTACTTACCAATGTTTTGTATTCACACATCTTTTGGAATCACAATCAATTTGAATGGTTCTCTCTCATTTTTGGTGGTTTTCATTTTTAACTATTAGGTACAATTTTTGGTAGTGGTAAAAGGAGGGTCTTAGAAGTTGATTGATCGAAAAAATAATTTTTATAATATTATGGATAAACAATTTTTATAAACCTCCTTAAATTTAATTTTAAATCTATTTAAATATATGTAAATCAATTAAAAATAATTTGTAGAAGGTTTTTTATGTTTAGAAAACAATTTTCAAGGTAAGAATTAAAGAAAGTCTTCTCTAAAATCATTAAAACTCATCGTTGATGTTGGCTATGTGGAACATGGGTTTTGCTTAGATGTGAGCATAACTTGGGAACATTGGTACAACATGAGTTGAAACATTATCAATGTTCACAAATGGCCAAAAGTGGTCCATATGACTACCAAAAGATCTTTTTCTAAGTAGATAATAGATAAAAATTTGGTGAACAAAATTAAAATATAGAATGGACAAGTGTATCATTAGAGTACTAACAACTACGCCAATTGTAAAGCATTAGATGGCTTAACCATCACCATCCAAAATTATAAAATTATTGAGGATTGTGCAAAGAAGATCATTATTTGATGATGACATTGTTATGATGTCTAGTTTCATTATTGTGGATGAGGGCTTGGTGGGTCCAGATGGGCGATTAGTAAGTATAATTCCTTTGATAGTAAGTACCATTCATGATCAAATCTCTCTAGGTAGGAACATAATATTTGGTCGTTAGGCTTCAATTGGGGTATCTAGATTGTGTTGTCCTTGCATTTGTATGATGCGATCTAAGGGTGGGTAGTGGACAAGGGTAGTGTTGTCCATTGGAAAAAGTGCATGACATATATTTTGTAAATTTATGTAGAGGTGGTAGGTATTTGTGTCTAGAAACATTATGTAGTCTTTGTAAGAAAGAGGTGATACAATGGGGTATGAGGGCCCTTCATCCTCTTTCCAATAGGTGCAATCTATGAAGAAATACTTCCTTGATAATAGAGCTAAAAAAAATGTCCTTCAATGAAACAAAATGGTCAATGAGCTTCCTAAATCATGAAACAAACACCAATATGTGCATTAGATCGTAACATATCGGACAAATTTAGAGGATGGAGTACTCTTTAGCCTTAGTTTATGTTGACGCAGCGTCTCTCGACAAGGGTTCGCTTAGCATCGTCGCCAACAAACACCAACCCAAATCCCTTATACATCGGCCCAGAAAGGTGTAACCCTTTCCAACAACACCTGCGAAGCAAGTGCAGTCTCACCCGAGATGGATAAGGGGGTTGCAGGAACCAAGTTTTCGCAGTGGAGTTGAGGATATGCTTCACTCGTATATCACTATCGCAGAAACTAGAGGTTATGTCCTTCGCATCATATTACTAACTTATCATTCGCACATTAGATCATTCGCAGATTCAACAGATAGTAAACATTTGTAACAACATATTCAACCTACTCATTTGCATCAACATTAATCATTCAACTCACATAATACTGACATGTTGCAAACATTCACATTCATCATCACATAAAGACAGAGACACAAATAGAACCATAATTGAACATCCTCATGCATTCATTAAAACCCTGCGGAATGAACCTTGCAGAAACAGTCAATACACCATGTCGCGGATACAAAGTAGATCAAAAGGATGGAAAGATTGATAAAAAACTGGATCGATGCCCTTAGGCTTACAATCCTACTCTATTTATATGCTACTATGCAGTTACAAAACGGTCCACATGACCAATTATAACTAATTTAACTATTCTTGTGCTTCCTCGAACTCCGCGAATGGTCCTTCTTTCGTGGATTGTACCTTTTGCACTTGTCGGCTTCCGCACTTCCTGCGGACTTATCCCGTGCCAACAGCCCCCCAACACAAACTTGTGGCTCGCCCTAGAGCCACCTTAGCTGGACACCACTAGTGCATGTACCTACTGTCGGAAGTCATCATATTATTTTTGAAGCCGATCGACTAGTTGCTTCACTAATGCTCGAAGTTGTGCACATTCTTGGACATGCTCCTCCGTTGGGTGTTCACAACCCTTCTGTCGCGCTGCCTCTAGTTGTGCCATAACTTGTTTCATTACCTCTACCACCCGTGTTATGAGGAATTTGAATTTCGTTTGGAGCTCTTTCAGTTGTGTGGCACTTCACTGCTGTTGTTCTTGGGCCTTTGTTACATGCTGTTGCATACTTTTCAACTTTGTTGCCTTTGTCATTCGCACCATTGGTGCCATCACTTTGAGAAATCCCTTATAGGTCTCTAACTGGGCTTCCGCCTCGCTGAGTTGTCCCTTCAGCGCGACCAGCTGGTCATCCTCGACACGCCGACCCAAAACTCTGTGATGCCTTCTGCGACCGTCTTTGTCGCTTGTTCCATCTCTTGGATTTTTGTGACCGCATCCTCAATCGCCGTCTGCTGACTCTAAATCTGTTCCGTCGGTGTGCTGGGTGTCACTCTAGCCTCGAGCTCTTCATTTTCCTTCCTGAGCTCAATAAGAGCCACCCCTAACATAACCGCTTGAGCTTCCGGGTCTACCTCCGTATCTAGCGCTACCGATTCACATTCCTTCGCAAGCGCTTTTCCTAATTTGGCCCATTCCTCGTCAGCCTTCTCTTTCGCAGCCAGCGTTGCAACTTGTTCGTCGTGGAGACACTATTCCTCCATCACTTTGGTGTGTAGTTTCTTCTTATATGCGACCACCTTGTTGTGCATTGCAACCTCGCGGTCACAGATTTCCTCGCTTGCTGCTGCCTGGGTGCGGTGTAATGTCAACATCAAAAGTAGGTTGAAATCTACCATAACTTGGTCAGCCTGCTATACCCCGAAATCCAAAACTGCATCACCTATTCTGATGGCATGGGATTCGATTTGGACTATCCGTGGTTGGGTGGTGAATTCTACGTCTATGCTGGGAGTCGACCGATTCTATCGAATATCCCCATGCGGTACACTTTTATTGATTATCATGTTCACCATTGTAGTGAGTAGCTCCCCGATCTCTTTGAATTGCTCAGTTGAATACTGCGTAATCTAATGGTGGCTATTTTCCACTATTTCTGTAATGCTCTACAGAAGACGGTTGACCTGCTGCGCAGTAAGCCCTTCCCAAGTGCTTCTCCCAGCATGGTCCATCCTATTCTTTGTCCGTTGCTTGTCCTACTGCGTATCCAGCTCTGAATCTGTCAAAGTCTTTGCTGTTGAAGCTCCATCGTGACTGGATGCTTCCAACTAATCTTCCACAGGGTTGCTTGGTCTTGCTCCTTGTTTTCGACTATCCAAAATTTCTTCTACCTTGGTCGGGTTCGTGCGACCTGTGTTCTGACCATTCACTATGTCCTTTTTCGCAGTTGGGACCTTCCATTCCTTCGGCCAGTTAGCGATATTGGCATTGAGCTCCTCCTCGGTGAGCTTGTTTGTGTTCGCAACCATTGCTTCCCTGGATCTCTGCAGGCTTGAAGGTAAACTGTCTGCGCTTCGACGGATAGGTATGCTATCAAACGATACTTTGTTGCTCCTTACTCTGGTATCCGCGGGATTGTTTGTGCATCTATCCGCATCCTCTCCAGCAGCACATAAAATTGCACTATGTTCTCATTCTGTCGGACCTTATCATTAGTGGCCCATAAATTCTGGTATCGTGCACCTTGGCATACCTGAGCTTGTGGTGTGTCCATACCCTGATAGTTGTAGGGTTCCCTCCACACTGCTAACGCAATGAGCAGGAGGAGCTAGGAGTACGTAAAGGGATTCCCATACTCTTGGGCATCGCACACATCGTCGATCAACTCATGTAACAGAAATTGGGACCAGTTCATCTGCTCTCCTGCGACACACCTTTCCGCAGCAGGAATGACCCCTGAGTTACATGGCATTGGCCGGTTCTTCCATGTTACCTTGACTACTAGTATCTTTGTCGCGACTCTGACAGCTTGATTGTTGATAGTGTGGATGAGATACCCTCATCCATATTTCTCCACACCGTACTTCGTCGTCACCTGTTCCGCAAGATTTTTGTCGTTATCCTTTCCCTGGAAGAATTGAGAAGGGTCGGCCCCGTCTTTAGGCAGCCCAGTGATTTTTGCGATCAAGTCGACTGTGATGGGGATCCTCTCATGCAGCCAGAGAGACCTGTCATGAAAGCAGGAAATCGACTGTTTGACACATGCATTGGTCTGCGCCCCCCGCCCGAAGTGTGGCATGAGGGTGAGTCCTAACAACCCCGATTGTTCCAATCCCTTTTCCCATCCCGTGGGTACCTTGGTGGTTGGGCCTCCTTCGTGGGGGACATCAACATAGTCTTCTGTGTATTCCTTGAACTTTGCAAGGTCATGGTCGGTATACTGCAGCTTTTGCAGTTTGACCGTGATGTCCCCGACGTGAGGAATTCCCTCCTAGACTGGCGACACCTCAATCTTATACCTTTCATTCTTGGTTACCTGCAGCACGAGCGATGTTTTCTGGTGTGGTAGAACGTAATTTGGTAGCATTGGACCATCACGCCCTTCTTGCGATGCTTTAGTGCCTGAGGGGCTTGTAGCTCCATCGGTGAACTATGCTGAGGCCCGGGTTCCTTTCTTCTTGGCACGACCGGTGTTTGGAGGTCGGACCATGCTTCGCTTTCTTCTGGTTGTCATGCTGGACATGACTTCTGGATGCTCCTCTGTAACTGGCGTCGGTTCTAGTCTCGTTGTGTTGGTGCTTGAAACATAAACCTCCATATAGCTCTGCAACCTCTTACTGAATCTTGCAATGCCTTCCCTTGCCCCTTGTTCCTGTATTTATAGTGTGGGTTGGCCGCATCTGGCCGATTTTGGACTGTGATTATCGAATCTTGTGGCGATTTTCCAAATCTACCGCATGCATTGGGTATTAATTTCTGATTTCTCATTTTTGCTATTGTCCGTTGTGGTTTAATTGCTGCATTTATTATTGGATTTGACTCGGTCGCACTAAATCCGTGATGTTGCAATTCCTCTATCGACCAGTGCTATTGCTGTCGACCAATATTTACTCATCAACAGATGCCTGCTGTGGTCTGTGTTGCTTCTTCATTTTTTTTTTTTTGCGAATGCTTGGTTGTCCGATTGGCGACACAGCCAGCTCCGCTGTGTCAATACTTCGTTGTAGAGTTTGGATTACATGTTCGCTAGACCTATCTGTTATCGTTGATCTCCTCCGATTCATTTTGGTCGTTGTCGTGTACTTTTCAAACTCATCCGTCGGTGGTTCTGCATTGGTCACTTTTTCAATTGCAACTTTTATGCATTCCTTGTATCTTGGATTCAATGGGTACGACTGCTGCTTGACTAGATTCGCATCGGGTTTCAGGGGAATCCTCATTTCGCCCAAGTCTCTAGAAATTCCTTTCATCTTTAAGAATTTTGTTGGAAATAGATCCTGAAACTCATGCAGCAAATCAGTCATCTTCGCAATTGTTGACTCATCCCAGTAGTCACCAATGCTTACGAACTTCGAGTTCTCCTCCGACCCAATGTTCACCTTCTTAATCTTCAATGGTTGCTGAAATTTATCAGACGATATTTCTGGTGTCTTGACACTGCGACTACCTTCTGATTATGGCACATAGATAGCCCTTGGATCATCCTCATCATCCGGCTCTCCTGTAACATTATAACATTCCATCAACATTTCAGGTGTTGTAGTCCATTGAAGTGTCATCGGTTGTTCTATTGGCACCGCTTCAAATATCCTTTCGTGGATCGCCTGTAGTGCACTATGGATGAAGGAATTTTCATCTAAGAAATAAAATGATTGGCTGAATCCAATGGTAATTCGTTCCCAAGAGGTCGTCCCATGTCCTAGTTATGCTGCGACATACCAACTCCGCAGGACTTCATCCAACGTGTGTACGAATGCATTTACCCACTCCTTCTTCGCTCGGGATCCCCATTGGTGTTGACATGCATCCAGATGTGCCTTCGGATCTCCTCGACCATCATATTTCTTGCTATCATACCCCGCAGCTTCACTGAACCGAACCTCCATGAGGCGTCAACATAGTGGCCAAGTTGTGATATTCTATTTGTGTGCTGCCCACCAGAGCGTAGGAGTAGCCTTCAAGGCTTCCTCCAAGGCCAATAGACGTTGCGGCTCTGCCACTTTCTCTTCTAATTCAGTGAGAAACTTTCTCAAATTGGGAAATCCCTCATACGTAGGTAGTGCACATTCCTCTGTGGCTACCCATCGCAGTGACTATGTTACCTGTGCACATCTTCTAAATGACACGTCGTGTAACCGGTTCTGCCAATTCTCAAGCGCCTCGTCTGAATCTGATGATGCTGAACTAGCGTTGTGCCATCCCAGTTCTCCATCTATGGTGGGTTTAATATAATCCTCAGATATGTTATACAAATTGTCCCATCCTTCTGCAAACTCATCTATGGCTGGTTCAACATAGCGCTGCCCTTTCACAGGATCTAGAGGTGCTATAACTCTCATCTCGCGATTCTCAAATGACATCGTCCGCTTCTTGAAATTGATAATCGCTTGGTTTTCCAATGCCCAGTCTATCCCCAACAGTACCGGATAGGACTGGTGTTATCAACAATTTCTATGACGTCAAAATCGGCATATATCCTGAGCCCCTCAATTTCGACTGGAAGTTGACATACTCGGCCAAGTGGGGTGACCTTACTTTGATTTTCCAATCGCAGCTGTACTGGTGACCAGACCAACTGCGGTTTCCCCATTGTTTCCCATGTTTGTTTGGTTAGAATATTCACATTTGAAACTAGGTCAGAAATGATGGAGTCGACATCAAATGCTCTGATTTGTGTCGACATTTGCATCTCCCTTCATGTATTTCTTTTGTGTATGCGGTTAACCTTCTGTTCCTAATGTGCACCCTCCCAATGATGCAACATACTAGATATTTCCTCCAGCACGTCTGGGTCCTTTTCTAGCTCTAGGAAACTCTCCAAGAAGGCTTTTAGAGTGTTTTCCTTCCTCTGCAACTTCGTCGAGTCGAACGTCGGTGGCATATCATAGATTTCTTCCTGAAGAGGTAACTGCCGCCTATTCCCCATCTCTTTCTGTGCTTCCAAGAAAACGTCCCTTTCGGCTTTCGCATCAAAAGTTACTTGCTTTCGCATTGTTGGTTGGACATTAGCATGTGACCTGTCAGCTCCTGTCACAACCCCTCCTCGTGTTACAACCCCAACAGTCGCATTGTGTTTTCGAACCTCCGTCGATATCATTTGCAGAATTGATGGTGCATTCTGATTGTTCTGATTCTGGTTCTGAGGCAGATTCTTGCTCTGCCATTTCGCGATGAGCCGAGGGAAGTCCTCCACGCTGTGGTCCACAACACTGCAATAACTACACTGTGGCGCTGGGTTTGAGAAATCCTTCTGATAATGCCCCTGCTTTTCACAATTAAAACAAATTATCGGCCCTCTTCCCCGTCCTGCAGCTCCTCCGCGTACAACTCTAGCACCTCGACCGCCGCAGAATCCTCCTCTGAAACCTCCACGCGGTGGTCCATATGGTGGATACTGTGGCTACTGATACGATGGATGCCCATACTGCGGCTGGCCATACGATGGTGGCGGATACTGCGGGTGCCCATACTGTGGTTTCCCGTATTTCCCTTGATCATATTGTTGTGGTTGATGAAACTGTGGTTGTGGCTAGGTGTACTGTGGTTGTTGCTGCACCGCTGGTTGCTCCTCTCCTTTCATGAAATATGTGTTCACAGTCTGGTCCTGCAGTAGGTCATAGGCCCTGCAGTCTTTCTCATCATGGCCAACCGACCGACAAAATTTGCAATACAAGTTTGCTGGCTTCAACATCGTCTTTTGCAGATATACACATTCCTCTAGTCGAAGTCCTATGGTCTGACAGATAGGACACCACGACATGCCTCCTTGGCGCAGGGGGTTTGGTGCCCTCGATTGTAAATACTCACGGAACTTTGGGCAATTGTCCTTATGGTGTCCCTCATCTTTTCACTTGGTGCACCATACGTCTCCGTGGGATTCTTTTCCCTTCTTAATATCCTCCAATTGAAGTGTTAGAGTGGCCAATTGCGCCTGGATTCTATCCATTCCTATCCCTACTTCACCGATTGGTGAAGCCTCCAAGTTCATCGCAATCTCTAATGCTTTCGCCTGTGTCATTAATTTTTGCTGCATCAATGGTCCACGGATATGCGGTACTAGTCCTGCGATAAAACACTCTTTGTGTTGCAGCTCATTTATTGGAAAGCTCAGTGCTCACTTTTGCTATCAACGTTTTGTATCATTGATCGAATTCCCACACCGGCTTTTTTGGGAATTGCTTAATCCCCTTAATCTCAATAACATACTGCGACTCTAATTTTGGATTTTTAAATTCATCAATCATCGCCGTTTTGACCTACGCCAATGCCTTGGCTGGTGTTCCCGTTGGAACCCTTGTAAAATTCATGAACCAGTCTAACACCTGGCCCCTAAGGGTCGTCGCTATCTGTCCCATTTTTATGGCTTCGTCCTGGACCTGCTTCACAGTCCATACTGCTTCGCATATGAACCAATATTGTTTGGGATCCTCGGTCCCGTTCCCCTGAAAGGTAGGCATCTTCACCTCGTCTTCCATCCTAACGTTGCTACTACTATTTTTTACTGAAGTGCCACTCTTACCGCTGCATGTAGGGAAACTCTGCGAGTAGTTTGAATTTCTTCCTATCAAATTTGGAGTAGTGCGCGGGGTTGAAGGTATGTTGTAACTTATGATCTGTCCTTCTTCTGCTTCTGGGGTAGCCTGGTCAACGTCTCCTTCACAATAAGGTCGCTTCCTCCCTTGTGGTCCTATTTCGCAAGCCTCCATTCCGGTCCTCTCAGGAGACTCTCTCTCAGTCCTCCTCTTCTTCCTAGGATGCCGGAATATCGCTCCACTCCTCAAGGTACCACACTCTTTTTAAGCCTCCCTTAGATACTCGTCGTCGCTTATGTCCATCTACCCCACATCTTTCTGTCAGATCTGCATTCACGCAATACCCTCAACCTCCGCACACTGATTTTCCTACTTGTCAGAAGACATCCTCAATATTCCCTTTTCATAGACAAGCATCTTGATCCACAGTTTTAACAATGACAAGAACTTTCCTCTCGGTCCCTTGAAGAAGTTCCTCTCTGCGTCACTATACAACTTGATAGTGTCTACTGCGAACTCAGTCACGTATCCCTCGAGGATACTATCCACCCAAAAATCAACAGCCCGCGATACCTTGTTATCAACTTGCTTCAGCTGTCGGATCAACTCTGGGGTCCAACAATCAGGTTCAGTCTTCTGGCAGTGATTCTTTCAGAACGTCAACTGCGCTATCCACTCGTGCAGCAACACTAGGAATTCACAGAAGAATATCTCATGGATATATGAATAAATGTATTTTTGCAGCCAATTGGTTGTTGTCTGTTTAGGGTCTCGCTTTTCACCTTCTGCGAATTCCTCTGCCTTCTTATCAAACCACTCTTGGATCTCTGGTTTCATCGGATGCCACAGCATATCCTCTTCTTTTCTTCCTCAAGATCCCAACACCAGAACCATTTGTTGATGCAGCGTCTCTCGACAGGGGTTCACTTCGCATTGTCGCCAACAAACACCAACCCAACTCCCTTATACACCGGCCCGGAAAGGTGTAACCCTGTCCAGCAACACCTGCGAAGCAAGTGCAGTCTCACCTGAGATGGATAAGGGGGCTGCAGGAACCAAGTTTCCGTAGTGGAGTTGAGGATATGCTTCACCTGTATATCACTATCGCAAAAACCAGAGGTTATGTCCTTCGCATCATATTACTAACTTATCATTCGCATATTCAATAGATAGTAAACATTCGTAACAACATATTCAACCTACTCATTTGCATCAACAGTAATCATTCAACTCACAGAATACTAACATGTTGCAAACATTCACATTCATCATCACATAAAGACAGAGACAAAAATAGAACCATAATCGAACATCCTCATGCATTCATTAAAACGCTACGAAATGAACCTCGCAGAAGCAGTCAATACACCATGTCGCGGATACAAAGTAGATCACAAGGATGGAAAGATTGATAAAAAACTGGATCAATTCCCTTAGGCTTACAATCCTACTCCATTTATATGCTACTATGCGGTTACAAAACGGTCCACATGACCAATTCTAACTAATTTAACTATTCTTGCGCTTCCTCGAACTCCGTGAATGGTCCTTCTTTCGCGGATTGTACCTTTCGCACCTGTCGGCTTCCGCACTTCCTGCGGACTTATCCCGTGCCAACAGTTTACAAGGCACACAATTCACAAATACAATCATATGTGAGACTACAATGGTTGGTGGTTTACATACACAAAGATGCCCAAGAGGAAATCTTATGTTGTGTGAGCATTCTCTAAAAAGGCCATTTTAAAAGAGTCATGACCTTGTTAGATAAGTGGTTAAAATGTTCCACACTAAAATCCAATCTATCGATGAGAGATATAGAGGAGTAATCGATGTATTCTAGGTATATCTCTTGAAGATATCATTCCCGATATGCTTATTGATCTAGTCCTTTGTCAGATGGTTTAGGAGATCTAAAGAGAAATCATAAGGATGTAGTATTCCCACATAGATGTATGTTGTTGTTCAATTCATGGTATATTTTGTGGGTGAAGTGGAAGTTTGCCAACTTATCATCGAAATAGTGAAGTCCATAAACCTTGTTTTCGCAAGTTATACAACTAGTTTCTTGTTATAAAAAAATATCGCTAAAGAATCTTTCTGCCTTTTGATACCCTAAAAAATAGATGAGAGTAATATAACATCAATAGCAAATAGAAGAACATAGATCAATATACCCTAGAAAGAACATCCATCACCAACCAAAGTGATTTCATGTACTCATCAATATATTATATTTTCAAAAGTGTAAGAGCGAGGGGTAAACCCTATTTGACTCCCACAGTACTCTTGATATCAATAGAAGCACCTACAAAGGTGCATGCGTGAATAAACATGTCTAATAAGGTTTCATTATTGATGAGATGACAAGAAATGAAGCATCCTAGGCTCATTGTTAAAGGCCTTAAAGTAGACAAAACAACAATATACTTTGGAATGTTTATGTCTATCCTCTTTAATAATCGTCCAAAGAATAAAAATATGCTTAATCATTTGATAATCATGTTAAACCACCACTTGATCTCGATATCTAAATCTTGGCATGTTAGCGAGTCTTGAAAGATGTGTGTTTAGGATTATATCATAAACCTTGGCTAGAATATGGCCAAACATAATCACTAATGCAATTCCTCATATTATAAGCATCACTAATGCAATTCCTCATATTATAAGCATCATCTATTTTTATATTGGATAGATTTGAGAGTTAAAGAAAAAAAATCCCAAGTTAAACCACTTAATAATATTGACGACAGTAGAGGCAAGAGGGACCATTCCATGTTTATGCATTTTAGTTCTTATTACTTCAATGTTCACAACTTTATTGGTTTGTAACTTGTAATTAACTCTTTGAACTAAAATAGGGGTGGAAAAATGGAAGGATGTAGGTTGGGGATAGGGAAAATTTTATGGGCTAAATTTCACCATTGGGATAACACTTCTTTTTCCAAAACAAATTTGCTTGATTTCTATAGGGTAAAAACATTTCATTTAAAAATTGCAAAAAGTTTCTAAAATCCTTAGAAATTTGAATATTTTTACAAAAATATCACCAAAATTTATAATTGGTAAGATTCGTTAATATTTCTACACATAAGATGTATCGATCCTTAAAAATTTATGATGGTTGTTGATTGAGTCTAATGGAAGGTTTCTTTGGGAGATTGTATCATGATGATGCATAAGAGGTTAAGAATTTTATATCTGTAATGTGACATAATTTTCTTAGGTCAAATAATTCGACTAAATGGTTTAGGTGATTTGCTAACTACACATATGGGATAAACTCACCTTTGAGAAAGTGATTTGTGTTAATATTTGGTTGAGATTTGATATTTAATTCTTTTGGATGCTGAAACTTGAAACAATGAGAAATTCAATCACATGAAATTCATACAACCATAACACATGATACACCCTGGGGAAAATCCTCAATACAATGAGAACAAAAACCCCATGAACCCTTCTCAGTATAATATAATGGATAACAGATTGATTTCGGAAGATAAGAGATCACCAAAATACTCTTAGTGAAGATAAAAAAACAATAAAGAAGAGAGATCAATCATATGTGTTTTCCAATGTGCCCAGCACATCAATAACAAGCAAGAACAATCAACTGCACAAAGAGAAGCGCTTGCCTTCAATGGAGAAGAGAATTCGCTTCACATTCAATTCATCAATCCCGTATAACATATTTATACATTCTTCTCATGCATCAAATTATTCTAACTTTAGGATGATCTCACCCTCAGACTGGATGTATCAATCTTGCATGAAGAAGTGCAGACCACTTCTCATGCAATGCTTCATCTCACTGAACTATCTCTTAGGATGAACTCTCCTCTTAACTGAAAGCTTTCCCACTTAGTTAAGAGGCTAAATTAAGTGTCGTAATGCAAGTGTTGTTGTGACCTCCCCATCCCTCAATCCGTCCAATAGGATGGGACATTAACTAAATTAGGGCCTCCAAATTCACCCCATACCCATATTTACGAATTTACAACATATAAAATGCATGTGTAGACACATGAATAAAATACAAAGCGGAATAAAATTGATCCACACACACATAACATGCAATTTAAAGCATAATTTTCACATGCATAAAAATAAAAACATTGCACATCAAATACATAAGAATACTTATCTTTAAACAAAGAAGATCCAAGTAACTGGCTGTGTATGAGGAATTTTCCACCCATCCATTGGCACTCTATCCAACATATACTCTTTCTGATGAGAGGTCACCCCCAAGCTAGGCTATGAGGCCACCAGGGCGAAGAAAACACCTACATGATTCTATCTCTCAACCCACAACCCATTATGCTCAATGTGCTTAGCCAAAAAGCTCAACCAGAGCTCTACATGGGTCTCACTAAGCCATCACAGCCATGGAACTCCTTCCAACTGCTCCACACAAAACAAGGAAGGAATTTTTCTTCATTGATCCATAGTTCCCTCAGGAAATCCAACCCTTATAGTGCTTACCAATGTGTGCAGTAAGAGTCCAACCTACTGTATGTTAATGGATAGTCTCCTGCAACAATAATCCATGGCTTCTTAAGAATCCAAAAGTAGAAAAACTCAATGAGTAAAGGTTCCTATCTTTCCCAACCTCCATGCTCACCTACAACCATCTATTTTCCCTTCCAAAAATGTAGCTCTGTCTTCCAATTCGAATTTTTGGGTTATACACAGTCTCCTCTAGAGTTTTACGCTCATCAAACTCAACTCTATCTTTCTAGGATTGAGGAAACCCACTTAGAAAACACTGAATTTTGACTTTATCATCTCTGATATACTTGACATATCTCAGCAGGTCCAAAAATTTATTTGCATATTCCTCCATAGTCATTTGGCCGAACTTCAACTCATGGAATTCTTTAATTTTTCCATCACAGTACCTATCAGAGAGGTACTTTTGCTTGAAGTATTTCTTGAATTGCTTCCACACTATCTTCCTTTCATTGATCTTCTTCACTTTCCTAAGGTGATCCCACCATATAGATGCTCTCCCATTCAGATTGAAGATAACCACCCTTGCTTTCATATTTCCAGAGTAGTCTTGGATTTGGAAATATTTCCTCATCCCAAGAAGCCAAGACTCAGCTTCTTGACCAGATTTTATCTCACCATCAAATGTAGGAGGTTTGGGCTGCCTAAATTCTTCATGTGAGTTGTTCTTTGAAGAGATCTTCCTCTTCCTCCTATGAGATGAAGGGCTTGATCCTTTAGTGGAATCCTTAGACTCAAATGACTCACTAGAAGATATTTATGGAGTATATGACCTGCCTCTAGAAACTGTTCTTCAACTATGGGATCTCTTATGAGAATTCCTCCTTGAGATACTCCCACTCTTTTCCTGATTTTCTGAGTGATGTCCAGAGTTAATATTTCTCTGAATGTCTGTCAGAATTTGGAGCATAGCTGCATTTAGCTGATTCTTCTCTTCTTGAGCTTTAAGCAACCTCTAATTGTCTTCTCTATAACTCTGCAGCTCCACCCTTAGGCTCCTCATGGTCTCTACAATGTCTGGGGGAGTCACTTGGTTTCTCCTACCATTGGATTCTGTCTCTTCATTCTCAATTTGAATATTTTCTCCCATTGCATCTGCCTCGACTTCATAAGGATCCTGCCTATACTCATTGATGAGCACTTAATAATCACTGGTATGATTATGAATCTGCAAAAGTGTTGATATAAACACATATGTTAGATTTATTACAAAATGAAAATCAATTTTCTTGTATTA
Organism: Larix kaempferi; assembly: GCA_027924585.1. Classification (NCBI taxonomy): domain Eukaryota; kingdom Viridiplantae; phylum Streptophyta; class Pinopsida; order Pinales; family Pinaceae; genus Larix; species Larix kaempferi. The sequence continues at coordinate 21,926,911 of BSBM01000858.1, forward strand.
CGGAAAATTACCCATATTGACAGTTTTTGTCAATTATGGCTACATGCAGTTTTCTAGTCAAATGATAGAAACATATGAATCACCATTTCAGAATTGGACTCTATAAATTTTTTTCCCATTGGTAAAGCTTTCCAATGACTATAAGCATGCTTCAATTCTGAATTTTGAGCTCAAAGTTACAGTCCTTGGAAATTGTCAGTTTGGCCCAAATTCCGCACTTTTCCTGTAGGTGCATTTAGCCCAAAAGGCCAATTTTAGACACTTGTAGAAGATCACCTACGGATAACTAGAACAAATTCTTCATTGGATTAGATAATACATATGGTGAGGATTACTTAGCAATTTTTAGTTCCCTGAACTGATACCTCGGTCACCTGCTATAAACTTCTGGAATTGACTACTTTGTATTTCTCAACCTTCTTCCAGACTTAGAAAATTATTACAGTTTTGTAACACACCCTCACAATCCAAAGTATGACCAAAGTTATTCTTCCTTAATGGCCGCTGCTAAAATACAAATCCAACTTGGTTGATTTAAAAAAAGAAAATGGGGGTCAAGGGAACTTGCCCCTTGCATCCTCCCTACGTCCCTGCAAGGTGGGTTGAGGAAAACACCCTCGTTTTTTTTGTAAATAAATCAATTTCATGCAATCTGGCAAATAAGAAAATATTATTTTCTGCTGATGTGGCAAGGGTGTTGACGTGGCATGACACGTTCCTCCTTAGGTGTCAGACAAGCCTACTTGTCACCCTGTGACATGACGATGTCACCTTCTTCCTGCTACCAGGCCACCACACCACCATACTACTCAACCTCAGGTGTCAGCGGTTTCCCTTTTTCCATAAGTGGTAACGCGCCCCCATGAAGAAGTTTTGGAAAAATGCTCTTGGGGAGGCGTGATCAATCAAAAGAGGTCACGCGTCCTGGGCGGTTTTCGGCACAATGCGCCCATCACCTCAAATTAACCATCGATCACTTTATCAGTGTGCTATGAGTCTGGGCCGTCGATCTCCCATAAGATCTGACGGTCAGATCTCCTCCTACCCATTGCTAACCTCTATGCACTTTTTGAGGGAATGGTGATCCCTGGCCGTCGATCTTCCCCTTCATCCAACAGTTAGATCCTCATCTTCCCACTATTAACCACCACACAAGTTCCCAAGGTGATGTGAGCCATGACCGTCGATCTGCCCTTCCATTGAACAATCAGATATTCATCCTGGGTAACCTTCTATGTTCGAGTCCGATGTGGTTGATCCACATCATGCCTTCTGTCTACGTGGCTCCTCCATGTCATCCATCCACATGGCATGGGTGAGGCCCACTTAAAATTACCAAAAATTATAAAATTTTAGATTGTATGAAATTTGTAATTTGGGAATAAAGGCTCATTACCAATTTATCCTTGGTCCCTTATACATCACTTAACAGTGCCCATCTTCCATAGAGACATTTTGTGATTTCTTTCTGTAACTGTGCATTTGCAGCCCATACAACTCCGGTATTCCAACCAGAAGCTCTGATACCACTCTGTGACGTCCCCATCCCTCAATCCAACTAGTATGAGGGGACATTAACTGAATTGGGGCCTCTAAAATTGCCCCATACCCATATTTACGAATTTACAACATCTAAAATGCATGTACAGACACATAATTAAAATACACAGCGGAGTTAAATTGATCCACACACACTTGACATGCAATTTCAAGCATAATTGTCACATGCATATAAATAAAAACATTGCACATAAATACATAAGAATACTTATCTTTAAACAAAGAAGATCCAAGCAACTGGCTGTGTAAGAGCAATTTTCTATCCATCCGTAGGCACTCTATCCAGTATATACTCTTTCTGCTAAGAGGCCACGCCCAAGCTGGTGTATGAGGTGACCATGGAGAAGGAAAAACCTATAGGATTCTATCTCTCAACCCACAACCCATTCTGCTCAATGTGCTTAGCCAAAAATATCAACCAGAGCTCCACAAGGGTCTCACTAATCCATCACATCCATGGCACTCCTTCCAAATGCTGCACACAACACAAGGAATGAATTTTCCTTCACTGATCCATAGTTCCCTCAGGAAATCCAACCCTTACAGTGCTTAACAGTGTGTGCAATAAGAGTCCAACCTACTATATGCTAATGGAGAGCCTCCTGCAACAATAATCCATGGATTCTCAAGCATCCAAAAGTAGTAGAACTCAATGGGAAAAGGTTCCTATCTTTCCCAACCTCCATGCTCACCTACAACCATCTATTTTCCCTTCCAAAAATGTAGCTCTGTATTCCAATTCGAATTTTTGGGTTATACATAGTCTGGTAACGTATATGAACAACAATGGAAAAATCTACGTAATGTAGCAGCATGCATGAGAGAATTGATCAAAAGAGTGTTGACGCCAAGGATATGAGGTAAGGGTGAAAAGACAACTGACATAGGTTCTGACCATAGAATAAATAGGACCATTGTTAGCTGGCATAACTGTCACAACCCCCATGCTTCAATAACTACATGAAGCGACTTTCCCACCAACCTCACATATGCATTCAATGATTGGATTTAATAGTCAAAAGAAGGTAATTGGATTATTTAAGGGACATGGAAAATTGTAATATCCCTGATCAAGTTGGATTTATTTTTATACCAAATTTAAAATGTAAAAACACAATTTTGGCAAGCAAAAACTAGGTAGCAAAACTAGTTAGAAATGAACTGGTCTAGGGCACAATTAGATGACTCCAGGATTATTAATTTAGGATATTTAGGATCTAAAAAATATATGGAGATGTGTGCAAAAACCAATATGACAGAAACAAGGCTAACTTCCAAGTCCTATGCACAAAGCACTGGGGCCATTTACATTTCAACAGTCAGCTAGAGCTGATGTCTACTTTGAGGCTTCCTGGGCACTCCAACATATGCAAACTAGACTCATATGTTTACACCTGAATGAAACCAGTGGTGTACATTAGGAATTAAAATCCCAATTGAATGATGGATAAGAGTTTCAGTGAATTTGGGAGGCTTTGGGTGAATTTGGGAGCCAAAGGGTCAAGCACGCTAAGTAGGACTGCTCAACTAGCAGTTTTCCAAACTCTCCCAAACATGATAAAGTGTCTTTGAATTCTCAGAAACAAGGTTTGGGATTCTTTAATATTGTCTCAGAAATCTCATACAATGATCAAATCATAAAATAAGTTCATACATAATTCTAACTGGCAAAAATGGTCAAACTAGTCATTAAAAGATGCATAAAGAGCTAGTCTTCCATTTTCTTGATCCAAATTGCCTTAGAGGCATACAAATTTCACTTATGGAGTAAATGAAGGTTCTGATATAAGCTATTGAACAACAACAACTTGAAATCAAAGGTCTTGAGCATATATTAGAGAGATTATTACATTCAGTCCTTCAATGAATCTCTAATGTTAGAGAACCTTACAATATTGAGAGAATAAGTATGAGAAGAGAAGAAGGAGATGAAATTCTGTATTGGATCTGATAGGAGGATGAAATTAGGGCTGATGGGTATAGATGATGGGAGAACTAAACCTTCTGAGCTGAATTGAACTCCTTCTGATGAAATCTTCCAACACGCTCTCCAATGGCACTCTGACTAAGGATCACTCTCTCAAAGATTAAGATTCTTCAAGAATTGGCTTATGTAGATATGTAGATCATCATTCCAAGGCCCTAGATCTTATCAAGGGCAGACTGGAACATGACATACCTTGGGGTTCATCTCCCAAGCAATGGTTGAGGCACATCACTCAGCTCTAAGTAGCAAGAGCTCTCAAGACAAAAATTAATTAACCAAAAGATGTGAGAGGTGCACCCTAACTTCCTTTTATAGTTGAGGTAGCTTCATTGACAAGTCATGCAGATGTGCGAGAGAGGAAGGTCACATTCCTTGAGAGAATTAGAAATTATCTTGCTTTGCAAAACTTGCCTGCTTTGTGTCTTTCCACTGGAATTAGCAAGTGCACCCTACTCAACTTTTCTGAACTTTGTCTGATTTTCCAAACTAGTTGCTCTTTGCACTTTCCTTCTTTTAAAATTTCTTGCTTTGTGCTTTTGCCTGTTTTTTCCTTGCTTTTTCCAGTTTCCAGTTTCTTATGTTGCCACCTTGCTTTTAGCTGACTCTTGATGTTTCTAACTTTTCCACTTGGGTAGGTGAGGTCCACCTTGACCTTATGCACCCTCCTAGACATGTCATCATCAATGCTTTCCAAAAATTTAATTAATAATGATAATCCATTTATTATAAAAGATAATTTAAAACTCAGAATATTAAAATTTATTAATTACTATAGTCCTTGTGCCAAAATTTACCCCTATTAATTATTATTCATTTAATTATTCTTCCTAGACCCCCTAGGGATGGGAGGATCCAAGTCTTTACCAAGGACACTAGGGAAGGGACATGATAGTCCTCCCTCCCCAAGAATGATTTTTCTCAAGCAGTTGCAATCTAGGATGTTGCAAAATCTGTTCACCTTCCTAGGTTGCATCTTCACTAGGAAACCCCTTCCATTGCACTAGATATTCTTTAATGGTTCTGCTCCTTAGCCTTCTTTCTCTAACTTGAAAAATATTTTCTGGTTCTAAGACCATATTTCCTTCATCATCGAGAGGAGGAAATTATTTTGAAACATTTACTTGTTGGCCAACTGCTTTCTTCAAGCATGACACATGGAAAACATTGTGTATCTTGCTCCCTGAGGGAAGATCTAATTCATAAGCAACTTCACCAATTTTCCTTGTGATCTTATAAGGTCCATAGAACCTTGCAAACATTTTATCAACCCCTTTTTTATTTCAGAGTGGATTTCCTGTATGGTTTCAACCTCAAGTAGAACAAATCATCTTCTTGGAAGGTTCGGCCTGTTCTGTTTTTATCTGCATTCACCTTTTGTTGGTTTTGTGGAACCTGTAAGTTTTCTTTGAGTGCTTTGAGTATGTCCTGGCTTTCTTGCAGCCAATATTTTTCTTTTTGTGCTCTGCAATCCCCAAAATCAGATCTACAAATGTGGAGAATTCATACCCATACAGAGTTTTGAATGGGGTCATTCCAATGGATATATGGAATGTAGTGTTATAACAAAATTCTTCCAAATGTATCCAGTTGACCCAAGATTTCTGTTGCCTGGTAACATAATTTTTGAGATAACCTTCCAACCATTGATTTACCCTCTCAGTTTGACCATCAGTCTGAGGGTGATAGCTTGTGCGAAGATTCAAACTAGTTCCAACTAGTTCAAACAAAGTTTGCCAGAAAGCACTAGTAAATTTGCTATCTCGGTCACTTATTATAGTCTTGGGAAGACCATGCAATCTGAATACTTATTTAAAAAATAGTACAACAACTTGACTGGAAGTAATAGTTGATGTGATGGAAAAAAGTGAGCAAATTTAGTCAATCTATCAACTATTACAAAAATACTATCCTTACCCTGGGTTTTGGGAAAACCTGTGATGAAATCCATGGACACACTTTCCCATTTTTGTTCTGGAATTGGTAGGGGTTGTAGGAGACCAGCAGGATGGGTGTGCTCAAATTTATTCTGTTGGCATGCAGTACACTCCCTCACATGAATTAAGACATAATTTTTGATTCCCTTCCAAGTGAACCTCTCTCTCACCTTCTGGTAAGTTTTTGGGAATCCAGGGTGGCCCGCTACTGGTGCATTGTGGGCAACCCCCAAAATATTTTCTTTTAATTTTGATCCAAGTACTAGAAAAATTCCGTATTTGTAATATATGAAATCATTGAGGACTTTGTATGCATCATACTGAATCAACCTATCCAACACTTCACAAGCAAACTGGATCTTAGAGTATTCCATAGCTAGTTGGACTTTCCAATCAGTTGGGACTTGCAACAAAGAAAAACCAAGTTTCCTGGAGAGGGAATCAACTACCACATTCATCTTACCCTTTTTGTATTCTATGTCAAATTCATAGGACTGAACCTTACTTCCTTCATTCTATTGAAATATTTTTCAGCCTCCTCTGACCAACAAAAGTCCCCCTTCTTGGTGAGATCTGTCAAAGGGGATGTTAGCTTAGAAAATCCTTTCACAAATTTCCGGTAGTAGGTGCACAAACCAATGAATCTCCTTAAGGTAGTGATGTTCTTTGGGCTTGGCCATTCAAGTATGGCCTTGATATTATCCATATGTACCTTGAATCCCTCTTTCCCAATGATATGAACCAAATAGAGGATCTTAGTCAATCCAAACTCACACTTGGACAATTTGGCATAAAAAGACTGTTTTGCCAGAATTGTCATGACATTGTCCAAATGGTGCAGGTGCTCTTCTCAGGTCCTACTATAAATCATAATATCATCAAAGAACACAAGTAAATACTTACGTATCTTCTTACTAAAAAATATATTCATGCAATATTGGAATGTGGCCGGTGCATTGGTCAAGCCAAAAGGCATGACAAGAAACTCAAAATGCCCATAATGGCACCGGAAAGCAGTTTTCTGGATGTCTTCTTTTCTCATTATGATTTGATGCTATTTGGAGCGGAGACCATTCTTATAAAAGTATTTTTATCCATGTAGCCCATCCATCAATTCATCAATACTTGGGATAGTATATCTGTTCTTGATGGTCTTCTTGTTCAAGGCCCTATAATCAATGCACGTGTGTATTGTCCCGTCCTTCTTTTTGACTAGGACCACTGATGATGCAAAAGGACTTGAGATTGGTCTTATGAATCCCATCTCAAGAAAATCATTGACGGTATTCTCAATCTCATTCTTGATTCTTTTAGTATGCTTATAAGGATGGATCTTTATAGGAAGTATGCCAACTTCCAGTTCAATCGAATGTTCAGTTCCTCTGTCAAGAAGCCTGCCATGTGGAAGATCTTCAAACACTTTCTTGTGTTTATGTAGAAGCCTTTGGATGTCCTCCGGATGGTGTGATACATATATGGAAGTTCCTTGAGTGGTAATAAAACATTCAACAACCCACTCAATATCACCATGCCTCAATATCGACCTCATACTATGTGTAGAAATTACTTGTTTTGGGTAGGTATTGACACCCTTTAAAACTACTTGCTTCCCTTCAACATATTTGAAGCTCATTTGGGGTATATGGTAATTCACTGAATTCTCCCCAATGGAGTACAACCACTGCAATCCCAACACCACATTGGTATCAGCCACATTGACAACATAAAAGCTTCCAATCACTGTATGATCTCCAATAGTCACTTGCAATTTTGGAATCCATCGGTTACATTCCATAGTGTTGTTTCCCGGAATATTGACAATGAAACCTCCAAATTTTGCTTTTTGTAGATTTCTCCTCTCTACCATGGCTGCATCAATAAAATTGTGGCTAGCACCCTTATCGACCAAAATTGATACTTTCTGTCATTTCACAACCCCCTTGAATCTCAGGGTATGGAAGCAGGGAACTCCACTCAACACTTCAATTTTGCTTTTTGGCTGCAGGGGCTGTTCTTCCCCTTCTGTTTCATATCCATCATCTACTGGTGATTCTCCTTCTGCTTCTTCCTCTTCACTTTATGAAAAGACCTCAATGTAGTGTGATTTTCCCTTAGCACATTTATGGCCCAGAACAAAAGGTTCCTGACAAGAAAAGCAGAGCTTCTTCCTTCTTAACTCATCCCGATCTCTATATGAGTATTCATTCTTGTTTGGGGCAGCCACATTCTAGAAAGGTGGTCTTTGATTCTGAAATTTTGTAGGAAAATTAACCTTTGGAGGATACCTTGTTCTTGGGATGTCATCTTGCAGATCCCTTGTTCTGCTCATTGCTTCTTTTAAGGTGGATGGTCTGTATTCCTTTACCAGTCCTCTCAATGGCTCTGTTAATCCTTCCATGAACAGGAGGATCAAACTAGCCTCAGATATGTTAGTGACAATCACTGCAATATTTTGGAATTCTGATATGTATGCTTCAGGAGTTCCTCTTTACTTCACATGTGCCAACTCCCTGAAAGAGATTTCGGGGTCTCTTCTATCAAACCTCTCCACTAGTTTCCTAGTGAAATATTCATAAGAAGTCACTTTATCATGGCCCAAGGTTATCATGCCATGGAACCACTAGTAATTTTCCTATCCTTCCAAATGCAAGGTTTCCATTCCGATGGCATCCCTCTCAGCCATGGGATTCAGTTGAAAATAAGTGTCTAGTTTCTGCACCCAGGAGCTAGCAGTATACTTTGAGGATCCATCAAACAAGGGTAATTGTATCTTACCAATGGAATTTCTCAGCTCATAATTGTGTGTTGGAAGCCTATGACCTCCTCTTGGATGATTTTTATACTGTGCTTCACAAAAATATTTGAAAGGCAATGCCCTTCTACATTCTTCACTCAAGGTTTGGTATTCTACATACCGCTCCTCCCAGGAAGCAACTGATTCAGTCGGTACTTCATGATCATCCTTGTGTTCCTCAAGGAACTCGGGCATGGTATTTCGAGGCTGATCCTTGAATTCCTCTTTGAATTCATTAGGCGTATTATGAGGCCTAGTCTTTGAAAAGATAGATCCACCAGTGAGTGACCTTCCTTTTTCATTTTGAGAGCCACTGTTGCTCCCTTCTCCATCTTTATGTCCTAATTGATTATCCAAGAATTATGTGGTGTCTTGCCCAGATTGAATGATGTTATGAAATATATCATGCATCCCTTTTAACATAATTTTCACAAAGAGTCTGAACTCTTCCTTCTCATCTAAGTCAGACATGTCCTTTCCTCCTTGTATTTTTCCTCTAGTGGATTCCACCTCTTCTTCAACAAGAGGTTCTTCAGGGTTCTTTCCTTTGGGGAATGGAAGTATCTTAGGAATCATCATAATTTTTTAATATCCGGTTCATAGGACCATGCTCTGATGCCATTGTTATATCCCCGATTAGGTTGGATTTATTTTTATACCAAATTTAAAATGTAACAACACAATTTTGGCAAGCAAAAACTAGTTAGAAATGAACTGGTCTAGGGCACAATTAGATGACTCCAGGATTATTACTTTAGGATATTTAGGATTTGAAAAATGTATGGAGATGTGTGCAACATCCAATATGACATAAACATGTCCAACTTCCAAGTCCTATGCAAAAAGAACTGGGGCCATTTACATTTCAATAGTCAGCTGGAGCTGATGTCTACTTTGAGGCTTCCTGGGCACTCCAACATATGCAAACTAGACTCAGATTTTTACACCTTAATGAAACCAATGGTGTATGTCAGGAATTAAAATCAAAATTGAATGATGGATAACAGTTTCAGTGAATTTGGGAGGCTCTGGGTGAATTTATGAGCTAAAGGGTCAAGTGCGCTAAGTAGGACTGCTCAACTAGCAGTTTTCCAAACTCTCCCAAACATGATAAAATGTATTCTAATTATTAGAAACAATATTTGGGATGATTTAATATTGTCTCAGTATTCTCAGACAACCATCATATCAGGAAATAAGTTCATACATAATTCTTTGGCAAAAATGATAAAACTAGTCATTAAAAGATGCATAAAGAGCTAGTCTTCCATTTTCTTGATCCAAATTGCCTTAGAGGCTTACAAATTTCACTTCTGGAGTAAATGAAGGTTCTAATATAAGTTATGGAAAAAAAAATTCTGAAATCGAAGGTCTTGAGCATATATTAGAGAGATTATTACATTCAATCCTTCAATGAATCCCAATGCTAGAGAACCTTACAATATTGAGAGAATAAGTATGAGAAGAGAAGAAGGAGATGAAATTATGTATTGGATCTGATAGGAGGATTAAATCAGGGATGATGGATGTAGATGATGAGTGCAATGAACCTACTAATCTGCACTGATCTCCTTCTCTGAAATGGAATGCCTCCTTTTGATGAAATCTTCCAACACTCTCTCCAATGGCACTCTGACTGAGGATCACTCTCTAGAAGCTTAAGATTCTTCAAGACTTGGATGATGTAGATCTATAGATCAACATTCCATGTCTCTAGATATGATCAAGGGAATACTGGAATATGACAGACTTCGGGTTCATCTCCCAAGCAATGGTTGAGGCACATCACTCAACTCTGAGTAGCAAGAGCTCTCAAGACAAAAATTAATTAACCAAAATATGTGAGAGGTGCGCCCTAACTTAATTTTATAATTGAGGTAGATTCATTGAAAAGTCATCCAAACATGTGAGAGAGGAAGGGCACATTCCTTGAGAGAATTAGCCATTATCTTGCTTTGCAAAACTGGTTGCTTTTTGCATTTTCCTTCTTTTAAACTTTCCTGCTTTGTTCTTTTGCCTGTTTTTTCCTTACTTTATCCAGTTTCCACTTTCTTATGCTTCCACCTTGCTTTTAGCTGACTCCTTGATGTTTCTAACTTTTCCACTTGGGTAGGTGAGGTCCACCTTGACCTTATGCGCCCTCCTAGCCATGTCATCATGAATGATTTCCAAAAAATTAATTAATAATGATAAGGCATTTATTATAAAAGATAATTTAAAAATCAAAATATTAAAATTTATTAATTACTATAGTCCCTGTGCCAAAATTTACCCCTATTAATTATTCTTCATTTAATTATTCATCTTAGACCCCCTAGGGATGGGAGGATCCAAGTGTTGACCAAGGCCACTAGGGAAGGGACATGACAAATTTTTTGGATCAGTTCTAAGGTTGACACTTGGAAACATAGGATTTGGTTTCCCCATAGGCCCCCTTCCTCTTTCCCTCTGGTGGAATCATAGCCCCTCTAGTGCTCTTTACAAAACCATCTTGGACCATTTTATTAATTTTCAACATAACATTTACATACATTTATAATTGGCATAGTAATCCAATCATATGGTCCAAATAAAAATATATGCATCATACATGCTTCTCCATTCACTAGTTGGGCCTTGGCCTTGAGCTCCACACTAGGAATCTGCTCATTAGTAGCAATGTACTGAAGTTTCACTGTACATTTCTAGACCATGTATTGGATGAAGTGATACTTCATTTCAATGTGCTTCGAGTTTTCATGAAACAATGGGTTTTCGGAAAGCTTGATGCAACTATGATTGTCACACTTAATAACTGTAGGCTCAATATTTTCATCGAACAACCCTGCAAGTAACTTTTTGAGCTACACTGCTTCTCGGAAAGCAACACTAGTAGCTATGTATTCTGCTTCTATAGTGCTATGGGCTATGGAGACATGTTTCCTGATGGACCAAGATATCGTAGCTGATACTAGGCTATAACAATATCTGGATGTACTCTTACGGTCCACAATGATTCCTCCCCAGTCTGAGTTTGTATAACCAAGTAACATGACTCCTCCACTAGAGCCATATCTAAGTACATATGAATTTGTACCTTGAAGGTACCTAAGCACATGCTTAGAAACTATCCAGTGTCTGTGTATCAGATCAGACATAAATTGACTCAAAATGCTCACGACATAACATATATCATGCCTCAAATGTATCAAGTACATCAGCGAGCCTGTAAGCTGTCTATACGAGTGGGATCTACTAGATCTAATCCAAAGCCTTACTCATAAAGTTTCCTCAAATTGGAAACCATCGGTGTAGTCATAGATTTGCAATCTATCATTCCAAACCTGCGCAATATATCCACAGTGTACGTCCCTTGAGATAGAAAATTTCATCTTTTATTTGCTAGATCTCAAGGCCAAGAAAGTAGTGCATCATACCTAAGTCTTTCATCTCTAACTCCAAGGTGAGCTCCCTCTTGTACCAAGCAATCATATGTTCCTCTCCAGTGAGAAAAAATCATCAACATACAGAACCAATATCAATGGTTGGTTCTTCACTACTTTGAAGTACATATTTGGACCAAATTCACTCTTACAGAAGCCCAGTTTCTGAAGGTAGCTATCAGTTCTGGATTACCAAGCCCTGGGGGCTTTCTTAAGCCCATATAGAGATTTCTTTAGGTTGCAAACATGGGACTCCTTACCATGCACCACAAACCCTTCAAGATGCTGAATATAAACCTCTTCCTCAACCTCACCATTGAGGAAGGTTGTCTTCACATCCATCAGGTGAAGTTTCCATCCTATAACATATGCAAGTGCAATCATTGATCGAATTGTGGTGTAATTTTCCACAGGGGAAAAGGTCTCATCATAATCAATGCCTTATTTTTTAGAGAAATATATAGAAAAAAATATGGATTTATACTTCTTAATGCTACCATCCATAGCATGATTTATCTTGTAAATCCATCTAGAATTCACAATGGACTTCCCATTAGGTTTGGGAACAACCACCCAAACATCATTATTCATTATAGAGTTGTACTCTTTTGTCATTGCATCTTTCCAAACTTGCTACATTGCAACTTCTTCATATGAGGATGGCTCTGAATCACTGATGTGACTCATTAGTGCAACATACCCTGAATATCTGTCAGGTTGCTTGCACTCTCTAGATGAACCTGCTGGTGCTCCATGTTTCTCTACATCTTGTAAGATATCTCGACACCAAGCATATCTTCTTTGAGTGGGAGGTTCATCAGGTGACCTCTCAATCAGTTCTACTAGTTCTTTAGGAGCTAACGAATCTTATCCATCTTCTGGTTTCTCCCTCTCAAACTTTGAAGGGGGAGAATCAGACTCATGATCCTCCATATCTAAATCACATTGAATCTCTTTTGATCTTTTGAAAGAAACTTCCTCATGGAAGGTAACATCTTGGCTGGCTTCAATGTGTCTCTCACTAGTTACATATATTCGATATTCTTTGGATGACTCGTTATAACCCACAAATATGCCTTTCTTTCTAGAAGGCTCCATCTTTGTTCTCTTTTATTTCGGTACATGAATGTATACTGGGCTCCCGAATATCCTCAAGTGTGAGATGTCTGGATTCTCACCGTTAAACATTTCTTTTGGTGTCTTCTCATCTAGAATGGCATGCGAGCTTCTATTCTGAATGTACACAACTGTATTGGTGGCTTCTGCCCATAATGAGGTAGACATATCTTGATCATGCATCATGGCTTTTGCAGCCTCACATATGGTTCTATTCTTCCTTTTGGAAACCCCATTTTGCTGAGGGTTGCATGGTACTGTTAACTGTCTACATATTCCTGCATCACTACATAACTCATTAAATGCATGTGAATCAAATTCACCTCCATTATTAGACCTTAATGCATGGATGTGGTTTTCTTTCTGATTTTCAACTAGGGCTTTAAACTCTTTAAATTTGCTAAGAGTTTCACTTTTAGCCTTCATGAAATAAATCCATGACTTACTAGAAAAATCATCTATGAACATTACATAATATAAGAAGCCACTCAAGGAGGGGGATGACCATGGGAGGTTCACTTAGTGAACTTGTTAAATAGCACGATCGTTCGCATTATATTAAAGAATATCCCTAATTTCTCTAAATATTGGAAAATACCTCCTAAAATTGTATTATTGAACCCCCCATCCCAATATTCCTTTTCAATTAAGAAAACCCCTAGTTTCACCAGATATTGTAGGTATCCATTTTTATCAACCCAGTTTTAATACCCCTTTATATCATTTATCAAGTTTTAACAAACAAGAGCCCTAACACATCTTAGTATAAGCAAACAATAGGCTAAATAAAATAATAATATAATGCTAATAATGATCCCACTAGGATTGCGGGGGAGATTGATTAATTTGCAGCGTTGGATAGTGGAAGATCCAACGAAATAGTACCGAGGAAGGAAAAATGTGTAAAAGGAAACCCATTCAAGATATCAACATAACAAAGAATGTAAAAGACTAATAGTCCACTAGTTAGTGCAATGCTTAGAAAATATGAGAATTGCAAATGTTTCACACCACAACCTACCAATATGCCAATTTTATATCATGTAAATAAAAGTATATCCATAGAGAGCTCATGGTTTCCATAAGCTTAGAAAATTAAACTCGGTAAAAACGCAAAATTGAAACCCTTTCATGGATGGACTCCCCTACCTTCTTATCAAAACAAACATCTTGGTTCTAGTGAGACAAGAAAGATTGATCTCACTTTTTTTGGTTGTCGTGGAAAATTTTTTGATTGAATCTCAATACCCACGTAAATCCCAACCTAAAAAATGAAGAGTTATATCTTTTACTCGAATTCCTACAAAAAATGCAATACAATTGTTCAACTCTAGAACTCCTGATTAGCTACATATCTTAACTTAAAGATGAAAAACAATATAACATCAACTCAAACCAAGCCTAAATAAGCTATTAAATGAGGATTGCTCAAGTCCAGTAGTCCAAAGAGACTTGCATCGATATTATCATTGGTACACTATTATCATATTTATGCAAAACTTAGGATCATAAGCAATATCAAATAAAAATGGAGGGTCCATAAGTTTTAAGTGGGTATGAATTAAGCCCATGATTTGGAGGGATGAATCCATTCCACGATTTGGAGGTCATTCCTCATCCCACCCAAATAAAATAACCCCCAATATTTATATTACTATGTCAAATTAAAAACCACCATTGGCCCCTTAATACAAAGCAATATATTTTTGAGGTTTTTAAGAGTATTCAAACCCCCAATATGAATGGATGTGATATGATATTGCCTCGCCAGTGAACCCCATGGGAATGACATGGGACCACATACATCATAATGTATTACATCTAAAATCCCTTTAGATCTAGTAGAACTGTTGGAGAAACCTTTTTTAACATTCTTCCCAAGTGCACAACCCCGACATACACTATCATGCTCAAAATCAAATACGGGCATACCTTTTACCATATTTTGAAGTCTTGGTAGCGCTTTGTAGTGTAGGTGTCCAAGCCTTCGGTGCCATAGCTCACATGGAATGATAGTGTGGTGAATCGAGCTTGAATGTACTTCTTGGGTACCTTGTAGAGTCCGCCCTCTTGAACTCCAATCATAGTAGCATATTCTAGGATTTTGTTCTTCAGCCATAAAAGTGCTTTGTTATCCATGAAGATAACTTAGAAGCTTTGTATTCTAGAACCAAAACTAAAAGTAGGTTCTTCTTCAAGCCTGGAACATATAGAATGTCATCCACATGTAAAACATTTCCAGTGTTCAGTTGGAATGGGGTGGATCCAACTCCTTGGATCGAATATGTTGAGTTGTCCCCCAACTCTACCATGCATGTGAACTTTTCTCCTTTAGTTCAGTGATGGAAAACTTTTAACCAGTCATATGTTTGTTGAGTATGATTGTCATTGATATCAAAGAAGTTCATTAATGACAAAGTAAAAGTATGGCAATTCGGTGTAAATGGTCGACGCCATATTTAGTCGATGCTTAATTTTGGTTGGCTCTTAAAAACCGGTCGAAAATGTCGAAGCGAAAAAGTGGTAGATAGTCATATAACGTTAGTCGGTGTCGACCTCTTGTATTATGGTCAAGTCCTTGTAAATTAATTCAATTTTCGACCTCTTGTCGACCATTTCCAGAGATGTAGTCAGAAAGTCGGAGTCACGAGTCGAAGTCAGAACCAAAGTCACGAGTCAGAGTTGCAGTTGAAAATTTTAAGTCACAATTCGGATTTGTAGTCGAAAAGTAGGAGTCACGATTCAGATTCGCAGTCGAAAATTCAGAGTCACGAGTCAGAGTCGCAGTCGAAAATTCGGAGTCACGAGTCAGAGTCATAGTAAAAAATTTGGAGTCACGAGTCGGAGTTGCAGTTGGAAAGTCGAAGTCAGAGTTGGCAATCGAAATTTGAGTCGGCAGTTCAACAAGTCGGGATCTATTAGAGTTTGTCCCATTAAACGATTTTTTGGTCAAACTGCTAAATATGGAAGATGATAAGTTTATCCAAACTATGCAAACAACATGTTGACTATTAAAACTAAACACAAGTTAAAAATATATTCCATTAAACCGAAATTTAACTTCTTTTTTAAAAGGACACGATGATTTCTTGTAGCGATTCATTGAAAAGACATGATAGTTCAAAAACTTGTGAAAGGTCGACTCTGCTGTTCGTATTAGAGATCAGTAAAAGAGTCTAGAGAAAAAAAAAACATAAGCATGTCTATAGTCTGAATTGAATATTTTAACAGAAGAAGATCTTGTAAGAAGTATTTGAAATTCTGAAAGTAAACAGGGTGGTAGGGTGGTGCCAAGACAGGCTGTAATCCTGTAGGGTGTCAAAGTCTCCTTCAAGTAGTAGCTGGTAAACATGGTGTTGGTGCATCCTTCAGTTGTAGT
Organism: Larix kaempferi; assembly: GCA_027924585.1. NCBI lineage: Eukaryota > Viridiplantae > Streptophyta > Pinopsida > Pinales > Pinaceae > Larix > Larix kaempferi. The sequence continues at coordinate 21,943,103 of BSBM01000858.1, forward strand.
TGAGAAACTTGGGGATTGGTGTCCCCAACAAGTTGGTGCTTGCAAAAACATTTGTAAATATAATTTTGCAGTTGTAGAAGAATTTGTGGTTTTCCCAATTGGGTTTCCACGATAAAATTTGTGTTCTGCTTATTTTGTTGATTCTGTGTTTTAATAAATATTGAAAAAGTGGTTAAAATAATATAAAAGGATTAATACTGATTCACCCCCCCCTCTCAGTATTACTTTATATTTCAACAATTGTTATCAGAGAAGGATCCTTCATTACAGTTTAAATTACTAGAAGGAAGATCCCATTAAAAACCACTATGGAACAACAAGAATGATTAGTTGCTCACAAAGCCCCACTGTTCACAGCAAACAATTATGCATTCTGGAGTATAAGGATGAAATTCCATTTGATGTCTCTTGGATGCAATATTTGGAACTATGTTGAAAGAGGGTATAAAATACCAAACTCCCTACCTATAGTCAAAGATGAAAAGGAACAATATGACTCCAATGCAAAAGCCCTAAATTCAATTTTGAATGGGCTAACAAATTATGTCCTTGTCAAAGTCATGCATTGCAAGACAACTAAAGAAGCTTGGGGAAAATTAAAAAATACCTATGAAGGGAATTCCAAGGTCAAGCAATCAAAACTTCAGATATACAAGGGGCAGTTTGAAAATCTAAAGATGAAGGAAGAAGAAAACATTGCATAATACTTTTTAAGAGTAGATGAAGTTGTCAATGCTATTAGAGGACTCAGAGGAGAAATAGATGAGAAGGAAGTTGTTCAAAAGACATTAAGAACCTTTCCAATGAGATATGGTTCAAAAATATCAAATGTGGAAGATAGAGATGATCTTGAATTTTTGACCATAGATGAACTTCAAGGGATTCTCACTGCACATGAGATGAGAACAGGACAAGACAAACCATCAAAAGGGGAAGCAACATTCAAAGCTCTGAAAGAAACAAAGAAACAAATCCATATATCAAAAGAAAGCCACTCAAAAGAATTAGATGAAGAAGAAGCAAAGTTAATTAGGAAACCGCAAAAAGGATCAAGGAAATACAAAGGGAAATTACCATTTAAATGCTTTAACTGTGGTAAGGTTGGTCACTTTTCCTCAAAATGTCCCTATCCCAAAAAGGAAGAAAGTGATGATGAAGATACAAGTAAAGGAAAAGAACACAAAAAGGGAAAAGAACATGTTAATAAGACATCTTAGAAGAACAAGAAAAACTTCTACTCTAAAGAAAGCAACTCTTCTGAATTAAGTGAGAATATACAAAAGTACTATTCATGGGAATAGACACTCAAATTGATATTAATGAAAACCATTCAGAAACAAAAGCTGAAGTGGATTTCGAAGGAGAACTCATTAGTTCTCTCGAAGAACTAAGAATATGTAGAAAAATAAACAAATCCTTGAAAGAACAAGTGTCAAAATATCAAGAAGAAGAAGTTTTAAAAAGCCTCAAGAAAAACATAACATACTATTGCTGAACTAAAGGTCCAGTTACAAGAAACAAAAAGGGATGAAGAAGTTCCAAGGGAACAAATTAGTAACAAAGAGAAAAATGTAAAGAATTGGAATCTTAATTCATTTCCATTAGAAAATTGGATAAAAATGATGTCCAAACAAAATTGAAAAACAGTTCAAAATTCTATAAGATATTCTTGACAATCAAAGACCATCCACAAATAAAACAGGCCTTGGATATGTTCAAAAGAAAATCAAATCTCAGCCTCTTGCAAGGCAAGAAGTAAAGCAAGGAAAAAAGACTCATGATGATATATCTCAGGATGTACTTAAATGAGGAATGAAAAAAACAAAGATATCAGATGCAAAAATTACCAACATAAGAGATACAATATCAAGAAGACAAATTATAAAAAGGTACCAAAATATTTTTCTTGGAAATTGTTATTATTGTTATAATTTCAGACATAAAGCAGTAAACTGTAAAACCTACAATAAGAACAAATTTGAAGATGCTCAAAAATACAAAGACAACAAGAATCACAAGAATAAAAGAGGTATAAACTATAATCCATTCTCACCTTTAGTAGATTATAGTATAGAATGCTATAAGTGTAACAATTATGGTCATAAAGCCAACAAGTGCATATTATCAGAAGTGAACACAAACAAAGAGTATTCAAACATATCAAAGGGAAAATATAAGGGAGTATGGAAAAAAAACAAATACTTGAAGAAAAGACAGAATGTAATGTTGCACTATATGCCAAAAATAAGAGATATCAATGGTATGTAGACAGTGGGTGTTCTAAACACATGAATGGAGATCTAGATAAATCTCTCAATTTTGAGAAAAAGGAGAAAATAAATGTGACCTTTCGAGATTATGCATCTGCCAAAATAATTGGAAAGGGTATTGTTAGTTTGGGTAATAACAAGACCAAAGCAGAGAATGTGTTACTAGTTGAAAACTTAAAGCATAATCTTCTTAGTGTAAGTCAAACATGTGATCAAATACATATACTCACTTTTGACTCCCAAAAATGTGAGATTAGGAAAAAGGATTAAGGAAAGTTAGTGGTTGTTTCACCAAGAGCCTCATGCAATGTTTATGTACTGAATACAAATGATGAAGAGAAATATTGTTTGAGTCAAGTAGATGAGTGTTGGTTGTGGCATAGAATACTTGGACATATAAGTTTTGATAATTTAATAAAGGTAAGAATAAAAGAAGCTGTAAGGGACTTACCAAAAATTTCAAAATGACCAAGCACTATTTGTAGTCACTGTCAACATGGAAAGCAAAGAAAAGTTAGCTTTAAAACTAAGGAGTACTCCACCTCGAAACCATTAGAATTGATTCACACTGATTTATGTGGACCAACAAGAACCAAGAGTATACAAGGAAATTATTATTTCATGTTATTTATTGATGACTTCACAAGAATGACTTGGGTATTCTTTCTCAAAGAAAAATCTGAAGCATTTGAAAAATTCAAAATCTTCAAAGCACATGTTGAAAATGAGATTGATCGGAAAATCAAAACTCTAAGATCAGACAATGGAGGTGAGTTACCTTCAAATTAGTTCAATATATTTTGTGAAAACAATGGAATTAAAAGACATTTTCAGCCCCAAGAACTCCTCAAAAAAATGGTGTTTCAGAAAGGAAAAACAAAACTATGCAAGAGGCAGCTAGAACTATGTTGAATGAAGGCAAATTCTCAGACACTTACCGGAGAGAAGTAGTGTATACATATGTATACATATTAAACAGAGTACAAATTAGAATCAATCATAATAAAACACCATATGAATTATGGTTTGGAAGGCCATCCTCTGTTAAATATTTTAAAATATTTGTAAGCAAGTGCTATATAAAAAGAGATGATGACAATCTACGAAAATTTGATTCTAGATCTAATGAAGGCATATTTCTTGGTTATTCATCTAACAAAAAGGAATACAAATGCTACAACCTAAATTCAAATAAAATTGTGGAAAGTTCCAATGTAAAGGTGGATGACTTGAAGATGAAAAACACCCAGAACAACTCAAGGAACAATGAAGACTCAGGTAGTGAATATGTTGATGGCAGGGTATTTTTTAAGGATTCTAATATTATACTTAAGTATAGTATCGTAGGCGATTATTTTGTATTGAAAAAAAGATGTATATAGATAGGTAGGCGAATATTAAATATAAAACATACAATTTACTACTAAAATATGTAAATTTTGGCAAATATTATGATAGAAAAACATATTTTATGTAAATATAGGCAATATTAGAGACTAAAAATGACCAAATAACGAATTTATTTTTTGAAAAAAAGCCCGAAAAATAGCCAATTGGTGAAATTTCGCCCTTAAAAATTACCCTGGTTGACGGAAGGTTGCAAAGTAAAGAACAAGAAGTCTTCGAGCAATAAAGGAATAGTGACGACTCGGGAAATGAAGATGATGAAGAAAGGCTGCAAATTAAAGAAGAATAACTTCTTCAGCAAGAAGATGAAGAATCATCAATACAAGACACAAATGCTCCATCAAGAAGAATACAACTAAATCTTCTAGAGAGTCTAATAATTGGTAACAAAGAAAGTGGACCTCAAACTAGAAGACAATTAAGAATGGCTTCAGAACAAGCAATGGTATCACTCATCGAGCCTAAAACAGTCGCAGAATCCAACAAAGATGAAAATTGGATTAAGGCTATGAATGAAGAACTTGATCAAATAGAGAAAAATCAGACTTGGGAACTAGTCCCAAGACCAAAGAATAAAAATGTAATTGGAACCAAATGGGTCTTCAAAAACAAACTTGATGAAAATGGACAAATAGTCAAGAATAGAGAAAGACTAGTATGTAAAGGGAATGCTCAAGTGGAAGGAATAGATTTTGAAGAAACATTTTCCCCAATAGCTAGAATAGAAGCAATTAGAATGTTCCTATCATTTGCAAGTTATAAAAATTTTAGGGTATATCAAATGGATGTCAAGTTAGCATTTGAAAGTTATAAATGTTCCTAGCATTTGCAAGTTATAAAAAATTTAGGGTATATCAAATGGATTTCAAGTTAGCATTTCTAAATGGAAATCTAAAAGAAGAAGTTTATATAGAGCAACCTGATTGTTTCATTCTATCAAATGATCAAGATTATGTTTGTAAACTAAATAAAGCACTATATGGTCTCAAACAAGCCCCCGGGAGCATGGTTTTCCAGACTTGATGAATACTTACAACAAAAAGGTTACAAAAGAGGAATCACTAACAGTAATCTATACTTTAAAACATAAAATTAGAACATGACAATTGTTGTAGTTTACGTGGATGATATTATTTTTGGAGGTAATCTAAATTCCCTAAGTAAAAAATTTGCTACAACAATGCTGAAGGAATTCGAAATGTCGATGTTGGGGGAATTAACATTCTTTTTAGGATTTCAAGTATCACAGTTAGACAAAGGAATTTTTATGTCTCAAACTAAATATATCAAAGAAATGTTGAAGAAGTTCAAAATGGAGGATTGCAAGCCTATTATCACTCCCATGGTCACATGGTGCAAGTTGAGTAAGGATGATGAGTCATTGGAAGTTGATCATACTATGTATAGATCAATGATTGGAATCCTATTGTATGTGATAGCCACAAGGTTAGATGTGATAAAAGCTGTAGTAGTAGTGGCACGATTTCAATCTGCTCCAAAAGAAACACATGTAATGGAAACTAAAAGAATTCTCAGATATTTGAAAGGGGCCATTGATTTTGGACTGTGGTATCCTAAAGGAGAATAATTTACAATAATTGCATATACTGATGTCGATTGGGCTGGAAGCATTGATGACAGGAAAATCACAAGTGGAACATCATTCTTTTTGGGAGAATGTATTGTGTCATGGTTAAGAAAAAAAGCAAACATCCATTTCCTTATCCACAACAGAGGTTGAATACATTGTTGTTTCCTCCTGTTGCACACAAATCATATGGATGAATCAGACATTAGAATATTTACAAGTGAAGTATGATCATCCTGTAGTGATAATATGTGACAACACGAGTGCCATAAATATATCCAAAATTCCCATTATGCACTGCAAGACAAAGCACATTCCAATTAAATATCATTTCCTCAGATATCAAGTATCACAAAATACTGTCAAATTGGAATATGTTGATAGTAAGGAACAAATTGCAGACATTTTTGCTAAACCACTACCTAGAGAGTCCTTTGCCTATCTTAGGAATAAGCTGGGGGTTATCCCTCTTCCTTAGTATAAACTGAAGATTGTACCCTGTCACAAAAGATGGATATAGTTGACAGGGGGAGAAATGATGATAGGGGGAGTGATGAGATCCTTTGTCATTAATGTAAAAAGGGGGAGAAATTTGAAGAGTTGTTGTCATCAATGAAAAAGGGGGAGAATGTTGAGTATGATTGTCATTGATATCAAAGAAGTTCATTAATGGCAAAGGAAAAGCATGGCAATTCAGTGTAAATGTTTGACGCCATATTTAGTCGATGCTTAATTCTAGTTGTCTCTTAAAACCTGATCGAAAATGTCAAAGCAAAAAAGTAGTCGATAGTCATATAAAGTTAGTCGGTGTCGACCTCTTGTATTATGGTTGAGTCCTTGTAAATTAAGTCAATGGTCTACCTCTTGTTGACCTATTGTCAATCATTGTTAGATGGTTCTGAGTCAGAGTCAAAACCAGAGTCACGAGTCGAAGTCAGAACCTGAGTCATGAGTCAGAGTCATAGTCAAAAATTTCGAGTCACGATTTGGATTCGTAGTCGGAAATTCGAAGTCACGAGTCAGAGTCGCAGTCGGAGTCATGAGTCGAATTCGTAGTCGGGAATTCGGAGTCAAAGTTGGCAATCAAAATTGGAGTCGGTAGTTCAAAAAGTCGGGATTTGTTAGAGTTCGTCCTGTTGAACGAGTTTTTGGTCGAACTGCTAAATCTGGAAGATGAATCGTTTAGGCAAACTACGCAAACAACATGCCGACTATTAAAACTAAACACAAGTTGAGAATAGATTCCATTAAACATAAATTTAACTTCTTTTGTAAAAGGACATGATAATTTCTTGTAGCGCTTCATTGAAAAGACATGATAGTTCAAAAAATTGTGATATATATAAAGATAAATAATTTTGAAAGAAAGGTCGACTGTGCTGTTCGTATTAGAGATCGGTAACATAGTTTAGAGAAAAAAAAACATAAGCATGTCTATAGTTCGAATTGAATATTTTGACAGAAGAAGATCTTGTAAGAAGTATTTTAAATTCTGAAAGTAAATAGGGTGGTAGGGTGGTGCTAGGACAGGTTGTAATCCTGTAGGGGTCAAAGTCTCCTTCTAGTAGTAGTTGGTAAACAGGGTGTTGGTTCATTCTTTAGTTGTAGATGAGAAACTTGGGTATTGGTGTCCCGTAGCAAGTTGCTTCTTGCAAAAACATTTGTAAATATAATTTTTCAGTTGTAGAAGAATTTTTGGTTTTCCCAATTGGGTTTCCATGATAAAATTTGTGTTCTACTTATTTTGTTGATTCTTTATTTTAATAAATATTGAAAAAGTGGTTAAAATAATATAAAAGGCTTAATACTGATTCACCCCCCCTCTTAGTATTACTTGATATTTAAACAATGTTTGGATGCACCAATGTCAATAAACCATGTGTCTGCACTTGTGATGATGGATTCCGAAAGGGATGAGATAAGGTAATACTCCCTTCTTGTCTCCTTTTCTTCGGATGCATTCTTTTGAGTGGTTTCATCTTCTATGGTAGTAGAAGCATGAAAGTTTCCTTTATGCTTTGCTTTGCACTCTCTTGAGAAATGGCCTTTCTTGTTGCAATTGTAGCATCTATATTTTGACTTTCCAAAGCCTTTGTTGAACTCCTCCTTCTTTGGATGAGAGAACTTCTTTTGGAAGTGTTAGTTTTTACTTGTTTAGCATATAATATTAAACAATCTATCACTAAAACAAATACAAGCACAAAAAGAACACATGGAACACAATATTTCTCTTGGGGAAACCACAAGGGAGAAAACCCAGACAAAATATTCCTCAATATAGAAATCACAAAGTACAAAAGTAAACCCCAAGACAAGACCATCTACTCCTCCACTTGTGCGAACTTATCTCTCTCTCCTATGGGAACTTGTGAGTGTGATATAAGCGAGTACGAATGAGAGAGACATCCTCTATTTATATTCTTCCGTTGGGGTGACTTTTCCCCAACATGGTCGACTTATCCTAACTTACTAGGCCGACTTGTGAAATACATAATATAATAATATCTTCTGGGTTCTTCTAGGCCGACACAAGACCTAGGGTTTAAAATGACTCTTAAATTATTAATTACGTCAATGACATAACATGAAGGAGGAATACAATAATACAATAGACAAGTATAAATAGAATATCTTCCGCAGTTACATTCTTTTAACACTCCCTCTTAACTAGGAAGGTATTCTGCGGGTAACATCAACAATTGCACAGCTAACTTATGAATCTCTATATGTCGTAGGAATATTTTGGATCATCATATGTCTGGGGTATCATCTGCTGGAGTAGCATCATCATTGTATGTTGGATCATCATCAATAGAATCATCATTAACAACATCCTCTGCTGGAACATTTCTGCTGGATCAACAACACCGCCAGCTGGAACATCCTCTTCTGGAACATCCTTATTAGCAACATCATCAGCTGGAACATCTTCTACCGGATAAACAACACCATCAGGTAGAAAATCCTCCGCTGGAAAATCCTCGTTGGTAACATCATTAGCTGGAAAAATATCATTCAGCCAATACTGATCTTTAGCCACCAAGGACTGGCATCAGTTCCTAAGAACTGGAACACTATCAATCAGCCACTACTGATATTCAGCCCCTAGTACTGGCATCATTTCCTAAGAACTGGAACAATATCAGTCAGCCAATACTGATCTTTATCCACCAAGGACTGGCATCAGTTCCTAAGAACTGGAACACTATCAGTCAGCCAGTACTGATATTCAGCCCCTAGTACTGGCATCAGTTCCTAAGAACTGGAACACTATCATTCAACCAGTATTGATCTTCAAACCCCAGGACTGGCATCGGTTCCTAAGAACTGGAACACTATCATTCAGTCAATACTGATCTTCAGTCCCCAGGACCGGCATCAGTTCCTAAGAACTGGAATACTATCAGTCAGCCAGTATTGATCTTCAGTCCCCAGTATTGGAATCAATTCCTAAGAACTGGAACTCTATCATTCTCTCTTTTGAGAGAGGTCCCTCTGGACCACACCAAGCTTATCTTGAAAGTATTCCAACTTTACATGAGACAAAGGCTTATTCAACACATTAGTAACTTGTTCCTATGTAGGAACATACTTGATATTTACAGCTCCCTTCTGCACCATATCCCGGATATAGTGGAACTTGATATCGATGTGCTTTGATCTATCAAAGAACATATGATTCTCTGTCATCTTGGTGCAACTCTGGTTGTCATAGAGTATATCCGTAGCATCAATATTTGCATTGAACAATCCTGCCAACATCTTGTGAAGCCACACTACTTTTCTATGAGCTGAACAAGCTGCTATATATTCATCTTCTGCTTTAATGAGTGCACCACATGGATTCTTTCTATTGAGCCATGAGATCATACCTGATCCCAAACTAAATCAACACTAAAGTGATTTTCCTATTTTTGGCACTTCCATCCCAATTTGAGTCTGTGTACCCGTACAACCTAAACTCACTATCCACTGTACCCTTTAGGTACCTCATCACATGTTTTGCTACAATCAGGTGAACACTACCGGGATCCACCATATACTGTCTCAATGTGTTCACAACAAAAAATATATATCTGGTCAAGTATTGGTCAAGTACATCAATGACCCAATAATCTGTCTATACATGGTGACATCTACTATATTTGATGAAGCATCATTCAGAAGCTTCAAACTTGTCACCATCGGAGTAGTCATGGCCTTACAATCCAACATCCCAAATCTCTTTAGGATCTCAACCGTGTATTTTCCTTGACTCAGAAAAATATCATCTAGAAATCGCCATACTTCAAGACCTAGAAAGTAATGCATCATACAGGGTCTTTGGAGCAAATAATTATTTGCTTCACACAAATAACTTCACCAGAAGATCTGGTATATACGATAAGCCATAAATATGGAGTAAAATATATAATATATTTGATAATGGATAAAAGATTACAATAATGGCCCTGCCTTAAATATAGCTTGGGCATTTTGATGTTGAGGAGACACCTCCTTTCATAACCTATCTTTAGTTAACCTAACTATTAATTATTTAACTATTATCTTATTTTATATTCGTAGCATTGCCACTCTCTTAGAAAGGCTTTGTCCTCAAAGCCTTATAATTTTGTCTCATTGTTCTTTGTGTGTCGTGGCCGCCGAAACATGTCGATACGAACTGCTAAGTGTAGAGCATAACTTCCGATACGTCGACGGATCAATCCATCCCAAATTGATTTGTTGTGGACTGATAGGACTCCCTACTGATGTGTCGTCAGGAGATTTGATCACATTAGTACCATTATATTTCGACATTTCCCACTTTTTCAAATATCGGTTTTTATGGTTGGGGTGTCGATAGGGAACTTTCATGATGTCATTTTCGTTTACGAATGTTTCCTTTAGAGCATTGATCTGAGTTGGAAGTTGTATTTTCGTCTCTTGAGGATTTGAGTTTTTGTTATGTATCTTTTCCAACTTGTTTTCTAACAGCCTATTATCATTTTGAAACTTCTTAATCAATTCGACTTGCGATTTTCTGTCATCTTCAGATGTCTTAAGTTGTTCCTTAAGATCTTCATTATGACTTCCGATACAACTATTTTCTTCCTACTTGTCTAGAATTTTCCCTTCAATGTCGTCCATAGATTGTTCTATCTTTCGGCTATTTTTCAACTTCTTAATTTTTGTGACTAGTATCTTGTTATGATTTCTTAGTCTAAAAATTTCTTCAGCATTGTTAGATAATGCTTTATTACTCTTCGCGATCTCTGACTTATGTGTCTTTTTAGAGTCATCATTTTGCTGTTGAAGAACTTTTATCTGTTGTCGACACTGGCCAACCTATGATTCTTGACTTTCTAATTTATGTCGTAACTTCATTAGTTCTTCATCTTTGTCGCTAATGATTTTGTTCAAGCGTATTATTTCTTCTTTGTAATTATTTATTTCCTTCTTTATATCTTGATTTCCTAACCTCTGATTGAATTTATTTTTGGCTTTTAATTCATCAATTTGTGCATACAATTTTTCTATACGCCTTTCCTGGTCAGAGATTTTTATTTCATTGTACCTTTCTTGTAATTCAATTCTTATTTCTGAACTGTTATTTATGTCGCGCAATTCTTCATTGTCTTTTCGATAACGTTTTAACGTGGCTTCTAATTTTTCTCGCAAATCGGCTGCCATGGTTTCTGATTTCTTTGACGGTGGGATGATCTTCTTTGATTTCTTTGATGAGTCTTTCTTAAACTTGGTCGTCTTCCTTTGACTTGACTTATCCAACGATGGATAGTCTCTGCTAGATCTTCACTTCTTGTCTTTTTTTCTTCGATTTGTCTTCTTTGTCTTTTTTTCGATTTTGTCTTCTTAATACTTCTTATCTCTCTTCTTTTTTTTTGTAAATAATTATTATTTTAATAAAATAATAATAATAATAATTATTTTACTTTAACCCTTTTTGACTTTGTAATTTTTGCTAGTGTAAAAAGAAGGTTTATAAATAAAATTTTAAAACCCTTTTCCTTAAAGTATTTCTTTATATATATATATATATATATATATATATATATATATATATATATATATATATATATATATATATATATATATATATAATATCTTATATCCCTTATATCTCCTTTTCTTCTAAATATAGTGCTAAACACTTTTTCAATTTTTTTTTATAAAAGTATATTTTCTTAAAATTCTAGTCCACGAATATCATATATAATAATGTATTATTATATATATTTTTTGTTCTAATATTATAACAATAACTATATTATTATAATATTTTTTGTTTTTGGTTGCAGGTTTTAGGGTTTGTGTGGAGGGAGGCGTAGATGGACGCTGAGCCGGAAGGAGAATGGATTAGAGCCGGCGAGGGAGTGGAGGGTTGGACGCAGGAGGTCAGAGCACAACAGCGAGGGCGCGGGTGTGACGAGGACGCGCAGGCGTGGACGGGGAGGGGAGTGTAGGTCCAAGAGGATGTGGAAGAGGTGGCTGAAGGGCCACGGAGGAAGAGAAGAGAATGAAAAGGTGGACGAAGGCACGAGAGAGAGGTGTGCGAGCAGGAGGAGAGATTCAGGGAGTGGCGTGAACGCGGTGGAGGGGAGAGTGGGTATGGTCTTGACGTGGGGTGTGGGCGTTGAGTAGTGCGCAGGGGTGAATGGAAAGGAGGGAGGCGCAGGGAAGATGCTCAGGGTGGTGGCCGCGTGGGAGAAAAGGGACGAAGGGAGGAGGGCGTTGAGATAAGGAGGTTGCGGTTTGGTAGAGAGGAGTGGCGTGGGTGGGAGTGATAATGCGCAGGTTGCAGAGAGAGAGCAAATTAGCGTGGAAGGTGTGCGAGAGATGGAAGGTGTGTGAGTGCAGCAGAGGATGGAAGATGGGAGATGGGAGAGAGAATTTGTGGGAAGGCCGCGTGGAGTGGGGTGTGAGAAGGTGACTGTGGAGAAGGGAGGACGACGGAGTGCTGTGCGAGAAGGAGTGTATGCGATTGGGGTTATGGGAGGAGGAGATGGCCAATGGCTAGGTTATGGTCAAGGACCAACTGCTCGGTCTGACAATTGTATGGCTAGTAGCCGGAATGGAGGAATAAGCCGAGTCCAAGCTTTACCTAAGGAGGAGCGAGTCCGCTCTGATTTTGAGCCGAATCTGAGCTTAGGTCGAAGGATCCGAATCCGGCTCTGATACCAAATGGAGCAAATAATTATTTGCTTCACACAAATAACTTCACTAGAAGATCTGGTATATACAATAAGCCATAAATATGGAGTAAAATAGATAATATATTTGATAATGGATAAAAGATTACAATAATGGCCCTGCCTTAAATATATCTTGGGCATTTTGATGTTGAGGAGACACCTCCTTTCATAACCTATCTTTAGTTAACCTAACTATTAATTATTTAACTATTATCTTATTTTATATCCGTAGTAGTCTTTCATCTCAAATTCTACTGCAAGCCTTCTCTTACATTCGGTAATGGGCTTGTCTTCTCTTGTCAGGAATAAATCATCTAGATACAGTAGTAGTATCATAGGTTTATCATCCATAATCTTATAATAAATATTAGAATCTTCTTTACTCTTGGTAAATCACAAACTCATTAGGAAGCTATAAATTCTTCCATACCATGCTTTGGGTGCTTGCTTCAACCCGTACAATGCTTTCTTCAGTTTGCATACATGTGAATTTCTATATTTTGTTTCAAATCCTCCTTGTTGTTCGATATATACTTTTTCTTCTATCTTCCCATTCAGGAACTCCGTCTTTACATCCATCTGATGTAACTTCCATTTCATCTTAGCTTCCAAGGAAAGAATGGTTCTAATTGAAGTATATCTGGCCACAGGAGCAAAGGTCTCCTCATAATCAATTCCTTCCTTTTGTGAGAATCCTTGTGCTACAAATGAATTCCTTTTAATTTTCAATGCTTCTTTCTGTTGAGTGTTTCATTTTGAAGATCCACTTTGACGATACAACTGATTTATCCTTTGGTCTTGGTACTACATCCAAAACATCATTCTTGATGATGGATTGGTATTCTTCATTCATAGCATCCAACTATTCCTTCTTCTTCATCGCATCTTCAAAACAAGCTGGTTCCTCTTCAACAAGGTTACACATCAAGGCTACATAACTGGAGTATGGCCTTGGTCATTTTCTCTTTCTATTGGTTCCTTCTGGGGAACCATACCTTCCTGCATCTTGCATTAATTCTTGTGCCCAAGCTGGTCTTCTCTTCCGAGAAATATCCTCATGAGGTGTCTCCTCAAGTCTCTGAGGTTCTGCCATGTCACGATCCTATGGAATAGGATCTTCTTCAATATTTCTTTCTGGTACTTTGTTTGTTTCTGTAAATCTAGGAGCTTCCTGCTCCTCTTCATCCTCTTGAGTCTTCTTGGATTTGTTGAAAGATGTATATTCATCAAATGTAACATCCCGACTAGGCTCAATATGGCAGAATCCTAGGATGTAGATACAGTAAGCCTTTGATTTCTCACTATAGCCCAAATATTCCCTTCTTCCTTGAAGGTTCCAATTTCGATCTCTACTCCTTTCGAATATGGATAAACATTGGACATCCAAATATATTTAAATGACTAACTTTAGTCTTCATACCAGTGAACATCTCTTCCGAGGTCTTGTTTCCAAGAGAGCTGTGAGAGATTCTATTTTGTACATATACAGCGGTTTTGACTGCTTCTTCCCATAAATGCATGGGTAAGTATTTATCATGGATCATAGCCTTCACTTTTTCTATGATCGTTCTATTCTTCCTTTCAGCTACACCATTATGTTGTGGATTACAGGGAATAGTAAGCTCCATCTTAATCCCTGCTTGTTTAAAGAAATATTTGAAATCTCCTGAAGTATATCCCCCTCCATTATCTGATCTTAGAATCTTTATCTTCTTCTCAAAGAGGTTTTTCACAAGATCCTTGAATTGTTTAAACTTTTCAAAGACTTCATTCTTATTCTTCAGGAAATAAATCCATGTTTTATAGGAGTAATCATCAATAAAATAAGCATAGTATACATATCTGCTTAGAGAAGTGGTGGACATAGGTCCACAAATATTTGAGTGAATAATGTCCAAAATACCTTTCACTTTACTGTCGCTACTTGGAAATGGGTTCTTCGTACTCTTCACTTGAGCACATCCTTTGCATACTCCATCATGATCAACCTGGATTTCTGGTAGTCCAGTCACCACCTTACTTACTATTGGTAAGGATTTTTAGTGTACATGAGATAATCTTTTATGCCATAGCTCACAAGGGCTCATGGTACTGGTCATCAATGCTGTATCTGCATGACCCTTCAGTTTGTAAAGTCCTCCTTCTTCTACTCCAATGACTACTGCATTATAAATAGTATTCCCCTTTGGCCACATAATAACTTCACCATCTATAAATGCAATTCGAAGACCTTTCTTATCTAATGCAGAAATAGATAGAAGGTTCTTCTTCAAACCTGGTACATAGAGTACATCTTTCATATTCATGAACTTTCCATAGTCTAATTTATAAGATGCTTCTCCCATTTCTTTGATGGGGTATTGATAATCATCTCCAAGCTTTACCTTGTGTGGAGATTCCTTCTAAATGAGATGTGAGAGGGATTCTTTGTATCCCGTCATGTGCTTTGAAGCTCCACTATCCACTAGCCAAGTATCACTCCCATGAGATACTAAACCAGTGAGTGCTGATATTGGAACATATTCTTCACTGGATTCCTCATTATATTTGGTTTTGTCTTTGTCATCATGCTCACTATCTTCTGTTGCATGAGCATGAAACCTATTCTTCTGCTTCTTATGATGTCCATATTTGGATGGAAAATTTCTTGCTAGATGTCCTATCTTGTGACAAGAGTAACACTCAACGGAAGAGAGGTCTTTCTTGAACCTCTTATTCTTTTGGTATCCTTGAGATCTTTTGGGAGAGTGGGTATGTACATCACTCTTCCTTTTCCTTCCACCTTTTCCATGAGTTTCCAAAGCTTGATCTTCATTGTCATTTAGTTTCTCCTCTCTCACCGCTATTCTTTCTTCCTCTTGCACACACTCTTCCCATAGCTATATGAACTGGATCAACTTCTTTCTAGCACAAATTCCATGAACAAATGGTTTCCCAATCTCTGGGAATACCATTCAAAGTGGTCATCACAACTTCTGCATCCTATACCATGTCTCCAATAGCTTCTAGTTGTTATTTTATCTGGGACACTCTGGAGAAGTATGAGTGCATGGAATCATACTTCAAGTTCTTCACACCCTTGAGTTGATTTCTCAAGGTCATCTTCCTATTGATATTATTTCCTTCAAACATGATGGTCAAAGCATCAAACATTTCTTTTGGGGTCTTCTTGCAAGACACATGGGAGATCAAGTGATATTTGATGGAATCAACAATGATCCTATTTACCTTGAACACATTCTTCTTATGTCTTTCTTTGGCTTCATCTCCCTCTGGTTTTGTAAGTCCTTCCTTTACATAGTCTTCTAGGTCACGTTCTTCAAGGATGAGCATGACTCTATACTTCCATGCCCTGAAGTTATCATCTCCCTCAAGCTTTTCATCAAGCTTGGTATTGCTTGTCATCTTGATATAATGAGTACTTCAAATGGAAATATAATAGATTTGAGACCTACCATAAAATTTGTTCTTCTGAAAACTGCTTCTTTCTTGACCTAGGGTTTGTCAGAGAAACCCTAATTTTCCGACATTGGGATTTTGGAAATCTGATTGGATAAGCAAATTCGAATCCTCAAGATGAGTTGAGCAAAGTAATCCTTCTCCCAATTCTGTGAGCAGATGATCCAAAATATTTATGCCCTAATTCTCCTGGGCTGCATTAGGGGACCCAAAAATGAAAATTCTCAGAATGAAAATCTACTTCGATAGAGAGATGCACCATAGTGAGGTGAGTTATATGCACTATATTTTTTTGCTGATTTGCGGAGGGAGCTCCCGAAACAAGAAGCCCTAGTTTCTTTAGTTACAGAGGTTGCACAATGTTTTCTTTCAGGCCAACTCTGATACCATGTTAGTTTTTACTTGTTTAGCATATAATATTAAACAATCTATCACTGAAATAAATACAAGCACAACAAGAACACAATGAACAAAATATTTCTCTTGAGGAAACCATAAGGGAGAAAACCCCGACAACATATTCCTCAATATAGAAATCACAAAGTACAAAAGTAAACCCCAAGACAAGATTAGCTACTCCTCCACTTGTGCGAACTTCTCTCTCTCTCTCTCTCCTATGCAAAGTTGTGAGTGTGAGATGAGTGAGTTCAAATGAGAGAGACATCCTCTATTTATATTCTTCCGTTGGGGTGACTTTTCCCCAACATGGCCGACTTCTCCTAACTGATTGGGCCGACTTGTCAAATACATAATATAATAATCTCTTATGGGTTCTTCTAGGCCGACACAAGATCTAGGGTTTACATTGACTCATTCAATGACTCTTACATTATTAATTACATCAATGAAATCTCCTGAAGGAGGAGTACAATAATACAATAGACAAGTATAAATAGAATATCTTCCGCAATTACATTCTTTTAACAAGAATAAGGGTTTCTTTCCTTTCTTCATTCTTGCCGTGAGGGAAATATTTTCTTCTTTAGTGTGCATATATTTTCTTTGGATTCACCCTTCCTCTTGGATACAATCATGCCACAATATTTCGAACCCAGGTTTCACTTCTTGTCCATTGATATTAGCCAAGAATGTGTCCCATGAAGATGGGAGACCATCACCAATGGTTTGGATGAGATAATATTCAACCACTACAACTCAAATGTTAACAAGATTATCTCTTACCTGAGAGATCTTAGTGAAGAAATATGCTGCTGTCTCGTCCTTCTCCATATTTAGGTTTTGTAACTTGTTCTTCAATGCCCTCTTTTGATTTGGGGCCTTATTCTCATATAGATTGGTCAATGTATCATAACATTTTTTTGTGGTCTTCAACGGTGTGATCATAGGCATCAAGTTATCGTTTACTGAATCATAGATGATCCGTTTGGAATTAGCTTGATTCTTCTTGAAGTTGATGCGCCCTGCATTATATGTACGCTCCTCCACCATAGTGGATATGAAGCTATCCCAGTCATGTTCCTCTAGGATGTTGAGAATCCTAGCGTTCCAAGTGTTGAAGTTTGAGGTTCCCTAAAGATAGTCTTCCAGTCGTACAGAGATTGATGCCATAGTATTCAAATATTGTGCTCAAATTCTCAAGATCTATGCAGGCTCTAGATGGCATGTAAAACTGATCTCCTTATCACCTTGATCTCCGATACCATGTTAATATTTGGTTGATCTTTGATCTTTAATTATTTTAGATGCCGAAACTTTAAACAATGAGACAATTCAATCACAAGAAATTCATACAACCATAACACATGATATACCCTGGGGAAAATCCTCAAAACAATGAGAAAAAAAACCCCAGCAACTCTTCTCAGTATAATATAATGGATAGCAGAGAATGCTTTCTTTTACAACCTAGTAGATTGCTTTCAGAAGATAAGAGATCACCAAAACACTCTTGGTGAAGATACAAAAGCAATAGAGAAGAGAGATCAATCAAATGTGTTTTCCAATGTGCCCAACACATCAATAACAAGCAATAACAATAATCCGCACAAAGAGAAGCACCTTTCCTTCAATGTAGAAGAGAATTAGCTTCACATTGAAGTCATAAATCCTGTATAACATATTTGTACATTCTTCTCATGCATCGACTTCTTCTAACTTCAGGATGAACTCTCCCTTAGAATGGATGTATCAATCTTGCATGAAGAAGTGCGCCACAATTCTCATGTAGTGCTTCATCTCACTGAACTGTCTCTTAAAATGAACTTTCCTCTTAACTGAAAGCTTTCCCACTTAGTTAGGTGGCTATCTTAAGTGTCATCTTGCAAGTGTCACAACTCAAGTGTAGTCTTTTAGTATAACATAAGTATCGTCATGCAATAACACTTAGTTAACTAGATCTTCTTTGTTGTCACTTAGGTAACTCTCTTTAACTTATTCTTCCTTGGTAACATCACTGTAGTGATCAATTCGAGTTCTCCTTGATTTACTGAAGTGTCGTCTTTTAGTTTAATTAAATTGAAAACAATTTAGTTAACTAGTCCTTCTTATTTAACCCTTAGTTAACTATTATTAATTGAAATCATGCTGATTGATTTACTTGTAGTGACCACTATGAGTTATTTAGTTAACTGAGGCATACATTATGGATTTAACTGAAGCTTGAAAATTCATGTTCACTTAGTCATCTCCCAATTAATTCAAATTCTCTTTTTCTCTATGCATTTAACTTTATCTCTTTATCTTTTACTGCATGGTCAATATGTGCTAACTTTAATTATCCATCACATTACATTATACTAAGAAGAATTATTGGATGATGTGATCATAGTATATTATTCCAGACCAAATGATCACATGCTAAAGTAATTCACTTTAGAGGTGATCAATATCTAAAGGAGACTTAATAGGAATCTAGTGATCATGGTTAATAATATGCCACACCACATTAAATGATTTTAACTGTTGTTGTAAATGTAACTTAGGAAGATATTCTTTTTTTATATCATTATTATATTATTATTGTACTCAAGAATGTGAAGATTCAACACTAAAAAACTATTCAATATTACTTCACAAGAGTCTCTCAAATCAAGGAATACAACTTGAGGCAATTGAAGATAATGTTGAAGAAGGAGAGATTGTGATGAATACCTTGAATGGTCTCCCAAGATCATGGGACTCATTCATTCAAGGAATATGCGCCAAAAAGAAACTAATCACATTCAACAGACTATGGGAAGAATGCACCCAAGAAGAAGCTCAATTAGTAGAAAGAGAAGAAAAGATGGGAGCTAATGATGACCAATCCCTAACTGCTCATACTAAGAAGAATCAAAACAAGAGGGAGGATCATCATCACAAGAAGTCTAAAAGATACCAAAAGAATCATGGATTTAAAAGAGACCTCTCCAGTATTAGGTGCTTCACATGTGATGAGAAAGGAAATTATTCAAGAAATTGTCCCAGAAACAAAGGATACTCCAGGAAAATCAACACGAAGAGGCACCATTGATGAACCCGCAAGAAAAATAACAAAAGAAGATTCTTCAAGTGATGAAGAATATGTATTATAATAAATGAAGGTAACCAGTTACAAGGGTTCATTCAGAAGGTTCCACCTCATAAGGTGAAGCTAGAGATGACTTTCAATATTATATGAAAGGAGTAGGAGAAGATACTACAAAGTTGGACTCCAGAAAAAAAATAAAAATATCAATGATATATGGAAGAACCTCTCATCCATTTCAGCATTGGTTAAGATGGAGAAGAAGGGACACACAGAGTCTACTCCAGTACAAAGAACACGTGATCTATGGTGTAGAATACTTTTCTCAACATTTCCGATCATAAGCAAGAAATGAACAGGTCGTTATAATCAAAAAATAAAGTAGAATACATTGTCAGAAACTCGATTAGTTCCTGCAAGGAAGCAAAGATCGAAAGGGATTCAACCCAACAAAAAAACAAAGATAAGTATTTGAATTGTTATCAAATTGCTTAGATGATATTGTTCAATTGTGTACATATTTATATTCCTAGATTTAGGAAGTGTGTTATGCATGTTAGAGTGATTGCATTGATGAACAATATACTACTAATATACATGTGATGGGTAAGTGGCCTATGGTATTGTGCAACATTCCATTTCTACTTATCTAGAATGAAACCTCTTTGCTGACATATTGGGAGTAGTGCACACTCTTAATGATGTTCTGGTAGAGATGGAAGGAATCTAGAATGTTACTGTATGAATATGTGATATGGATGAATGTTGTGATGAAGCATTGGCTAAGATAGTTGCATGAATTTGTGACCTATGTATTTATGCATAAGAATATGTTTTTAAAATTATGAAATGTTTCTAACCAGGCAACTGAATCTGACTTGTAGGAAAGATCGTGTACCATCACCTACAAGAGAATAATGATGAGACTTGTTTCGAAGAACAAGTGACGATGGTT
The DNA here is from genome assembly GCA_027924585.1 of Larix kaempferi. NCBI lineage: Eukaryota > Viridiplantae > Streptophyta > Pinopsida > Pinales > Pinaceae > Larix > Larix kaempferi. The sequence goes on from BSBM01000858.1 coordinate 21,963,441, forward strand.
CAACTAGAAAATTCAAGAAAATTTATGAAATCAAGCATACTACAGATGTACAAAGTGAGGGTTCTCTCAGAAACAGGGAGTTGACTATAACGAGACGTTGCTCTACTGGCCAGAAAAACTTTCTCAGAGGTGGATATTACACAAGATAGATGGTGTAATCAAAGTAGAAGTGGATATCGAGCAACCTCAAGGACCCAAGACTCTCTAAATAAAACTACATGTGCACAGATTGAAGAAGGTTTTGTACTGGCTCAGAAGGCACCCATGGGATATCATGATGAGATCAAGGATCACCTAGAGTGATGAAAGATCAACCTTTAATACAAGGTTGAATATGAGGATCTCATAGATGGGTGCAAGAGAAAACTTCAAGATCTTGGTATTCAGTGACCTAGAGAGATGAAATAGATGGATACACAGAAGATCACCAGAAGAGAAGGCTACCAGTCACTCCAATGCAGATTTTCCTGATGCAGAGAGTACAAGATGAAGAGGGAGGATAGTGCTCAATTATAGAGGGAGCAGGAAAGCTCCACTTTAGAGGGAGTGACTACAACACAGATGAAGAGACATTATCACTTAGCCTCTATATGTGGAAAATGTGTTTTTCCCTAGTATCTCAGGGATATGCTCAGAGTGATATAGGATGTCTCCCCTCATGAAGAGGAAGCATATGTGGTACAGTTTGAAACAGGCACCCAGGACATGGTACGACAGGATGGAAATTTTTATGATGAGCCTAGGATTTACCAAAAGTAAAGCATATTCCAACCTCTACTTCAAGGTTGAGGGTGGAAGACTAGTAATATTAGTACTATATGTAGATGACCTGTTCGTAACCACTTCGTAACATGGGAGGATGAGCTCAAACAAAAAGAAGACTTGCTGAAGAATTCGAGATGAAGGACCTTGGAATGATGCACTACTTCTTAGGTATGGAGGTGTGGCAGAGTTCAGATAGGATTTTCCTTGGTCAAGGAAAGTATGCAGTGGAGATTTTGAAGAGGTTCAAAATGATGTATTGCAAGGCAATGGCCACACCAATGGCATCAAAATTAAAGATACTGTGTGATGCTTCTTCAGAGACAGTTGATTCCACAATGTACATGCAGATGATTGGTTCGTTAATGTACTTGAAAAACATGAGAGTAGACATATGCTTTGCTGTGAACAACCTGATCCTGTTCCCGACAGATTCGAGACATGTTCACCTGATTGCTGCAAAGCATATATTGAGGTACCTAAAGGGTACAATTGAGTATGGAATCAAATATGCGACGAATAAGAAGATTAACCTGCATGGTTATGTTGATTCATATTGGGCAGGCATTGCCACAGACAAGAAGATCACTTCATGATGCTGCTTCAGTTTGGGATCCGGTATGATCTCTTGGTTTAGCAGGAAGTAGTCAAGCGTGGTACTGAGTATAGCTGAAGTAGAGTATATTGCAGCCTGTTAGGCTAGTTGTGAGGAAGTATGGATTCATGAGCTACCATAGGATTTATTTGATCTCGAGTTAGAGGTGACTTGTATCTTTTGTGACAACCAGTGTTGTGTAAAATTGTCCGAGAACCCGATGTTCCATGACAAGTCGAAGCATATTGAGATCAAGTACCACTATATCCGGGATATGGTCCAGAGAGGAGTAGTAAATATTTAGTATGCGGCAACAGACGAGCATATAGCCGATGTGTTGAGAAATACATTAGCAAGAGTGAAGTTTGAGTACTTCAGAGAGAAGCTTGGTGTTATCCAGATCGATGTTCCTCGAAAGAGGGAGTGATGTGACATGTCCGAAAGACGCAGGTGCACCAGGGATGTATCTTATATGGTGGAAGACGCAATTCCACAAGGACGTTATGCATATGGGATGCTCCTGGGATGTATCCACATGTTTGAAGACACTGATGGTCCACGGATCATAAAGCATATGGGATGCTCCTGGGCTGTAACTTACATGGTGGAAGATGCAGGTGGTCTGAAAGGATGTAATGCATTTGGGATGATCCTGGGTTGTATCCACATGTTTGAAGACATAGGTTTACCGAGAGAGTCATAATACATCTGGGATGTATCCACTCGGTGGAAGATGCAAATGTTCCTAGACTGTATCCACAGGGTGGAAGATGTAGTTTGACTGAAAGAGAGACGTAATACATATGGGATGTATCCACTGGGTGGAAGAAACATATGTTCCTGGGTTGTATCGGCTAGGTGGAAGATGTAGGTTGTTTGGTGGACATGGTATATGCACCTGGGCTGCTCTCCACATGAGATGATCCATATATAATGAGATGATAGTAGGAGACACAGGTGATTTCTATGGAAATGTAATAAGTGGTATTGGGCTGTACCTACTTGATGGCTTACTCGTATAGATGATGAAGTCCTAGATGATATCTAGGCCTACATATAGCATGAAAAAGGGATGGATCTGTAGAACTTCTCATGACGGGTAGATTTGAGAGATGTCACCAATCAATGATCAACAAGATGAGAATTCCTGCAATAACGATGATGATGATCCAACGATGATGATGATTCAGCAATGATGACGTTGTCCAGATTTTATGTCCAACTATGATGATAACTGTGTCGAAATAATACCTTCCTAGTTAAGATGGAGTGTTGTTGTAAATGTAACTTTGGAATATATTCTTTTGTATATCATTATTATATTATTATTGTACTTTTTATTGTACCTCCGTTAGAGATGTTTTTTCCTTTGTTCAGGGATGTCATTATTGTATTTAGTCATGTAAGAATATCAAGGTAAAACCTCCATTTTAATTCAGGGCAATAGTCCCCAAAAGGTTAGATGTAAAATATATTTTTGAGTCTCCCGAATAGAGGTCGGCCTAGTTAATTAAGGAAGTCGACCCCATTGGGGATTTAGGTCAATCACACATAAAGTATAAATAGGGACGTGCTCTCCCGTATTTGGACACTCACTTACCAACAAGCAAGTTCGCTCCAAGGAAGAGAAAGACAAGTTCACTGGAGGAAGAAGAAGGAAGCTTCATAAGTCATCTTATCTTTGGATTTTCTATCTTGGTTTGATATTATACTAAGTGACAAATCTATCACTGAAGAAGTTGCAGCGTTTTCTCCTTTATGGTTTCCCAGAAGAAAATTCTTGTGTTCTTGTGTATTGCTGTGCTTGTCTATCTTTTAGATTAAAGATCTAACATAATTGAATTAAAGTGAAAACACTAACACTAACAAGTAAAGCATGACCTTTATACGGAAGGTCCACCTCTATACGAGATGTCCATCCCATGGATACCTTTATACGGAAGGTTCACATAAGAATCATGAATTGACACACAAGTCCGGAGCCTTGTCCAACAATGCTTTACAACATCATTACTTTGATCAATTACCTCTTTACATGAGGAATAACCTTTAAACATAAGAAAATCAAAGTGTTCACTTATATACGAGAGGATCAATCTTGGTTGCACAAGATTGGTTTGGAGAATGTCTCTTGATGCTGTACATTTAGCAATTTGCACTAATGAAGCAACAATACTCTTTGGAAAATCTCTTGACCTTAGATAGATAGAAAACCATATCAAGTTTGGATTAATATTATCTAGGATTTTATAGTCTAGGTCAACCATTTATTCCTAGGTCAATGTGCAAGTGTGTGTTCAATGGGTGGATGATGTGTGATGTGCACAAATAATTCTTTTGTGGGTTTTCAAAGTGTTCGAGTAAAATATTTGTATATAATCATAGGCATAGTGAGGGAATAAAAATGGGGGAAGAATTTGATTAAGGTAGATTTGATATTTGGTCTAAACATGTAGTAAAAATCAATAATATTACTTAGGTAATGATATGGAGGACGAAGACATATCTAAGTGTGAAGGAAAAGTAATAATGATTGACCAATGGAAATTGTGGTCATGTTTGGGTAATGATATTGAGGATGGGATGCCTCTTAGTGCAAATTAAAATTAAGCATGATTTAGTAATGGAAACTGAGGTGAAATTTAAAATTTAGTGATCTAAGGGATAATATATCTACAAGTGAAGTTATAGTAAAGCATACTAGCTCCATATTTTTCTTGATAATAAGTAAAATGATCATAGCTAGAAAAGAAGCACAAAAGACGATTAAGAATAATTAAATCATGTCTCATCCAGTCTAATAAGATGACATCCACACATCATAGTAACTACCTTTGGATCTAAACTAAATACCTCTACAGTCCAAAGTCATCATGGCCAATATTGAATACCCAGACCTCATGCTCGTTAGGGTTATAAATGGGAGTTGGAGTGGCACTTGTACATATATTAAAATTCCATAATAAAATAATATATGCATCCATGGAGAATCATTCAATCTCTAGATCGAGGTTAAAATAAGGATCTTCATCCATATGAATGGAAACTCATATGAAAACAATGGAAATCAACATACAATAGTACAATACATGTCTCTAAGGCTAGGAATTTTATTGATTTGAAGTGACATAACTCTAACGTGTTCATCTAAGGAAGCCAAAGGCCCCTCATGTTGAATTTGATTTTAAGCAAGACATGTAAGTCACCCAAAACCTTTAACATTGCCTACCCTCCTGATCACTTGACTAAAAATAAAAATATAAAAGTATTTTGTAATGAGTTAGAGTGTAATGTCCCTTGTTAGGAATTTTATTAAAATTGCAATTTTCCACTTTTTTCCTTGGTTCGACCTTTGACTAGTTTCGATCTCTAAGTCCCAAATTTGCCCCAAATGATCCCAAATCTTCTGAGAAGGTATATGAATGATATTAGAACATAAATATGTATTTTAGGGATTCCTTTGTACCTTTAAAACACTTCTGCAAATACTCTTTCAATTCTGGTCAATGTAGGTAACTTTACTAGTGATTTCCCTTTGACTGGTATTGGTCTCTAGGTCTCAAATTGACTCCAAATGCCTTCAAATATTCAAGGAAGGTGTATGAATGATATTAGGGGTTGAATATGATTTTCAGGGATAACATATGGCCACCAAAGTACCTCTGCAAACTCTCTTAAGATTCTGGACCAAGTATGCAATTTTACTAGTAATTTGGGGTTCAAATCCCCTTAAGGTAAGTACTGAAAATGGCTTCCCAAATGCCTCCAAACCCACTCAAATTTATGAACAGAGGTATGTAATGTGTTAATTATGTTATTAAGGTCTCATATGCACCATTAATGGTTTATTACAACTATTCTCACCCTCTCCCATTCAACTGCAAAAATCACCAATTCGACCCTTGGGGAAATGGCACTATTTCTTCTCCCAATGCAATTAAACTGAGTAAAAATACTTCAAATGCTCAAGTACAGCAAATGAAACTTGTAAAATACATCCATGGCAGTCCATTAATCACAAATTCATCATATAATCATCCATTCATTCGAAATCATCATCAATACATTGGTTCACAACAAGGTAGTGGGGAAATGGCATTGTTCTTCCATTAAAAATGAGATTTATACATTTCTACTTGGAATTTCGACCTGAAACTTTCTGGATATGAAGAATAGAGTATTTAATTCATATTACAAAATAAATGGGGCATTAGAAGCTCCCCCAAAGAGTACAATAGCTCACCAAAAACGCCCTCCCTCAAGGATCAAGAATATGCCATCAAAACTGGAAATGGTTGAAGGAGCGAGATGCAATAGAAGAAACCATGAGATGCCCTGTAGCTTACACCTGCAAATAAAGACTCCATTAAATCTCCAAATGAAAGGTCTAAATGGCCTTTCCAATTGCCAACTTGGATGGGAATCTTTCACCCTCGAAATTGGCTAAGGCAAGAAACTAGTCATCCACTAGCTCTCCCTCTTCACAAATGCAATTGCAAATTCTACAAATGATCAAAAGCCATTCTCATACTTCATTTCTACATTTTATAACCAACATTATCCTTCTAAGGGTCGAAATCCTCTCAATAGATTCAATATATTTTCATTTAGGAAATATTCCACATTTGCCACTTGTCTCCTAGTTCCAACCTTCCATCTTCTCCCAAATTCGATTTTGAGTCTCTTTGGCTTCTCCAACTCCCAAATTCGCCTTCTTTGAGCCTATTTTTGGGGCTGACATGTCATAGTGGTCAGATGTCATAGTTCAGGTCTGCAATTTGTCATAGTTGTCATAGATGCTCCATCATTGGTGTCATAGGGGCTAGGGAATCTAGCCCAAGTGTCCACAAACTTCCACTTTGACTCTTTATCTTCCATGGAGGTTACCAATCCTTCCAAATTCGACCTAATATGCTCAATGACATGTGTTATGACTTACCAACTCACCCAAGAGTGTTCACATTCCCATTAATTCGAATTTGCAAAAGAGAGATACCATGTATTATGAAAAATCAAGCTAGTGTGGGTCCCACATCCTCCATATGTCTCCAAAACCATTTGTCACTTAGGATTTCTCTTGAATTTATTTATTCACTCTATTTATTAAATACTTGAACTCTTCTAATGTCTAAACATCATTTATTATCCCCCTTATTCCAAATCCCAAAGCTTCCACCCCAAACCTAGGAAACTAGTAATTTTCCTCCTTGGCAATTATTTGACCCTTAACACCAATTTTACAAACTCTAATGAATATGGCTAATGTGATTAGGCCATTGTGACCCAATTCCAAATTTGGGACATGACATAGAGATTTTTTAGGAATCTCATGTATATGAAAATAATATCCCACAAACCCAAATAGTTACCTAAATTGTACCCACTATGAAGCATATAATATCAATGGAATGCCAACATGCCATAAGATAGTTCTTGTGGGATTTCTTCTTGTAGCTTTATGGAGTCAATTAGGTTGCACCTATTAATTTTCTAAATGCTTGATGAATTCTCTCCTTATGTTCTCAACTAAATACAAACTTGTTATTTAATTGTGGAAATTAAATATTTCACATAGCAATAGTCACACATATATCTGGAAAGTAAACAATGGAAGAAAAATAGAATACACATATAATTTACTCATTCAAATCATCCTTTCATTAATAATTAAAACCTTATAAGGAAACCTCCATAGGATGTCAAACTAATAGTTGTACAATACACTCAAAATGGAACAAATATGCACATTTACTGAGGAAACTTGCCTGCTAAAACTGAGAAAACAACATGTAAGTTGCTTCCCATTGTACGACTTGTCTATACGAATGAATGGAAATTTTATGTATGACTGTATGAATATATATGTACGACTGTACGTAATATTTATTGTGCGATTTTCTTGCTAATATCTGTTTGGTTTCCAAACTGGCTTCTCTCCAATGCTCTAAATCTTCCCGACCAAACTCTTTTTGGGTGATTAATGAATGTGTCTTAAACCTATATCTTGACATGCCTTTATACCTGATATAAAACCCTAATATCTCAATGATATGTACGATTGAGATTAGTTTAAATCACTAATGTATTAAAAATGCACTGTATTAGACTCAACAACTAAATATAAGACTTTCACTTTATTACTAAAGTGAATTACAAAATAGAATTGAATCGAACAAATTATGACATGTTTGACACTAAACCTGTGTGGAATTTCCTGTCTGAGCTACAATTTTCAACACTCCCTCTCAGTGAGGAAGTAATTCCACACAAATCCAAGTTTGTCTATGAATGCTACAAACTTCCCTTTTGCTAAGGTATTGGTTAGAATATCGAAAACCTCCTGATCTATGGGTTCTTATCTAATGTACCAACTAGAATTAGTGATACAAAAACTCACTTCCTCAAAGAATCAATTAAAACAATGTTTCTATGAAGTAGTTTGACTTAGGGTGTACAAGATCCAAAGATTTGGATGGAATGAAGGTTATGATATATGTTAATACCTCTGCACAAATTACTGAGACCATTTTTGTTTCAATATCAGCAAGGCTGAAATATACTCCATTGCTCCTGGGCACCTCAACATATGCAGACTAGTATTGATCTAAGATTTGATTTGAAGATATGGATGAATGTATCTAAATAATAGGGGATAAATAAAATGAAATATTAGTCAATACAAATTCATAGGTATCTCCAGAAATTTTGAATAATTTCTGAGAAATATTCACAAAGATACAAGCAAAATTGCATTTCAGGATTGCACAACTAGTAACATTAGGAGCTCCCAAACAGGTAGAGAAGGCTCACGAATTATTCAAATAAGAAATGGATTGGGTCATATAAAATTTTAATTAACATTAGGAACATAAATAAACTCATTTGGACCTCTACTCATTCATTTATCCAAGATAGTATGAAAAATAGTCAATTTATATGCAAATCTAGAGAGGGTGGAGAAATATGAGAATAATTCAAAATTATGTAATTTTAATTGACATGAATTATATCATAGGTTTACATTGAATTTAATTACATCATTTATGAGCCAATAGGACTCTCAAAACATTATAGAAAAACCTCTCCTCTTCTACACAACAATCTATCTCTAGAAATCCATAGGAAGCTTCGAGATTCGAACCATGCACTGAATGATGCTTCTTCTGAACTTCAAATTCAACTTTATAAGATACAGGACCTGCAAATAAACTCAGTGAAAATTTATTAATACCATCATCCTCTCACAGGAATCAGGGGCACATCTCCCAGCTTGGACTAGGGGCACATCTCCCAAGTCTCCGAGGCACAATTGCTCTCAATCCAAACATCAAACTGATAAAATATGTGAATGTGGTGTGCACTGGTTCATTTATAGAGATATAGGATGACTTGAGGAGAAAGTATCCTTAGCTAATGAACCCTCCATGAGTGGATAAGGAAAGCTAGCTTTCCTTCCTTTTTCCTTTGCTTTCCTTATTTTCCCTTTTCTGTTTGCTTTTCCACTTTCTGCTTTATCTTTTTTCTTCTTCTTTTTATGGATTTTTTGATTTATGCTGCTTTTCTAAACTTTCCTTCTTTTCTGATTTATCATGCTTTTTGCTTTTATGCTGCTTTTCCTGAGTTTTTGCTGCTTTTCTGATTTGCTCCATCTTTCTTTCCTTTTTCCTGATTTTCTAGATTTAGGTTCTTTCTCCTTAACTTCTTCTTCAATCCATCTCCAAGTCAACCTCATCCACTAATGCACCCTAGTGGAGCATTATACTCATTTATTTAAGATAAAATTATTAAATGCATGAAAAGTAAATATTCCAAGTGCATAATAAACTTTGGACTAAAATTAATCCACACTCCTAATTAATTAAATGCCTGGAATTCAAAATTAACCCCTCATTAATAATTAATTCCATTATGTCATTAGGATCCATGGGGTTTGATGCTCTTCATGGTGCTGACAAAATAGGAACATGACATCATATTGGAGGTTTATTGCTCCCTATTGAATCCTGTCTTGGATAAAGTGATATTTGATCTCAATGTTCTTAGACCTATCATTAAAAATTGGATTCTCAAAGAGTTTGATACAACTCTGATTATCATAGTAAATAACAGTTGGATCAAACACCTAATCAAGTAAAACTACAAGTAAATTATGAATCCAAATGGCCTCACAACTCACTATACTAGATGCCATATACTATGTCATTGCTAAATTGAGTGCCATGGAACTCTGCTTCTGGTTGAACTAGGATATCATCATTGATCCCAAGCTAAATAAAACCCTAATGTGATCCTCTTGTCTCATGTGTTGCTTTCCAAATGTGAATCTATATACCCCTGTAACTTCACTTCACCATATACTAGATATGTCAGCCCATACTTCACTGTTCCCCTCAAGTATCTAAGCACACATGTCATTGCTACCCAATTCTCTTTCCTTGGATCCACCATGAACTAACTCAAGGTGTTCACTACAAAACATATATATGGCCTAGTGTTGACTAGATACATCAAGAAACCTATCAACTTCTCGTACAATGTGGAATTAACCAAATGTAAAGTTGAAGTTGTTACCTTCTTTAGATTAATGATCATAGTTGTTGCCATAGCTTTGCATTCCATTCAAAATATATTTAGGATATTGATAGTGTAGTTACATTGCCCAAGGAAATTTTCCCCTAGTTTCGTAAAAAACTACAACCCCAAGAAGTAATGAAACATGCCGATGTGCTTCATCTAGAACTCAAATGCTATATACGCCTTGCACCCTACGATGAGTTTCTACGATCCTGTAAGAAATAAGTCATCTACATACAACACCAAAATAAAGAGATCCACCTCAACAAATATGAAATATAAGTTGGGATTTGATTCACTTTTGGTGAAGTCTACACTCTGTAAGTATCCATCAATCCTACAATACCATGCTCGCGATGCCTACTTGATTCCATATAAGGCCTTTTTTAGGCTACACACATGGGACTCTTTCCCACTAATCTCAAATCCCTAAGGTTTCTCTATGTACACTTCTTCCTCAATTATTCCACTGAGGAAATTTGTCTTCACATCCATATGACGTATCCTCCATCCCACAATGGAGACTAAAGACATCACTGCTCTAACGAAAGTGTACCTAGAAACCATATAAAAGTATCCTCATAGTACTCTCCCTCTTTATTGGGGAATACTCTCATCACAAACCTCACTTTGTTCTTCTCTATGCCACCACTAGACACATGCTTGATCTTGTAGAGCCACCTAGAAATCACTACTCATTTCCAGTCTAGTTTAGGCATAATGTCACATACATCATTCTTCATGATGGAGGTGTACTCCTCCACCATGGCATCCCTCCAAAATTGTTGGTTTTATTTCTCCTAAAAACCAAAAGGCTCAAAATATATAATACTACTCATAAATTCCATGTAGTTTGGAAACTACTTAAGAGGTTTTCTCTCTCTGAATGAACTCCTAGGAGCCTCAACATGCTCTTGAGTATCTCTCAATGTTTGTGTGAAACATCGATATCTCTTAACATAATTGGTAGGATATGGTGGGTACTCTTATGCACCTTAATGATGTTTCCTTGAATTGGAAGTCGCTGGTGATCGTAAATCAACCTTTAGGACGTCTTTCTCTTCATCCTCTATCACTGGAATAGGCCCATGAGACTTCTTAGATGCAAGGTCTTCCTCAAACTTTACATCCGTACTTACAATTGTCTTTTTGTCCCTTGGAATATGGATATTGTAGGCCTTTGAAGTCTCACTATAACCGACAAATAATCCCTTCTTATTGGAGCACTCCAACTTTGTCCTCTTCTTGACTAGTAAATCAATATAATTTGGACAACCAAATATGCGAAAATGACTCATATATGCCTTCACACTAGTGAATTCCTCATTTGATGTCTTGTCCTCCAAAATTCTCGTGAGGACACCTATTTTGTATGTAGACTACTGCATTGCATGCTTCTTCCCATAGAAACATCAACAAATCCTAGTCATGTATCATGGCCTTAGCAACCCCTATGATGGATCAGTTGTTAATATATGCAACCCTGTTCTACTATAGGTTGAATGACACAATGGAATCCATATTGATTCCTACATCCTTGCAAAAATCCTTGAAATCATTGGAGGTATACTCAACCCCATTATTTGATCTCAAAAATTTGATCTTCTTCCTTGTATGGTTCTCCACTAGAGATTTGAGCTCCTAAAAGCTACTAAAGACCTCATCCTTGGTATTTATGAAGTAGATTCAAGTTTTGCGATAGAAGTCATCAATGGAGGAAACATAGTACATGCTTCCTGTGATTGATGCTACTTACATTTTTCCACATACATCCAAATGCACAAGATCTAGAATCCCCTTAGACCTATGCTCACTTCTTTGGAAAGTAGCCTTGGCATGCTTTCCAAGCGCAAACCCTTTGCATACACCATGATGCTCAATGATGAACTCTGGAAGACTTGTGACTAACTCTATCAGTATAGGCAATGAACTATGATGTAGTTTCCCCATCCTCTTATGCCATAACTCACACAAGTTATTTGTGTTTTGAACTAGAGCTCAAACAAGTTCATCCTATAACCTATATAAAATGCCTTCCCTAACCCCGATGATCTTTGGATAAACTCATTTGGTCTTATAAGGACTCACTGGTTCTTGAAATCTACTACATAGCCCTTAGTTTCCATGGTAGAAACTAAAAGTGAATTCTTCCTGAGACCTGAAACAAACAATACTTCATCACCACCAAATATTGCTACTTGATACTTGGTGTCATCACCAAGCTTGACCTAAAATCCCAAGACATGCTCCTTTAGGCTTGAAAATAGATTTTGGGTTGATGTCATATTCCCAAGTGCTCCTTTATCCATATACCAAGCATTCTTTGAAACCATGCTGGAAGAAAGGAAAGATAACATCGAGAAATCCTTCTCAAACCTGGAGGCAAAACATGTTCTTCTGTGTTTTAGATTAGGTTGCTACCTAATGTTATTGCTACTTTCCTTTTCCCTTCTCTAGAAACCGTGATGCATGATGGTCATGCTTATGGCATATGAAGCACTTGATTTTACTCAAGTTCTTCTTTCCTGGCTATGAGTATGACTCCTCACTCTTTACCATACCCTTACTAGGTCCTTTACCTCTACCCTTATTTGTTTAACTAATTAGGGCATGGTCAATGTCACCTCCCTACTTGTTGGCCTTTGAATCCATTCGATTCTCCTCTTAGATACAGTCACCCTACAATATTTCCCAGTAGGGAATATTTTCTTAAGCACAAACACCCCGAAAAATGTTTCCTACTGAGATGGGAATCCATTTAGTTCCCGGTTCACTAGCTCTTTGTATTCAACCTGCTCCCCAATTGCTGCAAGTAGATCATGAATCTACATGACCTTCATAAGGTAACTAGTGACGGTGTTTGATGTGGTGATCTCAACATATCTAATTCTGTTGTGCAATACCATATTCCTATTAATGTTCTTTCTTTGGAAAAGGATAACTAGGGCATCGAACATCTCCTTCACCATATTCTTCTCGGATATATGAGGGATTATATGATTCTTTATAGCATCCATGATCATCCACTTAGCCTTCACTTATTTCTTCTCGTGAGTTTCCAAAAGTCATGGATATGTTGGTGAATTCAATACATCCTTGGTGATATCCCATAGATCATTCTCTTCTAATAGAAGATTTACCCTAAATTTCCATGATGGAAAATTCAAGGAACCATCCAATATGTCCTCAAACTTGAGGCTAGTTGTTTCCATCTTTGATATGCACAACAAAATCCCAACTATGTTAAGTACTACCTCTGAAACCCTCTTACTATTGGTCTTGTATATCGACAGTTGATCTACTATCATAAACTCTTTAGATCCTCTCAATTAGAGAAGCTTTGATATTATATTAATTTTCCAAACCCTAGGTGACTACTATCCTTATTTTCTCAACTAAACACAAGCTTGTTATTTAATATCGAAAATTAAATTCTTTCACATAGTAGGAGTCACACATATAGATGGAAAATAAACAATGGAAACAAAACACAATGTACATATACTTTACTCGTTCAAATCAACCTTTCATTAATAATTGAAATCTTATAAGGAAATCTCCATAGATTGTCAAACTAGCAGTTGTATGGTGCACTCAAATTGGAATAGTTGCACAGTTACTTAGAAAAAATACCTACCAAAACTGAGAAAACAACCTGGAATTTGCTTCCTATTATATGGCCAGTCCATATGATTATATGGATCTATTCCGTATGACTATATGAACCTATATGTATGACTATGCGAAATCCATCATGTACAACATGCTTGTTGATCTCTGTCTAGTTGTTGAATTGGCTTCTCTCCGACTCTCTAAATTGGCCGACCAAACCGTCTTTGAGTGAATAAGGAATGTCTCTTACTCCTCTACCTTGACTTTCCTTTATACTCGAGTTGAAACCCTAATCTACCAAATTCCTATCTCTTAGTGAGATATAGAGTTGAGATTAGTCTAAATCACTAATGGATTAAAAATACACTTTATTAGACTCAATATCTACATATAAGACTTTCGTTTCTTTACTAAAGTGAATTACCAAATATAATTGACTCAAATGACTTTTGACACGTTTGACACTAAATATGTGGAAGTTCTTATCCGAGCTACACTGTTTAACAACACCAATGGTGGAGTTCAACATGGAGCTTAGAAAATAAGAAATCCAAGCTTTCCACTTTAAATCACTTCCCATTTATTATTTTTTTATGCATTCACCACTTGTGACCTTGAATTTTTATCCCTTTAAATTGAATTCTTGTGATATATTAATTTTTGTAAATATTTTAAATTAATATGAATAATTTCCTTTTAGCTTTAGGAAAGAGAATCTAATGAAATCCATGCATTGTCCCTTGAATATGAAATGAGTCTTGGATTAATTAATTTCCTTGTTTTGCAAGAAAATACCTTATAGTGAGGGATACGACACTACCAACTTACATGGCATGACAGGTAAATACATTTATGTTTTGCATTAATTACTACAAATGGAAAGAGGTTAGGATTCCAAAATTTGTACCTTTTTAATGATGGCTGGTCCTAGCTTTCGCCTAATATTCCACAATGATGAACCTGCAAAACAAAGTTAACCTTCCTCAATGTATCTTGACTGTAATAAATATGATGAAATTGGAAATAACTTAACATCAACTACAATCGGATATTCAATCAAATAAACATTCCATTAAATAGACATTCGATTGGGATGGGAAGGGTATTTCCACCTTTTATTGTCAAATAAATGTAGATAAGTATAGATATACCTGATCTGTCCAGACACTTCTCCAACCGAGTCCTGGGCTCCTGCTCCTCACAATGACTTACGAATTCCTCCAGCGTAACAACAGCTTATCATTCATTCTAGTCCCCTCTCTCATGGCTTCCCCTTGTATTTATGGCACAAGGTAGGCAGTTTAATTCGAGAGGTGGTTGAATTGGGAGGTTGGGAAAGTTGCAGAACCAACTTCAACTAATCCCAATTCGTAATCTTAATATGTATTTTTTCATTTCATATTAAGATGTGCGCAGGTTTCATACAAGTAGACTAGCGCACAATATGCAACTTTTGCTTTTAACAACTAGCGTTTGCAACATTTTGGAGGATGTGCACAGGTTGTCTTCAATAAGACCAGCGTTTAGAACGCTAGATCACTGTGGAAATAGTAGTGCACACATGGTGAAAACTGTAGAAAAAATATGTTTTTTAGCTGAAGAATGTGATCTCAGCAATAAATCATCCAGGGTCAACCTAGCTCTTCCATCCATAGTGTCCTTTTGTGTGATCAACAGAGCAATGTGATCATGGACGGAGAAGTGCAGATTTGACCTATAATAGATGCCCCCTAATGTGTGAGGTCAGAGGGAAACGATGGCCGAAATACATTATAATTCCAAGTCAGAGGAGGAGCAAGAAACCACAGAACGAAGTCACAAAAGTACTTGAAAACAACGATCAAGGTCAATGAGCAATTACAATCTTGAAATCATATAGATGTTCGGTGTGATACAACATGATCTCCAATACATATCTGGGAGATGTATATATAGCATGGCCACTGAAATACAAGCGTAGATCCATGACATAGATAAGAGATCATAGCCATAACAACAAGCTGGATCTATGTCTCATGAAGAGCCAAAATGAGTGTGGCTCAGTATTGCGCAACTTGGGGGATAACATAAATATGGTGATGCTATCAAAGTCCCAAGGTCTTCATCCAAACAACCCAAGGTAAAAAACCTAACCATGTGAATAAATGAGCTGGAGTCGCACATGGGGGTTATCGTTTGATTACCGGTCATTGATGTATACCGTTAACAAATGCGAGGGCCTCCATCGATAATGATAATGGGGCCCAAGGTACCTAGTATGTTCCAACAAGTGTGAATAAATGGATTTGAAGTCGAACACATGAGGAACCTATCGAACAAGAGACATTGATGTATTCTCATTATTCAAAAGTGAGGGAAACTGTCACTGATGACTGCAATCCCCAAGGTACTAACCGAAACTCTAAAATTCAGTCCCAGAGCATAATGAGTTGAAGTCGATGGGAAGAATTCCACTGGAAGGGAGGCCTTAATGCATCCTCCATCATCCAACACGAGGAACACTCACAAGTTTGATCTGATTTGGAGTAGGAAAAGTAACAAGATGAAACAAACCGACACCAAGATGGCCGACACATGAAGTCAAGGTAACTGCAGAATGGTCGACACAGGTTGTATCCTTGAATAGTGAGCATGACACGAAGTGACTTAGGCAGCTTTTGACATGAGGGGAAAGTGATATAAGCCTACCACATAGGAGACATTAGTAGACTCTACATGTGATTGGAAGAATAACCAATTGGAGGAGTAACAAAATATGAGATCAAGTTCACCCTAAGGTCAAAAACTAAAACCCAACTGAATAATGGACTCAAATAGGTGCTGTGTTCAAGGACATGACTGACTTAATTGCCTTTGAAATTGGAAATATGTAGATATAACCTTCTCTTCCCTTATTATTTTTGGTAAAAGAATGTCCTTCTTGTTGTTTTAATGAGTCCAAGAAAGCAAACTCAATAAGCCCAACTATGTAAAAGTTTAACGAGCCCATAGGAGGAAGACTTAGGACCTTCTTCCTTTTTTACAGATTTCAAAGAAGAGATATACGAATACTCTATAATACTGATCTCTGGATTTTAATATCGAGCCGAGATCTGTTCTTGATCGCCGGTGTTTTCAATTTTAAGGAGTCTGAAAAAATTTAAACAATAACTCCATACACCTACCCGTGGATTTTAGTATCGAGCCCGGGTCGGTATATGCTCACTGGTGTTTTCTTGTTTATAGATTCTGAAAAACTTAAACAATCCTCTATATACCCTCTCGTGGATTTCACTTCGAGCCCAAGTGGGTGAATGCTCTCTTGGTATTTTCATGTTTCAAGAGTCTGAAAACCCTAAAGAAGACTCCAAAAGTCATTTTTCGTACAGTTAGTCTCCTCCCCCGAAAAAGTGTAAAATGATGAGAGAAAAACTCTTCTAGCCACAGATGACTAGAGTATACCTTTTTCGTAGCTAATCCAAAAGAGTCCGGAAAATGGCTAAACTTATACTTAAGTGGATGTTCCTTCAATTCCTTTAACGAGTCTGAAGAGAACAAGCAAACTCGACAATCTTGTTTGTTTTTGAAAAGTCAAACAAGAGCTTACAAATGACTTTATAATTTTTTTTTTCATAAAGGTTTAACGAGCGCGAAAAAGTAAACTCATGACCTCCTTACTATTTTTAATGAGCTCAAAGGAGATATAGAAGAATGCTCATAGCTTCCTTACTTTTTTTAACGAGCTCGAAGTGAAGGTGGAAGAATGCTCGTAGCCTCCTTATTGTTTTTAACGAGCTCGAAGAAAAGTTGGAAGAATGCTCGACGGTGGATCAATGTCCAAATGAATGGCAGACTGCATTATAGACTCTGGGAAAAATTCATCAGACGGAAGTATATCATCCCAAATAGAATGCATGTCTAAACATTTAGATGGAGTCATCACCTGGTCAATTGCCAGGACCCAGTCCCGAGAAGGTAAGCATGAATTCAGAGGCTTCTTATTAGTAGCAATTGGACTCAAGGAACAATATGCCACATAATTTGATTGTGACATGGTAGTGCCTACTGACGGGGGACATACTTGGTCTATAGTTGGGTAATAAGAGGGATCAACAAATGCAAGCTGATCGATAGTGACAATGCTTTCGTTGTGAGGAAAATTCTTCACACGAAAGAGCGTAGACACCACAGCCTACATAGCATATACGTAATCACGCCCGAGGATCATATCAAAATCCATAGGGTCCTTTAAAACCATAAAATCAACTAAGACTGTTTTTCCACCTAAAGTAACAGGTACTTGAGGGAGGAATCCCACCGGTTCACTAGGTCTTCTATCGAAGGTCAACGGCCAATTAAAAACTGGAATAAGGTTAGGAAAACCTAAATCTCTCTAAGCATAAGGGGATAAGATACTAACAAAGGCTCCTTCATCTACAATAAATCAGTGAACCACATGGTTTCTGATATCAACCTTTATCTAGAAAGGTGAAGAAGAAGGAAGGCGAGGCCTAGTTAGACTATTCCAATCAAAGGAAATGATCCTAGAGCTTGGTAGGGGTTCACTCGGAACAGATGCAGTGCCCCCATTTTTAGAAACATCCGAATTGGTAATGCAGAAGACTTCAGGGACAAGTGCATCAGTCTCTGAAGGACTGATGGGATCGGTCAAGGATTGCATCGATTCGATCACTTCACTCTATGAAGGAAGAGTGGGGTTGACAAAATATTGCATTGGTTCAACCACTTCATCAACCAAAGGTTGATCAGGCTGTTGGGAATCTATAGACAATTCAGGAGCAGAGGATCCTTCAGACATGGACCACACTCTCCTCACCTTTGGAATAGCAGGGAACAGGTGAGTAAGGTGATCTCCCTTAAAAAGTTTACAAGGGAACTTTGGCTTGCATCCTATAAGCTTAGATTCCTTTACAACAACAATACTCTCAGCATGACTAGCATTAGTTGACAACTTGCCTCCAGCATGACTTGCAATGGCTGGTTGCTCAGAAGCAAAAGACTTTTGAACTATGGACCACACTCTTTGCACTTCTGGAAGTACAGGGCACAAATAGGTCAGGTGGTCTCCCTCAAAAAACTTACAAGGGAACTTAAGCTTCTGTTTATTAGGTTTGTCAATAATGTCAACGTTCTCAGCATGACTTGCAGTGGTTAATACAGTGTCTCCAATATGACTCACAGTAACTGGTGACTTGTCATTAATATGACTAGCAGTGATCAATGAGGCGTCCTCAACATGACCAACAATGGTTGAAGACATGCTTTCAGTATGATTTGCAGTGACTAAACTTTTATGCCCAACATGACCTCCAGAGGCTGGGTAGGTCCCCCCATCATGACTTTCAGAGGCTGGGTGGGTGCCCCCAGCATGACTCTCAGAGGCTGGGTGGGTGGGTTCAGTATGATTTACAGTGACTGAGTGAGTTCTCCCAACATGACCACCAAAGGTTGGGTAGGTTTCCCCAACATGACTTCCATAGGCTGGGTGGCTGCCCCCTTGCTTTGGCATCTTCTTCCTATTCTTCTTCTGTCTATTACTTTTAGACTACTGGTTACTAGTATTACTACTTTCACCACATGAGGTAGAAGGAGGAGGGAAAGTTATTACTGGCGAAGTAGGCATAGGGTTCTGATGCTCTTGATGTGAAGTGCTTACCTGAGAAGCATCAAGAGCATGCAAGGCATTCAGAGTGGAAAACAACCAAATCGGTATCCCTATAGTGAATCCTAGAAGATTCAAGGTAGCCATTAAGGGAGTACCAATGTTCCCAATGAATGGAAAAGCACAAGGATCCCCTTGAACAGGGGTCCCTTGAGTGGTGCCCACTGGGATGCTATCCATTGTTTCCGACTCAATGAGCTAGAAATATCTAAGGCCAACTAAAAAACAAGAGGCACAAGGAGCACACCACTAAAAATGTCCTACAGTGATCAAAACCAGGAAAGCAAAGCTAATACTCTCAGAAGAAAGTCTGGGATGATGAGGGCCCAGAAAAAACCAATAGAGTATCAACGGTCAGTTACACGACGTCCAATGGAGGTCCTCTGGGACCAAGCGTTTGAATCACCAAATTGTCCTCCTAGGATTACTGCAAAGGGTTACCTTCCGCGTCTGTCCGAGGTGAAGTGGAAATATCCTTCCACTCTACCTGTGTAGAGCCCTAGGGTTATGATACTAAGGATACCACAAATACGAAAATACCTGGGGGAATGGTCGTCAGCCTAGCCAAGACGCATGGGTAGGGTAGCAAAGCCTGAAATCCAAAAGCACTTAAAAGTACTATTGGACCCCTGTACGTGAATCAACTCTGGTTTATGTTTGAAAGAAAAGTGAGGGGGTATCCTCAACAGTTCCATTCGCACATGACCTCGTGCTTAAATCTGGTTTGAGTAGAGCGTTCCCAGGATATTTTGATATAGGTGGATTTACCTAAGAGATTGTCTTACTACGAATGTTGTGTGAAGAACCTGCAATAATTAATTAATGCAAAATACACGAGATATAAAAAATAATAGAGCTCAGAATCACTTTTATATTGATCACGGGCCACTTCGAGGGGGCAACCTCCTTTGAGCAAGCTCAATACAATTAACTTCACGGTGCCTTCATAGACCTCAACACACACTTATATACTAAGTCTAGGCGCCAATACCATGGGTCAATACTATGTGTCAATACAAACCATGGGCTAAGTCTAGGAACCAATACTATGAGTCAAAACCATGGGCCAATACAAACTATGGATCAACAAAACTATGGGCGACTTACAAAGCATATGCGCCAACAACAATAACACAAACTATGGATCAAAAAATACTACAGGACGACTTACAAAGCATATGCGTCCAACAACAATATACTAACAAAGTAAAGACATGGGTTCCTAACATCCCCTCTCCCTTAGAAAAATCTTTGTCCTCAAAGCTTTAGATGTGGAAATTGATGCAGAATCTGAAGGAGTGGGTCCCCTGTAGCATCCTTGGGTTGCATTCAGGGCCACTAGCGCCTTTGGAGCTTCAGGGAGGATTGTGTGGAAGGCTGTAGACGAAGAAGAACCATATTAGCGACGTGAAAAGTGCATGCAGAACGGTGCTGATCGGATTGTTGTTTCAGTCGAATTCTTGCCATGCGAAGATTGTCCTGCAGAATGAGAAGAAGCTGATCACGGTTTCGAAGGATTGAGTCAATTTCCTAAACTGGGGGGCTGCTGAAGGTGTATGGAAGAAGAACTGGTGGTGCTTGTCCAGAGACTGCTTCATATGGTGTCCTTTTAGATGTGGTGCTATACCACTGGAGCGCTTCTAGGAAATCCATAGAAATAGTTGTCCAAATCTATGGAGGGATGGGCAAGGGTTCGAGTAGTCCCGAAAGGAGGGTCATTTCACCCTTGTTGACCTAGAAAGTATCATAGTCAACCACCATCCGTGGAATTGTCATTTTGAGTCTCTACCAAAAGAAGTTACATTGTTCCTGGTCATACGTTTTGAGGAACCCAGAGTGCCCTACTGATGAAGAAGCATGGAGTTCATAGAAGAGATAGCCCCGTTGAATAGATTGCAACCAATTTGGAATAAGCAGATAAATAGCTATAAGAGAAACTGGGTCATCAAATGTGCGAGGAGGAGCATCTGCCACCATATTGTCCTTACCCTTTTGGTAAGTGGTCGCATAGTCATAACCCATGAGTTGGATAACCCATTTCAGGTGTGTTGGGGAGGAGACTCGTTGTTCCAGGAAAGTTTCCAGACTCTGGAGATTAGTCTTGATGCATAAATAATTCCCCAATAGGGATGGCTGCCACTTCCGTACTGCATGCAAAATAGCCATCATGTCCTGCTAAGATGTAGATGTGGCTAAATGCTTACCGGAAAGGTCTTGTGAAGGCGGAAATCCCACTAGTGCAACAAAGACACCTGCATATCTGTCCAAGGAAGTAGTGGAGACCACTGGTGGGTGCATCTGAAGGGAATGGAGATGAGCAATGACACCATGTGAATTCTTCTTAAGGATATTTTCCAGGTGATGTGAACTGATGATGCGGAGAGACCCTGGTTGTAAGCCCATAAATTTGTGTTGTGTCCCATTGACTGAAAACTACATCCAAAGTTTAGAAAAATCCCATAAGATGGGGCCAAGTGTGCATAACCATGGAATGCCCAAAACCACATCACATTCGCCCAAGGACAAGGCAAACATGTTAGAGCATAGGTTATAATCTTCCATAGAGATATGCACATTGTGACACTTCCCCTTGCAAGGTAAGGTGCCCCCATTGGCAACCATGACTTCAAAGTTGGAGCAAGGATGGACAAAAGAATCAGCCTGTTTGGCAATCCGAGGGTCAATGAAGTTATGAGTGCTACCAGAATCAATGAGTATGGTAAGAGGGAGCTTCTTGAAGTATCCCCTGACCCGCATTGTTTGTGGGGTGGTGACGCCGGTTACAGCATGGAGAGAGATGTCGGGTGGGTCGTCCTGAGATGGGGTGTCAACAAGTGGGTGTTGAATGTCGACCTGATCATCTACTATATCTGGAGCTTCTTCACCAGGTTCTGAGGTAGGCGAAGAATCCACATCCAAGAGATAGAGCTTTTGTTGAACACATCTATGTCCGTGAGTGAATTTCTCATCACAGTTATAACAAAGCCCTTTTTCTCGGCGTGCCTGCATCTCTGTTTCAGACAAATGCTTGATAGGAGTTGGTTGAGGAGCAAGCGTGATGGGAGGTCATTGGGAACCCATATTTTTGAAGGGAACAAAGGTGGGTTTGGAGCGTTGTTGAGCTGTGATCTTGTCCTCTACCAACTTAGCCAACCCTAGGACTTCCATCATTGTGTTGGGACAGAACATTTTGACCTCTGAGCGAATTTCATCCTTAAGACCACTGATAAAACAACTCCTGTAGAATTCATCAGACAATCCTTCTGTGTGATTGGCCAGTTTCTCAAATTCTGTCTAATACTCTCTCACTGTGCCAATTTGGTGAAGTTTAGTGAGTGCTCCTGTGAAGTCATCAAAAGCACTAGGACCAAATCGTGGCAAAAGGAGTTGGCAAAAATATGTCCAGTTTGGCTCGGGATGAGCTTTGATGTACCAACGGTACCATTGAAGGGCTTCCTGTTCCAAATGAAAGGATGTAAGTGGAACTTTATGGACATCAAAATTATTATG
The DNA here is from genome assembly GCA_027924585.1 of Larix kaempferi. Taxonomy (NCBI): domain Eukaryota; kingdom Viridiplantae; phylum Streptophyta; class Pinopsida; order Pinales; family Pinaceae; genus Larix; species Larix kaempferi. The sequence continues at coordinate 21,986,156 of BSBM01000858.1, forward strand.
CAGACTGAAATATTGTTCTGCTCGGTATATCCATCCAGTCGGATCAATACCATTGAAGTGAGGAAAATCAAGCTTCGGCCCACAAAAATTGCTGGAAGAAGAGAACCCGGTGGCTGCAAAAGATTTTGGATGTCGGGTATTGTTCATGGCTGAATGCTAAAGATGGAGGTTGAGAAATTTTTCATCAAGATCTTGGAGTTTGGTTTGGATTGCTGCAACTGCTTCCTCCATGGTGTGTGCTCCTGCATGGGTGACAACCATAACCAGGGTTTTTTTTGTTGTTGTTGTTGGAATGGGTAGAAAAACACAAACAGAAGCCGATTTAGTAAAGGGAAATTTGGATTGGGGAAAAAATCTGATGGGTAATTGGGGTTTGACTAGATTTTGGACACTGTCGAAAGGACAGGAAAGCAGAAAAGGGGGATTTCAGAAGCGGGGTGAAATAATGAGAAAATTTGGCAGAGAGGGACAAAGAAGCAAAATTAGAAAAGGAACTCTGTGGTAAAATTTGAAGACGATCGGGTGAAAATCGAAGAAGTTATGGCAAACCCTAAAAATAGACAAATGTGAGATTTCGGGTGTTGGGAAGTGGAATGTGGGATAGGGTCCTCAGGAATGAAATATGCAAAATGAGATTGCAGGGGTGTTAGAGAAGTTTCAAGGGAAACAGAGTTAAAATAAGGGAGATATAGCGGAAAAACAGTTTTGTTTTGTTTTGCTTTGTGTTTTTTTGTTTTGTTTTGTTTTGTTTGTTTTTGTTTGTTTGTTTGTTTGTTTGTTTGTTTGTTTTTATTTGTTTTTGTTTGTTTGTTTGTTTGTTTGTTTTTGTTTGTCTGTTTGTTTGTTTTTTTGTATTTTTTGTATTTTTGTATTTTTTGTATTTTTGTTTTTTTTGTTTTTTGTTTTTTTTTGTTTTTTTTTGTTTTTTGTTTTTCCAGAATGGAGTAGCTACGGCTCGGAAGGCATCTGAAACAGATAGATCTGCAACGGCCCGGAAGTGAGTGGAAACAGAGAGATCTGAAACAGCGTCGAATGGATTGAAAACAGCTGGATCTGAAACGGCTGGTTCTCGAACAACTTTCAGAATGGATCGAAACGGCTGGATCTGAAACGGCGTAGCAGTGATCGACAACAGTTCAGCTGAAAATAGATATGGACCCCAAGTATGTGCGGCTTCCTAACAGTTCAGGGGTTTCACTCGGCCACCAATGCTGTCCGACGGCTTGCGTATTGGGGCAGTACCCCTCACTCCACGGCTCAGGTAAAACTGATAACCGCTTTTCCACAAATGACAACTCTTGGTTTACCTCACGGGTGGGAACTAGTCAATCAGGTAGGGGTCGTTGCCCTTTTCGTTGGAAGGTCCTATCAATGGGCCAACTACTTTGGGGTTCCTGTGGTACTCCTCACAATGATTTTTAGGGCTTATGCCCAAGTACTTCCCACAGTTAAGCGGATCAAGATTATTCCCATATACGAACTTGCAACAGATGCGAAAAAAAATTTGGCAGAAATTCCACCCAACGAGCCCAAGAAAGTGCTATGATACCAGATGTGAAGAACCTGCAATAATTAATTAATGAAAAATACACGAGATATAAAAAATAATAGAGCTCAGAATCACTTTTATATTGATCATGGGCCACTTCGAGGGGGCAACCTCCTTTGAGCAAGCTCAATACAATTAACTTCATGGTGCCTTCATAGACCTCAACACACACTTATATACTAAGTCTAGGCACCAATACCATGGGTCAATACTATGTGTCAATACAAACCATGGGCTAATTCTCGGCGCCAATACTATGAGTCAAAACCATGGGCCAATACAAACTATGGATCAACAAAACTATGGGCGACTTACAAAGCATATGCGCCAACAACAATAACACAAACTATGGATCAACAAATACTATGGGACGACTTACAAAGCATATGCATCCAACAACAATATACTAACAAAGTAAAGACATGGGTTCCTAACATGTTGAGTAATCAAACCGATTTCGGGTAGTTTAAGGTGATTTACCCTGAAACCCTAGCCTAAGCTAGTTGATGATGTGTATACCTAAAAAGAAAAAGTTGCTAGTTAATTTTATTAAAATTTCTTTTTAGAGGCTAATTTTTACTCAAGAAGGGTAGTGAAGTGTGTGGAATGGTTTCGACATAAAGCAAAGTGTGTATAAATGATGCTTTTAAAACTTCACAAAGACTCTTTTTGCTTTCGTTTATATTTTTCAAAACTGACACTAGGAAATCCTAAATAATTTTTTTTCAATTTTCTTTTAAATTTCAAAGCAAGATAAGCTATGCTACTTCGAAAATGATGATAAATCTCACCACTAAGCTACCAATTTCAATTTTTGTCTTTTCTAATATTTGCAAAAGAAAATGAACTTGAAAAAGGAAACAAGTAAGACCTAACGCAAAGTGTGGGTAAAGAAAAACAACCTAATGACGTAAAACAATCAAATCAAAAAGACTTGAGAAAGACTCTACCTACTGAGTTGTTTAGATGAACAAAGTCAAGGTTTGGAATAAGATGTGAAAGAAAATAAGGTAAAGATGATGCATGAAATGGGAAACAAACCAAGAGGCTGTCCTTAAGCACCAAAAACCAAGAAAACACCCGCCAAACAAAAGAGTAGGTAAGCAAACCAAAAGTAACCCTACCAACACACAGACTCAAAGGAGAAGCTAACTAGAAAGCTTCAACTCACTCAGACTGATCTGAATAGATATTCAGAAAGTATCTAGACCAAACAACCCTTCAAAACCACCCTAAAAAGTTAAACTGGGATCAAACCCTAAAAAAAGGACAAGACTCAGTAAAAGTGCACAGCTGTTGCCACAGACAACAAGCGTTGAGTGCGCAGGTCTGTATAATTGCAACAAGCATCTAGGGAAAAAAGTGCACTACTATGCCTAGCAGAGAGTCGTGCACAGCATCAACAGGTTAAAAAAAAGCAGAAAGACACCTTAAATAAGTGCTAAAGCAAGTAAAAGTAATCTACAGGACTTCAAAGAGGCAAAGAAGACTCAAGAAAGACAAACAAGTCTCAGTAATCAGTCAAAGAAGTAAGGCAACATGCTAGAATTAGACCCAAACACTTGGAAACTTAACCCTAGTAGAAGGATTGAACCTACAGGAAAAGTGCGCTACTGTGTGGTATAAGAACCAACTCCTGCCACAAGGAATGTGCTACTGTGTTTCAGGGAAACCAGCACACAAGACAGAAATGCGCTACTATATGTACAGTAATCCAGCGCACAGGGACTTAAAGCAATAAAAAAGATTTGATGAAGCAGACTAAAATGAATCAAGATAAAATAACAGGCAAATAACCTATAAAAAACTCTCAGAGAACAAAAGACTGAATAAACAAGGAAGAAAACCTAGCAAGGTGCCCTAGAGAAGAAAACAACCGGTTACTCCCCAGCGGAGGCGCCAGTTCTGTTGTGTAGGAAAATACCTTATAGTGAGGGATACGACACTACCAACTTACATGAGGTGACAGGTAAATACATTCATGTTTTACATTAATTACTACAAATGGAAAGAGGTTAGGATTCCGAAATTTGTACCTTTTTAACGATGGTTGGTCCTAGCTTTCGCCTAATCCTCCGCAATGATGAAACTGAAAAACAAAGTTACCCTTCCTCAGCGTATCTTGACTGTAATAAATATGATGAAATTGGAAATAACTTAACATCAACTACAATCAGATATTCAATCAAATAAACATCCCATCAAATAGACATTCGATTGGGATGGGAAGGGTATTTCCACCTTTTATTGTCAAAGAAATGTAGATAAGTATATATATACCTGATCTGTCCAGACACTTCTGCATCTGAGTCTTGGGCTCTTGCTCCTCACAATGAATTAAGAATTCCTTCAACGTAACAATAGCTTATCATTCGTTCTAGTCCCCTCTCTCATAACTTCCCCTTGTATTTATGACACAAGGTAGGCAGTTTAATTTGAGAGGTGGTTGAATTGGGAGGTTGGGGAAGTTGCAGAACCAACTTCAACTAATCCCAATTCGTAATCTTAATATATATTTTTTCATTTCATCTTAAGATGTGCGCAGGTTTCATACAAGTAGACTAGCACACAGTATGCAACTTTTACTTTTAACAACCAGCGTTTGCAACATTTTGGAGGATGTGCGTAGTCTTTCTTCAATAAGATCAGCATTAAGAACGCTATATCACTGTGGAAATAGTAGCGCACACATGGTGAAAACTGTAGAAAAAATATGTTTTTTCAGTTGAAGAATGTGATCTTAGCAATAACTCATCTAGGGTCAACCTAGCTCTTCCATCCATAGTGTCCTTTTGTGTGAACAATAGAGCAATGTGATCACGGATGGAGAAGTGCATATTTGACCTATAACATTCATCCTTCATAGAATTTTTGAGTTTTGGAGTCCATGCACCTACAAGTTTAGAAATTTTGTATGTTAGGGGAATTTTGCATCAAAATTTGCTAGAATGGCTATGAACACAATAGGGGGTTTTCCTTCCTCTCACAACATGAATCCATTAAGTTTTCTCAATGTCAACCTTTTTCTCTAGCACTTCCTTGTGTATAATATTTTATTTAGAAGATAATTCTTCTGGACTACTCCTTAGCTCAACTATCTTAGATCACAGGGTTGAATCATTATGTTTTTATTTGAGCATTTAATCTAATCTAATTTCAAGGAATTGACACTAGCATTATATTCTTTACGAGCCCCTTTTAGATAATTGTTTTAAATAATGGCTATGATATGTTTTTCTTGTTCATGAATATTAGACACTTTTCTTGATCGTATCAACCATTTTAGAAATCCTACTAAGTTACAATATTTTTTCCTTTACACAACTAATAAGTTTTATGCTTGATGGGAATTTTAGTACAATGAATACTATTCACTCCCCACTAAAAGATTGATATAATAGTGATAGATAAGAAGAAAATTGGTGTTACTTTATGAAGCAAAGAAATCAAGTAAAATTTAAACTAGGGTTTAATTGGAGAGAAGGGAATAGAAGAGCCTATGATGAACTCTATTTGAAGTCTTACAAACATGATTGATTTAGAGGAATAAGAATAGGACGACATCATATAAAATAAACAAATCCATTTCCCTATTCTAGAATGATAACACCCTAATTGTAACTTACCTAAACAAGATAGAAACCTTCTAATAAAATTGACAATTCATAGAAAACTTCTAATAGAAAAGTGCATGTAAACTACATCAAGGAGAATCCATTACAAGAAGAAAATATGACACCAACAGAAGATTCCATAAGGCTGACTGTGATGCAATGTCTACAAATACTTTTTCCTTTTGGTTCATTCCTCCTAAGTATTTTTAAATCCAAAATCTCTTTAACAATTTTTAATGGATTTTTATCAATATTTCTCAAATTCTATGAAAATATAGACATGGATGCAAATGGTTTTATCTTTTGAATGAGAAGAATCACAAATCACATTATCATATATTTGGTATAATATTAAATCCATTATTCTTAATCAAGTATAAATGAGGTCATCTTGTAGTCTTTGGGTTTTTCATAGGGTTTTACATGAAAAGTAGGTGCATATTTAGAACCATATATCCATGCTTTAGGTGCTCTGTTATTGATCCAAATGGAGAAAATTAATGGTGGTGTGCACCTTGATCAAGTTTGACCATGTCAAAGGGGACCACATAGGTTTTCATCATATTTGAGCATGATTGTGTACATTTACAAGAGGAAATTACATTGGTCATTAAATCAAGGAAAACTAATATTGTTACAAAGTGTAGCGACATTTTAACAATTCCATACTAAATAGGCCACATAGCAATGTATCCCAAGAATACAATTGTTTGGTATATGCAATATAAAGTTCCAATATTAATATATGACCCTAATGTATGAAGTGAGTAGAGAACCGAATAACCAAAATACATTACAATTTTCTTCATTTAGAATGTACCTTCCAAAGCCAAGAGAAGAAGTGACTTGCGATAGAGAAAAAAATAAACCACCTATAAAGACAACGAAAGGTATTGTGACATAGAAGCATACTTTCTTTTATGATTCAGGCATACCCATTCTCATGCATGAATCGAGTCAAGTACATCATATTAGTGGATCATGGCTTAGCAATGGGAATACCATGAAAAAGTGCATCAATATAAATGGTTCATGGCTAAATAATTAGAAGGCCATGCCAAAGTACATTAATATCTCATTGCATCATCTAACATCGACAGTATACTCTTGCAACAATGGAATAAGAAAACTAAAGAAGATGAGGCCCAAACTTGGAAAGGGATTGAACATATACATAAATATAATGCTGGATGAAAACAACTCCAAGAATGGGATCCAATATTGGTGGAAAGGAACAAAAAAAATCCATGATCTTTGATTTAATCAATAACACTTACACTAATGAGTACAAATATCCCAATTTCGCAAGGATTTCAAGTCATACATAATGAAAACCATATAGTTAGAAATCAATGATGAAAATCCATACTATATTCAAGTTAGTAGACGAATTATGAAGATATAAACTAAGGTACTAGGATGATCCTTCATGGTGCTAATAAATGAGTTGAGGTTGGACATTGGAAAAACAATTTTGGGTAGGGACCAATGATGACAATAACTATAAAATGCAATGAAATCTACCAATGATGAAATTGGAAGCCACTATATTGCACCTTGAGATAAAATCCTATAGGAAATGTGTCATGGTCAATGGGAGTAGACTCATTAGAGAAAAATAAATGATGACTCCTTTGAACCAACATGAGGCAATAAGATAATGATGAATAATCATGTCATATAATAAACTCAATCAATGGGACAAACATAGAGAGGGTGACACAATACTCGAAGGTGACATAATACTTCTCTTAAAATGGAGGAAAAACAAGGATTGACTTGGGAAGCAACTTCTTCTGAAAGGAAACCATGCGGGAATGAATCTACCAAGGTTGGAATGAAGACACAAGATAGAGTGAGTTATAGATAAAAACTCAATTCTAATAGGTTTACGGGGCTAAAAAAACTCAAGGACTATGATTATTATGTGTGTAGACACAAATGGGAAACTCAATGACTATTCTATGGTCAAGGGAGTCACCAATGATTTTCTAAAATGATCCATGGAGATTCTGGGTGGAAAATCCTTAATTTGCAGTAGATCTTTTCTTTCCCCCATTTTTTTTGTTTTCAAAATATATTTTGGATTGTTTCATCTTAATTTAAAAGAATAAAAGAAAGGTCTGTTAGCTTTCTCTGAGTCTGTAGGTTTAATTGTCAAACCATTTCATTGCTCGTCCTTGGAGATCGTTTTTATTTTTGCTTTGGGAATTCACCCGTCGCACTTTGGCAGTGTAACCAGAGCGTCGTCCTTTCACGGGCGCTTTTTGCCTTTCTGTGGTTTGCGCCATCGGTGCTAAAGCCCTGTTTGCATTCTGCGCCGCCGACACTAAACTCCTACACATCATTTGTGTTGGGCGCTCTGTGCTTGACCACAGCTTGCCCCAAGCACTCAAGCCTAGGGTTTGAGTCATCCCTATCCATTGTTTGAGTTTTGGTTTATCATACAAACCCCAGTTAGGGACCTTTTTGATGTTGTATTGTTGGTGTTTGGTTTTGTTTGGGTTGTTTCAGAGTGGTTTTGGGTTCCATTTTGGACGAGTTTGAGTTTCGACAGTGGTGGACACTTTGGTCTCCCCCACCTTCATCCACTTGACCTTGCATTCCATCCTCTCCTCACACGATCTAGTCCTTCCATTGGATCCAATCCCAGACCTCTTTTTGCACATGTTATTTAGCTTTGCTTGCGTCCGGTTGTTTGTTGAGTGTCTTGAGTGTTTTCAGTTCACATGAGTGCTTGACATTTTCTTGAGAATTTCTAAGTGTTTAGAGTGCTGCGAATAATCTTTCTTTTCAGTTATTCATGCTTAAAAACATCATTGTTATCAAGTTGTAATCTTGGCATATCATTGAAAAATTAAAAGTACATCATTTTTACCGTTTTCACGTGCATTTGAAAATTGTTGTAGAAATTGGTTCATGCATTGGAATTTATCATTCATTAGTCTTTTGGAAAGTTTGAGAGAAAAAGTTAAGAATTTTTGCTTTTTGGGAATTATGAGTCATTCATTTTCTTGAAAAATTCAAGTGAGATCATGTTTTTACAAAAGTGATTCCATGCTTGAAAGAATTATATGGATTCTTGGTTTTTTATGCTTTTAAGCCATCATAGTTTTTGTTGTAGAAATTTCTTCCTACGGATAGGTAGAAACTCTCTTAGGTTAAAGTAGACTTAACTGACTCTAAACTAAGACAAAAAGATAACAAATGCTACCTTGAATTCCTAGATCTGAACAAATATCTCAAGATTATATTGTTGAAAGAAAGGGAAGAGATCTAACTGACCTTCGATTCAATTGCTTGTCCTTGTGGTTTCTCCAATCTCCAAGTCCTCGCGAATGAAACTGTCAGAATGAAACCAAGATACAAGCATATACGATCCTCTAGCAACTTGAAATATGAGTTAGGATCTAAATATATAGCAGAAACAAATCAAATGATTGAAACAAAATCAACATACATGATTTGGGAAACAAGACAAGTTATGTTTTATTACCAACTTGAAGTCACTTACAATGGTTGCTTGATGTCTAAGCCAACTCCCAGCTCCAAGTGCTTTCTCCTCTAGATATCTCCAGAAAGATTCAAGATCATAGGTTTGATGTCTCCAAGAGTCCTCTCCTTTGCTCATGGAAGGCCTCTCTCTTATAGTGTGTAGTAGGGTTAACCAACAAGAGAGAAGGATGTATCTTGGGAGTGTTTAGTGGATCAGGCCCACTAATCTGAGAAAGTGAGTTAGGATCGAATCAGGGCTACCAATCCTCAAAAATCTCTCGAAGATCAAGATTCCACAAGCCATGGCAAAAAGGATAAAAAAAGAGTACCTCTCCCCTTCAACTGAGCATAGCGCGGTAGTACCGCATGGCATAGAAGGAACATAGCACGGTAGTGGGGACTACTGATCCCTTAAGCTTGATCAAGGTGCGGTAGTGTAGGTATATGAAGTCTCAGGTGGGTTGATTCTTGACAGGACAAGTTTGTCTTTAAGGATCATTCATCATTTTTCTCTTCTGGGTGTTTTAAGTAGTAGGGGAAGTGTCGTCAACTATTTTATGGTGACGATGTAACACTGTGAAATATGGAGGTATAAAAGATGCCCCCTAAAGTGTGAGGTCAGAAGGGACTGATGGCTGAAAGACTTTACAAATACTGTGTGGAGATAACATCGAGGAGAGCAACAAGGAGATGAAACATAAACAAAATGTCAAATATACCATCGAGGCGGGCATCCCCATGCTCGAAAATAATTGACTCAAAGCATGGCTGCCGACCAATACATTGCAGATCCATGAGTACTGAGATGATATAGACTGTAGACAAATCATGGCTACTATGAACAAGCGTAGATCCATGAGACAGTAATGACACAGCCACGACCAATACAAAAGTGGATCTGTGTGACAATACAAAGGACATCTCCATCGCAACCTGGACGCATTCAAAGTACAAAGGTGCTTCCAGGGTCTTCTACTCAATCGCAAATGATACAAATCTAGCCATGTGATTACAAGGTGTTGAAGTCGAACATGGTAGAAACCATTTGATTACCAGTCAATGATGTGAATCGTTAACAAATGCGAGGGAAATCACCAATGACGACAGTGATCCCCAAGGTATCTATAGTACATCTCAACGAAATGCGAATGAATGAGTTGATGTCGAGCATTCGAGAGATCGTTTGATCAGAGGTCGATGATGTAAACCTACTGTCGAACACGAGGAAACTTGCCATTAAGGCATGTAGGTACCAAGGTACTAGTGGTTGATTCCTAAGTCCAATTCCCGGATAATGATTTGGCGTCGACAGGAATAGACTCGTCGAAGGTGGGCCATAATGATTCCCACATCATCGACATGAAATCGGAACGAAAGATAGTATAGGACAATGAAACAATAGAACATGTACTGACACAGCGGAGGTCTGACACAATGAATGACTCTGAACAATGCAACCCTTTGAACATATAACGGCATGTAACAAGACTTGGCATTAGGGATTATTGATAGCAGAGGATAGACACTGAACGAGTAGGCTCGTGGCCAGAGAGATGACTCAGGATGATTACCATAACTCAACGAGAATAGATACCCAAAAATAGACAAGGAACAGACGCATGCCATGTTCAAAGGTGACGACTGACAAGCTGCCAACAAAATAAACTTGACTTGTTTCCTATTTTCCCCCGACATGATAGACGAGTACCTCTTTGTTGTTTTTCGAGCTTGAAGAGGATAACAGATGCTCGGTATAGCTCATCTCATAGACGAGTCCAATCTCACATGTTTTACGAACCTGAGAAAGGAGGGGTTCGTCCCAAAGTGGGTCCTTCGATGTCAAATTTTAACGAGTAAAAGGAAGGAAAACTCGGTAGTTTTTCACATTTAGAGAGCCTGGAAAACTTTAAAGAAGGCTCCAAAGCGTACTTTTTCGTAAATTTAGTCCCTCGATCCCAAAAAAGTGTAAAACAATTCTTGAGAGAACTCTCCTAGTCAAAAATTGACTGAGGTATACCTTTCTTGTAAATAGTCTAGACGAGCCGAAAAAGGGGTAACCTATCATCGAATAGACGACATTTCAAATACTTTTACAAGTGTGAAAGAGACAAGATCACTTGGCAATCTTTTTAATTTTAGGGAGTCTAAAAAGAGCTTAACTATGGACTCCAATGGTCTTTTTCGTAATTTTTAATTATTCTGGTCCGAAAAAAAGAATAAAATACAAATAGGATAATACTTTCCTCATCATTTAACGAGCATGAGTAAAGCTAACTAAGCTCGATGCCATATACTTGAGCTTGACAAGCACGATACGGGTGTAAAAGCGCTTGGAATCTTTTTCAAGTTTTAATCCAGAGCACGAAAAAGATAAAGTAGGCTCGAAATGAAGGTCAAATAAATAAATGAACGCCATTGTGAACATTTTTAAAGGAAACCCTGTCAACAAATGCTCATGGAACCAGATATTAGTAATGTGAAATGGGTTTTAATTTAACCAGATAAAATAATGAGTAAAAAATAAGTGAAAAAGTTATATAAGGAATAGGTAAATATGGAAAGTTACCATTTCACTTTTGCATTTGCCCAAAGAGGAAATTTCACCCATTGAGGAGCAAAAACTTCAAGAGTTCATATCTGGAGATCCGAAGCACTGTTTCAAAAGGCGTCTGTTCCAGGTAAGAGCT